>CM024194.1:15105661-15705661 GCA_013435755.1 Amphilophus citrinellus
GATGGTAAGATTTTGATCAACAACAAATTAAAATGAGCCATAGCCAGGTTGTTTTTTCAACTTCTATCACTTCAGTGGTTCAGTTTGAAATTAAATCAAATACCTGAATTTGTGGATGTGTAATATTTAAATATTTGCAGATCTGTGAGCCATGATCTTCTGCTAAACATTGTAGTACAGTGATTAAAAGTGTATAATTACAATAAAAGCTTTTAATCTTAACAAAAATTTTTAAATCATTATCCAGGCCACACCAATGAACTTCTCTATTTTCAAATAGAAGAAGTACAAAAACAAGAAATAACAGACTTTTATATGTCAGTCATTCACCATCAGCTCAATTATTTACAAAGTAAAAGCGTATTTACTTTCCTCTTTTACGCCAAATTGGATGAATGTCCTCTACCATCAAAACAGAATATATATATAAATATACTTTAGGAAATCCAAAAAAATAAATGTTTCCGGTGTGGATGATGTGGCTCATGGATCCCAACTGCTCATTTGACATGAGTTTCAAGGCTTCTTGAGTGCTGAGACAATCAATTTTATCTGCTTTATGCTTGGTGAAGTTTCTTTTCATTTATGAATTTTGGAGTTGATGAGGAGGATGATCTCTGATTTCTGGACCTGTCTTGCGGCCCCAGAGATTTGAGAAATGTTGCTCAGCATGCCGGCGGTAGAGAGAGTTTGTAGGTCATGGTTGTGTTCAGCGGGGCTTACAGGGGACTCGTTTTACTTTTGGTGTGTAACTTTCGCAATTCCTGGATCTCTCCCTCTTTTTCATGGAGCTTCTCCTTTAAAGCCTCTAAAGTTTGGTCCTGTGTTCTGTGCTGTGAACTCATCCTCCTTATGAGACAGATGGAAGTGGCAGCAGCATCAATAACATAACATTCACAATGATATTTTTTATATACAGTACCAGTCAAAGGTTTGGACAGTGTATCTAAATTTTTCAAGGACTCAGAATTCTTTGTCATTTGCATCACATTTGCATGAAGTGGAACAAAATTCTGTCCTCAGGTCCCAGTGTTGCCCGTATAATAGTTATGACTGGTACTGTACAGTTCACCACACAAAGCACACCATATGTGTGTGCCGCAAGATCATAGGAAGTAAGGGTTACTGCAGCACCCCCTGGGGGATTGCTACCATGGCTACAATTGTAAATAAATAAAAAAGAAAGTAAAAGTGTTCAAAGAATTCATATAGTAGAATATCAAAGATAAAGATGATTTAGGTATTGAAGGAAATGTGAGCTCATAAGCTTTATTTATATTTACAATAAATGTGGTCAGATCAGTGTTGAGATCAATCTTAACATGTAGCTTCCCAGAAATGGAACTACATGTTGCAGCAACAGAGACATCAACAAATGCCTTAGGTCAATCTGGCAGTAACATGCAATGTAATCACAGCCTATTGATTAGAAAAGGTTTAATACTTCTACAAAATGTAATGCTCTGTAAATGTATCTAATGTGCTCATTATGCTAATGCAATACCCAGATTTATTACAGTGTGGGCATTAGCTGTTCTCGGTAGTATTCCCTGCATTTCAGTAAAAAATAAATGCTTCTGTTGACTTTTCCAGCAGTGGAACAATGAGGCGGTGGCGTGACAGTGATGTTAACCCCAACTCCTCTACTTTCCCAAGAATGCTTGGTTGCGCCCATCTTCAGCAGGTCAAAAGTTATAACATGAAAAAAAGAACATTACAGTCACGCAAAGGAAGAACTGAACTCCAAACTTGTCTGTGTTGGTAACTAGTGCATACCCGTGCTACAGCATTGTTTGGTCTGTGATGTCAGTCCATTCATAGGTGGTTGCTGGGCAACATGATGATGTCATAATATATCAGTCATTATTACAGTTTTGGAGACAAAAATATAGTCATAAAGTTTAAATGATACAATCCTGTTATAGCATGCTATAGGTGCATAAATGCTACAAATTCCTCCTTTTAGCATTTAGGTATATGATGGCCAGGCAACGATGAAATTTGAATATCTTATAGTGATATGAATCACCAGGAGCCCAAGATGGACCTGTGTACTTTTGTTGTGTTTATACATTAACATTCTTTTTGGTCTCCTTTACCTTGTTTATTATTGGTAGAAAATCACTGGTGAAATATTCCACTCTCACCACCACCATGTGGAGGTTTGCTATTGGACAAAAACCACAGGTGCAAGGTTCCTATTGGTGGACAACCAGCAAGAAAAGAATTATTGTTTCCCTGAAATCTGTTTTAATTCCTGATTAAGGCTTGCATAGTGCAACAGGCTGGAATTTTTCAGGTTAAACATGACCCTGTGTGTGTCTATATCTCTTCCAATGAGCACCTCAAACAAAAATGAACTATGAACTTTAGTTTCAGACAGATGATCCAGACAAAATGCTGAACCGTTCACACGTGACAGCAAAATCTTTGTTTTCTGTGTTTGGGTGCATTTCTGGAAAATGTTTGTGTAGCAAAAAACGATCATTTCTTGATAGTTCTTGATAGTGGTTTCGATAATGTATTCAGTTTAGGCCCTTTTACTATCCACAGACTGAAGTCCATAAGATCATCTAAGAAAAGAGAACTGATTGGGCAGTTGGTACTTCTTAGTTTAAGTTTCAGTGGTGAAATAGGAAGTGATCCATTTTAGTGGCACTGAAAACTCAGGGTTACACCAGAGGTTAGCTGGCTAAACCCAAAATCCTGCTTCATAGTTCAGGCCTGCAGAGACACAGAATGAGATACAGAGTCACAAGGACAGGAATCATTTATCAACTAGAAAAACATAATCTATGCAGCCACATGATGAAGTTTCTAAAATGCTCCCTTATTTCCTTAGTTTGATGTTTACAAAACAATTCTACATACAGAAATTTTGAGATTCACCAAATTATCAAAATAAAATGATAAAACTTTTTTTCCCTGTTTGCTGCTCCTAATCACTGACAGGGTGCACAGGTGAGTTTCACTGGATTACTGCGACACTAAAGAAAAGGTAAAAGAAAAACAAAATATGTGACAATTCTCAGCCAAGACCTGAAGTCACAAAGAGGTTATTTTCTCTGTCATCTCTAAATGGATGCATCTGCATTAAAACACTGAATCTATAAACAATGTATTTATCATTTTGTCTGTTATGAATAAATAAAACCCCAAAGCAGTGAGATCACATGTTATTGTTCTCTAATGAGGAATGTTGCTTGCAGTGTGGTGAAATGGACACTTGGGGATGATGGTGCATTATTTACACTGCAGCCTGAGGAGGAGCAAAAGTGTCATATTTAGCCGGTTGACATTCCCTGCCTTAAATGATCCTCTAATCAGCTCTAAATGTTCCAATTAGTGATGTGCAGATAGTCATGTGCAATTAGTGATATCGATACTTCCGATACCCGACCATCACGCTTTAAAATCGATTCTCAAATCCAAGTATCGATACTTTCAATACTTGAGTTATTTGAGATAATGTTTGTATTTCGGTATTTTAGGCTATTTGGAGAGACTGCATGTGGTTCAATCTAATAAGACTAAGCAAACAGTATTGAATAGCCCTATCATTTGTTTTGCCCTGTGATTTTAAGATTTTTGCACAAAGTATCAGATCGTTATCACCGATACCAGCTTGAGTTTTACTCTGATTGGAAAGGAAAATCTGTGGTATCGAACATCACTACTTTTCATTTCTGATCTCTGCTGTTCCTCACTTGTCCTGTAGATGGCCTCAGTGTGTTTCCACTGTTTCTAGTCACCTGATCGCTTCATTCTTCAGCACACCTGTTCCCTGCTCCTCCTCATGCATGTACAGAAAGTCTGAACACTCTGTGGGAAATGTCCAAAGAAACAGAATGAAATTATCTGAAATATAAATAAAGATACTTTCCAGGTACTCCGTCTGCACACCAGATGGAGTTCAACCTCTCCCTGGCCCAAGCAGTCACCCCCACCCCACCTGAAGACAGACACAATCATCCTTGTGTCAAAGAGGTCATCCATCACCAGCCTAAATGATTACTGCTCTGTGGCCCTCACGCCAGTAACCATGAAGTGCTTTGAGAGGCTGGTTCTCCAGCACATCAAGGACCATCTCCCCCCCACTTTCGACACCCATCAGTTCGCATATCGTGCAAACAGATCCACAGAGGACACCATCGCTGTAGCTCTCCACTTTGTGTTGAGCCACTTGGAGCAGCAGCAGAGCTACTTTGTGGATCACAGCTCAGCGTTCAAAACAATCATCCCGGACATTCTCACCACCAAACTGCGCACCCTGGGCCTCCCCCCTCTCACATGTTTTTGGATAAAGGACATCTTAACCAACCGGCCCCAGACTGTGATACTTGGCCCCCATCTTTCCTCCACCTGCACACCGAGCACTTGCTCCCCACAGGGCTGTGTACTGAGCCCTACTGCCTCTACACCCATGACTTCAGTCCGGCCCACAATATTAACCTTATCGTCAAATTTGCTGATGACACCACAGTGGTCAGACTCTTCTCAAGGGGAGATGAGGCAGCCTACAGAGAGGAGGTCCTGAAGTTGACAGCCTGGTGTTCAGAGAACAACCTGCACTGAACACCATGAAAACCGAAGAGATCATCATTGATGCAAGGCAAAAATCCCATTGTAAAAAATCATTTCATAAGTTTATTTTATAAGCATTTCTATCCACCAAATCATCCACTTTGATTAGTATCCATATTCTGAAGGTTTTTTCAATATTTTTTCCTAAAGCTATAGTAAACAATACACAAAAATTTTGAACTTCAATTCTTCCAGTGAACAAATTTCTCTTCTGGCAAAAATGGAATATTAAATTCCATGTTGAATTTTTAATGTCTTTATTGTAACTGCATAAAATAATTTACTCAACAAAATTAATGTGCAGTCCTTTTGGTGCTTCAACATAAAAACCACAACAATAAGATATCAATAAATAATGCTAAGGAAATGGAATTTTTTTTTTTTAATAAACCCACCTTTGGAACCATTTGGAAACAAATGCCTTACTCATTGCACTGCATGTTGCACAAGTGTGGAAAAATCACAGGATTTTTTGATGTTGTTCATTGCATCCTCATCCTGAAGCCTCAGCTCATTCATCTTATTTTCGAAGGGATCTGAAGCTGGTGAGAAAAAAGCCAGGAAGTGGCAGCTTATGTGGCTGTTTCTGTAGTCTTGTGAGAGCACCAGCCCTGCAGCCGGGCTTCTGCTCCCCTTTGCTGCCTCTGCTTCCTTGACCCAGGAATGATTATTCACTGCGGCATCAACCAGAGCTGGACTTCTTGCTTTGTCCTCCATTATTTCATGGAAGCGGGTAAACTCTGTCATAACACTTCGCTCACTCCATCTGCCCACAATCTGAATGCATGTTCAAACCTTTCATTTGCATCTGTGCAGCCAATCAAGCTGTCCGATCGTGACCCCGTCAATCTACCTCTGACATAAGGAAAGGAAAACTGCAGAAAATGCTGCAGCAGGCACAGGTGTGTGCAGGTAACATGCCAGCGCAACGGGGGAGTAGAGAAAAATGTGAGGACTGAAGATTTGGAGACAAAGAAGCCAAAATGGAGTCAGAGGACGACACTGACCACAGTGAAAACCTGGAGGAGATTTTCATATGCAGAGGGAGTAAAGGAGACAGCGTCCAGATGCAACACAAACTTTGACCTCTACGGTGATATCAGCTTCCAAGACATCAGCATCTAATCCCAAATCTCAAAGAACACATCACACTATGAGATTTTGCAGCCAGACTCTATGATATTGCTTTTTTAAAATTTTTGATATGTTTTAATGTTACTAGTTTGGCTAAGATGAAGTATGCAAAGATACTGTTGAAGGTATTAAAATAAGATGGAGCTTATTAACATGTTCATGCATAACAGTTCCTTTACTGTTATTACTGTAAATTAAATGTGTAGCCACGTAAAGCTCACAGGCCTATTTTTTTGTGCTAGAGTGACACTGTTATATGACACTAGAACACAAATTGCATCCACTGTCGTGGAAGCTTTTTGTTTGTAAGGGGGTAAATACTGCTCCAAATTTAAGCCAACGTTTAACATTGAAAACACGAGCAAAGAGTCTTCAAGATACCCACATGAATGTTTTCTTATGATAAATAAAGTTTCCCCTTTACAGGCACATCCACTTCGCTCTGATCACCTGCAGTTTTGCAGAAAATCCACACAGTTATTTTGCTTGCAGTATGTATGTGTTATTTCCGCCTATTCTACTTTGTTATTCCTGCACATTGGGGTCTTTAAACAGTATTGCAGTTGCATAAATTGGGCCAGACTGGAAAGCTGTGACTGTGTGTTCAGCTACGCCAGCTTGCCTGCTAAATAGTTAATTATCTGCTACTTTTCAGATCACAGTTTGTCAGAGTAAAACCTATGATGATGCTCTTAGAGAATAATTGAGTGATAGATTGCTGTCAATTAGCTTCTTCTTCTTGTAGTGGAGTCTCTTCATTTTGTGGTATTGGTCCTTTTTTAGGGGGTAACGAATCAGAATGTTTCTGCCACTGCAGGGTTGTAAGTTATATTTTGATGCTATTTTTCATTTCAACCTGGAGACAAACTGATGTTTAATGATCAACAAAAGTACAACTGAAAGCATGCTGTTAACTGCTGCTCGGCTTGTAGGACTGTTAGTCTTCAGTGAGTTATTCTGGGCCATAAAGCTGTGCCAAAAGGAGACCGGAAATCACTGTGGTAAAGGTTCTTTGCATACAGCGGTCACAGCATGTTCTGGAACTGAAACCACATGCAACATAATCATTTTATAATTTGGGGTATTTTTCCAGCCTGTTTTTTCTTTTCTTTTTTTCTTTTTTTTGTTTTGACTAATAATCAATAGAAGAGTTGATGAAATTTAATACACATAAAAGAATAAGCACACATTATCACAAAAACTACAAAAATTCTCTTTTTTAACAAATTAATCAACTTTAATTTTATAATTTTACTGCAGTAAAATAATTTTGTCTTGAGTTTAGAAAGTCTCAAAAAAGCTAAACTTAGCTAAACTTAAATTTTCAATACATTATAAAACAGTTGTTTTTTTTTTTATTGTTTGTTTTTTCAGACACACACTCACACAGTTTCCTCCCAAAGGCTGCTTCACACTCACTACCTCTTTTCACACTTGGTTCCATCTGTCACCCCTGAGATTTATACTTCCTGTCTGTGAAGTCATAAAACACTTCTTAGTTCATTCTGTTGCCTTTAACGAGTTTCAGGAGTCCGCTCGGAAAACAAATCAGGTAAGACAACCAGACTTTGGATAGAATCCTAGAACAAAATATGAAATGTACGACCTTGCTGTTATGCTGTAAAGTTTTACAGCACTCAAGATGAGGACTTAGTAAAAGTAGTTTGGATTCTTAAACTGGGAATTAGTTAATGTCTCATCCATGTGAATGAGGGGCTTTCCCCAAAAGGTAAATGCTAAAAATACCAGTTTTAGGGAGTCGTAGCAGGGGGTCGCTGTATAGGATGGAACAAAATAACCTCTTAAAAAGTCGCTACTAAAATAAAAATGAGTTTGTTGCTGTTTTTACTGCCTTATGGCTTCTAGTCTATATACAAAACCATGCAAAAGTCTTGGATCACACCTCATTTAAAAAATTTTCACTAGGAAAATGGGAACCAAGTTCAGCAATTCATCGTAAAGTGCAACAATACATGGAAATATAGTATACAAGGCTATACTATATATAAGATTTTATACATGCTAACAAGCTTGACAGTTAATATTTGGTATGACCACCTTCATTCTTCAACACTGCCTGAACTCTCTGAGGTAAACTTTCTTTACATAGTCTTTGTCGCCTGCCTTTGGTTCCGTTCTCCATCGAGATCTCAAAATCCGATGGTACTTTTCTGCATCCATAATTCCACCATCGAGAAAATCTCCAACACCACCGGCTGAAATGCAGCCCCAAACCATGACAGAGTCTCCACCACGGTTTATATATGGGGAAAAAAACAGAAAGAAAAACAAGGTCATTGAAACTGAAAGCAGTTATCTTTCTGTTATCTCTATATTTCTATTATGTCTATTTGACCTTTTGACCTCTACTCTTACCTTGGAATTGCCCTTCATATTAGCAGGAAATCTATAAAGATGAAAAGTAGTTACATCTGTTTAAAGTATTAAACTAAGTAATGCCACTTTTTGTTCCCATTTTCATTCACAATATTCTATTTAAAGTACTGTGGCTCATGAAACACATGCAACCTTTGCATTTCCGCTGTTGGTGCCCGACTAAAAATTTGAATTAAAAAGGCTGCAGAGACAGTCATAGACAGATATTTAGCCAAGTGATGAAACCAGCTAACTACTTTTTTCTAATTTACAGCTTAAAATGTATTGTGCAATTTATTTAGGTTCTTCTGATGGTGTAGAAGTCTAAAAAACTCATAGTAACTCATGTATCAAATATGACACACTAGGCATTTTAACCAGCCAAAGGGAAGAGTTGCTTAGAAGCAATACAGTTTAGTTAAAAATGTTGTCTGACTGCAGTTCTGATAGAAGGCCATACAACCAACTTATAACATGTTTAACGAGCTGGGAGTTTCAGGTGAGTCTGAATGAACTCTTTCACTGTTGTTTCTGGGTCTTCTGCTGCCTTCTCCAGGATGCCTGAAAACACTATGTTGTCTCTCATGCTGCGGGCCTGGAGCTCAACAACAGTTTCTGTGATTTTTATTTTATTTTTTTCTGAGAGCCGGGTCATTTCCTCAGTGAAAGCTTTTACTGACGCTCTGAGGACCACATTTTCTGCAGCAAGTGTTTCCACCTGCTGTTGGCTGAACTCCACTGACTCGTGCAGAGCCTGAAAATATTTGTGGAGAATTTCTAGTAGGGTCAGATTTGCATCAAAGCTGGACACTTTTATCTATGGACTCCAAAATGTCCACCATGTCACTGGTATGTGGAGAAGCAGATTAAGGGGAGTCCTCAGGGCAGCTTCTTTGACTGGACAGAGTGCCTTTGGTGCCGGACAGAGTAGATCCTCTCCATTCAAAACACTCATCAATATAAGGTTGCAAACTGTCCAGATCCTCTTCACTGTCCTCAGGAGTGGTGAAAGTATTGGAATTATAGCTAGAATTATTTTTTTATTACCTTTAAGGCTGTCTAGAATTAAACTGGCAGAGAGAACTGACTGAAATGTTTGAGAAAGGACAAAAGGCACACTGTGAAAGAGAGCCAGAGAATAATAATACATCTGTATAATCCTCTAGTAAAAAGAGGTGAATGGAAAGAAACACTCAGCACATCTTGGGAAACCCCCATCAGGCTAGACCTATTATAGAATAACTAGGGGTGGTTCAGGGTCACCTGATCCAGCCCCAACTATAAGCTTTATCATACAGTAACTTTTTAAGCCTAATCTTAAAAATAGAGAGGGTGTCTGTCTCCTGAATCCAAGCTGGGAGCTGGTTCCACAGAAGAGGGGCCTGAAAGCTGAAGGCTCTGCCTCCCATTCTACTCTTAAGTATCCTAGGAACCACAAGTAAGCCGGCAGTCTGAGAGTGAAGTGCTCTGTTGGGGTGATATGGGAATATAAGGTTTTTGAGATAAGATGGGGCCTAATTCAAGACCTTGTAGGTGAGGAGAAGGATTTTAAATTCTATTCTAGATTTAACAGGGAGCCAATGAAGAGAAGCCAATATGGGAGAAATCTGCTCTCTCTTTCTAGTCCCTGTCAGTACTCTAGCTGCAGCATTTTGGATCAGCTGAAGGCTTTCAGGGAGCTTTTAGGACAGCCTGATAATAACGAATTACAATATTCCAGCCTAGAAGTAATAAATGCATGAATTAGCTTTTCAGCATCACTCTGACACATAATTTTAGAAATATTGTACATATGCAAAAAAGCGGTCCTACATATTTGCTTAATATGTGCATTGAAGTCATGAGCATCAGAACTGGACCACGGACCAATAGAAGGTAGCCTGCCTTCCTAAGCGTTGCTGTAGACCATCTACACCCTTTCATGGAAACGGTATTCCCTGATGGCTGTGGCCTCTTTCAACATGGTAATGTACCCTGCCACAAAGAAAAAATGATTTAGGAATGGTTCAAGGAGCACAACAACAAGTTTGAGGTGGCCTCCAAATTCCCCAGATCTCAATCCAATCAAGCAACTGTGGGATGTGCTGGACAAACAAGTCTGATCTGTGGAGGCCCCACCTCTCAACTCACAGGACTTAAAGGATCTGTTGTTTTTGGTGGTGCCAAATATCAGAACACACCTTCAGGGGTCTAGTGGAGTCCATGCCTCAATGGGTCAGGGCTGCAAAAGGGGAACCAACACAGTATTAGACATGTGGTCACAATGTTATTGGTGCATGTATAAGAATTATGTATTAATTAAGATTAATGTTGTATGAAAAATATGCCAAAGGACCTGCTTTCATGAGTAAATCTAAATATGAGACAGATATTTATTATTTAGGGAGGGGAAACATGTAAGCACAGCCATTTCTTTTCCATTGGGATAAAATGCTCTAACAATGGCAATTGTACCTAGTAAGTTATAAAAATCTTAAATTTGTCAATTTAATGTTTTAAAGTTTCAATATTTGTGTTTCTGCTCTGTACTTGTTTTGTCAAATGAGATCAATACATTAGAGTCATAAGAATGGACGCTGTTATTGGCAGCATGATTGAATTCATGTTCTCATAAGAGATGAAAGCATTTGTTGTAAGCTGTGTGACCAGCTAAAAGCTTTTCTGCTTTCTGATATAATATTTCACTTTTAGGGAATTGTGTAATGAATGAAAGCACAATAAGAAACTCTGGAGACTTCCTCTTCTATGAAATTGTGCTTCCTCCCTATTGTTTTTTTTTTAACTTCTGTGTGCATTCATTGCAGTCTGACAAATATGATTCACTTTCTTTATGTTTTTACATTCCTCTCATACACTGCTTTCTGCCTTTCACTGTTTTCATCTGCCTGTTATCCTACAGTATGAGACATCCAGCTAGATGCTACTCTTCTGTCCTCCTCCTCCTCGTCCTCTCCATGAGCTCAGATCAGAGGTCAAACACAGACAACAAGAAGCCAGTCTGCGATCACTGCAACCAGCAGCTCTCCTGTAACTGCTCCTATGGGGGATTTACCAGTGTTCCCACTGTAACAGGCGATGTCCTGAGTCTCGACCTTTCCTTTAACAGCATAACAGTGGTGACGGATGATGACCTGATGGGCCACATGCCACTGAAGGCTCTGGATCTTCACAGTAAGGGACCATCAGCATTATCCAGTGGAAAAAATGCTGTTTCTTGTCTACCTAGGTCGTATTATATAGATACAATGGCAAATTAAAGACAACCTGTTATGAGTCAGTCGGTGTTGTGGTCAATACACTGCACTGTCAGGGGATTTATGTTAAAACTGCAAGTCCTATTGCAATGAGTCACACTGGCTGCAAGAGGACCAAAATACTACATTTGAATGTATAAACTGTGCGTGTTCAGGGAAACTGGAACCTCAAATTACTTTTCAATTTTTTTAAAATAAATTTCAGGGTCAAAATTTAAAATGAATGGCATTATCGCACTCTTACTTGAAGATTCTGGGAAAAATAAGACAGTCATACCAAATGTCTTGTCCATCCATTCTTGTGATTTAAATGGGTCTTGTGACACACTTAAATTTTTACTACATAATAAATTACAAGGCTCCAAACATGGCCAGGTTTTTACTCATTGTTACGATTTTCCACAGGGATATTTGTTGCAGGTTGTTTTTGTTTTGTTTTGTTTTGTTTTGTTTTGTTTTGTTTTGTTTTGTTTTGTTTTGTTTTGTTTTGTTTTGTTTTTCTCAGGAATTTAATACATATCACACAAACAATTACTATCAAAATGGATAGCACGCCATCCTGGCTCAGGCTACTTTTTTAACCAATTTTTTAAATAGGTGTTTCATAAACCTGTAGGGTTTCAGAGCTTCGTTCAGTGGTTAAGTTTCATCAATAAAATGTGTATACTATGTGTTTAAAGGTACATTTTCCTGTCCTCTAGGTAATGGGTTAGCTGAGATCCATCCATCCGCTTTTGACTCTCTGTGGAACCTGGAACAACTGGATCTGTCTGACAACCAGCTGACTGTTCTCAACCACAAATGGTTCAGGAAGTTAGAAGCTCTGCAGCAGCTCAACCTGCTCAACAACCCATACAGGTAAGAAACTAAAGTTACCAAAATGACAACAAGGCAAATCATAAAAAATAATTATATTATGATGATTTTACTTTCCCCTGCTCTCTTCTAGTTACCTTGGTTCTCCTCCAGTATTTGGAGCCCTCGTTAGACTGAGGAAGCTGGCTTTTGGAGGTCCTGCTCTAAAGGAGCTGAGGAGAGGAGATTTTTCTGGAGTCACTCAGCTGGAGGAGTTAACTGTTCATGCCAACAACCTGACCAGGTTCGATCAGGTTTTGCTAGCAGTGTTACATTACTGTCCTGACTCCTAGTGATAGCTTTAAATTGCTAGGAGCTTTAAAGTTTCATTGATTGTAACTGCCTCAATCTTTTATTATTACAGCTAACTGAAGTAACAGTACAAATGCTGTTTTTCCCCAACTTTTTCTAAAGGTGGCTACCAAATTAGAAATGACTTTTTAACTAAATAAGTTAATGAATCATCACCCTGGATCCAGGAATATTTGGAAGGATTCCTTGCCTTTCAAATATTCCTTAACAAAATTGGACATTTTTGATCACAACTTCAGAAATCTGTCAAATTAAAATAAGAGCTGACAGCCATCGTCACAAACTCAATGGCTCCTATTCAAGGCATAAATCTTTTATATATTATTTCAGTTATATATATAAAAAAAGTTAATTTTAAGAAATAGTTCATAAAAACAGTGTTTTTTTTCATGCCTTTATTATTATTATTTGTTGTATAAATACAACACTTCTCTATGTACTTGTACAAAATATGCAACCCAAACCCTGATGCACTTATTGTTGTGTCTATGGTCTTCCTTTCCAAATATACTCACCTTCTATATGTTGTTTCTCCAGATATGACTCTGGTACTTTAGCAGACATTTGGCCACTGGGTTGTGTCACTTTGGCTCTCCATGGTCCATTTTTTAAAAATTCGCTTTTGGCCGGGGCTATGATTCGTGACGTGTCGTACCCTGAGACACCCATCACTCTCAAAGACATCCATCTGATTGGAATTCAGTCTGTTCAGCCTTTCAGAGAGGCAGCCCGCAAGAGGATCAGGTCTGGACACTTCACTTCTGCTTCAGCTATAATGGATATTGTTACAAACCGGCAAACTAACCAACCATTTCTTCCTCTGTGATGTAACTCTTCAGGCATTTGACCATATCTAACATTTCTCTGTCTGATGAGGCTATGGCCGATTTCCTGATGGTATTTGATAAAGCTCCACTGACCATACTTGCCATAGAAGATGTCACACTGACAGGCGAAGGCAGGTGGGAGACAAGCACATTTTTGGCATATGTGCAACTTTGGTTTAAAAGAAATGCTGCTGTATTATACTGTAAACTTTAAGAGTTTGAATTAATGATTGCATGTATAGCTTTGTTCATCTTTTTTTTTGTTGGTGTTAGGTGGGAGCGAGCCAACAGGAGTGATCACAGAAGCATAGACGAGTTCTTCATCCGTAACCTTGTGGTCCTGGATGTCTATAAGTTTACCTCACTCATACAATTGGGTTTTCTGTTGGAGTATCCCAGGAGGATGTCTGTGATAAACTCCAAGGTAAAAATCAAGGTGTATTTGGTAGCTACTACATCACCTACAGCACATCATAAATATAATTGCAAGTAAAATATCTAATACTGTGTATAGTATTGGGTTGTGTGATATGTCGCCTCGGGGGCAGGGTTACCAGAGGTACTCTTAAAAATGGCCAAGAAAATCACAAATTCTGCCAGGGTATGCAAACTTATGAGCACAACTGTATTTTGCTTGCCCAATAATTTAGCCAGTCAGTCTAACCGTGGCATATAACAGATGATATATTGTGGCAACATCTAAAGGGAGCATCCAAAAGATGAAGAAGAAATAATTAGCACGTATTTGATGAAAAGGTTTTACCTTATAAATAGAATTTTACTTGTACATATGGGTTGTATAACCCATAGGAGGTACATAAAGCTAACCATTTGGTCTGGCCACTCTTCACCTTTTCTTCTAATTCATTCTCCGTGACTTCAGTGTAGTTAATACCAAAGCAGCATATTAATCTGTTGGAGATTTTCCAAGTATGATATCAACAGATGTCATGCTTATAAGCAATGGTTTTCATCCAGAGACATCAAATGAAACTCTTCATATTGGCAAAATCCTCATAAAGGTCTGCAGGGTAGTCTGCTGTTTTTACATGTATTTTTTTATACTGCAAGTTAAGATATACTTTTTCATCCACTGTTTTCTACAATGTAAAAGGAAAGGGAAATGATTACCAAAGATGACCCATTTTTATTTGAAGATATTATTTCCTTCCATCCAACCATTTTCCTCCACTAATCCAGGGTTGTATAGGCTGGAGCCTACCCCTGCTGTCATTGCACAAAAGGCAGGGTACACCCTAACAGGTCTCCAGTCTTTTGCAGAGTTAGCACAGAGAGAGAAAAAAACTATTCATGTGTACACTGAAACCTACGGCCAATTTAGACAAACCCTAATGGAACTAGTGTCTCCCTTCACCTTACAAGTTCAAACTTTGTGACCTTCTTGATGAGTTTTTGTTTTTTTGTTTTTTTTCCCCCTTCAGATGTTTGTGATGCCCTGTATCACATCTCATCTGCTGAAAAACCTGCAGTACCTGGACCTATCTGACAACCTCCTGACTGACCTGACTCTAGTGGAGACACTTTGCGATACAATAGAAACTTTGAAGGACATTCGAGTTTTAAACTTCAGTGGAAACGCTTTGAAGGTGAAGCATGAATCTTTAATGAAATCTGTGAAGTCTATAAGTATTCAAGAATTCCAAGGCTTGGTGAAAACTTAGCTGCCTGTGTCCCATTTCTGTCCAGTCTTTATCCACTGTGAGTCGACTGGTAACAAAGTTTTCTAAACTGACACACCTGGATATCAGTAGGACTGGTTACAGTTTCATGCCCTCAAGTTGCCCCTGGCCGTCCTCCCTGCGATTCCTCAACATCTCTGGGGCTAAGCTCACAACCGTTACTCCCTGTCTGCCCAAAACCCTGGAGGTATGAAGACCATGTAGCAATAATCAAGAGAAACCTGACACCATTTTTTTTCTTTTGTAATTTCACCTCTCATTTTATCCTTTACAGGTGTTGGATCTGAGCAACAATAACCTTAATGATTTCATTCTGCTTCTGCCTGTGCTCAGAGAGCTCCACCTCTCTGGCAACAAGTTTCTCAGGGTGCCCTCTGGGCTGTCCTTTCCCAATCTGCAGACCCTGACCATCAAGGTAATAAGTCACAGCATATGTTTCTGTTTCTTATCCCCTAAGTTTTTCCACTATAATACCCATTATTTTTCCACAGTCAAACACCCTGAACGTGTTTGGAAAATCAGACCTCCAGTCATACCAGCGACTGGAAAACATCCAGGCAGGTCAGAACAAGTTTGTCTGCTCCTGTGACTTTGTCAGCTTCCTCCAAATGGAACTTAAAGGACATGGAGGCGTGAAGTTAACAGATGGAGCGGACAGCTACATCTGCGACTCCCCTCTCTACCTGCAGGGACAACTTGTGGATGAAGTCCAACTCTCTGTTGTCATGTGCCATCAGGTTTTATTTGTGTCAGTGAGCTGTGGGTTGGCGCTGTTTGTAGCAGTTTTGCTGTCTGTGGTGCTGTGGCGCATCCACGCCTTTTGGTACCTGAAGATGATTTGGGCGTGGGTCAAGGCCAAGCGTAATTCTCGACGCCGGCAACAACGCAGAGATGCTGCATACTCAGAAGCACTGATATCCTTCGATGCCTTTGTTTCCTACAGTGAAAGAGATGCTAGCTGGGTGGAAAACTTCTTGGTACCTGAGCTGGAGGAACCAAGGTAACGTCAGTAGTTTTTATGTGATATTATTTTATATTATTTTAGCCAAGGTGTCCTAGGCATCACTACTCTGTTAGTCAGTAAATAAAGACTTCAAGGAAATTTGTCTGAACAGAAAGAAAGAAATTGAAAGACAATGTTTTTGTCAACTATGTGGCATTTTTAAAGGGATAATTCACCACAGAAACAAAATCACATAGAGCTGTTTATCCATATAGAGATACTAATTATAAAAACAGTGGCCTTGAATATACTCTTGACCAAAATGGCACTTGCCATCTCTATAAAGCACCGCAATTTAGACTTAAAAAATTCAGCAGCGACAGTTCCAGAAATCACAACTGGGTCATGCAAATAAATAGATAACCTAGGAACTAATGGCTTTTTACCAAACTACACAAATCAACCATATCACTGTTCAGAATAAAGCATTCATTTACCTGTAACATGACATTCATGATGTCCTCTTTAAATGAACTATAATATTAACTAGCTTGAATGCTTTGACTACCACAGGACAAGTCCCATTACACCTCTAAGGTCTGATTTATTACTGGTAATGACCCTGAACCAAATCATAACCTTATATTTGTGAGGAAGGCAAAAGGCCCATGTTTAAGGGGAAAATTTAAATAGTTTTTGATGTCTTTCAGTTAGAATTATTATTTTCTTTGTCCCGTGATTGCTAAGATTTGGGAGAACAATATATATAAAAAAAAGAAACCACAACAAAATGACATCTTCTGATTCAATAGGGTTAGAGTTCATTACCGATGTAACTGGTCTAATAATCTACTTATATTTGCCTACATTTGACTGCTATGCAGTGCTTACTCAAAGCTACAACAGAAAAATTATATAAATTTACTTAAGTCATTGGAAAGCAATAATTTAAATTACAAGGTACATACATTCTACTTTTTCATACACACATTCACAAGTTTTCTGTGTTTTTCTAGAACTATCTATGTTGACAAATCTTCTTTGAAACAAACTCTACCATCAGTGCATACAATTCCAAACCACCTGACAGTGATTGTAAGACTTGAAATGTGCAATTCTTGCATACCTGTGATTGTGCGGTTATCAAGTTAGTCCTAATAGAAAAGAGAAAGACCTAAAAAAACCTGCTTTTTTGTTTGTACTCCAGCGAGATCAACTCTGGGGCCAACTCCACATCTCCAGAGCCTTTGACTCTTTGCCTCCACAAGCGGGACTTCCTTCCCGGGCAATGGATTGTGGACAATATCATCAGCGCTATCGAACGCAGTCGGAGGACCGTCTTCATCCTCTCTGAGAATTTTGTTCACTCTGATTGGTGCCGATATGAGCTAGACTTCTCCCACTTCTGGCTTTTCGACGGGCCCGCCGGCAGTGAAGCGGCCATCTTGATCCTGCTAGAGCCACTGTCCAAGGATGACATCCCCAAACGCTTTTACAAATTGCGCAAGCTCATGAGCTCCACCACCTACCTGGAGTGGCCACAGGAGGAGGAGAAGAGGGAGGAGTTCTGGACGAGTCTGCGCAATGCTTTGAGAGGAGAAGATGAGTAAAAGAGCAGAGTAAAGAATTGGAAGATTGGGAAAAGAGATGGATAAAGAGGAATACACCGGAAGGCTGAATAAAGTCAAACTATTGAAAAAGACAAAAGGAGGAAATTAAAGGGACAATAGCATTTTAACCAGCTGAGGTCCGAGTGTGCATTAGTGACAACCACAGCCTTAGTTCCAAACCCTGCGTTTTGGAGAAAAGCAAAATAGATCATCCCACTGAATGGTCCAGGACACATCTCCAGAAGGAACCCCCCCCCTCCACCTACTAGGATGTCATTACCATCTTATCACATGGTATTCATTTCATCCTACTGAAGTTTTGCTAGTAATATTAGTATGTTTCAAAGTGAAAATAATGACAAAAGTCCACATTTGCATGGTAGGTGGACAAGTCTCATGAACTTTAAAGCGTTGACAATACACATGTGTGTTCATATTATAGTTATGAAAGCATGCTGACTTTTTGCTCGTAATGTGATGAAATGGACACTTGGGAGAGCAGGTGGTGTATTTATATTGCAGCCTGAGGAGGTGCACAAGTAAACACAGAAAAGTGTCACCCACTGCCTTTGTGTTCTGTTATTGTTTTATTTTATTTTATTTTATTTGTTTTTAAATGAGAACTTACTGTAATTAAATTCAGGGATGCAATGACAAAAATAAAAATGTTAATAAATACATGTGTTGTATAAACAACTGGGCCAAATGTCTGTCATTATGTAAATAGTACAGAAAAGATCAAAAATATTATTTCACATGGTTGTAAAAGGTTCATTAAAGCTTCAAGTGACCACTTCAGATACTAAAATGACACCATCATATTTAACGTAGGAATAAATTTGTAATTGCTGTATTTGTTTCTCAAACCAATACATATATCAACATAATAACACACAATACAATCACAGAATTGACAATTTTCTTGTGTTTTTAAGTATGTTTCAATCCATTTCATGCAGAAAAAGCTGTTCAAAACACAAATATCTGCATGAAAATAATATAATTTATTCAGACAATCTTCATCTGCTGCTTCACACAAAACGAGTTTTCTTCCTCATTTTAAAACTTAAAGTATGTTTGAGTACATTTTCTATTATAGTACAGTGGTACAGTCTTAATACTTAACTATGAATGAACTGGTGACTCTAATAATTTCATCAACAACAAATTAAATTGACCCATAAGCAGATTGTTTTTTCCAGCCACTATTTACAGATATTTCACAATTATTAAGACCTGGTTTGTAGAGAAATACACAAAATCAAACCTGTGGTTGTAAATTTTTCTGTTGCAGGTCTGTTAGTCACGATCCTCTTCCAAACATCATAATACAGTGATAATAATTGAATAATTACAATGAAAGTCTATAATCAATCATAGTCCAAAATAAAAAAACACTCTATTTTCATTATCCTCTCCACACCAATTAACTTTTTATATAGAAGTACAAAAACAAGAAACAAGAGACTTTTATTTGTGATGTTCCTCCACCATCTGTGCACTTATTTCCAATTAAAGGTGTCAATAAAATCCAATTATCTTCTGGCATCAAAGCAAAGCATCAAAACAGAATATATTTAGGAAATTCAGTCAAAAAATTTAATATAAAAGTATATATATATATATATATATATATATATATATATATATATTTTTTTTTTTTTTTTTTTTTTTTTTTTTTTTTTTTATCTCTTAAGGTGAGTTTTCTGTATTAGTTTTCCTTCCTGTTGTCTCGGTCTCCTCTGCTGTTGGTTGTGGAGTCTTTCATCCTCAACTTTATTGCTGAATTTTCTTTTAATAATTAAAATTTAACTCTTACTTTGATAATTAACAAGTCTTTGTTTTGTTCTCGAAGTGTACTCCCTGTGTCCTGTATTTGGATTCTGTCAGTACACAATCTACAACACTTGATTTTAAACATGATCTTAAACAGATACATTTCATCACAGAACAAAAATACACTTCCTGGCCAAAAGAAAAAAGTTGCCACCTGGATTGTGATCGGGGTTGCTGCAGTTGGTCAGGTCTAGGTTCAGCAACATTATGTGCTCAAAGAATGAGGTCAGCTGACTACCTGAATATACTGAATGACCAGGTTATTCCATCAATGGATTTTTTCTTCCCTGATGGCACGGGCATATTCCAAGATGACAATGCCAGTATTCATCAGGCTCAAATTGTGAAAGAGTGATTCTGGGAGCATGAGACATCATTTTCACACACGGATTGGCCTCCACAGAGTCCAGACCTCAACCCCATTGAGAATCTTTGGGATGTGTTGGAGAAGGCTTTGCGCAGTGGTCAGAATCTGCCATCATCACTGCAAGATCTTGGTGAAAAATTAATTCAATACTGGATGGAAATAAATCTTGTGACACTGCAGAAGCTTATCGAAACAATGCCACAGCGAATGCATGCCGTAATAAAAGCTAAAGGCGGTGACACAAAATATTAGTGTGTGACCTTTTTTTTGGTGGTGACTTTTTTTTTGGCCAGGCAGTGTAAATCATGTCTGCTGTGCTCAAAAATGCAATTTAATTCTCAACAAACCACGAAGTTTAGTACTAAAATTTGTTGTGATGACATTTGGTGTTAATGAGTCTATTCCAAGGTTGCTATAGCAAACTAGAACTAGGTGCTAGGAAATCAATTGAAATTGAAAAAAAAAATTGGTGGTGACTGTTGTGGGATGTATGTTGAGCTGCTTCTTCCCTGTACAGTTCCCTGTTGCTCGGATGGGTTTCTATCAAGAGCCACATCTTTCAGTGTCCGGGCAAAGATGGGAACTTTTTCTTTGGACAGATTCACATCATCATGAAGACAGCTTAAGCTCAGGGTGGGGTGTTTGGCAAAGTAGACATTTTTCAACTTGTGACAGGCTTTTTCCAGTTTGGTGTTGATATTGTGGATGGTGTCGAAGTGCAAGTCTCTCCTTGGAAGTAGGGCTGACATAACCACTCTGCTACTGCGGAAGGTGGTGGAGGCTTTCTCTATCACACTTTTGAGGGATTCTGACAGTCTCTCCTGCTCCTTCCTCAGGTCGCTGGAGCCAGTGTGGATTATGATGTGGCTCGGAGATCCCAGCTTGTCCTCTGTCAGGAGTTCCAAGGCTTTTTCAGTGTTGGGACAATCAATTTTATTTACTTCATGGTTGGGGAAAAGTTTCTTCTCATTTATGAATTTGCCATTGGAGTCGATGAGGATGATGATCTCTGATTTCTGGACCTGTCTTGCTGCTCTGGAGGTAGAGGGAGTTTGTAGGTCATGGTTGTCTTCAGGGGGGCTCACGGGGTTCTGGTTTTGCTTTTGGAGTAACTCCATCTGTTCTCTCAACTCCCGGACCTCTCGCTCTTTTTCCTGGAGCTTCTCCTGTAAAGCTTCTAAAGTTTGTTCCTGTGTTTGTTCTGTGGACTCATTCTTATGAGACAGATGGAAGTGGCAGTAGCGTCATTAAGATAGCATCCAAATTGATATTTATTTATATACAGCATGACACACAAAACACACCATATGTGTGTGCTGCAAGGCCATAGCAAGTAAGGGTTGCTGCAGCTCCCCCTGGGGGATTGCAGGCAACTACCATGTCTACAATTGTAAATAAATAAATAATAAAAAAAAAAAAACAGTTTAAAGAGTTCATATACTAGAATAAATATGAGCTTAATTTATAGTTTATATTCAGAACAAATGTGGTCAGATGAGTGCTGAGATCAATCTTAACATGTAGCTTCCCAGAAATGTAACTACATGCTGCAGCAACAACTGCCTTAGGTCAGTCTGGCAGTAATATGCTGTGTAATTACAATTAATACATCTGTGATACAACATGTAATTCTCTGTAAATGTATCTAATTTGCTTATTATGCTAATGCAATAGCCAGAATTATCACAGCGTGGGCATAAGCTGTTCTCAGAATTTATGAGCTCCAAGTACAACATGAACAGGTCAATTAATGCTACTGGGCTAATAGTTTGGCTGTGGTTGCCATAATAGTTGGAATGTCGTGGGTTACCTATGCTGTTTCTAAAAAAAAGAAAACGTGACAACGTGAATATTTCTAATCAAAAACCACAGAAAGCTGCACACATGTGACTCAGCTGTGACATATACAGCTACTTACCTCCATTTTGATGCTTCCCTCTTTTCAGATTTATTCTGAAAAGGAATAATCATGTTAGAAGGGCAGTTATGGATAGTCTCGAGCACTAACATATGATTTACAGTAGGATATTCCCATGGTGCTGGACCACGTGCCCAGCGTTTTGTGTTTAGGTTTTGTTTTCACTGAGTTATGTTCCCTGTTTGTTTTTCATCTTAGTTCCTGTCTTGTTATTTGTTGTTGTTTACATTTTGATTTCCTAGTTCCCTTTGTCCCCGTCTCCCTGGCATCTGTGTTCTTGTGCCTGTTTTATCCTGTTATTTTTGTACTGAGTTTTATTCCCAGTGTTGTCTAGTCTTCGACTCTGTCCCGTGTCTGTGTTTCTCTTTGTCTGTTTCCCCGTGTCTTGGTCCCTGTCTAGTCCCCTCTGTGATCATTCTTCTTTGTCCAGTCTTCTGTGTTGTCTTGCTTTCTTGTTTGTTTACTTCCCGTTTTAGTTTGACAGTCTGCTGTTCCCTGTGTGTCAGGTTTAGTTTTACTTCCCTTGTTTAATTAGTCAGATTCTGTTCACCTGTGTCCTGTGTTCCCCAGCTGTTTCCTTTCTCCCATTATTACTCCCTGTGTGTATTTAAGCCCCTGTGTTTGGTCTGTTTTTTCTTGCGTTCTCACTTGGGGAGGTGTGGTTCTGTTTTTGGCTCCCTGTCAGTTTTAGTTGTGTTACAGTGCTCTTTCTCTGTGTTTCAAGTGTTCAATAATAAAGCCACCTTTTAAGTTGAGTCTGCCTTGGAGCATTTAGGTCCACCCTGCCTGCCTCACTGCTCCCATATGACAGGCTATATGTACGAGGAGTTATGCATCATGGTAAAAATAAAAATCCTCCTCTCCATACTTACACTGAGTCAGCTCCTCTCTAACCAAATTTCATCCCTTTTAGTAACATATACACTGATTGTTGCCAAGTTATTATCTCTATACTACTCACAAAACTGTGGATCCCCACGCTTACATTTGAGTGAACCTCACTGCTAAACCCAGCAGTACTAGTGTACTTATTTGCATAAGAATAAAATATAATTTCATGAATGCAGGTCAAGAGCTGTTAGATTAATGGCACAGAAAGCTCTTTTAACCTCATTTCACCCACCAGGTCATTAAGGTTAAACTCAGCACACAGAAATATAAAAACAAAACACACACACACACATATATATATATATATATATATATATATATATATATATATATATATATATATATATATATATATATATATAGCTGGAGCCCACATTTGGTGTTAGAGCATTCCTAAATAATTTCTTTAAAGATAGAGTCTTCACCTTTAAATTAATCATTAACAAAGAAAGGATATGAGTGTCTCACCTTGGCTCAGGAGTTCAGATTCAGCAAGTCAACCAGGTGATGCTCCTGGAATAGCTTTGAGGCTGCAGTGGTGGATTGTTTCGCTGTTGCTTCTCTCACCTTTCTAAATGCTTCTGGTGGTTTTACAAAGGCTGGATCACTGAAGCGATGGCGTGATTTAAAGTCATTTTAACCCCAACTTGTTTTGCAGGTTTTCCTCTACTTACCAAGGAATGTTTGGTTGCACCCACCTTCAGCAGGTCTGTCAGCATGCCAAGATTAGTTATGCTGAACAAAAGCTAAAACATGAAAAATAACGTGCGTTACAGTCACTCAAAGGATGAACTGAACTCAAAATTCTTCTGTGTTGGTAACTAGTGCACACCCATGCTACAGCATTGTTTGGTCTGTGGTGTCACTCCATTCGTAGGTGGTTGCTGGCCAACATGATGATGTTACATGATTCGTTGTTACAGTTTTCGAGAGAAATTCTATAGTCATAAAATTAAAATGATAAAATCTTATTGTACGGTCTTTACCTTGCAATATAAAACGCCCTGAACTGAATAGGTTTTTAAAGGCTACAATGGATTATTTTAGCACTTTGATAGATGACGACCAGCTAACAATATGACATTATAATATCTTATAGACATAGGTGCCACCTACCAGGGAAGCTGTGTACTAATTTTGGTTGCTTAACTCCTGGTATTGGATGAGTTGCATTTTATGTATTAAATTAAGATAAAGCTGCACACACTGCTGCAAAACACTAATAGGTAATATTAATGTGATGACCAGACACAGACTGTACATTTTTAATAGTAACTATCCCCAATTCAAACCTTTGACATTGCCCACCTCCACTATCCTATAAATAAAACACCCAAAGGAATATTCCACTCGCACCACATGTGGAGGTTTGCTATTGGAGGAAAACCACAGGTGCAAAATTCCTATTGGTGGAACACCAGCAAGAACATTTTGTTTCCATGAAATCTGTTTTAATCCCTGATGAAGGCTTGTATATTGCAACAGGCTGGAGTTTTTCAGGTTAAACATGACCACGACAATAACTGTCATATAAAGAGAGGATCTTGAAGGGTGTGTGTTTGTTTCAACGAGCGCCTCAAACAAAAACAAACTTTACTATTGTTAGACACAGCAGGGAATGATGAAATAGGCTTTACAACTTACATTCAATTTAGCACTGGACAAAGTTACAGACCGAAATATCACCCAGATAAAAAGTTTTCCAGTCACGTGACAGCAAAGTCCTTGTTTTCTGTGTTTGGGAGATTTCTGGAAAGTGTTGGTGTAGAGAAAAAAAACAAAACATTTTTCTTAACCTGATGTAAACCCAGTTCTTGGTACTGGCTTCAGTAAAAACACCAACCGCACCCCTCTTAGAGCAACACTAATGCAGCTTCAGTGACTGCTAGTTTTTTATTTTTTTATTTTATTTAAACCTTTATTTAACCAGGCAACGAGATTAAGAACAAGTTTGCTGCACTTTGCAGACAAAACAGTGTTTATTGTAAAAATAACAGGAAATAATAACAGAGGAAATGGAACAGAAGCTTAAAGATATAAAGGCCCATTCATTAATGTAATAAAGTAATGTAGTCATATTGTAAAGTATCCACATGTATACAAATGGTAAACCATTAGACAAGTCCAGATGTGGATTACACATAACTGAATATCCAGCTGAACAAAAATAATGCGTGCAAATGGATGAATCTGCATTCAAACATGGAATCACACTGAATCTATAATCTATATATTTATCATTTTGTGTTTGATATGCATAGAACCCTAAAGCAGTGAGATCATGCTGTAACACACATCTTAGTGCAATATTATATTATTCATACTGAAAAATATCTATCACTCCTTTATCATGTAATGTACAATATTCATTCACTAGTGCAATACTCACCATCTTCATTATCATATGTATATACTTATTTATTTTTTACAATATATATATTTATATACATTCTCTTTTATTTTCTGTATCTATTTACAAGTTCTATTCTATTCTATTCTATTCTCTGAGGGATGTTGCTTGTAGTGTGAAATGGTCACTTGGGGGAGCTGTAGTGTGTTATTTACACTGCAGTCTGAGGAGGAGCTGATTCCAGCTAAAGTGTCACTGCTGCTTCAAAGTTTTCATCTCTCTTATTTTATCCTCTTTTCTTTCTTTAGAAGCAAATTTGTGTTTTAGGATAAAACTGAAATGTTATGAACATAATGAGGAATCATTGTTATTAAATTCAGGGAAGCTCTGGGAGGGAGTGGATGTCACATGTGTTGAATATGAAGCTGTGCCAAATAGTTTGTCATTTAAACAGCGTGTTATTTAAAAAAAAAAAACTAAAATATTTTTCAGGTCTTCTGTTCTGTCATCCTTTGTTACTCCCATGCTTCTGTTTCAAACTAAATCCAAACATCTTGTTTGCAGATGTGTCATATTTGACATATTTTGTGCAGAAATACTCTGAATTGAGGTTTCTCCAGCAGCAACTCGTTCCACTGTGGGTCTGTAAGTCATGGTTCACTGAAGACATTTAAAGAAATATTTATTTATTCTCATAAAACTTTTCGTTACCCTCACTATGACAAGGAGGCAATTCCTTGGAAAAGGTAGAAGTAGACAAATTCATGGTGGGAAAAGCACATCAGTCTTTAAATCACTGCACGCACACACACACACACACACAAACAATAATTTCTGAAACCATGTAAAGTAGATTCATGTAAATCAACACCTTTTTGTGGCTTTTCTTCCTAAATGTGGAGGCGATTTGAATCTTATTGTTTTTAATGTCCTTCTCATCTTAACTTCTAGATTTTAATAACCGCAAATACACACGAGCCAGAGACTGTTCCTCCACTGTGTGCGCATTTATTTACAGACAAAATTTCACAACAAAAGTGGTGAAATAAACCACAACAAACAAATGTGACAAATAAAACAGAATATATATCCAAACCAGAAAATCAAAGTAAATTGTACTTAAACTAAATGTATGCTGTCATTAAGAAAGAGAGGAAAGCTCCAAACTCCTGTGACTCAGTTTATAACAGAAGGTTTAAAGTCAGTGGGACAGCCCCGAGTTCACACTCAGCAAAACATGGAGAATCCAGCATAAAAAGACATTAAACACAAACCAAAGTTACAATCCTTAATATGAAGAAATAACATCAGTTTATTGTTTGGTTTGTAACATACTAAATATACAGCAGTGTGGCTCTTTGGATGTTTCTGCCTCTTGCTCTCTTCTCTCTAAAGATCATCCCACACTTCAGTGAACGGCAGATGGGTCAACTGACGGTTCAGCTGCATCTCTGGGTCTCTGCTGGATTTTTCCTGTTTCTTAAGGACACGACTTTCAGATGCTGTTCAAATGTTTCGATTTTTTTTTCAGGTCTGACACTTCTTTTGTCCTCCAGTTTCCTCAAACTCTCTAAGAACACACTGCACACTCTGCCAAGGTTTCCTTTAAAAATGGGAAGAAACTGTGGATTTCTTTGACAGGCTGCTATCAACAAAGTCACAAAACACACCATCTAAAACTACTTCTTTGGTAAGTTGTCTGTTATGTGTAAACACAACACTGGTTCACTGCCTTTTTTGTGCTTGAATGATTCACAGGTTAAAGCTGATGTACAAGAACTGGACTGAAACTGAGTGAAAAAGCAGCAAAGACCTTCAAACAGCCCTGAGAGCTCCTGCTCAGCACCACTTTAAAAAATAACAAGAAAGTCTGGCTGCTTGGAAGCAAAATATAAAGAAATACAGAACCACATGGTAATGGGGTAATGCAGTAAATAAAATTAATGAATAATAATGTACTAGCTGAGCAAACAAAAACAGTTCACTGCTCATCAAAAACACACTTTAAGGCACAATCAGGAAGTTTGATATTAAAATTTGTTGTGATTACAAAGTTAATTATTGTCCTACAAAGTATTACAGTTGTCAATGAAGACAATTCAAAACTGATACTAGGTGTGGAAAAAAATCAGAATTCTTGGAAATAAAAAGACAAAATTAAATTAATTTTCTTCATTTTAATTAAGACAATTAATTAAAGTGATATTATCTGCTTATTAAACAAAAATAAAAATTTTCAGCAGGTTTCAGGAGACTCTTTTGCAAATGGTTACTGAGACTTTAGAAATCTGCTGCCTGACAGATATCACCCACATTATAATCGTTTAAAAAAACTAAAACTAAGAGGGAAACTAATAAAAACTGAACATTTTCAAACAATACAAACTAAAGTGAAACACACAAACCCCACACTGGAAACTAAACTGAGTTAAAAATTAAGATTAAAAAGGAAAAAAATTCAAACCAATGGAAAAAAATCTAAAACTATTAAAACTCTGATCTGCACTAAACAGAAGGCAGAGTTTGGGGAACAATTCCTAACTCCTGAGATCATTCTGAGATCATTCTGTCTCTGCATCTAGAGATGCTGGAGCATCTTCTGATCTAACTACCTAACTAAGCTCCACTGACTCCTCAGGTCTGCTTTGTTTTGGCCCCATAACAGATGCAATAATGTTTTCTAAGAATAGGTTTCCTTTGGCCTCCTCCTCAACTCTTTCCAGCAGCTGCTCATCCCCACATTTCTTCAGATTACCCATAAAGTTTTCAAATATTGTGAGCAGAGGAAAGGCGTATTCAATCATACTCTCACCAGCCTTTGGAAACCCATAGAAAAATCCACCAGTGTGCAAACCAAACACTCGCCCATGAGCATCGAAAACTGGAGAGCCAGAAGCGCCGTGATACATGAAAGTGTTGTAATTCACATGGATATTTTCATATGGGTCATTTTTGATTGCCTGATTGATTGCACAGAGAGTGATGAAACATTCTTTGTAGTCCTCTAAATTTTTATTAACAGCCTCCTCTCGTTTCTCTTTCTCAATGATACATGTAGGATCCATTTTTTTCACCCCCCCTGCTGGGTGTCCAACAATACAGGCCTCACCATCTGAAGGTAGAGGCCCAAATCTCTTGAGGAGCCCTGCAGGAACCTTCTCTGTTTCCAGCTTAAGTATAGCGTAATCTAACTCATTGTTACCAACAAACACCTTGGCTTTTACCTCCTTCTTGTCTGATTTCGGTTTTTCAAAGTTAAAGACAGCAGTGATGTTTACAGATTCCCACCAATTAGGTAATTTTGTGTCAATCCAGTATTTAAATAAGTGGGCATTCGTTAAGACAAAGTTATCAAATAGCACAAAGCCTGTGCCCTGAACTGCAGAAGAGTCAGATATGTGTACCTCTAACAGACAAACTGACTCGGCCAGCTGGAGCAGCTCCCTGACTCTTTGAACTTCACTAAAAGACTGCTGAATCTTTCCAAAGCTCTCCTTCCTCAGATTCAGTGATTTCTGGAAAGACCCACCAGGGAATCTGCTCTCCATCCATTGTTTGAGACGTGGAAACTGCTCACACAGCAGCTTATAAACCTCCTCACGCTCAATGCTGCTGCCTGTTCCTTTAACTGCTTGTTTTAAACTGATTCCCTCTTTTTCTGCTACAGCTAACACTGATCTGGTTTCACTCTTGGTTTGTGAATCTCCTGATGCATGTGGGGAAGTCAGATGTTTCTGTTGTTCAGGTTCGGCCTGCTTTGCATCTTTACCTTTTGTTTGTGTTTGCCGTGGAAGACAGATCTTGAATTTTTCATTATTCAGGCTATCAACTTTTTGTGTGCACTCAATCACGGTCTTTTCATTCTTGGTCAGCTCAAAGTCATCATCAAACAACTTATCAATGAAGCGACCATCTCTTTTCAGAGCCTCCTTCACAGTTATCCCCTTCTCTCCATAAACACGGAGATACTTGAACTCTTTTACAGCATTATTTTTAAAAAGCTGCTTTGTTTTAGTGTCTTTCCCTCCATCTTTGTCGATGTAGAACACTGAATATTTATCTCTTGTATAGATTTTCACATCGTGTTGAGCTGCTTCTACTTTTTCTGTTTTGCATAATATAGTCAGAACCTCATCGTCCCCAATACAAGTACAAGGAAAATGTGTTGCAATACTAGATTCATTATCTCCTGTACCCATCTGAATGATAATATTCTCATCTGCAGTAACCTTCTCATCTGCAGTAACCTCCTTCTTATATTGATTTAAGGTTTTTATGGCTTGCAGCACTGTGCGGGGTTGATCACAGTAAATATTGTGTTCTTTAGTGTATTTTTGGCTGAATTTCACTTTAAATTGATGTCCATGTGAGTCCTGCAGGAAATCATAGTGGAAAGACAGAAGTTAGATGTTTTGTTATACTAAGAATGCAATGTGGTTTTTTCTATACATGTAAGAATATGAACCTCAGAGTTGTCATCATACTCCTTCTTCACACTCACTGAATAAGAACCAGCCTGCAAAGTGAGAAAAACATTCAATTCAATTCAATTTTATTTATATAGCATCAAATCACAACAAACAGTCGCCTCAAGGTGCTTTGTATTGTAGGTAAAAACCCTAAAATAATAATAATTTAGTGCTTAAAGGTGTGACAAAAAGTGATATTGATGGAAATTAATCCTGATTCTAACTGGTTTCAGTGATTTGTAAAGATGAATTCATAGTTTCGCGATCTCCTGATGCTTGTTGACAGCAAGCTGTGAAAATGGCATAACAAAAAGGTACCTTTGCTGAGCAGAATATGGAGACTCTCAGAATTTAACTCATCCTAAATTTTTGGAGCAGTTGCAGCTGCCAGTCAACACCAGGAGACACATTCCTTCTTTAAGCTAATAAGAGGTCACGGACACAATGACATAGGAATGTTTTTGGATGAAGGAAACTTATGTAAAAATGAGGAAAATATCCAAACCCCACACAGACAAATCGAGGACCGGACCCTTGTCGGTCGTGGTCTGGTGCCCCCTTTGCCCCTTTTCTCAGCCAAGGAGGCCCCAGCTCAGACCTGGAGCATCCCCAATAATTTCACAATAAAACCACTGGAGATGAGCAGGATTCGTTTCAAGGATTTATTCCACACAGAGTTAAACAGAACAAGAAAGCAGTTAAGTGCCTCATGTCAGTGTAGCCATAAGCAGTTAGCAAAGAAAAGAAAAAAGGAAGAAGCCGCTCCTGGGCCGCACACAGCAGGGCAGTTATACTATTCTCTGCAGGACTTCTCTCCACCCCCTCCTTTGTCCTCAATTAATTTGCATAGGTTTCATTCTTCAAAACTTGAACCCCAACCAACTGTCTTTTGGCTATATTCCACCCACTCATCAATCACATGCTTAAGGTGTACATGTTAACGGGGTACCTCTTGGTTTATGACAGTTCAGACAGACGTTACAATGATGAATCTTCTTTCAATTAAAACCACTGCTAAGAAAACACCTCTAGTACCATCCCTGTTAGCCAGGCTTTATCTCCTCACTAATTCATGTTTCAAAAACACAGGTGGGCCAGTAGAGCTCCACTTTTGGAGTCTACCCGTCATTAAGACTTCCTAAAATACAACATGAGGTTGCAAAAGTCATGTCAAACAGAGATGTTCCTGGATCCCACCAAGGATTTAACCATATACAAGTGTCAGATATAACAGGCCTTACCTTTACCCCAGTAACCTTAACTTACTCAGTGTTCATTAATCCAGTGTGTGTGTCTAATACTTTAATACATGATATAAAAATAGTGACAGTAAATATCAATATAAAAGTGATAAAAAAAAAATCCCCAACATCCTCTTGAAAGGCACTAACCACTGAATCACCTTCCTGTCACATGGTACGCAGACGTCTTGCTCACACTGAACTGGGCGCATACCCAAACAGCCACTCATAACAGCCCAGAGTGAGGAGGCAGCGCAAGAATGAGCTCCAGTAAGTGGGGAAAATATAGAAAAAATATATAACAAAGAGTGGGAGAAAGAGAGCGGACTTACAGAATGGATCTGAGCTCAGATGGGAGACAGTGGCTCAAAAAGTGGGTTTGCACTATATGCAATGCATAGGGGCGCCTCACAAGAGGGGGGGCCAAAACGATGCGACGAAATTATTTCTCTAGTCGCATTTTCTGTATTTAACAGCTGTGCATATGAAATGATCAGTAACAGAGGAACGGCGCTGATTAGGCACCCCTGTGCTCCTTCACCTCCCCTACCCCCCCCCCCCCCCCCCCCAAAAAAAAAGTGTCCAGATACACCTCAGAAAGTAGCTGCGGTCCTAATGGGAGATGTACCAAAGGCATTCCCCAGATTTTGCAAGTGTGAAATATGTGCTCACCATGCTGATTTAATTCAACATGCTAATACAGAGAAGCACACACACACACACACACACACAAACACAAAAAAAAACTGTGAACCCTTCTCTTCTATGAGGCTAAGAACCATGGGTTTCACTGCTCCAAAACACAATGAGACAAAACAAAGAAGTGAGCTATACTACTACAGAGCTATACTGTTTAAAAGCGGCCTCAGTTTTTCACAGCGTTGTGGGTTGCCAGTTGGGCTTCTTTTGGGGTTTTCATAGAGCTGGTTGCTTGTTTCTGTTGCGAGATCTAGCAACACTTCACCTGCACTTCACCTCGCGGGATACACGGTCGCTTGCTCTGTTGCACTGAGCATACCTGTCAATTCTCTCGTTTTGGCCAGGAAACTCCTGTATTTTACCCCTCTGTCCCGCCATCCTCCTGTATTAGTTTAAATTTCCCGTATTAGAATTTAATCACTTTTAAAAAGCATTCCTGTGCCTCTCCAAACTGAATTCTGTCACTAGCCTGGTGAGAACTGCCACCTGCAGTAGCCTTGGTGGCAGTTCTTGCGAGGTTAGTGGCAACAGTGGAACAACAACTGGACCTTGGTTGGGCTCAGTGTTGCCAACTTAGCTGCTTTTCGTAGTGACTTTTTTTAACCCAAAAAGCGAAAAGCAGCAAATTTAGCAACTTTTTCTGGTGACGTCACCAACTTTTGGAGAGTTTTGAAGATAGACCGGAAATCTAAAATCCTCCGCCTTGTTGTGCTTTAGCATCGCCAGGGGCGGGGTGGTCATAGGGAGGTTCGGGAGGTTTCCCGAACGGCCGGTCGTTTCCAGGCCGGATCGGCCGGTGATCAGAAATTTTTTTTTTTTAACCCAATTAAGCACAGCAGCGCTCGCGCGGCCACAGGTGCAGGCAGTGATGGTCAGTCGCGAACGTTTCGGCTCTAATAGCTGGCTCTTTTTTCATCAGGAGGGGCTACAAACACAACAGCCCAGCAGTGTTAATTTTGTTGATGAAATATCTTCGTCATAGTTTTCGTCAACGGACCTTTCTTCATGACGAAAACGAGATAACTAAATAAAAACTACCTAAAAGGATAAAAACGATAACGAAATTAACTGACACTTTCGTCAATGAATGAAAACGAGACGAAAATGCTTGGCAGGGACGAAATCCAATCAGAACTGATTTAATTTTGTGACAGGACGGGACAAGTTAGGAAAACATCCAATCAAACGCACAGTTGCGCAAATTTGCTCTAAACCCGGTGTTGTGCCAAAAAGTGATCGTCTGCCAAAAAGTAATTGCCAGAAAATGATTGTCTGTATTTAAACTGTTGTAAATTACTTGCTGATCTATAATCTGTGGGAAATATATCAAACATATCTCTCGTGAATGATATCAAGTCATTTTGAGCGAGAAACAGCATTTCTGTTACAAGGTAGAAGCTGCAATCAGTTTTTGGAAGTGACTTTTATATTGTCTTTATTTATCAGGGTAAAAACTGTAATTTATCTTAAAATGTCTTATTAAAGTGAAATCTGGCCAAGAGGGCAGCAGAAAACCCAACAAATATAACATTACACTCTATAAAGATATTTTAAGTGACCAAAGAGGACTGGATTTATTATAATGTATAATAATGAATCATAAACGTACTTGAAAAACAGGTAATTTCTTAATTTTATATATAAGCCTTTCATAAATCATACTGACTGCACCCTATTCACCAATATAAGCAAAGACATTATACATAAAAGCACATAGAAACATCGGAAATCACTTTATGGCACAACACCGGGAAGAACAAACTAGCCTGTGATTTGTCTTTACTTCCGATAGAACTAAGTTATGTAAACAATGTCAGCAGGGAGAAAGAGAAGAGCTGATGTATGGACACATTTGTCCTTTGACTTGTGACAAACACAACGATGTGTAAACCATGTGGGGCGACTATCTCGGGTAAAAACACGACAAATCTTAAACAACATCTGCAAACCAGTCACCCAGATCTCCATGCAAAGGTCAGCATTTTAATGTCATGCAGGGTAAAGTGTTTTTCCCAGTTTAGCGTTTGTGTTTAGAGAAAATCTCCACACCGCGGTGGATTAGCCTTTCCTAATCTTAGTCCTGAACACCTGTACCTATCAGAGCGTGTCCTGCTGTAAAACGCTCGTATTATCTCAGTAAGGTGGTGTTAATGATCAGGTGTGTGGGAAGCAGGTGAAACACTAATGTTAATATTAATAATATTCCATAACTTTTAATAAATGTTTAATTTTGTGTAAGTGTGTTTCAAGGGTTCAAGGGAACTGAAGAAAAAGCATTTACATTTTACACTCTTCATATTTTAGTCGACTAAATCGACTGTAGATTTAGTCGACTGTATTCTTACGATAATTTCGTCGACTAAAACTTGACGAAAACTATTCAGATGACTAAATTATGACTAAAACTAAATCAGATTTTTGTCAAAAGACCATGACTAAAACTAAATCAAAATTTGTTGTCAAAATTAACACTACAGCCCAGCCAGCACACCATTAGGAGAGGTGAAGGGCGAGACACCAGCTAAGGGGGGGTTGACGATCTTTTTCCCCCTTTTGCTGCTCCGTTGTACGATCAGATAAAAGGCCTCTCCAAACCAAGCTCCCGGGCTGAATTTCAACCCCAGCCCACCCCTCAGCATCGCCCAGATCTCACTTTGACTCCACCCTCCAACCCCCGGACCTCACTTAAACACCAAGCCCGCCCACCCACTCTTTTCGCACCCAACCCCTGACCTCGCTTCAGCCTTTATCAACCTTTGAGACAGCCCACAGCGAGTTTTCTTACACAAGTTGGCAACAGTGGCCCAGATAAAGGAGGAGGGTTGAACGTAGCTAGCAGTGACACCCCACATAAGGGTTTTCGTTAAGTTTTACATTTTAACATTAAACAATACGGGACAAAATTGATCTATGTAATGTGGGTCTAAGCAAAGCATTAGTTATTAAGTTATTTCATAAAGTTCATTTGTAGTTTTAAACATATTTAGGGTGTTTTTTCTTCATTTTTTGTCTCTCTAAAGATGTTATTCCTCTCTCCTACAGCCTCGATTGCAACTACATGTAAATGACCAATTATGCAAATTTGGTGATGACGTCATATAGCGACTTCTATTTTCAGCGGCGGAAAATTTCCCTTATTTTTAAATACAAAACTTGACAAGTATGCCAGTGGCACTGCCTGCACCCTCAATGCCCAGAAGAGTGTGACAGTTACTTCTATACCAGTTTCTTTTTTAGGAATTCATTTGAGTTTTCTGTTCAGACGCTCACTCGAGTTTCAAAGATGCTTTGGTGTGACTACGATTAAGTTTTGTAAAGTTCCTTTATTTTAAGAATCTGTTTCCTCCTCATCTGCAACTGAGCTCCTCTCTTGAGTACAACTTAATGTGGATAACAAAAGGTTTATGTTTATTACTAAGGAATTATGACATAGTGAGTGTTATTCTTGTACTGGACTACATATTATATTAAAAACTTGAAGATGTATGTATTTTTCAATCAGTTCATTTCACACTGCCATGAAACCTCACCTGAGAGGTTGAAGCTCCCTCTGGCAGTGAGCTCCCTCTGCTGCTGCTATCAGGACTATCCTGATAAAAAGATGCACATACAAATGAAACCACCCAGATGACAAATGATGACACATGAACACTGAAGTATTAACCAGGTTGTTACTTACATTTTTCTTCCCAGAAAAGGGCCTGATGTCCCCAGTTGTCTTTTGCTGTTTTTTGGAAGCCATTTTCTCCTGACATCATAAACATAAAGTTAGAGCGTGTGGTGTGTTTGATACGCTGCTTCAGTAGTTTGATTTCATTGACTGCTACTGCGAGATGTAACTTTTGAATTTATAGCATTTTATATTAGAATAGATTAGATCTCCAGCAGAGCTGATCCTCTAACACAGAGGTCCCCAACCCCCGGGCCCCGGACTGGTACCGGGCCGCGCAAGACTAAATAACTTACATTAGTTCCATTTTACTTATCTGAGGCTGAACGATGTTTTATTTTTGAAAAATTGGCGGATCCTCTCCGCTACATCCATCTATGACGCTCTTGACGTGTGTCAAGACGATTGTCTCGGTCACGTGATAGTCACCGCTAAAATTAAACCCACAAGCTTCGCTGGTTCCCGTACCTGCGTAACGAAAAGGTCAGTTGACCTACGTTACGCTCATTTTAATATTTGAGTGCTCAACAAGAGTAGAAAAAACCATACAAGAACCAGTCCATTTACATTTTTATTTAGCAGCATGGGGACAGCAGTGAGGCGGACTCAGCCATCAAGCTGACTCTCCTGCACACAGCACAGCAGCTCTGCAGCCTCTCCTGTGAAATCAAAGCTTGTATTGGTGTGTGCCGGCCAAACCCAGCCAACCCACAGGCTAGCAAAAATGAAAAGCAGAGAAGCTCAGGGCTCACACTGATCCAGCGTTATGGTGAGTTGTATTTTTTATGCGATTTATACAGTAAAAATTGCCTCAGTCGAAGTCGCAGAAATCGGATTTTCGCTCTAGTCGGGTGGCTTCTGCAGGTCCTGATTTTTCCTGACAAGTTTCCATGGACACAGGCTCACCCCACCCACTTTCTCAGAAGTGGTTTGAATGTGACGTGTCATGTGAGAATATTAGTTAAATAACACAAGACTGACTGCAGCTTCAGTAAACGTGTTCTTTCTGTTTTCAGTTTTGTTTTACAAAAGCACCTTTATACATGCACAATTTTTACTATCCTCTTGTCCAAATAACCACTGAGATGGAGAGCTGCTGGCTTCTAGAAATAAATAGAAAGTTAGAAAATGCAAGAATGGAGGTAGTAGTGATGAGAGTGTGAAACTGAAGCTTCGATACGTGCCTCAAACCCTGGGCTTACGACTCAATAGATCCACTGCTTCAAAGCTTGCTTCACGGCGAAAAAAAAAATCATGTGACATATGACGGCCGAAGCAGCAACGGCTGCATTCCCGAAATGAATCACCTGACTGGTTCCAGAGGAAGGAAAACAAAGGCTGATGGAAGCGCTTTGTTCTTTGTGGTCTGAACGGCTTGTTTCATCCAAAAAAAGGAAATAAGTAAATTTCTTACTTAATTCCAGCACTATTTATTTTGGAAGCTTTTTTTCCGCCACTTAAAAAAAAAAATAAATAAATAAATTTTTTTTAAATTGCCTTCTGTAACTCAAAATTTCGAGAAAGTTACGGGTGGCAATTTTTTATTTATTTATTTATTCTTTTTTGTGGCGGAAACAAACTTCCATAATCTAGTCATGCAGATAGATTTGGTTATATTTTGCTGAATTTTTGTGAAATCAGTGTAACAGATATGTATCTGTTTTTACACCATTAACAATAAGCAACAATTTCTGTGACTTATTTGGACAGAGATTTAACAGCGATTATCTAAAACATGTTTCTATTTTATCAAAACTTAAATTATGAAAGGGGAAAAACTTTTTGACCAAAATTACACCCAAAGACCCTACATACCCCTCAAACCTTCAGAGCTGTTAGAATCAGGACTCAGTCCAGAATATTGTGTCTTTCTGAAATGAAAGTTACTTTACCTGTTAGAAATGAAAGAAGTCGATCTAATGGCAACAAGTCGAATCCTAAAGAGAAACACTCTTCAGTTCCTCCTCATGGCTTTGTGTGGACAACCACTTACATTAGAGCAAAGATGGAGGAATCAGTACGTCAGCGAATATAAGCCAATAAATGGTGTACACATGTCCTGCTCTGAGAACATGAGTGGCTTTATTCAAAGCAGTGCAAGTCTGACCGGTTTGTTTGCTTCCCTCACCATAATATGTCATTGTGGTTGGTAGTGAGCATTGACTCACTACCTGCTTCCACGAAGGATGAAAGTGGAAGTTTTTCTTTTTTTAATCTATTTTATAACAGTGTTTGTCAGCCTTCGTCAGAGGAAGAATGCCAACTTTATTTTGTCTTGGTGTAAAAATCAGCCTTTGTCAGTTTGACCAAAAGTTACACTAAAAGGTAAACTTGTATTTTGTGGGTTTTATTTTAAGTATTGCTTAAATTGTGTACTTGTAGAAGCTGCTCTTTGGAACTTCGAGGTGACCTTTGTTATTGACACCCACTGCTGTTAAGAGAACTGCAGTCCTCATTCTGTTGCTCACCTTTGCACACAGCTCGTGGTCACACCCTGAGACTGCCCTTCTGCCGGCTGACTTTGAGGCGATTAAACCAATAAGATACTCATTATTGCATGTATATTAGTCATATTATTGGACTATTTCTAAGCTTACATTAGCCAATAAAAAAATGTTTAAAACGCGGAAAAGTTCCCCAACAGATTTACTAGAAAAGCAAAAAATGAACCTGTCAGATGATGCTGTGTAGGCAAGGCAGAGGACCCCAAGAACTAAGTTTGGACTTGAACTTTATTGACGAACATTAAACATAAAGTGGAGTTAGGGATGGGAAGCTTGACACAGCGGTTTCGACGCTGTGTCGAGCTTCCGGAGTGCAGGTGTTTTGAAACAGTGCTCCAAAACCTGCTTCAAAACACCTACATCACATGACCGTGACTACCCAAGGCTTTTGCGCGGTTCATTCCTGCTGTTTCCAGGTGGCCGAGGTGCCAGGATTCATTTGTTTTTTCTTTTTTTTCAATAGGTTTATAACAGGTGTAATACTGGTGTGTGGCCCCAGCGTGCACATCTGATGTTGCTCACAGTGGTCCTCAGTGTGCTCAGGGAGCTTTTGTTTATGCCCACACACATGAAAAATTAGAGGGAACATTGGTCGCAGATAAGGAAAGTTTCTTCATGTTTCAGAGGTCTCTCAGTGGAGGATGGCGTGTTTCCTCAGATTCATAAAGGTACTGGTCAGTGTGAAGATGTGAAAATGACTGTTGCGAATTTTCCCATTAAAACTTAATAAATGTCAGCATTTTTTTAACAAAAGGAAAATATTTCGTTTTTCTCCTAATTTAAACATTTATTTTTGAATTAATAGAACATAAAGCCTAATGCCACACCTTTGTTTCACTGTATGTAGAACAAACCTGATATGAACTCCCAGAAAGCTTAAAGCCAACAAAACACATCCAAACTTTTCTGTTTTTTCCACAAGACTGGAAAAAACGAAGCCAACTGAGCCCAAAGACAGCTGTGTGTGGTTATCACAATAAATATATATTTTTTCTCTGTATTTTTTATTTTATAAATTGATTTGAAACTAAACACAAGCACACAGAGCAAAGGACTATCAAAATAAAACAGGAAGTAACCAAGCAAGGTAAATGCACATTTTAAAACTTTTGTGGGTGTTTTGTCAGTGATATGTGGGAGATGTTACATGCTGTAATGCAGCAGAAATGGAGGAAAGATAATAAAAGAAATACAGCCACAAGAGGCAGTAATAGGTCCTTACCGGCCACTGGCTGTGCTGGTGCCAAATTTAAACCCTGCTGATTGCACAGATTAAAAGTGTTGGCAATGATGAGAATAATGTTTTAGGTGGTTTTCTGAAGCCATATTCTATGGTCAGATCCTTAAGACATGGTATTCATTTACCAGTTCTGAACAAAAAAAATCTGCGGAATGGAGTGACCCACGACCTAAGGAAAGTGGAGAAAAATTCAAAAGAAAATATTGTTAAAGCTAACATTCACCTGGATCAGGGAAGTCAACAACATATTTTGGGAGAAGACTAATGCTGCTGTAGCACCTATGTCACTATAAGACAGACGTATGAGCTAATGGACCAGTTCTAGGTTTGCAGGAGCGGTGGAGCAAAGCACAGTGAAGAGACCAGAACCAGGAACCCTTAAATGGAAAGCTGGCACTTTTAATAAAACAAAAACATTGAACAAATAAAACACTCACAACTCTTGTCAAGTAGGTCACACTCAGAATCCTTATTGAATATTGACAATCTACTTCTAACACAACAATAATATAATTATAACCGCATGAAATATGACAATGCTTAATATTATAACTCAGATGCAGTTCAATTCAATAGTTTGACTCAGTTTGATTCAGCTCAGTTCAAAAGTTCAGTTCAGTTCAGAAGGAGGGAAAATCCAGAATCCTGCTACCATAAAGCAGCAAAACAGGAGCACACCAAATTGTCTCTCTGAGCAATACCAAACCGTATTCTGTTGATCTAGTTGCTGTAGTGTCTTTAAGCTCGAGTGTCATGGGTCAGGCTCGCCATCTGATGTGTGTGCGGGTCTTCAGCAGCCACCACACAAAGAAGAGGGAGAGAGAAATCCAGGCCTCGTCCGACACCCAGAAATCTCTTCCCAGCAACAGAAAAACACACATCAAAAAAAGAAAAAAAAAATGCAAAGCTTACTGCAAATGTAAAAAACTTACACAGCAAATGCAATGCAAAACAATGAAAACATTTCAGAGAACATAGAAGATGTTTATGTATACACAGTGATGATAAATGATGGCTTGTGCTTTGGTGTGACTTAGAATCAGAAAAAAAAGCCTTAGTTGGCATTTAGTTTCAAACATGTTGTCCCAATCACCTAATCTGAGACAGTGACCATTATGCTCACTATTTTCCCTGGCTAAAGGCACAAAACAAATGTGACATCATGGTTGGCCAGTCTGGAGAAACCAGTGTGCCAGCAGGTCTCTCTCTATTTCAATAATATATCAATGCAAGAGAATGGGAAATCCCAGATGATACAGAGGGAGATGTTGCAATAGTTGGAAAAGTAGAAAATGTGGGTAAAGATCCTGCACTGTCACTTTGTTTACTTTTTCTACTTCTTCTATTTCAGCAGTGAAGCAGCAATTTTTAACTGACCTTTAGTAAGTCTGCTTTTGTCCTCATTCTTTCAGCAGCAACTTTGGTGGATGCAATTAAAAAAATAATATATCTTAAAAATATTAAAACCAAATCTTACATGTACACTGTTTTGGTGCTCGCTCTCTCTTTTAGTGTCACAGTATAAAGGCATATAGGACAGTGTAACTGCTTTTGAAATTGCAGAGTAAAATTAAGGTAGAAATTTGATTCCTTTCCCCAAGAAATTGTTTAGTGAGGATCTAAAAACTTCAGGCCCTTTTAGTATCTACAGACTGAAGTCCACATGATCATTTTTTCAATGTGTGCAGAAAAGGTACCAAAAGCAGACTTCTGAGGCTGAACTTGATAGCCAAAACCCCAACCTTTATTGACATGGAGCAGGAAGTCAGTGAAAATCCAAAACAGAAAAGTTACTGAACAAGATGGGAACACAGCCAATCTGATGGACAAAAAAAGACCGCAATTATAAATACACAGAGAGGTGACTGGAGAAGAGCGGAGATACCTGGAAGACGCAGCTGAACTAAATCAGAATAACACAATATGAAGTCAAACTAAAACATGGCAGGAGCGACAAAAGACTATCAAAATAAAACAGGAAGTCACAAGACAGAAAAAACACCTACCACAGAGACTAATGCCGGGTTTCCATAAGTAACTACTCAGCGTGAGTCGACTCTACTGAACACAACTCGCCATGGTCGTGTTGTGTTTCCATTGCAATTGAGGACCACCACAGTGTGGGTGGAATTGATATAGCAGGGCGGGCAGTAGTCTCTTGACGTAATTTGTATGCAGCTCAAATCACAACACAACAATGGATGAGATAGAGGCAAGCTAACAGCTAGTGCCAGTTTAATATCATCATCATGCATAAGTCCCCCTTCAATGTTTTAAAGGATGAAGGTTATCAATGTTTAGTATAACCCTATACCACCGAACATGTCATAATCGGCTCAGTGTACTTCAAAAGTGCTGCCATCCATGTACTTGCAGCAACAATTACAGTAATAATACCATAATAAAACCCTATGGTGGCTGTGAATTTAGATCTTTCTCTTATTTTATCCTCTTTTCTGTCTTTATTTGCCAATTTCTATTTTAGGATAAAGCTTAAGATTTTTTTGTTTTTGTTTGGTTAATCAAGTCATCAGTTTCCTACTGTTCTTGTGGGTCCACTATTAATGCTAAATAGTTAGTGTTTTTTTAAAAGATAAATTACTGTTATTAGATTAAGAGAAGCACTGAAAAAGGTCATTATATACATCTGTTGAGTAAACATTTGGGCACAGTGTTCCTTAATGGTGTAAGAACAGATTCATGCCTGTTACACCAGAGGGGGGGGGTGGGGGGGGGGTGCTCATTTTAAAAGAAACTTCTGCATGACACTGCTAGAGTTAAGAAATTTATTTCCTGGATGAAGTCATGAGTTTCAGTTACTAGCACAGGCTGTCTTATTTAATAATAACAAAATCATTGATACCAGTATCCTGATCATTATTTTTTCACATTGGTAATCTCAGATTTGATTAAATAACCCCACAAAGACGGGCTGCCACAACTCACTTGTTACAAAATAAATTCAAGTTTCAGTTTCCAGTAAGAACTTTTTCAGAACCAAAAAAAAGGCCTATTATGCGGTAGTGACTTATGAGCAGCCCTAAAATACTTTTTTTTTGTCTTGAAAAACAGAGCCTGCTGGGTTCTTCGTGCCAAAGTGTGTTTTCTGGGGGATGAAACTGTTAGAGGGCCTCAATTCTGTTTCCCCTCATAAGAACAAAGACATTACATACTCTGCCTTTATGTTCCTGATGTCAGGAGAAAATCCCTTGCAAACCAAAGAAGAAAACGCTGGGGGAGGGGGACAGCAGAGACTTTTTTTCAAGGCAAACTGTAAGTAAAGGCTTGGCTAATAATACTGTGCTCATGCTTCAGTTTCTAATCATGATATCAATCAGTCGTGTCAGAAAAATGTATTTGTATGTGCATTTTTGTTTTGTATTTTAAATTATTATTTAATCAGGGTGGTCCTGGTGGCAGCAGCAGCAGAGCGAGCATGCAGGAAGAGGGAACTGCACCCTCTCAGGTGAGGTCTTATGTTGGTGTGAAAGGAGTTGATTGAAAAATAAATACAGCTGTAGGTTTATGAGATTCTTTACATTATATAAAATCCAGTGCAAAACACCAAACGCTATAACATCAGTTAAAAAAACGTATACACAAACCCTGGAGGTTTCTTTCTGATAAATGGGAGTTTTTCCTTCCCACTGTTGCCAAATGTTTGCTCATCGGGGTCGTTTTGACTGTTGGGTTTTCCCTGTAACTCTTGTGGGGTCTTTACCTTACAATATAAAGTGCCTTGAGGTGACTGCTGTGATTTGGCGCTATATAAATAAAATTGAATTGAACCTAATTACCTCTCTGACACTGTCAATGAAAACTGAAAATGTGTGCGCTTCATAAAGGTTGATAATAATGATTGATAAAAAATGCACACAGGATCTGCTTAATATGACTGACCCTGTGTGCAACCCAAAACTTGTAATGAAATATAGGCATGCAAGGAGGATTCAGCATTTCATACACTTTTGTAATCAGGATGCTAAATTAGTGTCTTAAGCAAATAACCTTCAGGAAATTTGTATCATAATTTAATACCACTGGCATGCCTTCTGTACGTACTCTTTAATCCATCGATGCCCAAAGAGATCTGCAAGGAATTGAACTTGCATCGTTTGATGTACAAATCTCCCTTTTCAAAAAGTCCAGTTGGTAAAGCTGGCTTGCTTTTTAGCAAGAGAATGTGATTTGGTGTCAAGGACTCAAGATCATTAGGCTCATCTGAGATTTTGGTAATGGGACGATCATTCAATATGGCTTCCACCTCACACAGAAAGGTTTGTAATCCTTCATCATCCACCCTTTGTCGATGAAGTACAAAGCTCAGCACCTTCCTGACCATGCAGATAAGCCTTACCCAGATACCACTACGATGTGATGCAGCAGTAGTGTTGAAGCTCCATTTCACTTCAGACTGAAGTAGTACATTTTGAATCCTTCTGTGGTTCAAGACTGATAGAGCTTCTCTTAACTCACATTCTGCTCCTACAAAGTTTGTTAGCCTCTGCTCGCAATAAATCTTTGCAGTACATAAATGCAAGAACTGGTATCCAGTGAATCTGCCATCTTTTGTTCACCAAGCTTTCCTCTATACCGTCTACAAATAACACAAGAGGAAATTATTTTTCTGGCAGCAGCATTTGCTCTAATAATCCAGTAACGTTGGCAAAATTGAAACAGCAAGTGATTTCTTCCACAGTGTCCTAATTGCTCATGAATGTGGCATAAAATCAGAGTGGAAACATGCTGATCTTTATGAAGAATCACTGGGCGTTTCTTATCATCAAGCATGGCTGCTTTATTAAGCCTTCCTCCAACTCTCAAAAATCCATTTACCATTACTGGATCAAGTTTGTAAAGATGACTGCCTTTCTTTACTCCTTTTCCTTGTTTAAAAGTAGATATTTCATCCCCAAACTTTTAATTTTGGCAATACTTAATAATGCAGTTTCGCTATCTAAGGATAAACACTGACCATCCAGTGTGGCCCTAAAAGTTTTCATCTTCCTTTGAGTTTCACTCTTTTGTTGAGTTATATCCAGTCCACTACTGGAGACAGAATTCTTTATTTCTCTTCTCTTCTTACTCAAAAACTGGAGAAACTTTTGTATCTGCAGAAAGCAAAAAGCTGCCATCTTAAGCCTTTTCCATAATGAAAAATTGGTTATGAGCTGGTCTGTTGCATTCTGTGAAATTTGACCACTGTATTCACTGCAGTTTCCTTTTTAACCTCTGGGTCATCACTGCTGATAAATGCCAGACAGAGGGCCCTTTGCTCTGCAAGATGACGATTATTAGGCATTGTAACATCATCCTCTCCGAAAGGTAATCTCAAACAGTACTGTCTGTTGAAGAGTTCAACTGAATCATTCATGATTTTCATAAATTCAAGGTCTACTCTGGGCAAGTTTTTCCTCTGATGATTTCTCATTGAAGTCATGAATGTATTGCTTCACCAGCAGTTCCTCTATGTAAGCAATGGATATTCGGTTAGCTGTAATAGTGGGGCAGCTGCTCCCCAATTCATTGCTTCCTCTTAGTGGTCCATGAATAATCCAGCCCAATAAAGTTTTAATAGCATAAGGTCCTTCACCCTTGCTATGTACCACCTCCCATGTTCCATTACCTTTGAAACATTAGTTCCAATTAAGAGCTCAACCTCAGCATCAATCACCGGAATTTCTACAGAGCTTAAATGTGGCCATGCATTCACTTCTTCCTGTCGTGGGATGTTATCATGAGTCACAGGCATCTTACACTGTGTGTACACATCAGGCAACTCAAAGTAAATGTCACTATTAAGTGCAGCTACTTCCAGTCCTGAAGTGATGTAACTATCTGCAGATTTTTCTCGACTCATTGTTCTTATCAGAATTTTGGCATGTCTACCCTTTACTTTAACTCTCTCATGAGTCGCTCAGTGTAAAATGTAGCTGTACTTCCAGGATCCAAAAATACATAGGTCTTTAAAACTGTATTCAGAGCATGAGCTTTAGGTTTGCCTTGTTGTAAACCAATTTCTTTGGAGTGTACTTCCATTGCCACTGCAGCATTGTCTCCTCCTATAGGTTGATGGTTGTGGTGAGGCCTTAAGTTCTTAACTTGCATTTCCATTGACACTGCAGCTTTACTGCCTCCTGCAGATGAATGCTCAAACTGCTGCCTTGAGCTTTGTGGAACAGATTCAGCAGCATGGGAACTGAGAAGAGGCTTACGTCTTGCATTTTCCAAATATGAATTCATACCATCTGAATAAGCTCTTGAACTCAGTACATCAGAACCTCTGTACTTAAGCACACTCATTTTTGCAGTTTGAGCAGCAATTTGACTTTGCAACTGGAGTAATTCCTTCCTTTTTCTTATTTGTTCCTCTTGAGCCTCCAGTTCATGTTTTTCTTTAAGAACAGCTGCCTTTGCAACAAGAGCAGCCATTTCAGCCTCTGCTTTAATGCATGCTGATGAGATTGATGATTTCAAAGACCCGTTACTGCAATGACCAGCTGACAAGCATGTTTTACCACCAACATTAGAAATGCCGTCATCAAGTCCAATACTGTCAATACCAGCAGATATACTTGGCAAAACAATAGCCACAGCACCACATTCATTATCATCCTTATTGTCATCATTACCATCTTCTTTGCACTGGTCTTTGACAGATAGCCACTTTTACATTTTCTGTATCATCTCTTTATTACTGTGCATTTAAACATCAAACTATTCTTTTTTTTTTTTTCAACATTTCATCCTGTGGTATTAATTGTTTCAGTGACTCATGCAATTTCTCTGTTTATGCACTCAGCTTTAAAAATTTCATATTTAAGCCGCATCTCAGACACCTTTTGGCTTGAAAGCATTAGTTGATGAATTTCCTTTGTTAACTTGTAAAGTTTCTTTATCATAAAGTTTCTTTCCTTTTGATGTGACATTATTTTTGTTTCCAGTGCTTTAATTGTAAGTTTGGCTGGCCTTTTGCCGAGTTCATTATCCACTACACTGTGAACAACAGATGCATCTCTTTTGACTTCACTCATTTTAATAACAATTTACTGCCAACTTTATTTAAAGTTGTGACAGGATTTACCAATATCCTTACTGTGAGAAGGCCAATGTGGCCAGTCTGAAAAAGGTTCATGTAATAACCCCCCACCCCCATCCACAGACGGATTTGCAAACAGGTGGTTCTAAAAGCCACAGACCTGTTTGACCAGATACCATCAAGCTTTGTTTGACTGACTGATTTTAATAACAATGTTAGCCTTTTTTTTTTTCAGCTGTCGTTTTGTTCCCACATCCAGCCTGTGACATGCAAAATAAAAAGCCCACCAAAGCGCTGAGTCTCATATGTTTCTTAGTGACTGGTTGATAGAACGTTTTCAGGTGAAAACGGGAGGTGCTGGCACATGCGCACTATGTATTGCAAGTCCTATACATACACCATCAACTTGCAGCCAGTGTTGCCAAGTCCGCTTATTATAAGCGACTTTGGGCTTGTTTTTTTCTAAAGTCGCTTGCATATCTCGTGAGTCGCGGGTTGCGGTTTTTTGGGCTTGTTTTTGAACGTGGAGTTGTTTATTTGGGCTTGACTTTCTTTCCGAGTGAAACTCCTTGATTATCTCTCGGCGCCCTATAATAAAGCAAAAGACGAGTGGTAGGTAGTTTGTCCCTTCCAAGCCCCCGTTTCCTGTTTGTCGCTCCTGCACAAGTTGACCGGGCGCACACCCAAACAACCACTCATAACAGCCCAGAGTGAGGAGGCAGCAAAAGAATGAGCTCCAGTAAGCTGGGAAAATATAGAAAAAATATAATAAAGAGTGTGAGAAAGAGAGCGCACTTACAGAATGGATCCGAGCTCAGATGGGAGACAGTGGTGCTAAAAGTGGGTTTGCACTATATGCAATGCATAGGGGTGCCGCACAAGAGGGGGGGCGCCAAAACGATGCGACGAAATTATTTCTCTCGTGGCATTTTCTGTATTTAACAGCTGTGCATGTGATATGATCAGTAACAGAGGAACGGCGCTGATTAGGCACCCCTGTGCTCCTTCACCTCCCCTCCTACTTCCCCCCTCCCCCCTGAAAGTAGCTGCAGTCCTAATGGGAGACGTACCAAAGGCATTCCCCAGGTTTTGCAAGTGTGAAATATGTGCTAACCATGCTGATTTAGTTCAACATGCTGATACAGAGAAGCACACACACACACACAAAACTGTGCACCCTTCTCTTCTATGAGGCTAAGAACCATGGGTTTTACTGCTCCAAAACACAATGAGACAAAACAAAGAAGTGAGCTATACTACTATAGAGCTATACTGTTTAAAATCGGCCTCAGTTTTACACAATGTTGTGGGTTGCCAGTGGGGCTTCTTTTGGGCTTGTTTTCATAGAGCTGGTTGCTTGTTTCTGTCGCGAGATCTGGCAACACTGCTTGCAGCCCGGCAGTGGGAACTAAGTGGCAGGTGAGCTGCGGCTGGTTTGACCGCGGCTCTGGATCGTTTATCAAACGTCTAAACGCGCTTCCTTTCCATTCATCCACCCGCTTATCCTTTTTCGAAAACGAAAACGGAAAAACTAAACCAGTGGTCACTGATCTACCTCCATTCTCGCATTTTCTATCTTTCTACTTCTTTCTAGAAGCCAGCAGCTCTCCATCTCAGTGGTTATTTGGACAAGAGGTGAGTAAAAATTGTGCGTGTATAAAAGTGCTTTTGTAAAAGAAAACTGAAAACAAAGAAGTTATTTACTGAAGCTGCAAACATTCTTGTGTTGTTTGACTGAATACATATATTGACACGTCACATTCAAAACACTTCTGAGAAACTGGGTGGGGTGAGCCTGTGTTCATGGAAACTCGGCTGTTCCTGCTCTGCCTTTCCAACAAACACAGACTCATTCAGGCACCTGTTAGAGGATCAGTGACACTGTCCTGGAGATCTAATCTATTCTAATATCAAATGCTATGAATCCAAAAGTTACATCTCGCAGTAGCAGTCTATGAAATCAAACTACCACATGCTTTGACTTTATGTTTATGATGTCAGGAGAAAATGGCTCCCAAAAAATGGCAAAAGACAACGGAGGACATCAGGCCCTATTTTGAGAAGAAAAATGTAAGTAACAACCTGGCTAATACTTCAGTGTTCATTTGTCATCTGGGTGGTTTCATTTGTATGTGCATGTTTTTATCAGGACAGTCCTGGTAGCAGCAGCAGAGGGAGCTCACTGCCAGAGGGAGCTTCAACCTCTCAGGTGAGGTTTCATGGCAGTGTGAAATGAACTGATTGAAAAATACATATAACTTTTTAATATAATATGTAGTCCAGTACAAGAATAACACTCACTATGTCATAATTCCTTGGTAATAAACATAAACCTTTTGTTATGCGGTGTTAAGTTGTACTCAAGAGAGGAGCTCAGTTGCTGATGAGGAGGAGACAGATAATTAAAATAAAGGAACTTTACAAAACTTAATTGCAGTCACACCAAAGCATCTTTGAAACTCGAGTGGAGCGTCTGAACAAAAAACTCAAATGAATTCCTAAAAAACTGGCATAGAAGGAACTGTTACAGTCTTCTGGGCATTGAGGGTACATGCAGGGTCACCAGGTATATATTATAGAGAAGGAGAGGTGTGTTAGCATCTGTAGTCAAGTTAAGGAAAATCAAGTAGATAAGATAATGTATACAGAACCACAAAGTACAAAATAACGAAGCTTTGAACTTAGCTAAGAAGTGGGTCTGTAGTACAGACTGAACACTTTGGGCCAGCCTTCCTCCTGGCTGCTGTTGATATTTACCAAAGAGGTGCAACTTTGCAACTGAAAAACAAACATTCTTTTTGCAGCTGGCTTTTTTTCATATGTATTTGAAGACGTTTCCTTTCTAGGCATGTAATTTTTGGTGGAAATGAGTCACACAAATGTGATTTACAAAGATCTGTGTCTGGCAATTTACATCAACTTGCACTCTATGTAAGGCAAAAAAAACATCTTATTTTTTCAGGATGAGCTTGTAAATAAGTTGATAGTGCTAAACCACATGTGTTCCGACTCAGGGACGTGGTGGCCATCGGGAGGTTCGTGACCTTTCCCGAATGGCTGGTCATTTCCAGGCCGAACCAGCCGGTGATCAGAATTTTTTATTTTACCAAATTAACTGCAGCAGCGCTCGCGACCACAGGTGCAGACAGTGATGGTTGGTCGTGAACGTATTAAAAGAAAATGGCTTACGTACTGTGAGAAAGAAAACTCACTGTACTGCACAGTATGTTTGGCATTTGCAAAGCCATCAGGAAATGACAGTGCATTTGTTAAAGGTGGAATGAAAGCATGGAAGCATGTGCATCAAAGAATTGAAGAACATGAAAGAAACCAAGTACATTGAGATAGTGCAGAAGCATAATTTTTGAAGGCCAACCAAGCAGACATAGCAAGTCTACTAGTACGAAAACAAATGTCACTTCATCGTGAACAGGTCAGAAAAAAAACGTCAAGTCATGGGCCGTATCATAGATGTGATAAAAGTCATTGGAAAGTGTGGCTGCATACACTTGGGAAAAGTGTATGCAGCCATGAAGATTTAATCATGGAAACTTCTTGGAAATGATCCTGCTGTTAAGCAAATTTGATGTTTCTCTTCAAGAGTATGTTAGTGAGTGTATAAAGAAAAGCAAAAGCCTAAATGAAACTGGGACTAAAGTGAGAGGATCCCTCATTACACTGCTCTCTAAAGCATCTGTCAACAAAATAATTAACGTCATTAGCCACTTGATTAAAGAGAACATTTGAAGGGAGGTAAGGGATGCAGGAATGATTTCTGTGCAGATAGCACACAGGATGTTACCGCCACAGACCAGTGTGCTGTTGTCCTCAGGTATGTGACTGACACAGTCCATGAGAAGCTCATCAGTGTCGCTTCATGTGAGTCATCAACAGAATAGTATTTTGTTCAACTTCTTAAGGAAACTTTGGCAAAGGCTAATATCGATATCCGGTACTGTGTTGGTAACTCCACAGATGGAGCAGCAAACATGCAAGGCCAGTACAAGGAGTTCTCCACTCTGCTGTCTTCGGAGTCCCCTAACCAAGTGCACATTTGGTGCTCTGCACATGTGCTCAATCTCGTTTTGGGAGACACCACTGGTGTTGTGATTGAAAGTGCTTCCTTTTTCTCCATTGTGAATGACATTTCTAGGGCTGCATAAAACGATTATTTTAGTAATCGAGTATTCTATCAATTATTCAATCAAGTAATTGGATAAGAAATACTTTTTTTATTAACAGTTTATCGGCATATTTTAACTTCCGTACTGCAGTTTTTTGCTGTGTGAACAAACAGCGGTGGATGGAGCAGCTACAAAGTTCTCTTTTTTTCACCTTAACACTTGCTGATCAGGTGCTTGATGAAGGACCTCCAGCTGTTTCCCAGTAAAGATTTTAATGGTGGTTACTAAAAGAAAAAGCTGCTGTTTTGGACGCTGGAAAAATGTTTCCTTTTGCGCTACTTGAGCTCACCGTCTCTATAACAGCTTTGCCTCTTTGCGCTTGCGCAGTTAAAACCGCTGCCTGCTATGAGTGTTTTGAAAAATTAGTGGCTGCGGGAGCCATGGCGCATGTGTGAGTAATGTTGTAATGCTTTGTATTCACAAGCATTCTCGAAAATACATTTCTACTGCAGGTCTATATTTAGTCACTAATAAGGGATTAAAAAAAAATATTTTGACGGAGCCCCTCGGTCCTGGGGGGCGGGCCTTCCGGTACCGAACCATCGCTAGTGCTAATGGCCCGCGCTCGCTAGCAAGCCAGTTCTGGTAGCTACAGCTGAAGTAAAGACAAAAATAACAGCTGAAATTCTCAGCGAGCACAACACACACAGACACACAGAGAGCAGTGGAGGCGTGGAAATACAGCGATAGCTGCCACCCGTCCCGTAAAGTACGGAACCCCGCATGTTACGGAGCCGTATTCCACGGAGTCCCGTAACATACGGGGTTCTTTATTTTACGAGACAGGTGGCAACTCTACCGATGATCCACTCTGTGTTAAAGGAAATCCATCGCAGCGACGGAGAGCTTTTTAGAATCTGTGTGTGTGTGTGTGCGTGCGTGATTCACACTCCAGTCCAGTAGGTGGCGGTAATGCAGTTCTATGTTGGTTTGCCAGCCACCAATAAACCCACAAAAAAGACGATGAAGCACTAATGCTGCTAATGCTAGTGAGGAGCGCTGCTTACACCGAAACAGCTGAGCGCTGCAGAGTTTAAACGAAGCATCGACACAGTAAATTTGTGTCGATAATTTTTTAGAATCGAGTTAATCAATGAATCGTTGCAACCCTAGACATTTCCATATTTATTAAGGACCTACAAGCAAATGAATATGTGGGAAAAAGTGAGTGATGACAGGTGTCACAGACAGCTGTCCCCCATTGGTAAGACAAGGTGGTGGGCCAAGGACCAAGCCCTGAGTAAGATATTTGGCTGTTTTGGTCACCCAGACAATGCCTTGTTTGGTGATTTGATCATCACGTTGGAAAGGATACTGGAAGATTTGTCAATAAAAGTATAGTGGGTATGGAAAGTATTCAGACCCCTTTAAATTTTTCACTCTTTGTTTCATTGCAGCCATTTGCTAAAATCAAAAAAGTTGATTTTATTTCTCATTAATGTACACTCAGCACCCCATCTTGACAGAAAAAACAGAAATGTAGAAATATTTGCAAATTTATTTAAAAAGAAAAACTGAAATATCACATGGTCATAAGTATTGAGACCCTTTGCTGTGACACTCATATTTAACTCGCATGCTGTCCATTTCTTCTGATCCTCCTTGAGATGGTTCTACTCCTTCATTGGAGTCCAGCTGTGTTTAATTAAACTGATTGGACTTGATTAGGAAAGGCACACACCTGTCTATATAAGACCTCACAGCTCACAGTGCATGTCAGAGCAAATGAGAATCATGAGGTCAAAGGAACTACCCAAGGAGCTCAGAGACAGAATTGTGGCAGGCACAGATCTGACCAAGGTTACAAAAGAATTTCTGCAGCACTCAAGGTTCCTAAGAGCACAGTGGCCTCCATAATCCTTAAATGGAAGACGTTTGGGACGACCAGAACTCTTCCTAGACCTGGCCGTCCAGCCAAACTGAGCAATCGTGGGAGAAGAGCCTTGGTGAGAGAGGTAAAGAAGAACCCAAAGATCACTGGCTGAGCTCCAGAGATGCAGTAGGGAGATGGGAGAAAGTTCCACAAAGTCAACTATCACTGCAGCTCTCCATCAGTCGGGGCTTTATGGCAGAGTGGCCGATGGAAGCCTCTCCTCAGTGCAGACATATGAAAGCCCACATAGAGTTTGCCAAAAAAACACATGAAGGACTCCCAGACTATGAGAAATAAGATTCTCTGGTCTGATGAGATGAAGATTGAACTTTTTGGTGTTAATACTAAGCGGTATGTGTGGAGAAAACCAGGCACTGCTCATCACCTGCCCAATACAATCCCAACAGTGAAACATGGTGGTGGCAGCATTATGCTATGGGGGTGTTTTTCAACTGCAGGGACAGGACGACTGGTTGCAATTAAAGGAAAGATGAATGCAGCCAAGTACAGAGATATCCTGGAAGAAAACCTCTTCCAGAGTGCTCAGGACCTCAGACTGGGCCGAAGGTTCACCTTCTAACAAGACAATGACCCTAAGCACACAGCTAAAAAAACAAAGGAGTGGCTTCAGAACAACTCTGTGACCATTCTTGACTGGCCCAGCCAGAGCCCCGACCTAAACCCAATTGAGCATTTCTGGAGAGACCTGAAAATGGCTGTCCACCAACGTTCACCATCCAACCTGACGGAACTGGACAGGATCTGCAAGGAAGAATGGCAGAGGATCCCCAAATCCAGGTGTGGAAAACTTGTTGCATCATTCCCAAGAAGACTCATGGCTGTACTAGCTCAAAAGGGTGCTTCTACTCAATACTGAGCAAAGGGTCTGAATACTTATGACCATGTGATATTTCAGTTTTTCTTTTTTAATAAATTTGCAAAAAAATTCAAAATTTCTGTTTTTTTCTGTCAAGATGGGGAGCTGAGTGTACATTAATGACAAATAAAATGAACTTTTTTGATTTTAGCAAAAGGCTGCAATGAAACACAGAGTGAAAAATTTAAATGGGTCTGAATACTTTCTGTACCCAGTGTACACGTCAGAGCAAAAGCTAAGGGCTATATTGAATCCCTACTAAAGCACGAGACTATGCTTACAGCACAGCAGTGGTGGATGCTGGTCTTTCAAGGAGGGGAAGCTCAATTTCGGCCTACATCATAAAATGCGTCAGTTTATTTATACAGCAGCATCCGCTGGACAGAACCTGCGATAGAAGTCAGAGAGAGTTATAGAAGTCAGTCTCCAAACACATACAGCTACAAAAAAAACCCACCAGAAATAGAAGCTCGATTTGTCGCTAGTCGTTTTTAACAAAGAAAATGCCGCTAAGAGGATTAACAAAGTCTCCGGTTCAACTCAAAACAAATGCTCCCGTGGATGTTTACACCAAAAGATCGCTGATTCGCTCATTTCGCTGTCAATCAAAAAGGGATTCAGCCTCAGACAGATCATCCAATCATCATGCAGAAGCTGAGCGTCCAGGCCAGCCGAGGGCAGCCCACTGCCCCATAGACCCCCAGAGACGCTGAGCGTCCGATGGGCGGGACAAAGCCCAGCATTTATCCAATGACTCGTCTCGTTTCACTGCTTTCTTTGCTTCGCTTTTGAACTCTGTAGACGCTCAGCGTCCACACTGTTTAAAGCACTGTGAAGCTGCGGGAATGAGTGAGAGGAAAGCCGCGTCATTACCAGTGATAAGAAGCTGATTCTGAACAAAAGTTGAGCGCGTTGTAGCGCATATTTAGTCAATGACATGTACACACAACAGTTTATATTTGATCATTTATTTTTTGACATTTTAGGGGAAGCTGAGCTTCCCTTGCAGTCTTAGAGCAATCGCCTCTGCAGCACAGATATTTGTGTGGATCTTTGAGATCACTTCACCCCTCTCCAGATATCTCCAGAATAGCAACATGGACCAAATCACTGCTCATCAGCTTGTAAGGGGGGCCTTAGACGGCCTAAAAACATGCACCAGGGACATGGATGGTGTCACTCAAGCAGCAAATGTATTTGCTGAGTGGACAAACAAGAAGCTGAAGGAGAGCAGATCGAAAGAGATGGTTCACGTGGCTCTACCTGAAAAAAGATTAGAAAGCGGCAAACCAGTCCAGGTGAAGTAGCAGAGGATCAGTACAGGGTAAACGTGCACAATATTATTTTGGACACGTCAATGAAAGCATTCAGACTGGCTTTTTAGCAAATGAACATCAGTCAGCACTTTTTACAGTGATATATAGTTGCAGTTGCAGTCTTACACGCCTCTCTGCAGCTTCTCTCCTCCTGCCATCCCCCCAAAACCTCATCCCCATAGAGACGGTGCCTGCTCCCAGACCATGCATCCATTTAGAGATGACAGAAAATTGTAACTTCAGATCTTGGCTGAGAATTATCACATATCTATTTATTTTCTTCCCTTCAGTGTCACAGTGATACTCACCTGTGCACCCCATCAGTGATTAGGCACAGCAAACAGAAGAAAAAGGATTCATCAATAATATTATGATAATTTGTTTTATGTCAAGTTGTCATAAACTGTTTTGGCAATATGCTTATAAATAAAAATCAGAAATTGAGGAAACATTATGGAAACGTCATCTGGCTGCGTAGATCATCTTTTTCCTAGTCCATAAATGATTCCTCTCCCTATGACTGAACACATTTATCTGAACCTGTGCCTCTAGAGGCCTGTACTGTGAAACAGAATTTGAAGCGTGCTAAGTTCAGGTTTAACTCTAAGTTTTCAGCGTCACAAAAGTGGTTCACTTCCTGTTGAGGTTCATCACCACCAAAATTTAAACTGCAGAATTCAGCAGTACCTATTGAACAATCAGCTCTCTTTTCTTAGATGATCCTGTGGACTTCAGTCTGTGGATAGTAAATGACCATAAAGTTTTTAGATGCTTGCTTTTTCTGATCATCTTCAATAAGGGTTCAGTGGAAGGAATTATGTTCCAAACTTCCTTGTATGCCTGCTTGCTGTAAGCAATCAAAAGCAATTTCACTGTCCTCAATAATGCTGAAAGAGGGAATGCTAAAACCTTGTGCTTGTAACCTTGTGAGATTTGGTTTTAATCTTTTTTAAATATATATTTAGTTTTTACTTTCACGCTGAAAAAATTAGGCTGAAAACTGACTTATTTAAAGTTTGTTTGTTAAAATTGCTGCTTCAGTGCTGGAATTGAAGAAGTAGAAAAAGAAAACAAAGTGAATATCATTTGCAGTCATTTTTCAGTATGTCATTTTTATTTTGTGCCACCTTTAGCCAAGGATGAAAATACTGACCTATGCAGTAAGTTCCATCAGCATATAATCTGCCTCCATTACCTTATCAGACACATTCATGGAGGCCAACAAAGGAGGCAGAGTGTCTTTCAGAAGGTATGTTTGGTTTCTAAGTGCATCGTCAGGTTACCCGGTGCCATCGAAGCATTTAGACATCTTCTCCCAACACATGATGTACTCCAGCTGATAGTTGTTGACGTTCCTGATCCAGGTGAATGTAGGCTTTCACAAAATTTTCTCTTTAATTTTTCTTCACTAGTCTTCACTAGCACTGCTGCCTCACAGTTAGAATAACATCTGGAAGGTCTGGGTTCGATTCCACCTTGGCCCAGGCCTCTTCCTCTGTCCACATTCCAAAGACATGCACTTACTGGGGTTAGGTTAATTGGCTACACTAAATTGCCCATAGGTGTGAATGAGAGTGTGAAAGGTTGTTTGTCTCTCTGTGTTGGCCCTGTGACAGCCTGGCGACCTGTTCGGGGTGTACCCTGCCTCTCACCCTATGACAGCTGGGATAGGCTCCAGCCCCCCTGCGACCCTGAACAGGATGAGCTGAAGCGAATGGATGGATGGATGAAAATTGGTAAATGAGTGCCTAAAAAGTACTCATAGAATAAATCACAAATGCATGCATTGCTTTTTGTTCAATTGGATATCCAGTAATAATGTATAATTCACAATGTTACCATTTGAAAACTGCTGTTTTAAAATCATGCTTGTAAGTTTGAGCATTTGTTCAGCATAAGTTATAACTTTGTGAACATGCTGATCATTAGAGAGGATTACAAAACAACAAGTTGTTCTTAATGTCATAACCACCCCATCACATCATTGTTGCAGCACTGGAAAAGCCACATTTAGAAAGGTGGGAAGAACAACTCTATTGAATCCATCCACCACAACAATTTGAAAGTTATTCAAGGAATGTCAACCAAAGTTGCCTCATTCTATCTGAACTCCCTTATTGAGCAGATGTATTTTTTCTTTATTTGTTAATGATGATAGAAAGTTAGAGAATCTACGTCTTTAAAAAAAAAACTTCAATCTTAAAATAGAAACAGAAGAAAAAGATGCTCAAAAACAAAAATAAAGGCTATACCTATGTATTTCTTTGAGTTGATCTTGTGTCTGAAATAGTTGTATGTTATACCGTGTTTTATTATTATGTCACTTTGGGCTTTGTTGAACTTTATTAGTCTATGTTTGCCTGTGCCTGGAAACAAGGTGAGTTATAGTGATGGGAATTTTGGCTCTTTTCAGAGAGACGGCTCTTTTGGCTCCCAAATGGCTCCTTAGATTTTAATTTTTTTTTTAAAAAGTGTAAAAATGAATTACTAATGTAAAAACATACATTAAGGCCTATATGAAACATTTCTTTATATACTCAACATATAATAGAGTGCTCCAAATACAAATTATAAAACAAAAGATTGGAAATCAGAAAAAACAAGGGCCTTTGAGGAGTTGATCCTGTTTCTCCTGCCTGATGACCTGCCCTGTTTTGTTCTTCTAATTACACTGAGGGATGAACTAGTATACCTATGTAGGTTGTTTGTGCAGCCTGCTCTATATTAAATTTTAAATTTGCAGTCTACACTCTGTCTACCACATTAATCCTTTAACGCCAGGCGATAGCTGCTGAATCGCGGGTTTCCTGACCTTACAAGCTGCAAACAGCTGATTAAGACAGCGTCTCACCGCAGAGTCAGCTGGTCAAAGGAACTTGATCAGCTGGCTTTTTACCCTAACTCCGTGACCATTCGTGCTATCGAAAAAATTCAAACTCTTCCTGAAAGCTCAGAAATTACACTTCACAGTCATGTATGGTATTTGTGACCAGAAGTCCGCAAACGCCGGCACTTCTGAAGTACACGGTGTCTCCTTCGACATGTTTGGAGGTATAAGGTTAAAATGTGTCCAGTCTTTGCTACGCTTTCCGTCACTCATTTTCCTCACCGTTCCCGCGTGTAGCCTCTATGTAACGCGCAACTTCCTTTAGCTCTTTCCTGTCTCCGAACATTTTGCAGGAGCCCCTCCCTCTCTGGTGTTTGTTTACTCACTGCGCAGTGTGTCCGTGGACCCTCCCCTCCCGCTCAGTGGATCATGTGCTACCATTCATCTTAACCAATCACGTGTGGCTTCCAAAAAAAAAAAAAAAAAAAAAAAAAAAAAGGAAATGAACGAAAAGAGAAAAGAAAAAAGAAACGGCTCACCATTGGGAGCCGGCTCCCGTTATTCACTTCAAAGAGCCGGCTCTTAGAGCCGGATCGTTCACGACCGACCCATCACTAGTGAGTTAGCAGCATTTAAATGCCAAAAACTATTGGTTGTTGATCAACCAATCATCAGTGAACCAATGGGTGGTAAGGGGTTAATAAAACTATTGATACTATCAGCATAACAACTCTTAGTCTGCATTTGTCATAATATATTGCCTTCCATCTTATGCACATGAATTCACTGGTGCTGGATTTAGTGATTAAATTACAAACTACAAAAGTGGGATAAATTCCACAGTTTTATAAACAGCATGGAGATGATGACTTGGCATCAACCTGTAAAAACTCAGAATATACTATTAAAAGGAAAGAATGGAGAAGAGGAATTTTTACTATGACTCACAACTTCTCATTCCTGTATGCTACATTATGCATTGTATTGAAACTGTTCATATCTGTCCTTGTAACATGATTTTTTTTTTTTTCAGAATAAATCAGAATCTGTGAACATGGCTGCAAAAAGAATCAAAGCTGAGGTACGTGGCTAATAGACAAATATACTTTTACCAGAATCAGATCAGAATCAGAAGCCTTTATTGTCATAGAAACACAGATGCTTGACAAAATTGTGACAGCTGCCACTGGTCAGTGCGTTATAAGAAGTATTAGCAGTAATATACATACACATATTCATACATAAAGATAAAAATAAATAAAATACACGTACAAGGATATATAGTACAAGAATATATACGTATGTATGGTGAGCTGGTGAGTTATTGTGTTACCACGGCTAAACTATATCATGTTTTTGTACTAAATGTAGTTTCTGATGGTTTTTCTTTTTGTTTTTCTGAAGGGGACAAATTCTAGTCACACGAGTGCTTCACTTTCTGAAAACCCAGTGCTCATGTTAGCCGTGAAATTATGACAAATATAACCAAACAATGAGCCCAGTAGCTCACTTACAAAGTAGCAGCTGATGGTAAAAGGGTTAGTTAGTTAGTCTGCATAAGTTTGTTTCATGTGGTGATGAAGTTCCTGCAGAGTGAATGGGACTGAATGTCTGGGATTTCTCCATCATTTCTTCCTTCACTTTGGCCCTCTCCAGTCTACATGTTTCTGTCTCTGCTAGATGTTTTTTTTAATCTGGTGGGGACCAAATGTATCTCTCCACCCTGTGATCATTGCAACTTGACGTAGTCTGTGGTGCAAGCAAAAACATTTCTCTATCAAATGAAACTGTATTAAAATCTTATGCTTTTCAGCAATAACAAACACATTACATCCTCTCCCTAATAATACCATTATACTGAAATGCATTCTATCAGTTGTGTTGGCCCACTTCATTTGTATGTGCATCCTTCTGCAGCAGGACAGTCCTGGTGGCAGCAGCAGAGTGAACACAGAGCCAGAAGCAGCTAAAGCCTCTCAGGTGAGCTCCTGGACCATTCCATGTAACAATCAAAGGAATATGAAAAATGTTTTAACCTGATACCCTCAGCAAAATCACCTTTCTTTCTTTGTAAGTTTTTTTTTGTCCTTTTAGTCTCTTTAAGTCATACACATTTTTGTTTTTATACTAGGAATATTTTCTGAGGTACAGATCCTCACATTTGAAACAGAACTGCCTCCATTGATTGACTGAACATTACAATCCAGCAATACTCACCTTCTTTACTGCTACTGAGCATGATATTTAGAAGTGTACATAAATATATGACTCCTCAGAATTTTTTTTTTTGGGGGGGGGGGGGGGTATGTTTTTTCAATTTTAGCCTTTTTTTCAGAGATCTCAGAGTGGCTTCCCTCTCATGGCAAACTTTAGAAAAAAATCTTAGTTATCACTACTTTGTAATTAATATTTAGAGGAAATTGGAAATGCCTGGGTACCCTGTGAGGGTCTAATTCATCAGTAATGATCCTAACCCTATGCCGTCAGAATATTCTTAATTTTTATTTTTTTTTAAATAAATTGTTCTACAAGGTTTTGACAGTTGCAGGATCAAAATACAATCATTGTAACACACAATTAGATTTTTTTTGTCCAAAAGTGCAATTTTTTGCTATGTTGGGAAGTCAGACTGGACACAGTACAAGAGAGTACAAGAGACAAAAGACCAAAGTAAAACAGAAAGTAACAGATAACAGACTTGTACATGCAAACTTGACAGATAAAAAGACAAACACGGACACAAGACTAAAGGAACAGAATGGAATAACAACTAACCAACTAGAGCAGGCTGGGAACTAAAGCTACAGAAAACAGCAAGAGCGACATAACCAGAGGTGGCAAAAGTACTGACATTCTGTACTTAAGTAGAAGTACAAGTACTTGTGTTAAAAAATATTTTGGTAAAAGTCGAAGTACTGGTTCAACTTCTTTACTTAAGTAAAAGTAAAAAAGTACAGGCTCTAAAATGTACTCAAAGTAAGAAAGTAAAAGTAGTTCTTTGGAGGACGTTTCTACCAACTATTTTTGTGTAACGCTAACTGACCCTCATTATATATATTACACGAGAATAGAAATGTTATTCCAATCTAAATTTTAATTCTAATGAATGCACTCAGCTTGAATCTGTTCTGTAGGACACAAACTGTGAAAGGGAATTTAAACACAGCTCTGTTCTCTGTGTCCTCCATAGTAGAGGGTGACTGTGCCTCCACCTAAACACAAACATGAGGATACTCAGGGGTTACAGTGGGATTCAGAAGGTGGAGGAACCCTAAGATCAGCTGTAGTGGCTCTGCATGGGGAGAAGAATCACAGCTTTCTATTGTAGCTGCAGTAAATGATGTTGGTGTGCAGGCTGTGATTGGCTGACCTGCTGCTGCTGCTCTGAGGTTTACTGCTCTGTGTGGATGAACTGAATTCACAAAGATGTAACCCAGTATTTCACAGCTATCTGAGCTGATCTCCATCCCCTACACTGACAGCATACAGGCTGTAGAAATGTTGGATTCAGTGAATGAATCTCAGCATCAGCAGCTTTGATTCAAACTCATCTCTGCTGCACTGATGTAACCTGTAACTCTGACCATGAACACAGCCTCTGTGCACCAACACAGAGCTTTACTGTAAATACAGTACAACAAACTGACCTGTTTATTACACACTAAACTGCAGTATTTTCATACAATCTTTGAATTACACAAAGTCAGGATACTTCAGTTTGTTTTGCAGTCCTTACCTTTAATTCTAACCTCTCTTCTTCCTCTCCTCTTTCTCCATCTCTGAGTGAACTTCTCTCTTTGCTCTCCCTGAAATACAGCAGCTCTTCTTTTAGCTAGCAGACACACTGTGTGACAAACTGCACACACTTTGTGTGTTTGCTGATATTTAGAAACGTTGCATTTACCTGCCACACGTTACTCCCTTTATACTCGCTCCTCTTCAGTAGCGCTAGCCAAGCTGTTTATGTCCCGCGAGCACAACTTACGGACTCAGTCCGGCCCGATGTAACCCCTGATTACAGCGCTATAAATGATACATTAATTATATGGGTTTGCGTATTTAATCCCTTTGTACGCGATAAGCCCCGGTGATGGAGGATACACCAGTACGATTGTCTCTTATGTGTTATTATCGTTTGATGTTTGACGGCGCACTGACCGGAAATGCAAACTTCTCTCAGATGTGTTAAAAAGTAACGAGTTTGTTTTGAAAATGTAAGAAGTAGAAAGTACAAATACTTGTGTAAAAATGTAGGGAGTAAAAGTAAAAAGTAGTCAGAAAATAAATAAACTAGAAAAAGCATTTCCTGAAGAAAATGCACTGTGAATGCTGCAAGCTGAATGATTGGAGCTGAAATGCCAGGAAATGCTTCAGAGCTGAATTCTGATTGGCTGAAATATAATATAAAAAGTTTTAAAGGGTCAAAAATGGCTTGAAGAAATAAACACACACTGAAACTTTGTCCTAAACATGAAGGAGAAAGAAGGTGCAGAAAACTGTGGAAAGAATGAGTATAATATCATTGAATATGAAAAGATTTAAAGTTCAAAACTCAATGGAAAATCTTTTAAGTCTGGAGTAAAGCGGGACTTGAACCTGCTCTCTTTGCTTCTTCTGCATTCATGGGCCCTGTGTCTACCACTGAGCCAACAGGAGTCTCACACAAACAGTGAGGTTTGCATGCATACATATTGGAGAGCTCTGCCAAGCGGAATGCTTGTAAATGCGCCAACTGAAAACACCTGCCAGGTGCACTACCTACCTGCTGAGGTGCATGCACTCTTGGCTTTATTTTAAAGCTTAAATGGTGTCTCTAGCTGAAGGTATGCTGAAGTTATTACATTTCAAAGCACAGCTGGACTGCTGGACTGCTGAACAGCTGAACAGCTGGACTGCTGAACAGCTTAAAGGCTTGGCTTTATTTTAAAGCCTAAATGGTGTCTCTAGCTGAAATGCCAGGAAATGCTTCAAAGAGCTTAAATCTGGCTGAAAGAGTTTAAGCTGGTGAATGAATGCTCAATGGAAATTTTTTAAAGTTTGGAGTAAAGTGGGACTTGAATCTGCTCTGTCTGCTTCTTGTGCATTCATGGTCTTGTTTTCTACCACTGAGCCAACAGGACAGCTACACAAGGACTGAGGTTTGCAAGGATACATATTGGAGAGCTCTGCCAAGCTGAATGTTTGTAAATGCGCTAACTGGAAACACCTGCCAGGTGCACTGCTTACTTGCTGAGATGCATGCACTCTGTCAAATTTGCCTCAGCGCACCTGTCAAATAACTGCTTCTAAATCAAAAACCGTAGCTCCTATCAAAATAATTTTTGAAATGTGAGCGTCACAAGGACCTGCTCTAAACAGTGGTGTAATTTTTATTTTCCTGGGCTCAAAAGTGTGGCTGTGGGAGCAGTTTAAAAAAGGTGCTCATTTCTGCTTTGGAGAAAATCAGCTCTCTGAAATTACTATCGAAGTTAATGAAGGAGTTGGAAGGTACTCCCTCTGTTTGAAGCCTTACAGTTTAAAAAATGTACATTTGACAGGGTTTAGAGACACATTGTTTGAAAGTCGAGAAGCAGCTCTACATTATGAGCATAAAATGATGGCTGTAGCGCAAAGAGTGTGGACACAGTGGCAGTTTAAAAATAAATTTTCTACCTGAATGTTTTGAAGTCTCCCACTCTACTAATCAGGCTCCCACTCTAGCAAACGCAATACACAACCATTATAAACTCTGAAACGGCTGAAAAAAACACCTTAAACTTAAACGCTCACTGTGCTTAAACCGTAAAAGATTTTGAAACACCAAGTAATAGCTGAATAGCTGAAAGGCTTGGCTTCATTTTAAAGCTTAAATGTTTTTTCTAGCTTAAAGTATGCTGAAGTTATTAGCTTTTAAAGCCTGAAAGGATTTGAAAAGGATTTGAAACTTCCCCATTCATTTTGAATGGCAAAAATGAAGATTATAAAAAGTTCAATATCTTAAAAAGTATAAAGGTTACAAAAAAGAAAAGTAATAGCACAAATCTCCAGAACAGGCTGAACGGTTTGATACCAGAACGGTGTCCGTAGGCCAAACGCTGCTTGAGTTTTTAGCGACCGAAGGTTTTTGGAGTACAAGAACAATACTGTGAATGCTTTGCAGCATTCACAGTAATGAATGCTTTGCAGCATTCACAGTAATAAATAAAAAAAATACTCAAGTAAAGTACAGATACCTGAAAAATCTGCTTAAGTACAGTAACGAAGTATTTGTACTTTGTTACTTCCCACCTCTGGACATAACCTAATGGAGAGATTAACCAGACAGAACCAAACAACCAGTGGGAGAGGATACAGAGGGACAAGACAGAGAAACTAAGAACAGAGATGAGACTAGGTTAGACTGGACACAAAGCTGTCAAGCTCTGTGAAAACCTGGACACAAGTGCAGACCGTGGTGGTAAAGTTATACAACTCTTCATTGTAAAGCACAGCAGTCTTTAAGGCAGAATTTGTTTGCAACGGTGAAAACGCTGCTTTTTTGAAAACGGAGGCACTCTCACATGCGCACTATGGTTCTGGCACCTATATCCACACCGCCAACTTGTGGCCTGGCAATAGGAACTGCAGTGTCTTCAGTGCCTTGCGTTTCCATGTAAACAGAGATCATTTCTGAAATATTTCTGTGTGAACATGCTACTTTTTGGAAACAAAAACGGCAAAACAACACTGCTTCCACTGGAAATGCTTGCGTGTAAACGGGGCCTGAGGCAACAGTCACCACTTGTCTCTCTCTTGTGCTTCTGCAAGTGAGTCAAGTCAAGTCAAATTTATTTCTAAAGCACTTTTTTTTACAGAATCACCTGAGTCAGTAATAGTTAGGAGGTTGTTCAGTAGTTTTAAAAGAGCAGTTTCAGTGCTGTGGTGAATTTTAAATCCAGATTGGTATACTTCAGTAATATTGTTTAGATCTAAAAAAGTCTGGAGCTGAAGAAAAACAAATTTTTTCCAGGACCTTATAGCGGAAAGGTAGTTTGGAGATTAGTCTGAAATTGGATAAGATTGTAGGGTTGAGATTTGTTTTTTTAAGGACAGGTTCCACTACAGCATGTTTAAAGTTAGCAGGGATGTGACCAGAAATTAGACTACTGTTTATAATAGACAAAACGCTTGTTCCCACAGTATGAAAGACATTTTTTAGTAGTTGAGATGGAATAATATCTAGGGGACAGCTTGTGGGATTCAAGTGGCAAACTATGTAGTTCAATAAAGAGAGGGAAACGGGCTCGAAGTGGTCAAAAATGGCAGCAGTAGATGGGTGAACAAATGAGTCAATGATAGGGGGGATGATATTAGACCTGATATTAGCAACCCTGTCAACAAAGAATCTCAGGAAATTTTCACACATCTCTGTAGACACTACAAAGGAGGGAGCATCAGGAGGATTGAGAATAGACTTAATAACTTTAAATAAAATATGTGGTCTGTGGTAGTTATTAGACACCATCTCAGAGAAGTATTTTGTTTTTGCTGGTTTTACAGCTGTTTGATAGTTTTTCAGGGATTTTTTGAGTGTAATAAAAGACACCTGGAGCTTATCTTTTTTCCATTTTCGTTCAGTGAGCTTCCAGTCTCACCCTCAGTATTTGCTGCTCATAAGCTGAAGAGGGGAGACAACAGTTAAGTTGCCAAGAACACAATAATCCAAGCAATGAGATGGTTTCGAGGAGCCAAGCTTGAGTTACTGCTTGTAGTGCAACGATCTGGTGTTGACTTGCAAGAAGCTCCAGTCTCTTATAGTCAGGCTCTTCATCAGCACAATAGCAAACAGGTGAGAAATTAGGTGCAGGACCACAGGTACTTGACTAAAGGGGCAGAGACCTTTCAAGTACTCCACCTCTGGAACACAAAGCAGAATGTCCATGCACACATACACATTCACACAGACAGAGGAGAAAACAGAGAACAAGAGATGGAGAGAAAAATGGCAGGCTGGCCAGGAGGACCCTGACAAAAGAAACTGACACCATATAATGAGGAACACAGGGGAAGCATGATAAATAAATCAGGGATAGAAAAGTTCCAATCAACAGCAGAACCTGGATAAATACTAGAAGGGTCTACAAATATAAATACCCAACAAAGAGAAAAATTGAATAAGATACCAAGAACAAGGAACTAAACACTGACGTATTATGACTAGTTAGACACATCACACATAAGAGACCAAACACAAAGACGAGGACTAAACCAGGCATGAGGGAGTCAGGAATACATAGAGACTCAGAGATTACAATTTAAACTGAAACCATGAACAGAACTAGATGAGAGCCCAGAACCTAAGGATATAAAGATAAAGAAACAAACCAGGAACTATTATAATAAGACAAGCTCAAAAAACCCCTGCTCAGCCAGGCTTTCTGTCCAAAAGCTGTGAAGGCAAACCTTTCCTATGTTTACTGCCTGATATGCAAAGCAATGTCATCACAAAAATGTGATTTGTCAGTTGCAGTGTCTCGGAGCAACACTGATTATGATCTCAACACCAACTCGATGTCATTTTGATCATGTGTTGTTTTTTTGTGCTCAGTGTGAGTAGTGAGTCTACATAGTAGACTGACATGAAACAGCGAGGTGGTTCAGTAGTTAATGTTTTTCAAGAAGGTCCTGGGTTCAAATCCAACCCCAAGCCCCTGTGTGGAGTTTGGATGTATCCCCCATGCAAACATGCTACTTTGGTTCTCATGTCATGTGTCCTTGACCTCTTACTGGCTTAAAGGAGGAGTTGTTCCCTGGTGCTGACTGGCAGCTGCCAACTGCTCCACATATTCATAATAAGTCAAACATCGATCAACAAAGAATATAAACTCTGTTATCTTGCATGTGTATGAATGCTGTTTGTTGATGTCCACTGTCCAGAGACATCAGATTATGCAATAACCATGAATTCAGCTTCACTGAGATTCAAATTATTTTGAATTAAAAAAAACAAAAATCGGTCAGATCTTTAAACATTAAATGTAATAAAAAAAAACAACTTTGTAGATTCTGACACTCAGTCCAGTGAAAGAAAAAAAAACCCCAAACAAACGAACAAAAAAACCAAGAATGATAATGGCTTGAAAAAGATTATACATAAAATACATTACATTTAGTTTTTGATACAATGACATCATCTAACCTCTAATTTTCCATCTCTGATTTCTTGCAGGACCCACATAAACATCGGTTTATGGTGGAATTCAGTCCAGGTGATAACTACACCATTAACTGTGATCAACCTCGCACAGTGCTGGAAGCCATAAAAACACTAACCGCATATAAGAAGAAGATTAAATGTGAAGATAACAACATTATCATTAAGATGGGTGCAGGAGATGATGAATCTGTTGTTGCAACACATTTTCCTTGTTCTTGTCTCGGAGGTGACGAGGTTCTGACCATATCATGTACAAAACAAGTGGTAGAAAACGCTAAAGATATTGAAGAAGTACTTCCAAAAGCTTACTATTCTGTCTTCTACATTGAAACAAAAGGAGGGAAAAACCTCACATCAGCACATTTTTTCAAAAACAACAAAGTGGAGAAATTCAAATATGTCTGTGTTTATGGAAAGATAGGGATAACTGTGGAGGAGGCTCTGAAAAGAGATGGTCGCTTCATTGATGACCTCGGGGACTTCGAGCTGATCAACAACATAAATAACTCTAAGACTGAGTGCAAAGACAGGATTGATGATCATGTTGTTGGCAATCAGAAATTCAAGATATGTCGTTCACGTCAAAATGAAACTGAAACAAAAAATATAACTCAAAAAGCCGAGCCTAAGCAACAGAAACAGCAGAAACCTCCAAATGCAAATAATTCCCAAACCACAAGTGAAAATCAGCAGAGCCACCATGACGAGGAGAATCCCCCACATGCATCAACTAATTCACAGCACAAGACAGAAACAAGCTCAGTCTTAGCTGTAGCACAGCAGAAGGGGATCAATGTGAAAAATGCAATGAACAGTGATAACAGATCCGAGATTTATAAAATCCTGCGTAAGCAGTTTCCAGAGCTGAAACAGTGGATGGAGAGTAGATTCTCTGGTAGTTCTTACAAGGATGCACTGAAGCTGAGGAAGGAAAACTTTGGAAAGATCCAACAATCTTTTAGTGAAGTTCACAGAGTGAAGAAGCTGCTAAAACTGGGCAAGTCAGTCTGCAAAATCTGTGTTAAGGCTGTTTGTACGGGAACTGGCTTTGTGCTATTTGACACTTTCATTCTGACAAACGCACATTTGTTTACTGGTTATGTTGAAGGAAAGAAGCTGCAGCAGGGTATAGAAGTGTTTGCTATATTTGGCTACGAGGAGCAGGAGCCAGAGCCAGAAACAGAAAGCTTCTACTTTAGAGCAGAGAATACATTCATTGACTTTGATGATCAACTAGATTATGCAGTTCTGGAGCTCAACCCTAAAGGCTCTCAACCAAACCAGCAAACAGAAGCAAAGAACATAACGGTACCAAAAGGGCTGCTCAGCACGTTTGGTCCACTGCCTTCCAATGGTGAGGCCTGTATCATTGGACACCCAGCAGGGGGAGTGAAACAAATGGATCCTACATGGATCATTAAGGCAGAGTACAGAGGGCCGGCTATTGATGAACATTTACTTCAGTTCAAAGAGCCATTAATTATTCAGTCTATCAGTGATTTCATCCAAAAACAAGGTATTGAAAATATACTGATTGGTGGGAGTAAAGCAGGAGTAGGCACCTACCACACTTTCATGTATCACGGTGCCTCTGGTTCTCCTGTGTTTGATGGTCTCGGCAGAGTTTTTGGTTTGCACACAGCAGGATTTACCTATGGATTTACAGAAGCTCGAGAGAGTGTGATTGAGTATGCCCATCCTTTGATTGTAATATTTGAAAAATTTGTGAGTAATTTGAAGGAAAGTGGAAATGAGGAGCTGTTAAAAAGAGTTCAGGAGGAAGCTCAGGGAAATGAATTGCTGACAGAGGTGCTCAAGAGAGAACAGGAAGGGGAGCAGCCAATGGACGTCAGTGAATCACAATAGAAGATCCTCCAGAGGCAAAACAATTATGACTTGCTATTAACTCTGCAGGTGCTAAAATCACATTATTTCACACGGTCTTGAAAAAAATGACATTTTTGAACATACCGTAATTTCAAATGATGGAAAGTTTCCATTCTTTCATAAAGACTGTATATATTTAGTTTAATAGTTTTAGCTAATATTTTGGATTGCTAAAGTACATTTGGATACATTTTATTTGTTCATGATTTATTTTAATGTTGGAAAACAAAATAAGGTTTTTTTTTTCTTTGTTTTTTTGTTGTTTGTATTTTCTTGGGTTTATTTTGACAAATAATCACAGAACAGGAAGCTGAATTTTACTCTGACGTTTGGGGCTGTAAATAAGCAGACTGTTGGGAAATTTTTTTATCACCCAATGCTGACATTTAAAGTTATTATTCCTACTTCTGTAACTAAACTGCTGTCTACACGGTAATGAAAAGCATATTGTGTGTCTAAAAGTAGTAGGAGGATTTGAGGCCTGTTTGAGTTGCTCTTATTTGTGTTCAGGGCCCCAGCAGCTCTGCTCCCCCTCCCTAACAGTCTGCTGTGGCCAAGCAGCCCCTCTCAGATCATTCTCAAAGCATACTCATCTTCTGCTCTAGCCCCGTGTTGAACTTGTTGCTCATTCAAATTCATGCTTAGGGGTCTCAGCTCATAAAACTGCCCTTTTTGGGTTCATGTATAGGACACCAGTCATCCTGTTTGCCCATTGTTCGATTTATACTGGTAATAGGGATAAATCTGTCCAGTAGACTTAACCATAGGCTACCTTGCTTATGTAGCACAGCCAAAGATTTTGCAAATGCAAATCAAGAAAGTGTAACTCTGTCTATGCATCAAGTCTAAGGGCAAATTGGGCCCCACTTTCTCCCTCATATCTGGTCTGTGTAAGTGTGGGCAGTTGTGAATCCTTCTCCAGGAGTACCATAGGATGGCCACAAGGAGGTTGTTTCTGACAATTATTGTGATGAATTTTTCTTACTGTCTTGTTGATGTATTGAAGATGCTCCAGGATGTTTGTAAGCATACATTAGAAACTGTCATTAATTCTACTGACATTATCTAAAAAGGCACAAAGTACAGACTCAGCACAAATCTTAGACAAAGAAAGAGAAAGAGTATAAATACCACGGTTAGAAGAAGAGAGAAGAGAAGATGTAGTGACTGTCTTTGTCCGTGTTGTCCGTTTTTCCAGCAACTACTAAGGCACAACCTCTCGGGAGGACTTCTTGCTTTCACTTTTTGCTTTTTGTCCTCTGTTTTGTGTGTTTGTATATTTCTAAGTACTTGTAACTTTTTGCAACAGAGCTTGCTCATCGCCATGGATCATTTGGACAGTTTGATTTTATTTGGACTCATACTTAATCTCAGCGCGGGCTCTCATTGGTCGGAGGGAGTGATGAGGAAGCCGGGGCATGATCAACAGGTTCTTTCTTCTTTTCCGTTATTCTGTGTGTTTATCTCAGTCTTCACTATGCTACTGTCTGTGTCTTTTTAACTATTTGTGTGCTACTAAGATGTCTAACAAACAGCCTGCATCAGAACCTGCTCAACCCTGTGATTTGTTGGTAACTATGGTTTTAATTGGGTTTTAATTTGCTGTCAAAAAGGAATATGGACACCCCTAAAATGTATCCTACAAGACAGTGATTCATTGACTATTATGTGCTGTTGAGATTCTTTTAATCTTAAAATGTTTCCTACCATGTATTTGTCAGTCTACTTTTACTCTTCCAAAAAGAATTCTCTGCTTGGCGTGGTGAGAATAATGGGAAATTTTGAAAAAATAAATTTGGGTTCAGGGACATTTTCTACTAATGTTTATTTAGCATATGTATATAATGAACTTTTTTGTTGCTTCTCTTATTATAACAACAGTATTTGAAGAATTCAGATGCAAAACCCTCTACATCCACCAGGACTAGGGATGTGCACAACTTGTCGACTAGCCCTTTAATCTTTGCTATTGTCACTAGTCAGTACCAGATGTACTAGTCGGTTAAACTAATTGTTAACATTTTAATTGGTATGCAGCCATCTGCCACCAGATAATAGCAGCCCAGACATCGTTATAGAATAATGCCATAACTCTGTTAATCTTAGCCTGATATTTTTATTAGGTCTATATTGTCAGTTATTTTTGTAGTTTTACAATGTGTCATGTATGGGCAGTGTGACCAGCAGGGCGGACCCAAAAGCAGAATGCCAAAACAAGCCTGAATATAGATGATGGTTTATTTGAAGAAAATCCAAAATAAACACAAAACCAGGAGCATCTGTGCAAAAACTTAACCAGAACAAAACCACACCTCTGTGAGGGAGGACGCAACAAAGAACAGAGGGAAATGCAGACAATAAATACACAGGGAATGACGAGGGATAAATGACACAGCTGGAGAGAACAGGTGGACAAAATCGTACTAATGAAAACACAGGAAACAAAACTCAGCACAACACACAGGGAACACAGGACTGTCAAACCAAAACCGGAAGTAAACAAGACACAAACGCTGACTAAACACAACATGAGGAATAGAATAGACAAGAGACCAGGAACCAGGGGTGGACAGTAACGAAGTAGAAATGCTTTGTTACTGTACTTAAGTAGATTTTTCAGGTATCTGTACTTTACTTGAGTATTTATTTTTCTGACTACTTTTTACTTTTACTCACTACATTTTTACACAAGTATCTGTACTTTCTACGTCTTACATTTTCAAAACAAGCTCGTTACTTTAGGTTTAATGCGTCTGAGGAACGTTTGCATTTCCGGTCAGTGCGGGAGCCGGCTTTTGATTGCGAGCGGTTTTTTTTTTCTTGGAAGTTGCAACAACAGGGTGGGTAGGAAGGGAACAGACACCCCACACGGTAGAGGGAGAGGCTCCTGCAATGCTCGCTCGGAGACCAGAAAGAGCCAGAGGAAGTTGCGCTTTAGGCTGCACGCCGGAACGGTGAGGAAAATAGATGACAGAAAACGTAGAGGACAAAAAAAAGTGTGTGCAGTTTGTCACACAGTGTGTCTGCTAGCTAAAAGAACAGCTGCTGTATTTTAAGGGAGACCAAAGAATGAGATAACTTTACTCAGATGGAGAAAGATGTAAGAAAGAAGTAGAAACGTCCTCCAAGGAGCTACTTTCACTTTCTTACTTTGAGTAGATTTCAGAGCCTGTACTTTTTTACTTTTACTTGAGTACAGAAGTTGAACCAGTACTTCAACTTTTACCAGAGTAGTTTTCATAGGCTTAGGAACCAGGGGGGACGGGGGGGGGGACGTGTCCCCCCCAATATTGTAGACAGGCGCATTTGTCCTACCCAAAAATTACACAGCGGAGGAGAAAAAGCTTTAACTCGCGTGCTTTTATTTTGAAGGCGCAACATAGCGTCATGCCACTGCGCTCCCCCCGACCCCCTCTGAACGGTTCCGAGTGTTTTGGAGCTGGAGACAGCGGCAGGAGTCAGTAACTCTTTGAATGAGGTAAAACGGTCTGTGGGAATGTTACGGGAAAAGAAGTCAATTTGCAATGAATTTCAAATGAAAGGTGGAAAAATCATTTTGGCTCTTCTGCTTAGGCCAATGTTTTTAACCTTTTGTTTGGCTAAATACAGGCCTGTAAAGAGGCACACAGCTTGTCTATTAAAAGTGAGAGTTATCACTTTTATTTATTTCTTTTGGTTATTATTTTTATTGATATTTATTTTTGATTTATTAGATTAGAGTTTCAAACTGCATAGGCATATTTTAATAGCTGTTTTTTTAATTTAAGGTTGATATTAAAAAGTGAATAATTTGTTCATTACATTATCTGTGAGGATTCTTTCATTTTAGAACGTTGTTTAATTAAACAAGTTTATTTTATTTTATTTTTTCTTAAACTCCATTATCCTCACCACACCAAGGAGGCAATTCTTTTTGAAATACATTGTAAGAAGCATTTTAAGATTAAAAGAATCACAACAGCTCACAGCAGTCTTTGCACAATGAAAAATTAAGCAGATTTACATCTTTTTGGCTCGAGTTACAATTCCCACTCAATGTAGAAGCAACATTCATCTCATGTTGTTATTATGCCAACTTCATCTTAATTTCTATTGTTCAATAACCATGCACACACACAAGTACAAGAAACTATTTTATATATCTACTGTCCGCTTATTTACAACTAAAAACATCAGAGTGAAAGCTTCCTGTTGTGTAATGACTTGTCAAAAATAAAACCAAGTATAAAAAAACTGTGATCACTGTTTTCCAACATTAAAATAAAACATGAAAAAAAAAGTATTCTAATCTACTTTAGCAATACATAAAATCAATGTAAATGAAACTTAATGGATGCAGTCTTTATGAAAGAATGGAAATTTTCAATCTTTTTAAACGACAGTATGTACAAAAATGTTTTTAAGACTTTGTGGCAGCTTCATGTTTAGACTCACAGAAGGGAGGAAACTCAAGAGACTTAATACAATGCTCCAGGTAGCACTGTTGTTGCTCTCACTATTTTTATAACATGTAATAAAAAGTGTAGTAGTAAAACACACACTGAATTAATGAACACTGTATGGGAGGAAGGGAGGAAACTCAAGAGACTTAATACAATGCTCCAGGTAGCACTATTGGGGAATTTTTTTTATCACCTTTACTGTAGTAGTAAAACACACACTGAATTAATGAACACTGTATGCTTCTAGATTACTGGGGTGAAGGTAAGGCCTGTTATATCTGATGCTCATATGTGTTTGTGGCCTTGGTGAGACACAGGAACATCTGTTTCACATGACTGTCGTAACCTCATGCTGTATTTCAGGAAGTCTTATGACAGGTACACTCCAAAAATGGAGTTCCGCACACCTGCCTGTGTTTTTGTAACATAGATAAGCAAAGATTTCAATAGAAGATCCTTCATCATGACACCTGTCTGAGCTGTTGTAAACCACTGAGATACCCTGCTGCTGTTTGTTTCCTTAGCCCACGTGGAACAAGAGTTGGCAGAGCCTCAACAGGTGATTGGTTGGGGTTCAAGTTTCATGGGTTGAGACTTTTTTGTAAATTAGGATGGGTCAAAGGCAAGTGGGCAGTTATCATGTTAAAGATATAAATGTTTGTCACTCTTTGTTTTTCTCTTTCTAGTCCTCTCTTTTTTCCTTTTCCTGTCATCTGGATCTTTTTCTGTCTCTGTGTTTCTCTCCTCTCTTCTCTCTCTCTCTCTGTATCTCAGTCTTAGCTATGCTGCTGTCCATATCTTGGTTTTTGTCTGTGTTGTGTGTAACTAATATGTCTAATAAACAGCCTGCACCAGAGCCTGCTCATCCCAGTGATTTTTTGGAAACCTTGGATTTAATTGGGTTTGAATTTTCGGCTATAAAGAACATGAAGACCCCTAAAAAATATCACTGACACCATAAACAGAAATTATGATAAGTCAAATTCAATTTTCAAATAAGAGAAAAGTCAATAACAATAAATTGTTAATCCTTGAGAATATTACAACACAGCGATATTGTGAGGTTGTACAGACTCACAATATCACTGTGTTGTGGCAGTTCCAAAAAAAAAAAAAAGGGTTTCTGTAATTTCTAGTAACTGTGATCACCCTGTCACATGGAGTATAATGATTTTAACACCTGCAAAGTAAACAGTAAGCCATAAGGACCTTCTATTCTGATTCACTGACCTCCATTGGCTGCTCATCTTCCTGCTCTCTCTTGAGCACCTTTGTCAGAAACTCATTTCCCTGAGCTGCCTCCTCAACTCTTTTCAACAGCTTCTCATTTCCACTTGTCTTCAGATTACTCACGAACTTTTCAAATATTATCATCAGAGGATGGGCATACTCGATCACACTCTGTACAGCTTTTGTAAATCCATAGGTAAATCCTGCAGTGTGCAAACCAAAAACTCTGCCAGTTCCATCAAACACAGGAGAGCCAGAGGCACCGTGATACATGAAAGTGTCGTAGGTCACTACTCCTACATTACTCCCACCAATCAGTATATTTTTAATACCTTGCTTTCTGATGAAATCACTGATAGACTGGATAATTAAAGTATTTTTGTACTGACGTAAATGTTCATCAATAGCCGACCTTCTCTTCTCTGTCTCAATGATCCATGTAGGATCCATTTGTTTCACTCCCCCTGCTGGGTGTCCAATGATGCAGGCCTCACCATTGGGAGGCAGTGGACCAAACTTGCTGAGCAGCCCTGGTGGTACCTGTACTTTCTTTGCTTTTCTTTGTTGGTTTGGCTTTGAGCCTGCAGGGTTGAGCTTCAGAACTGCATAATCTAGCTCAGCATCAAAGTCAATGAATCTGTTCTCTGCAGTAAAAAAATAGAAATTTGTTTTTGGCTGAGGCTCCTCGTAGTTAAATATAGCAGTCACTTCAACATCCTGCTGCAGCTTCTTTCCTTCAACATAACCTTTAAATAAATGTGCGTTTGTCAGGATGAAAGTGTCAAACAGCACAAAGCCGGTTCCCCTAAAATCATCATTAACACAGATTTTGCAAACTGACTTGCCCAGTTCTAGCAGCTTCCTGACTCTGTGAACTTCACTAAAAGACTGCTGGATCTTTCCAAAGTTTTCCTTCCTCAGAGTCAATGCTTCCTGGTAAGAATCACCAGGGAATCTATTCTCCATCCATTTTTTCAGATCTGGAAACTGCCCACGCAGTAGTTCATAAATCTCTTCTGTGTTATCGCTGCTCTCTGTTTTTTTCACTAATGTTTTCACACTGAGTCCCTCCTGCTCTGCTAAAGCTAAAACCTCTGACCGTGATCTTCTTTTACGTTTCCTTTGGGATTTCTTTGATGGGCTTTCCTGCTGTTTTTCATTGTTTTCTTTTATATTCTTTGGAAGGCGCATCTTGTAATCTCTCAGGTGAAGGTTGTCGACTCTTTGTGTGTGTACAGTAAGGCGTTTTGGATCCCGATTGTCGGACAGCTCAAAGTAGCCGAGGTCATCAATGAAGCGACCGTCTCTTTTCACTGCCTCATCCACAGTCATCCCCTTCTCCCCATAAACACAGACACGCTTGAACTTCTTTACATCACTGTTTTTAAAAAGCTCCTTTCTTTTAGTGTGCAGCCCCCCAACTGTGTCTATGTAGAAGACAGAATAGTGATCCTTTGGATGAATTATTTTGAAATCTTGGACTTTAACTTCCACCTTTTCTTCTTTACACAATATGATCAGACACTCGCCATCCTTGATACACGAACAAGGATAATGTGTTGCAACAATTGACTCCTTGTCTGCTTTACCCAGCTGAATCATAATATTCTCATCTGAACACTTAATCTTCTCATTGCATTTCTCATTTGATTTAATGGCCTTGAGCACTGTGCAGGGCTGACTACAGAGAATGGTGTATTCGTTACGGCTAGCTTGATTGAATTTCACTGTGAATTCATGTGAGTGTCGGCCCTGGAGGAAATCAGAGTGAGAAAGTTAGAAGTAGTGGTGCTAAATAAGCAAAGTATTTTGTTGATGTAATGTAACACAGTATACTCACAGTCAAATCCCCATCACTCTCCTCCTTCACACTAACTGGAGTTGGCATAGCACCCTGCAAAAATGATCAATATTAATATATACAAATAAATATTAAATTATCGATCCATCCATCCATTCATTCTCTTCTCTTATCTGGGGCCGGTTCATGGGGTCAGCACCCTAAGCAGAGAAGCCCAGGCTTCCCTCTCCCTAGCCACCTCCAACAGTTCATCTGGTGGAACCCCAAGGCATTCCCAGGTCAGGTGAGAGATATAATCTCTCCAGTGTGTCCTGGGTCTATCACGGGGCCTCCTCCTCGGGGGACATGCCTGAACACCTCACTCAGGAAGTGGTCAGTAGGCATCCTAATCAGATGCCTGAGCCACCTCAACTGGCTCCTCTCAATGTGGAGGAGCAGCGGCTCTACTCTGAGCCACTCCCAAATGGCCGCACTCCTCACCTTATCTATAAGGGAGTGGCCAGCCACCTTTTGAAGGAAACTCATTTCTGCCGCTTGTTTTCACGATATTATTCTTTCGGTCACTACCCAAAGCTCGTGACCATAGGTGAGGGTAGGAACGTAGATCGATCGGTAAATCGAGAGCTTCACTTTTACACTAAGCTCCCTCTTCACCACGACAGACCGGTGCAGCGTCCGCATAACTGCAGAAGCAGCCCCGTTCTGTCTGTCGATCTCTCGCTCCCTTCTCCCGTCACTTGTGAATAAGACCCCGAGATACTTGAACTCCTCCACTTGGGGCAAGAACTCGTCCCTGAGCCGGAGAGAACACTCCACCCTTTTCTGGCTGAGGATCATGGCCTGAGACTTAGAGGAGCTGATTCTCATGCCGGCCGCTTCACACTCGGCTGCAAACCGTTCCACTGCGAGCTGGAGGCCACCCCCTGATGAAGCCAATGGGACCGCATCATCTGCAAAAAGCAGAGATGAGACTCTGAGGCCACCAAGGAAGAAGCCCTCTGCCACCTGACTACGCCTAGAAATTCTGTCCATAAAAATTATGAACAGAATCGGTGACAAAGGGCAGCCCTGACGGAGTCCAACACCCACAGGAAACGAATCCGACTTATTACCGGCTATACGGACCAAGCTCTCACTGCAGTTGTACAAAGACTGAATGGCCCTCAACAATGAGCCATACACCCCATACTCTCGCAGGACCTCCCAAAGGATATCCCGAGGGACACGGTCGAATGCCTTCTCGAAGTCCACAAAGCACATGTAGACTGGTTGGGCAAACTCCCACGCACGCTCGAATATCCTTGAGAGGATAAAAAGCTGGTCCACCATTCCACGACCAGGACGAAAACCGCATTGTTCCTCCTGGATCCGAGGTTTGACTAACGGGCGAATCCTCCTTTCCAGAACCCTGGCATAGACCTTACCGGGGAGGCTGAGGAGTGTGATCCCCCGAAAGTTGGAGCACACCCACCGGTCTCCCTTCTTAAAGATCCAGCCAAACCAGTGGCACTGCCCCAGATCTTCACGTGACGTTGCAGAGGCATGTCAACCAAGACAGCCCTACAACATCCAGAACCTTCAGGAACTCAGGGTGAATCTCGTCCACCCCAGAGGCCCTGCCACCAAGCAGTTGTTTAACCACCTCAATGACCTCACCCCCAGTGATGGGCAAGTCATCCCCCTCATCGCCAGACTCTGCTTCCACTACAGAAGGCATGCCAGTGGTATTAAATTATGATACAAATTTCCTGAAGGTTTTTCTGAGGTTTCACAGGTTCCATGCAGGGCTATTTGCTGAAGACACTAATTTAGCATCCTGATTACAAAAGTGTGAAATGCTGAATCCTCCTTGCATGCCCATATTTCATTACAAGTTTTGGGTTGCACACAGGGTCAGTCATATTAAGCAGATCCTGTGTGCATTTTTTATCAATCATTATTATCAACCTTTATGAAGCGCACACATTTTCAGTTTTCATTGACAGTGTCAGAGAGGTAATTAGGTTCAATTCAATGTTATTTATATAGCGCCAAATCACAGCAGTCACCTCAAGGCACTTTATATTGTAAGGTAAAGACCCCACAAGAGTTACAGGGAAAACCCAACAGTCAAAACGACCCCGATGAACAAACATTTGGCAACAGTGGGAAGGAAAAACTCCCATTTATCAGAAAGAAACCTCCAGGGTTTATGTTTACGTTTTTTTTAACTGATGTTATAGCGTTTGGTGTTTTGCACTGGATTTTATATAATGTAAAGAATCTCATAAACCTACAGCTGTATTTATTTTTCAATCAACTCCTTTCACACCAACATAAGACCTCACCTGAGAGGGTGCAGTTCCCTCTTGCTGCATGCTCGCTCTGCTGCTGCTGCCACCAGGACCACCCTGATTAAATAATAATTTAAAATACGAAACAAAAATGCACATACAAATACATTTTTCTTACACGACTGATTGATATCATGATTAGAAACTGTGAAGCATGAGCACGGTATTATTAGCCAAGCTTTTACTTACAGTCTGCCTTGAAAAAAAGTCTCTGCTGTCCCCCTCCCCCAGCGTTTTCTCCTTTGGTTTGCAAGGGATTTACTCCTGACATCAGGAACATAAAGGCAGAGTATGTAATGTCTTTGTTCTTATGAGGGGAAACAGAATTGAGGCACTCTAACAGTTTCATCCCCCAGAAAGCACACTTTGGCACGAAGAACCCAGCAGGCTCTGTTTTTCACTCAAATCCTCCAAGACAAAAAAAAAGTATTTCAGGGCTGCTCAGAAGTCACTACCGCAGAATAGGCCTTTTTTTTGGTTCTGAAAAAGTTCTTACTGGAAACTGAAACTTAGAAACATGATGCCTAATTTTTTCTCGTGTTTGGCTTGAATTTATTTTGTAACAAGTGAGTTGTGGCAGCCCGTCTTTGTGGGGTTATTTAATCAAATCTGAGATTACCAATGTGAAAAAATAATGATCAGGACACTGGTATCAATGATTTTGTTATATTAAATAAGACAGCCTGTGCTAGTAACTGAAACTCATGACTTCATCCAGGAAATAAATTTCTTAACTCCAGCAGTATCTAGTCATGCAGATGGATTTGGTTTAGAGGGTTTTTTTGAAATTAGCATTTGTTTCCCCCCTCTGGTGTAACAGGCATGAATCTGTTCTTACACCATTAACAAAAAGCAGTACTTGAATTTCTGTGGCTTATTTTGGATTAACAAATTATCTAAAACATGTTTCTATATAATTAAGCTATCTTTCAAAACTATAATTATGAAAGAAAAAGAACCCATCCTGACCCTACGTGCCCCTCAAACCTTGAGATCTGTTAGAATCAGGATGCCGCACCTTTCAGAAATTAAAGTTACTTTACCTGTAAGAGATGAAAGTTGTTGATTAAATGGCAACAAGTTGAATCCTAAAGAGAAACACTCTTCAGTTCCTCCTCATGGCCCTGAGCAAACAACCTTAAGCTTACATGAGAGCAAAGATTGAACAATGAGTACTTCAGCGATCATAAACCAATAAATGGCGCTTCCTGAGAACGAGTGGCCTTATTCCCAGCAATGCAAGTCTGACTGTTTTGTTGACTCCCCTCAGCTGTTTTCCATTTGGGCGAGTAGTGAGCAAGGAGTCAGTCTTTCACAAGAGATGGGAGTGATTAAAAACTGGAAAAATGTGATGCAGTGGAGCTTTTTTTTTTTTTTTTTTTTTTTTTTTAAAGAGGCTGCATGCATATATGACACATATTTTTGGACTATTTCTAAGCTCACACTATTTACTGGGTGAACCTGGGAGAAACAGGGAAGGTCTATTTTATTTTTACATTACCAATAAAAAAAAAAAAATTTAAAACATGGAAAAACCCAATACATTTACCAGAAAAGGAACAATCTGCCTTAAAATGAACCTTTTGACATATTTCACATTTCAGTGAGTGCACTCACACATGCAACATAACTGACATCATGAAAACACCTGGAAACCATTTATGAAGCCAGCGCCATAAACTTAAGCACCTTTTTATTGTTTTATTTATTTAATACAAAGTAATCAGCAGCAGTTGTGATAAGAAAGCAGCTTGATTTGGCAAAGTAAAACTTTGTTCCTGATGCACAAACTGTTAAATGTTTACAGATTATTACTGTAATACAACAAAGACAGTTTTTAACATGAGGGGCCCAGTCCTAAACTGTTCCTTACACATTGCTTTAGCCTTGGAGGTTCCTGCTTGTGCCAAACATGTGAACAAGCCCTGAGGCTGTACAGTCTCTGGCACAGCATTCATATACATCTGCACTAAATGAAAGCAAAATCTGTCTTCATTTCTTGTTGCAAATGCAAACCATCTTATTGATTTTACATTTTCTTCCCATGCAGAATTGACTGGTTGTTCTTAAACAGCTCAAAATTGTAAGTGTGTGGAGTTTCCTGTTTTCCAGGGCTGCTTGGTAAGCATCAGAAAACTCCAAATGTATGGAGTGAATGTGGGCAGGTAAGGGATTAGCACTGGGCCTTTCAATGATCCTTGAAAAGCTGTTCTCCTCATCGTGGAGGTTTGGCTGCAGTTAGGCTACCAAAACTCACTCCTAAACACAAGTGTGACATGTTGACACCGACCGCTACATTAAGTTGACTTTTTAGCATCAACTTCAGCTTCATATAACTTAAAACATAACATATTAAAATGAATTCTTTGCAACAAACGAAGGAGTACATTAAATGTAAACAATTTTGTGTGTACCACAACAATTTAGACTGTACTGGGTAACACTGTATAATAACTAAAAGGCAACTGAACTTTAATGTTTATGATAACATTTACTAAATACTAAAACCAATCTGTGGACAGTATCTAAGTCGCTGATGTTTTAAAAAAATATCAAGAAAATATGAAATAATTTTTGTTTAAGTAATAACTTTGTAACAGTATTTGGAGCATGACAGATAGCAGGCAAAGTAACGGGGGGCAGGGGGCTGGCTTTAGAGCTGTTGGCCTGTGTTCGTGCAGCATCACTCAGTCCATGTTTGAAGCCCTCAGCTGAGTGTTTTTCATTTTGTTATCTTGGTGCTTTCAAACTCACTCCTAAACACAAATATGACATGTTGACACCAACTGCTACATTAGGTTGACTTTTTAGCATCAACTTCAGCTTCATACAACTTAAAACATTAGACATAAAAATAAAACGAGCGAGGAGTGAGTCTGACTGAGAAGCTGAGGGCTATCGGGCTGCGGTGGGCTGAATTCATTGATGCTCCTAAACACATTTTACAGTTCACACTAATGTCTACTAAAAGCAAGTGAACCATCCGCGCTGCCAGTGCTAACAAAAACACTTTCAGGTGCCACAAGCTGGGCAACACAGTGGTTAGCACTACTGCCTCACAGTTACAATGACCTTGGCCTTTCTGTGTCAAGTTCACATGTTCTCCCCCACAGTCCAAAGACATGCAGTTACTGGGGTTAGCTTAACTGCTCACTCTAAATTGCCCATAAGTGTGAATGGTTGTCTGTCCCTCTCTGTGTTGCCGACCTGTACAGGGTGTACCCTGCCTCTCACCCTGTGTCAGCTGGGATAGGCTCCAGCCCCCCCCACGACCTTCAACAGGCCAAGCGAAGAAGAATCATTTAATGTTAAAATACTGACTCCAAGAAAGAAAAGTTTGTTTTACAGGTGAAAAACAAATGGAAACACCATCACTGCCCCAAACTGGCCAAAAGCTGCTTGCTATTCAACTTATGCACCATACTTGTTTACCGGCCTCAGGTGGTTATGTTGAACCTGCACCTTCGAGGCTTTGATTAAACGGCAGTATTTGAAGCTTCAGGAATGAGGACGAGCTCTGGTAAACAAATTGATAATACACAGTAGTTTGTCTGTGCCGCAGTTTAACTTGAATGTGCCGATGTGTTTACTATACAGGAAATATTCTCTCACTAGAAGCAGTAGCAACTCCTGCTGGACCACATCCTCATTTTTCATGGTCCTAATGATTATTATATGGACATGGTTTAGTTTTACTTTATTTTTACATAGGGACAACTATGTTAAATAATCCAGGCAACACACCACAGCATTTATAGCCTAAGTTAGTTTGCAATGCCCATCTGTAGTTACAGAAAAGAGATCCCGTTCTTCAGATTTTCAGCTGCATAAAAAAAATGGCAACTTTGAAAAACACTCGTTTTGATTCAGTTATTTAAGTCTAAAGCTTTGTGACCTGTTCAAACTTTGAATGCCGTTTCTATGATAAATGCCCGAGAGCTGCAGAGTAGACTTGGGCTTCACAATGCAACATAAAATGCAACATTTTATGAATTTTGTGAAACAGCAAATTGCCACCAAGTCATACCACACTATTCCTGATCAAGATGAGCATTTAAACGATCAACATTACAAATGGTACACAACGTGCCTCAGTGCCATCTGTACACACAATTACTATTATTATTCACGGTGTCTAAGTGTTACCCAAAGCAGTCCTTTTTTATAAAACGATGTGCAAAGAGCAATGATCCAAACCCAGATTAAGTCTAACGAGGAGCAGGAACACTTTAATAAAACCAGCAGGGAGGAGTGTGCAAATAAAACACTAAATGTAGTAAAGCTCAACAGAAACCGCACGCATGACAGCAACATTTCCAGAAGGTCCAAACTAGATTCATCCTCCTAAATACTGGATCTGCGCTCCAATAGTTTTGTCCAGGTTTTTGGGGTCGCCTTGAGCGTCTGATCACCTGAGATCACTCTGCAGGAAACCGTGCAGCAATCCCAGTCCGAGAGCACAAAACAAAAGACTCTGAAAGCAGCCTGAAACGGCTCCTCACAGCGCCTGCTTTGACAGTTTGCTACCACACGTGTCCCGAGCATTACTCAACTCCAGGCATACTGTACGGCAGTGTCCCTCCAGGCTCTACTCGAGGCCCAGGGAGAAATTAATGCCATGAACAATCCCGATGATGATGGGTTGCCAAGCGACCAAGTATCTGAGCCAATCGAGCAACTGGCCGTACAGGACGTGTGTCTTCTCCCATCTGCAATTTGAGGAATTATGGACAAAAATCATGTTTTTTTTAGACAAATTTGGGGGTACGATGTACTATACAGAACAGTGGCCTCAAATAAGTAAAAGCATGTGATGCTGAACATTGAGGCCAATGTTAAAACAGTTGCAGCTTTTTCATTTGGTGCTGACCTGAAAATGAGGTTCTTTAAAAATATGAATAAGTTGCTACATTAATCGAGGTTATCTTTATTTTTTTTATTTGATCATCTTTAATTATTAACTGCTCAGGAACAGCAAAAGGATACGGGTTGTTCATCATCCTCTTCAAGTCAACCTTCTCATTGCAGTACGGACATGTCTGCTTCTTACCCACGATGCACCAGCCACGGATGCAGAACTCGTGGAATCTGTAGGTTCAGGAGTAAGTTAAGGCAGAAAGATCAACTTGTTTACTGAAGATCATCATCATCATCATCATCAACTCCTTCCTGGTAACTAAAGCCTCTTTTAACCTGGATTCACCTGCTGGAGGAAACTGACTCCCCCTCCATCCTGAGGGACTCCTAATTGGAGTCACTGTACCTGCCCTCCTGAGTGTGTGTTTGTGTTGTTCTCTTTTTAAAGCATTTATCAAATATTAATAGCTGTGGTGTTAACAGGCCATCCAAGAATTTTATGCTTCAAGTTAGCTAGCATTAGCATCAACACTCTACCCTCTGATCATCATCATCTTCTTCAGTTCAAAAAGATTACGGGGACCTCCAAGTCATGGTGGGCTAACATCTCTCTGGACCACCTCCAAGGTAACAACCATACTGCTGGTTAAATACCCAGAACCTTAAAGGAAGTCCAGTTTCCGTCAACTCGAGCACTTAAGACGACCATGACCTGAACGACTGAGAGTCTACCCAGGCATACTTCAGGGTCTCTTCTCTCAGTTAGGAACCTTCCTAAGAAAAACGTGACTGTTTAACCACAATCCTGTTCACTTTTAGTGCCAAAAAACACACAACATGACTGCAGTCAAAATGCCTTATTGAGGCTCCAAATGTCAGGAAAGAAAATCAGAATGGGTGACATCACAGTCCCCTGACTTCAAATGAAATATTCATTCTGTAGGACTCAGAGCTTTAGGATACATGTGTCCACAGGAGAGCTGGTAGGTGTCCTCTATAAATCCTTCCTCCTCCACGTTCACCAGGATTCTCTGACCGCACACCGCACAGATATCGTTGGTTAGGCTCCTGCTGGGCATGCCGCCCTTGTTGTAGTACTGAAAACACACAAATGCAACAGCAGTTGTTACAGTTACAGCTTTTAAAGGATTTTAATGGTCCCGTTATTAATTTCTGTCTTATTTATGTAGCTAGTGGAGATTCTGTAGAAAATTTTCAATTATTTCCAAAACAATTTGATTGTGTTAGTGTTAGAGGCCAATACTATGTATACTGTATGCATGCACAATTTAATTTAATTGCATTTTAAAACACAGCTTATTCATTGACAAACTAGCTGAAGGCTGCTACCATGAACTGGGTTTACCCCAATTGTAGAAGCCATGTAGTCCGAGCAGATTTCAGCGAAGTCTCTGCCCATGACGCCGTAGTAAAGCCCGTAAAACAGCATGATCACACCAACGTCCATCGAGTCCTCTGCCTTGATTCTTAATAAAGAGAGAAAATGGAAATAACACTGTCATTTTAACTGGAACCGAGAGCCGTTTAAACACACTTAAGTAACTACCACTTAGTATTCAAAAAGGCACTACAGCGGCAGTATACTGCGTATGCAGACATTCTCTATTGGACATTTAAAAAACTACAAAACGCTGAAGGTGAAAGGTCGACTATCTGACAGCGAAATCACCCATAACCTGTTTAAGGTGCTAAGACCACAGTGTAATCAAATCAACCGTAACTGAAACACCTGAACACTTCAGAGTTCAACTTTAATCAATGTAATGAAACCATGCAAAAAATTTACTGTCATACTATGAATATTTTGACAGGCCATCAAAGTACATGGAGTTAGGATTTTGTAGTTTTTAATTTGGTTTTTTTTCCTGCACTTTTAAGCCCTCATAACAAGTACAGGAGGAACTACTGGACTCAAAAACACATTTAAACTCTGTTAAAAAAAACTGAAACCACATCAACTTTATAAACAAACCAATTGCTTTTGTTTAGCGCGTCTTTTTCTGTAACCACCTGTATGATGTGATGCACCATAGTTTCGATGAGCTCCACCAACTGAATGTCTAAGATGTAGAAGAACAGAAACAAGCCGTCATAGCCTCGACGTTTTGATCATTCACTGAAGAAAACTTTGAAGCTATTGAAGTATCATATCAGCATGTGTGATAGGTGGCTGATCAAAAAGCATCCATCCATCCATCCATCCATCCATCCTCCTCCGCTTAACCTGTTCAGGGTCGCGGGGTTGGGGGTTGGGGGTTGGGGGGGGGGGGGGGGGGGGGCTGGAGCCTACCCCAGCTATCATAGGGCAAGAGGCAGGGTACATCCTGGTGACATGTATCAGTTTGTTGATGCACAGATTTAAAAGCATGTATTTAAATGTGGATCATTTTCACTGTCAGATGATTGCCTACAAATGTATAGCTGTGAAAACCAAATTACAGTGTAAGTACGCCATCTAGTGGGAATTTATAGTACTGATTTTGAACTCTAGAAGAAACATACACTCTCCAGCCACTTTATTAGGTACAACTTTGGACACCTTTGTGCCTGCAGAGCTGCTTTTATTCTCCGCTGCACAGATGCAACAAGCTGCTGGAAACACTCAGAGATTTTGCTCCATATCAACACGACAGCATCACACAGTTGCTGCAGATTTTTGCCCCCTCTGTAAATGTCAGTGTATTTATTTCCTCACACTCTGAGCACACGTTGAACAGACTGAGGATTTTTATGTTAGCAGCATTATAATGAATGGTTTTAGATCATTACTGTTCTTCTTCTCTTCTTCAGTTTTGTAAGACGGTGAGAAAGCTGTTGCTGAGTCGCCGTGTTGCCAAGGCAGCGGCGGTGCTCGCGGTGTGTCTGCTGCTTTACCTGCAGACTGTGAGTGTGTAATTTATGGGGCTATTATTGTAGCAAAAGTTCTGTGTGTCCGTAAATTAATCCACGTGCGTGTATCGCGATCTGTCTGTAACTGGATCCACATGTGTAGAGATTTGTGAGTGCGTAAGTGAATCTGTCTGTATCTGGATCCACGTGTGTGTATCGAGATCTGTATTTTGATCTGTGAACTGAAAACACGTACCTCAGGCCGCCCAGCTTTACAATTGGCTCTTTTTACACACGTGACTTTTGCTACACTTCTGCCGCCACAGAATCTGTGACAGATTTGTGCGTAATCGAGGGCTCTTTCACCCTTGCACACACAAGTCTTTACACGCGTGGATCCAGATACAGACAGATTCAGTTACGCACACACAAATCTCTACACACGTGGATCCAGTTACAGACAGATCGCGATACACACACGTGGATTAATTTACGGACACACAGAACTTTTGCTACAATAATAGCCCCATAGCTGCCATTAGCACTAGCAATCGTTCGGTGCCCCCCCCCCAACGCCCGCTCCCGCTCCCGCTCCTGCTCCTGTCACAGCACAGAGCACTTTGCTCCTCCCCTCCCCACAGTGTTTTGTTACACTTGCATGTGACACATAACATATTTTATTTGGGAAAAAAAGGATTTTGCTATGAAACATTTAAATCAAATTTAAATTTAAATTTGTAGAAAATTAGTGAATTTTTTTATTATACTTTCTGAATGATCTACCTGGAAAAAAGTTTGCATTTGTTCTTGAGTAATGATTTTGTACACTTAATTATGAAAAAAAAAAAATCCAGACATCAATGTATGGGGAAAATTGTTTTGTTAATGTTCTATTGTTTCAGAACAATAACTTTTATTTTAATAAAGTATTTTCTACTTACATATAAACTTTGCCCAATTCTATCCTGGGTTTTAACTAATTAATGATCCAAAGGAAAAAAAAAACCAGTTAAACTTCATGCAAATTCTTCATAATTATTAAAAAGTATTGGTATCAGTATCGGTGATAATGGCCCTGTGTTTACTTGGCATAGGATCAATACCAAATCTTGAAGTATTGCACACAACTACATTGAGCAGCATACACAAGGAGTGATTGACAGTGCTAAGACCCTCCTCCTGGCTCTGATTTGTTGTTTTTGACTGGGAGCAGTTCAGGGAGGAGGTGGAGGAGCTCCATTTTTTTCGCAGATTATCTCATACTGTCGTGACATGGTGACAGTTTTAGACTGTAAAAACCAGATTTTTTATAAAAGTTACATCCTGTAGCTTTAATCTGTATAAGATTAAAGGCTTTAGTTCTTACTGTTGATGAGTGTTGGCCATTTTTTCAGTTTTACACATTTAGCTATGTGGTTTTGAAAAAGCATCCATTTTTACAAAGATTGTTGGTTTAAAAACAACACAACTTTATGTATTGTTTATGAAAGGCAGAGAAAAGTTAAGACTATTGTAATGAACTATGAATAATTGCTTTACTTTCTGTGATAAATGGTGGAAGTCACCCAAGAGTATTAAATAAAGATGGTTATATTTATTTGAGCTGTGAGTGTTTAAGATCAGGATGATTTTATGGGAATGTGGATCTTTCAGATCAATTTGAGAAGTGATTTTGATCATGTTTCACATTTTATTGGGTCATGTAGCGTCAGGCACTGGTCTTGGTCTTGTCTCGGTCTTGCCCTCCCTCGGTCTTGGTCTCAGCTGGTCTTGGGCCCTAAAAGTCTTGGTCTTGTCTCGGTCTCGGGTTAGGTGGTCTTGACTACAACACTACATTACACAACAAAAGTGACATCACGGATGGCCACTGTGGAGGAACAGGTGTGTGAGTAGGTCCCTCTATGCAGACAGTGTGTCAGCAGCAACGTTGGTGGTGCTTAACAAACTAAATATGATGATTCTCAGTCATGTTCTGACATTAGAAAATAGAGGATTTCTTTCTGTCATCTATAATGGACACGTCAACATTAAAAATTGAATCACACTGAATCTATAATCTACATGTTTATCACTTTGTGTTCATTTCATCTGTGTTCTCATTTCATCTGTTAGTTATCAATAAAATGTCACAGAGGTCACAGACTGGAGCAGGAATGTGGTAGTTAAAGGCTGATTTTTATTTTTCACTCAACAAAAGTATATAAAGTATAAAACGACTAAAACCAATTAACAACAGTTAAGCGTCACAATCCTTAAACTCAGCCTGTGAGGGAAAATTCATTATAAAATACTGTACACAGACATCTCAATACAAGAGAATAAAAACAAAAGCACAGCCAGTCCAGAGAGTGAGCAGGTACTCTGTCCACTTACTCTGTCCTAGACTCCAGCCCAGCAGACTCTTTCACAAGCCTGATCTCTTCATGTTAACAGTCCTTCCTCAGCACAAGCAGCTCCCTCCTGATGTTGCTTCCTAATTTACTCTACAGGCAACTCTGGGAGAAAGAGAAAACTGGTTTGACGTAGTGTTGGGTCTGTCTTTCTGGTCACTGGTGTCCAGCAGGTTTTAGGGCACGGACATTAAAGTGACGCAGCTCCTGCTCGCTCAGCTCACTCCTCTGCCTGTTGTGTCCTGTCTAGGCCTTGATTAGTTATCGCACCTGTAGCTCCACATCATGCCTGCTGATTGGCCCTCAGCCACCTGCCCCGAGCAGCAGATTGGCTGTCCTAGCCTTCAGATTGTTCAGTGAACCAGTCTTTTATTCTGGCAGAATATTAGAATTGTGTGCAGACACCAAAAGATCTAAAACACACCTAAAAACTGTTCACTCTAAAACTAAAAGATCTAAAACCAAAATAAAAAAACAAATCTAAATATTCTGTATTTCTCTTATGAATCAGTCCAAACTCACAACCTGAATGTTCTGGTTATCACTGCAGGAAGTTCTATGGAAAATAAAAGTGCTGATGTCATCATTCAAGAAAACAATACATTTCTATGAGTGTTGATGCACTCAGCTTAAACATCATCTGGTCGTTTCACTTTATTTCATGTTAGCAGCGTTCTTTTTGTCCTGGGTGCAGTTTGTACTTTAATATTGCGGTCTTATCCTTTGGGTTATAAAAATAAAGGCAATGTTCTTCACTTCTGATAAACAGAGACCCTATCTCAGAAATCTTCCTGACTTCAGGAGAAAGGAACCAGAAATCATGACAGTGATTTTAGGGCCCATTCTTGCTCTCTAGATGTATGCAGTTTGAAGAAATGCAATGAATCGGCTCTAACATGTTCAGAAATGTTGATATTAGTGTTTCCATGTAGCTTTTATGTTCCATGGGCTTCAACTTGGATTATCAGCTACAAACACACATTCACAGATAAGGTGAGTTTAGCATTTTGCTTTTTATTGGATACATCACTCAGATAATGACAGGAACAAAGTGTCACTCACTAGAAAGGGTTTACCTTTGGGAATATTTGCCACAAAGGTTTACAGTATAAACCACAGCTTATAAAATCTGGTTGACAGAAAGCCCTTTCCTATGAGGCTTTCAAGATGTATACAGAAACAAATAAACGTGACCTAATTCAACATGAAGGAAGGTTGAAAACCAAGAAAAGTTCAGATCCTAATGACAGCATCAAATACATCACAAACAGGTTAACAGCATATGGTTTGAATTACAGTGTATTAAACATCCACAGCAAGGCTACAACACAAAGTGCAATAAAAGCATGATTTTCAAACTATGGTTTTCAGTTCACCAGTAGCTGGAAAAACAAACAAATATAAATAAATCTAAAACAGCTAAAAAAAAAACAAAAAACTGCTGACTCACGTAAAGCATGCTCCAACATATCACTGTTCAGAACAAATCGTTAACCTTTTAGGAGTCTAGTTCCAGGTCTAAAATACCGTTTTGGTTTTATTTCTGCTTATTTTATCAAGTTATTTTGGGGGGCCTTTCTGAGTTTTAGTGGAATGTTTATTTAATTTTATTTAATCATAGAGTGTAATAAAATGTGTTCTATAAATAAAGCTTAGATTGTTTGTTCCTGCCCCTTGTTTAGACTGAAGGGAGTGCATGAGGAAAAAGCAGCTAACATCCAGCAGTGAGAAAGAAACAATGGCAGGAAACTGAAAACAGTCGAAACTGTGAGTTTTACTAATAATAATAAGGTTAATGTAACAGCAGAAAGTAAATGAGTAGCACAACTAAACTGAAGCTTTCAAAACTACCAAGTAGAAACTTCTAATAAAAATTTCTTATCATAAGGCTGGAATACAACTTTAGTAGTAGGGGCCTGTACTAGGGAGCAAGTTTAGGACCCAGGATCTTTTCCTTATCTAGCTTCACTTATCCTAACATTAGCAATCAGGCTAAGCAGGTAATCAGCCTGATAAGTCAAACCACAGTTTAGCAATCTTGTGTGTTTTTACCTGAAAGAGGTGGTGTTGGCAGCATGACAAACATGGAGGTGAGTTTATTATCAACACAGAATTCACAAGTTAACAGGCTCATCAGTGAACCAGAAACTCATGTCGAGCCGGGGTGAGTGAGAGGCACCTGGCTGCAGATAAGAGGGGGCTGCCATACCTCAACTCCATTCCAGAACTCTCCAGGAAGTTGGTCTTCTTTGTGTTTCATAGCTGGGAATTGCCGGTTTTTGGTTTCCGGTATAGAACAACTTCCTGTGGAGTTCTGGTTGAGGTATTGGGGTGAGTACATACTAGTGCAAAAAAGGCATTAATGTTCTTTTTTTTTTTTTAGGATTTTGACATAATATAAATGGATAGAAAACAATGAAATCACATTAACCTTCCTTCTTTTAAGAATCTGTGTCTTAGATTGATGCTCATAATTAAAGGACAACACAGTTTAGAGCTATTGGCTTATGGCAGTTACAAGGTCAGGCGCAAGACTGCACCTCTTCAGTAAATGTCATCAGCAGCCAGAAGGAAAACTGGCCCAAAGTGTTGAGTCTCTAATATAGACCACATTATAGCTCTGCAGAAAACTTCTGTTATTCAGCAGTTCAGTGCGCATGATCTTATCTCAGACATAATTTGCTCTGCAGGAGGTTAGGTCTGCCAAATGTTTAAGTAGTGATGGTGATGCACCCCAGTAAGAAGTGACATTTGCTGATGCTGAAAACACTGGGCTTAACTTATATCACTAAGCCCAAAATCCTGTTTCATAGTACAGGCCCCTAAAGTATAGGTTTAGATTTAGCCTAATGTGTTCAAGTCTTGTGAAGATTAGAAGAAGTGGTTTGCCACTTGCCCAAGGAGCCTCTAATCTGAACGTCTAACTGACTTCCATCGGCTCCTCAGCCTCCTCAGGATGGAGTATCTCTTTCAGATGTGGATTTCTCTTTGCTGCTTCCTCAACTCTTTTCAACAGCTCCTCATTTCCACTTTCCTTCAAATTACCCACAAACTTTTCAATTATAGTAAGAAGAGGATGGGCACATTCGATGACACTTTCAACGCTGTTTGCTGAATTGCAGACATATCCTGCAGTGTGCAACCCAAAGACTCTGCCAAGTCCATCAAACACAGGAGAGCCAGAGGCACCGTGATACATGAAAGTGTGGTAGGTCCCCACTTTTTCTGCTTTACTTCCACCTATCAGTATGTCTTCGATGCCATCATCACAACAATCACTGATTGTTGTGATGATGAACGGGTCTTTGTACTGACGTAAATGTTCATCAATAGCCTGCCCTCTCTTCTCTGTCTCAATGATCCATGTAGGATCCATTTTTTTCACTCCCCCTGCTGGGTGTCCAATGATGCAGGCCTCACCATTGGGAGGCACTGGACCAAACTTGCTGAGCAGCCCTGGTGGTACCTGTATGTTCTTTGCTTTTGTTTGTTGGTTTGGCTTTGAGCCTTCAGGGTTGAGCTCTAGAACTGCATAATCTAGCTCAGCATCAAAGTCAATGAATCTGTTCTCTGCAGTAAAAAAGTAGAAATTTGATTTTGGCTCCGGCTCCTCATAGTCAAATAAAGCAAACACTTCAACATCCTGCTGCAGCTCCTTTCCGTCAACATAACCAGTAAACAAATGTGCGTTTGTCAGGATGAAAGTGTCAAACAGCACAAAGCCTGTTCCCACACAAATATCCTTAACACTGACTTTGCAAACTGACTTGCCCAGTTCTAGCAGCTTCTTCACTCTGTGAACTTCACTAAATGCCTGCTGGATCTTTCCAAAGTTTTCCTTCCTCAGATTCAGTGCTTTTGGATACAGATCACCAGGGAATCTATTGTCCATCCATTCTTTTAGATCTGGAAACTGCTCACGCAGTCGATCATAAATCTCATCTGTATCAACTCCACTGTCTGTTTCTCTGACTGCTGTTTTCACGCTGAGTCCCTCCTGCTCTGCTAAAGCTAAAATCTCTGACCTGGATCTGCTTTTACATTTCTTTTGGGAATTATTTGATGGGCTTTCCTGCTGTTTCTCATCGTTTTCTTTTATATTCTTTGGAAGGCGCATCTTGAATTCTCTCAGGTGAAGCTTGTCGACTCTTTGTGTGTGTACAGTAAGGCAGTTTGGATCCCGATTGTCGGACAGCTCAAAGTAGCCGAGGTCATCAATGAAGCGACCGTCTCTTTTCACTGCCTCATCCACAGTCATCCCCTTCTCCCCATAAACACAGACTCGCTTGAACTTTTTTACATCACTGTTTTTAAAAAGCTCCTTTCTTTTAGTGTGCAGCCCCCCGACTGTGTCTATGTAGAAGACAGAATAGTGATCCTTTGGATGAATTATTTTGAAATCTTGGACTTTAACTTCCACCTTTTCATCTTTACACAATATGATCAGACACTCGCCATCCTTGATACAAGAACAAGGAAAATGTGTAGCAACAATCGACTCCTTGTCTGCTTTACCCAGCTGAATCATAATATTCTCATCTGAACACTTAATCTTCTCATTGCATTTCTCATTTGATTGAATGGCCTCGAGCACTGTGCAGGGCTGATTACAGAGAATGGTGTATTCGGTATGGCTAGCTTCACTGAATTTCACTGTGAATTCATGTGGGTGTCGGCCCTGGAGGAAATCAGAGTGAGATAGTTAGAAGTAGTGGTGCTAAATAAGCAAAGTATTTTGTTGGTGTAATGTAACACAGTATACTCACAGTCAAATCCCCTTTACTCTCCTCCTTCACACTCACTGGAGTTGGCGTAGCACCCTGCAAAAATGATCGATATTAATATATACAAATAAATATTAAATTATGATACAGATTTCCTGAAGGTTTTTGTGAGGTTTAACAGGCTCCATGCAGGGCCCCAAACAACCTCTAAAAAGTTCACATTTGCTATTTGTTGAAGACCATAATTTAGCATCCTGATTACAAAAGTGTGTGAAATGCTGAATCCTCCTTGCATCCCCATATTTTATTACAAGTTTTGGATTGCACACAGCATCAGTCACATCAAGCAGCTGCTGTGTGCATATTTTATCGATCATTGTCATCAACATTTATGAAGCTCATACATTTTCAGTTTTCATTGACAGTGTCAGAAAGGTAATTCAGTTCAATTCAGTCCATCCATCCATCCTCTTCCACTTATCCTGTTCAGGGTTGCAGGGGGGCTGGAGCCTATCCCAGCTGTCATAGGGCGAGAGGCAGGGTACACCCTGTACAGGCTGCCAGCCTGTCGCAGGCCTAATTCAATTCAATTCAATTTTATTTATATAGCACCAAATCACAACAAGCCTCAAGGCATTACATGGTAGGTACAGACCCCACAATAGTTACAGAGAAAATCCAACAATCAAAACGACCCCATGAGCAAACATTTGGTGACAGTGGGAAGGAAAAACTGCCTTTTATCAGAAAGAAACCTTCAGGGTTTATGCTTATGGTTTTTTACTGATGTTATAGTGGGTGGTATTTTGCGCTGGATTTCATATAATGTTAAAAATCTCAAACCTACAGCTGTATTTATTTTTCAATCAGCTCCTTTCACACCAACATAAGATCTTACCTGAGAGGGTGCAGATCCCTCTGGCTGCATGCGCGCTCTGCTGCTGCCGCCACCAGGACTGCCCTGATTCAATAATAATAATTTAAAATAAGAAACAAAAATGCACATACAAATGAATTTGTCCAATACAGCTGATCAATATCATGATTAGAAATTGGGAAGCATGAGCACTGTATTATTAGCCAAGCTTTTACTTACAGTCTGCCTTGAAAAAAAGTCTATGATGCTCCTCCCCTCCGGCATTTTCTTCATTGGTTTGCGAGGCATTTTTCTCCTGACATCAGGAACATAAAGGCAGAGTATGTAATGACTTTGTTCTTATGAGGGGAAGCAAAATTGAGACACTCCAACAGATTCATCCCCCAGAAAACTCACCTTGGCACGAAGAACCCAGCAGGCTCTGTTTTCCACTCAAATACTCAAAGACTAAAAAATTAAAAATATGCCTTATAAACAATAAAATTCAGTTCCTGCTGAGGATTTAACTTTGGATGTCTTGTGGGTGTTTTTTCCTTGTATTTTGCACACCCCATTGTTAGATTTAATTCAAAATGAATAAAATTAGCTTGCTGCCATTACATATTTTAACATTTTTGAAAATGTAGTTAAGATTAAAGCCTCTCCATCCATTTTAGCACACTGCATTCATACAACCGCCATTCAAACACCCTGAGTACGTGATGACGTACCAGGAAGGAGGCGGAGGCTTGGCTCTTCAGAAAAAAGGAAGAATTTGCCCGCCAAAATTCAAAGATGGTAACGCTTGTACTTGAATGTGAAAATGTAATGATCAGCACACGGTTATCGATGATTTTGGTATATTAAATAACTGAAACAGATGGCTGTGCCTGAAGCAGCCTCGTATGAATGACTTGTTTTATGCCGGAAATGAATACATTTCTTAACTCCAGCAGTATCTAGTAATGCAGAAGGATTTGGTTATATTTAGCTGAGTTGTTGTGAAACCAGCCCCTGGCGTAACAGACGTGATGAATCTGTTTTACACTATTAACAAAAAGCACCACTTGAATTTCTGTGGATTATTTTGGATTAACATTTTATCTAAAAACATGTTGCTATATAATAAAGAAACTGTCTTTCCAAACTATAATTATGAAAGAACCCTTTCTGACCCCACATACCCCTCAAACCTTAAGATCTGTTAGAATCAGGGATCTGCGTCTTTCTGAAATGAGTTACGTTACCCGTTGGTGATGAAAGAAGTCGATTAAACGGGAAGTTGAATCCCTCAAAACAATAAAAAAACACTTCCGTTCCTCTAAGTTCCCTAAGCGAACAACCTTAAGCTTACATCAATGCAAAGACTGAGGAATGATTACTTCAGCGATTATAAGCCAATAAATGGTGTTACCTGCTCTGAGAACACGAGTGGCCGAGCAATCCAAGTCTGATTTGGTTGCTGCTCTCGACTTACTCTTTGAGTGGGTGGTAGGTCAACGCGGGAAAAAATACAGTGGAGCATTTTTTTAAAAATTCAGCCTGTGAGGTAAAAAGGAAACCCCCTGCATAATCAGCCTTTGACTAAAAATTAAACTAAAAGCTAGACTTGTATTTGTGGGCTTTATTTTAAGTACTGCTTAAATTGTGCACTTGTAGAAGCATATTACATATTACACAGAAACATATTAAACATATTGTTGGACTATTTCTAAGCTCACATTAATTAGTGTTACTTACTGTTGACAGTAGCACTGGATGAACCTGGGAGAATCAGGGAAGGTCTATTTAGGGCCCGAGCACTAAACGTGCGAAGGCCCTATTGTTTTTGCTTTGTTTATTTTTTGTTTTTGCTTCGTTTATTTTTATTTTTATTTTTTATTATTATTCAGGCAAATGAATTGGCTTTTTGGGGGCTTTATCATATTCAAAAACTCATGAAACTTTGCACATGCATCACACCTGGTGAAAATTTAAGTATTTTAATGGCTTCGGGCAAGGGCCACCCAAAATGACTCTCTAGCGCCCCCTAAACTGGAGCCCCACCGCTGTGTTTCACGTACATGCATGAAACTTCAGACACATATATATCATATCCAGACGCACAAAAAATCCTCTTGGAGCCATGTCCTAAACCCAACAGGAAGTCCGCCATTTTGAATTAAGTATGCAAATTTGGCAATTTGCACCGTTCACATTTCTTCTAATAACTCAAAGATTTTAGATGTTATGAACTTCATATTTGGGTTGTGTGATCTACACCCCAAGGGGAATCTAAATCTAAAAAATGGTGAGTTTTTGCCAAGGGGGCGGGGTCCTTATGCCCCTGTGAACTTTGATCATTCGCCATGAATTTTTGATTCCCTGTCATTTATACCTACATGATCCAATGTGCATCAAACTTCTTCAGTAGGATGAGGGTCCGCCCCTGAACACATACATATGACAATATTTCATAACAGTCACAGCGCCACCTAGTGGTAACTGGAAATATCATATTTTACACTTTGAGGTCCAGGTCCAAGGTGGTTTAGCAGAACCATCTCAAATTTCACCTGGAAAGCCTTAACAAGTTGGACTTACTTTGTTTTCAAAACTGTGACTTTTCGCCAAAGGGCGTGACCCTGGTGGGATGACAAAGTTTGATGATTCGCCATGAACACAAAAATGGTTGTAACTCAAAGCCAACTTGCCCAATCTGGCTCAAACTTCAGTGGTGTGATAAGCATCCAGCCCTGAACAGATTGATATGCATAAAGTCCATAAACGTTAGAGCGCCGCTTAGTGGCACCTGGAAATATCAAAAAACAGCATGTTTTTTGAGTAGCCCCAGAGCTAAGTTTTATCTACATGTCTGAAATTGTACAGGCTCATGTAACATCCTAAGACGTACAAAAAAGTCTCTTGGACCCATACCCGAAACCCAACAGGAAGTCCGGTACCTTCAGATTAAAGTGTCATTTTTACAGCATTTTTGGCCTTTTTCAGGCCCGCTATTTTACTCATCTTCTTCTTGAGCATTTCATCCAGTGACACCGAAATGGCTCCAGATCATCTACACAAGTAGCCTGTCAAATGTTATTTAAGGTTTTATAGAATATTGAACGGTGTTGCCGTGGCAACCCTCTGAATGTGGGATTTTACTCATATACCACAGTACACCAAATTGTCACATAATAAACATACATTCTGCAATCTGTCTCAAACTTCACAGGCTTAATGGGAGGGTAAGGCAGACTGGACACACCCATCTATCAGCTTTGTTTCACACTCATAACGCCACCTAGTGGCGACAGGAAATCAGAAGTACGCTAATAATATTCATCCTATGATCATTGCAATTTATTTGATGGCTGCAGGCATTACATAGAGGATCATGGCACTTTAATTAGTGGGCACTAACCCACGCCACCTAGTGGATGTGGGAGACTTTTGGCTGCTGAACGACGCAATGTACGGCTAGCCTGCTGAGCTGTCAGCACCTGGGTGAGCCTGCTACTCTCTCGTCTGCGAGAAACTCCAAGCGTGGCTCGGCTGGAGAGCGCCACGGGTCGACGCGCGCCGGGTGCGAGGGCCCGATCATCGCCGCTTGCGGCTTTAATTTATTTATTTATTTTACACTGTCGAGAAAAAATGTTTAAAACACGGGAAAAATGTCTAACACACATTCACCAGAAAGGTAACAATCTGCCTTGAAATGAACCTTTTGACATATTTCACATTTCAGTCAGTGTACTCACACATGCAACATAACTGACACCATGAAAACATCTGGAAACCAAGTATGAAGCCAGCCTCATAAACCTAAGCACCTTTTTATTGTTTTCTTTATTTAATACAAAGTAATCAGCAGCAGTTGTGATAAGAGAGCAGCTTAACTTGGCAAAGGAAAACTTTCTTCCTGATGTACAAACTGGTAAATGTTTACAGATTATTACTGTAATACAACAAAGACGGTTTTTAACATGAGGGGCTCAGTCCTAAACCGCTCCTTACACATTCCTTTTGCTTTGGAGGTTCCTGCTTGTGCCAAACATGTGAACAAAGCCTGAGGCAGTACAGTCTCTGGCACAGCATTCATACACATTTGCACTAAATGAAAGCAAAATGTGTCTTGCAGATGCAAAACACTGCTAAGATCTTATTGACTTTGCAGAACAACCAGTCAATTCTGCAAACAGCTCAAACTTGTAAGCGTGTGGAGTTTCCTGTTTTTCAGGGCTGCTTGGTAAGCATAAAAAAAAATCCAAATGTATGGAGTGAATGTGGGAAGGTATCAGATTACAACTGGGCCTTTCAATGATCCTTGAAAAGCTGTTTGGCTGCAGTTAGGCTACCAAAACTCACTCCTAAACACAAACGTGACATGTTGACACCGACTGCTACATTAAGCTGACTTTTTAGCATCAACTTCAGCTTCATACAACTTAAGACATTAAAATGAATTCTTTGCAACATTAAATATAAACATTTTTGCGTGTACCACAACAATTCAGACTGTACTGGGTAACACTTTGTAATAACTAAAAGGCAACTGAACTTTAATGTTGATGATAATATTTACTAAATACTTACAAACTGGTTTGAAAACCAATCTGTGGACATTATCTGAGTCGCTGATGTTTAAAGAATATCAAGAAAGTATGAAGTAATTATTGTTTAAGTAATAACTTTGTAACAGTACTTGGTGCATGACAGAGAGCAGGCAAAGTAACGTGTGGGGGGGGCTGGCCTGTGTTCGTGCAGCATCACTCAGCCCATGTTCGAAGCCCTCAGCTGAGTGTTTTTCATTTTGTTATCTTGGTGCTTTGAAACTCACTCCTAAACTCAAACATGACATGGTGACGCCGACTGCTACATTAGGTTGACTCTTTAGCATCAACTTCAGCTTCATACAACTTAAAACATAAGACTTAAAACATAAAGCGAGTGAAGAGTGAGTCTGACTGAGACGCTGAGGGCTATCGAGCTGCGGTGGGCTGAATTCACTGATGCTCCTAAACACATTTTACAGTTCGCACTAAAGTCTGCTAAATGCATGTGAACCGTCCGCGCTGCCAATGCTAACACAAACACTTTCAGGTGCCACAAGCTGGGCAACACAGTGGTTAGCACTTCTGCCTCACAGTTACAATGACCTTGGCCTTTCTGTGTCAAGTTCACATGTTCTCCCCCACAGTCCAAAGACATGCAGTTACTGGGGTTAGCTTAACTGCTCACTCTAAATTGCCCCTAAGTGTGAATGGTTGTCTGTCCCTCTGTTTTGGCGACCTGTACGGGGTGCACCCTGCCTCTCGCCCTGTGTCAGCTGGGACAGGCTCCAGCCCCCCCACGACCCTGAACAGGCTAAGCAGAAAAGAATCATTTAATGTTAAAATACTGACTCCAAGAAAGAAAAGTTTGCCCCAAACTGGCCAAAAGCTGCTTGCTATTCAACTTATGCACCATACTTGTTTACCGGCCTCAGGTGGTTATGTTGAACCTGCACCTTCGAGGCTTTGATTAATCGGCAGTATTTGAAGCTTCGGGAATGAGGACGAGCTCTGGTAAACAAACAGGTAATACACAGAAGTTTGTTTGTGCCGCAGTTTAACTTGAATGTGCCGTGTTTACTATACAGGAAATATTCTCTCAGTAGAAGCAGCAGCAACTCCTGCTGGACCACATCCTCATTTTTCATGGTCCTAATGATTATTATACGAACATGGTTTAGTTTTACTTTATTTTTACATAGCGACAACTATGTTACAAAAGCCAGACAAAACACCACAGCATTTATAGCCTAACTTAGTTTGCAATGCCCGTCTGTAGTTGCAGAAAAGAGATCCCGTTCTTCAGACTTTCAGCTGCATAAAAAAACACTCGTTGTGATTCAGTTATTATAAGTCTAAACTTTTTGACCTGTTAAAAATTTGAATGTCGTTTCTATGATAAACGCCCGAGAGCTGCAGAGGAGACTTGGGCTTCACAATCATTCTAACCGCAGGAAAAAATGCAACATTTTATGAATTCTGTGAAACAACAAATTGCCACCAAGTCATACCAAACTATTCCTGATCAAGACGAGCATTTAAACGATCAACATTACAAACGGTACACAACGTGCCTCGGTGCCATCTGCACACACAATTACTATTCACGGTGTCTAAGTGTTACCCAAAGCAGTCCTTTTTTATAGAACAATGTGCAAAGAGCAATGATCCAAACCCAGATTAAGTCTAACAAGGAGCAGAAACACCTTAATAAAACCAGCAGGGAGGAGTGTGCAAATAAAACACTAAATGTGTATGACGGAAAAAAGTAAAGCTCAACAGAAACCGCACGCATGACAGCAACATTTCCAGAAGGTCCAAACTAGATTCATCCTCCTAAATACTGGATCTGCGCTCCAATAGTTTTGTCCAGGTTTTTGGGGTCGCCTTGAGCGTCTGATCGCCTGAGATCACTCTGCAGGAAACCGTGCAGCAATCCCAGTCCGAGAGCACGAAACAAAAGACTCTGAAAGCAGCCTGAAACGGCTCCTCACAGCGCCTGCTGTGACGGTTTGCTACCACACGTGTCCCGAGCATTACTCGACCCCAGGCATACTGTACGGCAGTGTCCCTCCAGGCTCTACTCGAGGCCCAGGGAGAAATTAATGCCATGAACAATGCCGATGATGATGGGTTGCCAAGCGACCAAGTATCTGAGCCAATCGAGCAACTGGCCGTACAGGACGTGTGTCTTCTCCCATCTGCAATGTGAGGAATTATGGACAAAAATCATGTTTTTTTTAGACAAATTTGGGGGTAGAATGTACTATACAGAACAGTGGACTCTAAAAAGAAAAAGCATGTGATGTCGAACATTGTCGCCAATGTTAACACAACAGTTGGTGCTGACTTGAAAATGAGGTTCTTTAAAAATATGAATAAGTTGCTACATTAATCGAGGTTATCTTTATTTTTTAATTTGATCATCTTTAATTAGTAACTGCTCAGGAACAGCAAAAGGATACGGGTTGTTCATCATCCTCTTCAAGTCAACCTTCTCATTGCAGTACGGACATGTCTGCTTCTTACCCACGATGCACCAGCCACGGATGCAGAACTCGTGGAATCTGTAGGTTCAGGAATAAGTTAAGGCAGAAAGATCAACTTGTTTACTGAAGATCATCATCATCATCATCATCAACTCCTTCCTGGTAACTAAAGCCTCTTTTAACCTGGATTCACCTGCTGGAGGAAACTGACTCCCCCTCCATCCTGAGGGACTCCTAATTGGAGTCACTGTACCTGCCCTCCTGAGTGTGTGTTTGTGTTGTTCTCTTTTAAAGCATTTATCAATTATTAATAGCTGTGGTGTTAACAGGCCATCCAAGAATTTTATGCTTCAAGTTAGCTAGCATTAGTGTCAACACTCTACCCTCTCATCATCATCATCTTCTTCAGTTCAAAAAGATTATGGGGACCTCCAAGTCATACTGTTGCTCATGTGACCCAACAATTCACACGATGACATGGTGGGCTAACATCTCTCTGGACCACCTCCAAGGTAACAACCATACTGCTGGTTAAATACCCAGAACCTTAAAGGAAGTCCAGTTTCCTTCAACTCGAGCACTTAAGACGACCATGACCTGAACGACAGAGTCTACCCAGGCATACTTCAGGGTCTCTTCTCTCCGTTAGGAACCTTCCTAAGAAAAACGTGACTGTTTAACCACAATCCTGTTCACTTTTAGTGCCAAAAAACACGCAACATGACTGCAGTCAAAATGCCTTATTGAGGCTCCAAATGTCAGGAAACAAAATCAGAATGGGTGACATCACAGTCCCCTGACTTCAAATGAAATATTCATTCTGTAGGACTCAGAGCTTTAGGATACATGTGTCCACAGGAGAGCTGGTAGGTGTCCTCTATAAATCCTTCCTCCTCCACGTTCACCAGGATTCTCTGACCGCACACCGCACAGATATCGTTGGTTAGGCTCCTGCTGGGCATGCCGCCCTTGTTGTAGTACTGAAAACACACAAATGCAACATCAGTTGTTACAGTTACAGCTTTTAAAGGATTTTAATGGTCCCGTTTCTGTCTTATTTTTATAGCTAGATATACAAACAGTAGTGGAGATTCTGTAGAAATTTTTCAATTATTCACAAAACAATTTGATTGTGTTAGTGTTAGAGGCTAATACTATGTGTACTGTATACATGCACGATTTATTTTAATTGCACTTTAAAACACTGTTAGGTTTATTCATTCACAAACTAGCTGAAAGCTGCTACCTTGAGCTAAGGGGAAAAAAAAAAAAAAAAAAGTTTTACCCCGATTGTAGAAGCCATGTAGTCCGAGCAGATTTCAGCGAAGTCTCTGCCCATGACACCGTAGTAAAGCCCGTAAAACAGCATGATCACACCAACGTCCATCGAGTCCTCTGCCTTGATTCTTAAATAAAGACAGAAAATGGAAATAACACTGTCATTTTAACTGGAACTGAGAGCCGTTTAAACAGACTTAAGTAACTACCACTTAGTATTCAAAAAGGCACTACATTATACTGCGTATGCAGACATTCTCTATTGGACATTTAAAAAAAACTACAAAATGTTAAAGGTGAAAGGTCAACTATCTGGCAGCTAAATCACCTATAACCTGTTTAAGGTGCTAAGACCACAGTGTAATCAAATCGACCGTATCTGAAACACCTGAACACTTCAGAGTTCAACTTTTTTTCCTTTTTTTTTGCATTTTTGGCCACAGCGGCTGACAGTGACAGTGAGGAGAGACAGGAAATGGGGGAAAGATACAGGGAAGACATGCGGGCAAATTGGCGACGGGTCAGAATGCGAACCCGCGCCGCCCACACCGCAATGCGGCATGTGTATTGTGGTCGCCAGCTTCACCACTAAGCCACCCAGGCGCCCTCAGAGTTCAACTTTTAAAAATTTAATGAAATCATGCATAAATTTACTGTCATACTATGAATATTTTCTGAGACAGGCCATCAAAGTACATGGAGTTAAGATTTTGTGGTTTTTAATTTGTTTTTTCCTGCACTTTTAAGTTCTCATAACACAAGTACAGGAGGAACTGCAGGACTCACACATTTAAGACCTGATTTAAAAAAAAAAACCCCAAAAAAACCACATCAACTTTATAGTCAGTCATTTTTCTATAACCATCTGCATGATGTGACGCATCATAGATGCAATGAACTCCACCAATTGAACAGCTAAGATGTAGAAGAACAGAAACAAGCTGTCATATACTTGATGTTTAGATCTGTTTTCTGATCATCAAAAAGTGCATCTTGGGTAATCTTTGAAGTATCATATCAGCATGTGTGATAGGTGGCTGATCAAAAAGCATTCCTTATAAAATACACGAAATGTTTTGCCTCACCTAATTTAAGTCTACACATTTTTTTCTTTGACATTTTTATTCATTTTGTATGCAAAATGTAAATTAAAACCCACAAAAATTGCCACAGTCTCCTTTTCACCTACACTTGACACCAAGCTCATCGCCTGATTCTTCTGAAGCAAAATAATTTTTCTAATATGGTCGTATTTTAAAACTAGTGAATGTAGCTGTGAAGAGGACAGACAATACTGGTGTTTACCTACCTGTTCAGCTTTTGATAAATTTATTAGCCACTGTGACACCTGTGTTCAGTTTATCGTCTTCATCTATTGGCTCATAATCTGCATGGTTGAATCTGATTTTTCTGATTGACCCTGAACTAAACCTTTTCAATATTTACAGTGGCAGAAGTTTTTTTTTTTTTTTTTTAATAGCTCTTTTAAAGTATTTTAACTCTGCAGTTTAACCCTCATTAAAAGAGAGCAAAGACCATCAAAGGTCAGATATACAACCCTTTAGCTCCATCTAGAGTTCACTACTACACTTGACTGGCACTGGTAGCTTTCTGCATGTTTAGTTCCCAATGTTTCAATTACATGTTATTAAGTTTTACTTCTTCTGGCATCTGTAATGTAGATTTTTTTAAATTGCTGCTTGCAATAAAATATATTCAAGATTAAATTTTGTCAGTAGCTAAAACTAAAAAGAAGAACAAAACAAAACTAAAACTGAACATCTGTAAATAATGAAAACTAAACTGAAACTAGCAAATCCAGTCTGGAAATGAAACTTCATGAAATGAAACTTAACGAAATGAAAACAGAAAATACAATAAAAATAAAAACCCATTAAGTACTCCAAATAACTCAGACTGAGCGACTGAAGCAGGCTGATGAAGAAAAACACAGCAGTGTTTTCCCTCCCGCTGCTCTAAAAGCTCCACCTTTTGGTTTCTGAATGCTTTTTTAAAGACTTTAAGTGATAATGAACCTTGTATAATTAGTGGCTCCATAATGTAGTGTTTACATGTTTGTGGGGTTGCGTCAGGAAGTAAATCCAGTGTAAAAATTTGCCACGAGAAATACATTCGTCCCTCTCTATATCGCAGTTCTCTTAATGCGGCTTCAGTGTATTGCAGATTTTTAAAAAAAATATTACTAATTCTGTTTCGCGGAGTTTTCTTATCATGGGATTTTGCGGTATATAGGTATTTCTGTAACACCCCATAACTATGTGCATCACTTGGACGAAGAGATAAGTTACGCCGAGGCCTTTAGCGGAAATCGAAGTTACGCAGAGGGTGAAGATACTGCACCACCTTCACCATCATCAGTACTGCACAGATACATAATTCATCATCTTCATCTTTCAAGCTTGTAGTAAGAGAGTGGGAAAGGTTTAGAGGAGGGTGGGAGGGGTTTATAAAGCCTTAAAATATATATAAATTATAAAATAAATATAACACAGCTACTTCGGGGATTTTCACCCATCGCGGGGGTCTCTGGAATGTAACCCCCGCGATGGGTGAGGGATCACTGTACATGGTGCTGTCTGCTGTGAATAAGCGAGCAGCTGAAAGCAGCTTTTAATACATTCTGTATGATTATGCGAGCTCATTAGGAGCTGAGCTGTCAGGACTCACCTGAAGAAGACGTTGAAGCCGAACATGGTGAACATGATGGCCAGGTAGCCCAGAACGCCGACTGCATAGCTCAGCTTGTAGATCAGCAGAAACCACTTGTAAACCATCCTGGAAATTCAGACACACAGACCACATCCATAAACAACGTTATCCATCAATCCATACTCTTCCGCTTGTCCTTTTTCAGGGTTGGGGGGGGGGGCTGGAGCCTATCTTATATGCCAAGAGGCAGGGTACACCCTGTACAGGTTGCCAGCCTGTTGCAGGCCTAACACAGAAAGACAACCAGTTACACTCACATTCACACCCATTTACTTTATTTATTAAACTTAAATACCTAACACTTAAATATTCATTTATATACACACTCAACTGATTTGCTTAATTTTATAAATGTCTTTTATTTACTTACGTGCTCATTAAAATATGCATTTATTGACTTGTGTAGTTTTTAAAGAACCTATTTATATATTTACTTACTTAGTGTACTTGTTTAATACTAGAACACTAACATGGGTGATTTTCACCGCGTGAAAGTGAGTGACAATGTTTGTTCTAGGGTTAAGCACTCATTTATTGGCTTGGCTACTTTTTAAATGTTCATTTATACACTTATGAACTCAAAGTATTGATTTAAAATGCCCCAGGCAGATGTTTGCTCTGAAATACAGAGTTTGAAGCTACAGTTTATAAATAAATATTAACTCTCTATGAAAACAAGTGTCTAAAACAGAAAATCCTTCACCCTAAAGCCTGATTTTAAATCCTGTGTTATGCCTGACGTGCATCACTCTCTCCTACATGTCTCAGTGATGCAGACCTCAACAACTGTGATAGGTCTTTGTTAGTGGAAGCAGTATAACGATGGGCAGAGGGCCAGCACTAATCTAACAGGGTGTAACTGTATTTAGGTTACACAGTTCTGCCAGTGTGGACTCAAAGTTTTTCCTTGTCAGTAATTAATCTTCTGTCTGTACTTTCATTAAAAACAACTCCTGTTCAAAATGTATTAGTCCAATGTAAACAGAGCACTACAGCAGGGATTCAGCAGAAGACTATACATCAGTCTTTAGTTTGTCTTCCTCTCTAACATCACGGTGGCTTTCAGAGTCGGCTCCTCTCACCTCGGCGTCCTGCAGGACAGCGGCTTGCGTGTAGCTCTGAAGATGACGTAGCTGGTGATGACAGAAAACATCCCCCACATGGACAGAAACCGCCACCAGTACAGTTTGATGGTGAAGTAGAGGGGAACCACCCACATCTGGACCAGAGTCACCAGCTACAGAGTAGACAGACAGTTTAAGACACTCATTAATTTTATACATATTCAGATTCTTTAGCCTGCACATGCAATTCAATTCAATTTTATTTATATAGCACCTAATCACAGCACACAGTTGCCTCAAGGTGCTGTATTATTGTAGGTAAAGACCCTACAATAATACAGAGAAAACCCAACAGTCAAATATATTTGGACGGCCTTTAATAAACATGACAGCGAGTGCAAGTAAAGTCTGTATGTGGAAAACCCTGAGCAGAGGTCCAGACAGAGGCCGAGCTGCTCACGCTGTGCCTCCACCACAGCCACCTACAAAAGTCTGGAGCTTCACATCCAGCCAAAATGACACCAAAGCACAGCGCACACCTACAGCTGTGCCTCCATGTGCACAACACCACTGAGCATGAACTGCTTGGAAATGGGTGTAAAATGACTTAGTCTCTAATGAGACTTACTTTGTATTTACAAGAATAACAATGGCAGCAGGAAAATAAATAAAGAGAACCATCCTGTGCAAAAAGAGTCACAGTTTTTAACCACAGCTGAGGCCTTCTGTTTTTAGCGGGTTTCACAAAGGAAAATGCTCGAGCGACAGAGGAAACGCTCACGAGGTCAACAATTTTCTCCTGAAGCCTCCTCCTCTCGCTTCTTTCCATCATCAGACCACAGGAAACGCTTCAGTCTCTTCTGTAACTGAAAATCTGACATCGGGCTGCACAGATGTCTCAGATTTTTCTCACAGCATCCAGATATAAAACGTCCTGATTTATCCAGGATCATTAGCCCACACTGAGCCTCATGACAGCCACTTGTGTCAGAGAGGCCACAATTTAACTGCTCAGTTCATTAATAAACTATTTAAGATATTGTCCAGACTTAAAAATTAAGGTCTCTGTGCATCATAATGTTATAGCAGCTGAGACAAAAGGCATCCTGAAGTGCTGTGACTGGCACAATGGTGCAATCGGTCTTTGGCTGAAGGTTCTGCTGCTGAGCACCCTTAATGGGCCTGGAGCAGGTGTGCAGAGCTGCTCAGTACTGACTTTGTTTTATTTAGAATAAAATAAACCCAAACTTGTCTTGTCACCAGGTATCGGGTATGTCGTGCTTTTCTGTTTAGCTTGCACCCCGGCTGTAAATGAGAGCGGACATCTGTGTGAAAACTTTTGTGCTTTTTAACTGTCACCGACCCAATGCACTGTCGTATGTATGCTTTTGCTGGCACAATCAAAGGTTAATACAGGGGTCCAATAAGAAGGTTGTTTAGGTTGATAATAATTGCATAAGTGGTGAAAATTCAGTGGGCAAAATAAAAAATGGGTGGATGTAAAAGGTGAACGGGGGTCAAACACTTAATTTACTCATGATTACTAAAAAAGTGCATGAAAAGATTTTGGACTATAAACAAAAAAAGGAAAACAAATGTTTCTAAAGGCCGGAGTTTGGAGGCATGTTAATGGTCAACACATGCATTCAACACCCCCCCACCTCCATCCCTCTGGCAGCACTCACATTGTAGGAGCGGTGGTGCCTCTGCTTCCACTGCACCAGGACTATCTGAGCCACCACCAGCGTGGCGATGAGGATCAACACCATCTCTGCATGCATGGCCTCATGGCCTCTGTGCTTCATGTGCAGACGCTCATGCTGCACCCTGAGGAGGATTAGGAGGAGGGGGGTGGAGAAGATGCAGTTAAGATTAAATGTAAATTCTGGTTGGTGTGTGTGTGTGTGTGTGTGTGTGTGTGTGTGTGTGTGTGTGTGTGTGTAAAATAAGCAGCTGTTTGGGGATATAAAGTGTAAAAAAAAAGGAAAAAACGTGGCTGTACTCACTTCCAGTTTTCTCTGTGTGTCATTTTCAGCAGGTCGTCCTGGAATAAGAGACAGAAATAGCAGCTGTGAGCTTTGTGGGTCTCACTGGGCACTTTAATGTAGGTTAACAACTTGCTACGCAGAAAAACGAGCTATATGAGCAGATGTGTTAACGATCATGAGTAAAACAACCTAAAACCTCATGTTTCAGTAATAAAAAAAAAAAACAAAATTTAATAAAAGGCGTTTCCTGCTATTAAACATGCCTTTCCTGTGCCACGTCGAAGCAGCCTCAGCCTTCACAGCTCACCTGAACTACGGAGCTAATTAGCCTCAGTTCACCTTTATTTCCTTCACACACATCGACAGTTTATAAACAGCTACATTTTGGACCGGAGTTCACTCACCTCGGGATGCACACCCGCCATCGTCTTGGTTTCTGCCCACTTCTAGCGCAAGCTATCCGGCGAGCCGGAGCTAGCTTAGCCCGGTCCGTGCTGACTGCCCCGGGTATGGAAGGCCACGAGTGCCAAAACTTAAAATGCGACTGCATGAGGTACGCCTCCCCGTCTCAATTTTCTTAAGGTTTTAATTATTTCACAAGTGTTATATCAGGTATTATCAGGGCACCTTTATTTCAGTTAAAGCTAAAGTAAAATATATATGTAAAAAAAGATAAACTTATGAACAAGGCAGAACATGGTGAGTTTTTGACTCACCCAAGATTTTGCATACACGTCATTTTTCTACACCACCCCAACAGATGGCATCAGGAGGACTGACAGAAAATTAAAATAACTACATAAGCAGAGAAAACTAGGCTTCCCCCCCCCCCCCTGGATGTATGTAAAGTATGATGCTGTTCTTCTGCAGGACACCAACTTCTCAAGCCAGCTGAGATATATTCCCTTCCCTTATGTCCTTGGTGTCTCAATTAAGCATTAGTTAAAATTTGTTAATACAGGCAAATACTTAAGACTGCCTTCTCCAGGCTCCACGTCTTCTTCAGGTCACCCAAATTCCAAGCTACTGGTAAAGATCAAGTTTGAAGAGCTAAATACTCTATGCACAGCACTGCAATGAGCAAAGACTGACCATGTAAAAAGACTTCAATTGAAGGACCTTTGTTGGATCTACAGGATTTACTGAAACCTGAGCCTTTCCGTTTGGAGAATGCTTGTTAGAGCCCACATTTGAATGACATTTTCACCAAGACTGATTTTGCTTTTATAAAAAAGGCCAAAGTCACTTGTTTCCACATCTCTTGGAACTTAATTACTTGAACAAAATCATGTGCAAAATGATAAACATGAGCCAAACAGCAGCAGGTAGGTTATTGGACAGCATGAACAGAAAACAGATATTTAACAACTCAAATAACTACATCTGTCATTTATGGTCACAAAGCTGTTATTAAACATTTCACTTCTACATTTTTTGCTTAAAGATGAAGCGCACTCCTTTCCCACACTGACAGATGCTTGTCTAAAGTAGTAAGCTTTGAAACTTAAACTTGTGAAACAGCAGATTCATCGTTTGCAGGTCCATCAGTGGCGAAGTTCAGCCTGAAAGTGAGAGGAGATAAAATTAGCTGTGGAAGAGAAGAGCTCACAACCAGAAATTCAAATCTTCTAATGTTCGCTCAGACATCCAAGGAAGATTTGAACCATCTTTGGTGTTTAAACCTCTGGTGGAAACTACGAATGGCAGGGAAAAATCGTCATCACAGCGACAGGGGCTTTAAAAATTTGATAAACAAAACGCCACACATACCAGCTTCAATGGTTTGATCACACTTGAGAATCCAGAGATTTGTCATCCATCAGTGGGAGCAGTCAGTCAGTCTGAGAGAGATGGAGATCGTGTTAGTTCTCAGGAAGATGTTCATCAGCACAGCTACAATTTTCTAATGTTCGCTCAGACATCCAAGGAAGATTTGAACCATCTTTGGCATTTAAACCTCTGGTGGAAACTACGAATGGCAGGGAAAATCGTCATCACAGCGGACAGACTTTTAAAGCTAAATTAAAGCGCATACAAAACAATACATACCGACTGCAGCTTTGTTGAATCTGGTTCATTGTTGATGGCACGCCAGCAGCACCATTGAAACATTCATCCTGAAATGGAGATCAAGATAAGGTCAGTTCTCAAAGAAGGCGGTTAATAAGAAAAGTTCAACTTCAAGTATTCGCTCAGACATCCAAGGAAGATTTGAACCATCTTTGGTCCGCAGACCTCTGGTGGAAACTACGAATGGCAGGGAAAAATCGTCATCACAGCGACCAGAATTTTAAAGCCAAATTAAATTAGGCTACGTTCACACTGCAGCCTGACGTGATCCAGATCCAATTTTTTTTTTGGCCTTGCGCAACCTGTATCTGATCTTTTCATGACATTCTGAACAACACCGATCCGATTTTCCAGGCCACTTGGATATGTGGTCCTAAATCCGATACGTATCAGATCTTTTCAAATGCGACCTGTGTCTGTACGGCCAGGTAACTATCATCCGACCTGCACGTCATTGAAGCAAATGTCATTAATCTGCATCCTGCTACGCGGAAGCGAGAAGAAAAAAAACTTCCGCAAACACTGAGCACGCTCGCTACGTGTGACTAGGCCTGTCGCGATGAACAATAAATCAATTAATTGCACGATAACTTTAAAATGAGGTTGACAGGTTTTACTTATCGGCTTTATTGTTTCTTCATGTCTCTCTCTCTTTCTACTGAAGACACTGGATGGCAAAAGGTTAACTCTGGTGCTCTCCACTGACCCCTCCCTTTCTCATTTCCTTAGTGTAAGGGGAGTGACCTATCGTGTCAGGTAGCCAGCCGAGGCGCATCATCTTGTACGTCTGCAGCATTAGAGCCCCGTGAGGAGTTAGCAAACTAAAGAAACTATTTGATATTGGGGGAGAAAACCCGAAATGAAATTGGGTTCAAAGTAGAACGCAACAGCAGCCGTGTGGGAGCACTTCGGATTTAAAGCAAATGACCGAGGCGAACCGCTGAACCTTTGCGAGCCGATATGTCGCATTTGTCATAAAACGGTAGCAACTAAGAGCAGCAATACAACAAACTTGCACCTGCAACTAAAGCACAATTGTCCAAAGCACTTTTCCCAGTTGTGGAAAAAAAAAAAAAAAAAAAGACGACAAACGGTGGGCCGTCTCCATCTTCAAATTCCTGACAGTCCACCATCACTGGAGCATTAAATTGACAGACAGCGTACAAAAAGGATACTGCGAAATGGTGCGTGCTCACAGACAGCGTAGTTCGCATAATCGTTAGAGATGCTGCCCTTTAATATTGTTGAAAAGCCAGCATCTTGTTAGTTTGCACTTTTTGTTTATAAAACTGGCAGTTTTGCCCATCTTCTCTATTTAAAACTAATGATTATTATTTTTTGACAGGCAATTTAGTTTACAGACTTAATGATCCATACTGTTTTGGGTGAATGTAGTTTTTATTTCGAGTTTGGTTTTTTGTTGTGTTTAGTTTTTATTCAAGTGCATTTTTTGTTAATGGAGATTGAGAGTCCATTTTAGTTTTGTTTTTAGTTTTGTTTATTTTGTGTTCCAGTGTTAAGTGTTCTTTTAAAATAAAGTTTTTTTATCTTTGAGGGGATGTACTATCATTACTAGTTTAAAACGGTCTCCAAACAATATTATCGTTTATCGCAATAATTTCTGAGACAATTAATCGGCCAGCAAAATTTGTTATCGTGACAGGCCTACGCGTGACGTTATTGTGTCCTCTACTGTGCATGTAAGACACTTAGGTTCGTTTGCAGTTCACACACAGATCACATCCAAGTCACATATTTGGAAATGTGAACGACCACGCCAAGAATAAATAAATAAGAAATGGGTCACATCAGGCTGCAGTGTGAACGTAGAATGATGCATAAAATGATACATACTGTCTGCAACTCTGGTGACTCAGCAGGTTCATTGTGGATGGCACAGCAGCAGCTCCACTGAAACATTCATCCTGAAATGGAGATCGAGATAAGGTCAGTTCTCAAAGAAGGCTGTTAATAAAAGTTCAACTTCAAGTGTTCGCTCAGACATCCAAGGAAGATTTGAACCATCTTTGGTCCGCAGACCTCTGGTGGAAACTACGAATGGCAGGGAAAAATCGTCATCACAGCGACCAGAATTTTAAAGCCAAATTAAGTTAGACTAATGATACATACTGTCTGCAGCTCTGGTGACTCAGCAGGTTCATTGTTGACAGCACAGCAGCATCTCCACTGAAACATTCATCCTGAAATAGAGATTGAGATAAGGTCAGTTCCCAAAGGAGGGACGTTAACAGGAAGCATTAAACCGAAGAGTTCACTCAGACATCCAAGGAAGGACGTGGGACCGTCTTTGGATTTAAACCTCTGGTGGAAACTACGAATGGATGGAAAAACCATCACAGCAAACTGTAGGGTTATACTAGGACGCAGTTGCAGCTAACAAACATCTGAAGTAGTTTTTCCAAGCAAAGTATCCTGAAATTTTTAGGACCAGTTATGTACTTAGAACTTATCCTCTCAGAAACTTTCAGGGAGCAAAAATGTTCCTTAAGATTGTCACATAACACTCAGTGGGAGACCCCCCAAATACTAAATTAGTTTACTGTTGAGGAACTCACCCGTCAATCTTTTTAGTTCTTCAAGAATTCATCCAGTGGTCCATCCTAGAGCACCCTCCACCAAACGTCCCCCTCCTCTCATTAAGGCCATTGTCTGTGATGACTGATGGGAACCTGTGGAGACACTTTCTGCATTAGAAAGCCAGCTGATTACACAAAGCAGTAGCTGCTAATTAAGGCATTTTAATAACGCTCAGACATCCAAGGAAGATTTGAACCATCTTTGGTGTTTAAACCTCTGGTGGAAACTACGAATGGCAGGGAAAAATCGTCATCACAGCGCAGGAGAAAGCTTCACGGGAAAATAAATAAAAAGCTTACCTGGTCTGTGCTGAACAGTTAAGGGCGAGTGTCGGCATCCTCGTCACACAGAGCGCTGATGACACGTGAAACTGGAAGGAGAGGAAAACGCTTCAATTATTTGATGCTTCAAGGCAGGAGTGTCAGGCTCACTTTAGCTCACAGGCCACTGACAGTCTAACTAGGCCTCCAGTGGGTCAGACCAGCACAGCTTATTGCATAACGGCTTATATTTAAGAAGGGGACAGACTAAATGTTTCCTTTTTCTAAGTGTAAAGCAGCACATCTGAGAATGTTCACCTGGACTGAGATTTTACAAAAGTGGAAACCATAAACCTGAGTCTGTCACAATTTACACCAACCTTCCATATTTAACACGTTTTAGTTCTATTACACCCCCCCCCCACACACACACTTAATGAGGTATCCACTTTGAAAGCAGACATCTTAAAACTAAATCGAAACTCTGTTTCCCACATTCCCCGAGTCTTATTGATACAAGTTACAGATCACAGCGGGTTTATTAAAAGGGTACAAAAACGTCACATGCAGCACCTTCCGTCTTTATGGTCCAGTTTTTTAAAAACCTTTATTCTTGATCTACAGATCCTTTAAAATTAGGTTTCAACTTTTACTACAATTTAGCAACGTTCCTGATGACTTATTTGGTAGGTGTGCGCACACTAAAAATTAGAGGGGGAAAAAAAAAAAAAAAAACTTATTCAAGGGTTTTTCATTTGAGTTCACAGTTTCTAAAACATTGGCTCAGGCAGACATTTTACTCAATTTATAACGTTAAGGAAACTTTTGTGCAGGTAAAGTTTCTTCTTATTAGTCTTAACTTGGATTAACTGATTTCACCCCTGCAATAATGTCACAGACAGTCAATTTAAATGATGTGAGTTAACATCCGTTTATTTTAAATGCCTGTATCTGGTTAATCACTGAACATCTCTAAAGCAGGATCTCTGGTTCCAGTTTTATCCCCGGCACATTTTTTTTTTAAAGTAACACAGTTATAATTTAGAAAAATAAAATAACTGAGCTGAATACAGTTGAAGCATTTTAATGCAAAAGGCCATTTTAGCGGATTTTAGTGCAACACCTCCACCACGTGTTCATCTGAAGGAAACGACTGAAGGCCCCTCTGTAGTAGTTTTAAATAAAGCCCTATTTTAAATTAAAATAAATGAGCTCAGACGGAGCTCGGATTTACAGATTTTACTTTTACTAACAAAATCTGAACTTAGAGCGGGTTTTAGAGGCTCTAAAGCCTCTTGGTATGAACACACGGCATTAATTCATCTGCCGCCTCTCTGTGTTCCTAATCCAGCTGTTTAACTGTAATTAACGTGTAAGATAATTTTAATAAACTCTACAGATGTGACGCTACGGCGAAACAACGTGACAGCACGTGAGACTTTAACAAGGACTGCCGCACAATCTGCGGCCATCCGTGAAATTAACGCCTCACCGCTGGAAAATATCAGCGCATAACAGGCCAGAACACGGTAATTAATGAGTTCAGAGTTATATTAGTGGAAATATAAAGATTAAAGGCATAATTACCCTGAGGGAGAAAGTAGTGGAACCTCCACAGGTTACAGGATCAAGTGACGGAAGGCTGAGAGTCTCATCCTTTTATCACTACAGGCGGCTGCTGAACGTCTTTGTGGGGCATCACGCCCCCTGCTGGACCGGAGGCTAACTTACGTAAATATTACCACACTGTTTTCCAGTCTCCCGTGAACTGAATGACTGAGAACCACACAGACGTACCACGCCACGTTAGTACCTCCGTTTTGATTTTGTTTATGAATTTATATGAAGATTCAATTATGATTTTAAACAAGGAAATTATTGGAGAGAGAAAGACTAAACCACAGAATTCAGTAACAGAAAAGAGGTAGGTTTTTATAACCGTATTTTGGTTTGCCTTATTTTTTTAGTTTAATTTCTGTAAACATGGAGTCCCAGTGAAAATAAAAATTTAATTCCAGTTGTTCATTGCGCCAAGAAAGTGTTTGGGCACATTTCAAGATGGCTGCAGAGGAGTGAGACTGACTTTGGCTTAGCTCACTAAGTCACTTAGTCCTGAGGACACAGATGCAACAAGCTGCTGGAAACATTATCTTCAGAAATTTTGGTCCATAATGACGTGAAAGCATCACACAGTTGTTGAAGCTGACAAATCTGCAACAACTGTGTTGGACCAAAGTACCAATACTCAGGTAGATTGTGGTGTCCAAATTGTACCAACAAAGCATCACCCACACCTTTACACCACCATCAGCAGCTTGAACAATGATGCAAGGCAGGATGGATCCATGCTTTCATGCTGTTCATGCAAAATTCTGACCCTAACTTCTGAATGATGCAGCAAAAATTGAGACTCATCAGACCAGGGGGGTTATCAGTCAGATGATGGCACTGGTAATGGTGACACGCAAGCGGCAGAGTCACATGAGTCACATCGATAGGCAAATCGATCATTGCAAGACAAAGGGGGAGACGAGGCGGTGTGCGTCAGAGGCTTGAAAGACTGGGCCATCGTCGGATACCTCTCTCTACGGTCGTTCTAGTTAACGTCCAGTCTCTCTGCAATAAAATAGATGTGCTTCAAGCCAGCGTCAAGTTCCTGGTGGATCATAAAACATCTTGTCTCCTTGCCTTCACTGAAACATGGCTGAAAGAGCATGATCCACCTTCCAAAGTGGAGCTGGATGGATTAATTTTTCAGCATCCCTCCAGCTCCACAGTGTCCCTCGTATTTGGAAGGACTCACTGATCCTTCCTGTACCCAAAGTTAAAGCTCCAAGATCACTAAATGACTGCAGACCAGTTGTACTCACTTCACTTGTTATGAAAGCATTTGTAAGGACTGTAAAGGAAGCACTGCTGTCTGTAGTTCAGGCTGATCTGGATCCCTTACAGTTTGCCTATACGTCTTGGGGGGGGGGGGGGGGGCAATGCTATTAGCACCTTACTAAATATGACCCTGTCACACCTGGAGGGTGCTGAGACCCTGGTGCGACTGTTATTCATTTAATTGTATCCAGCCTCATATTTTAGCACAGAGATTGAAGACGCATCACATCAGTGCCAGACTGATATGTTGGTTGCTGGACTTCTTAACAAATAGGTCTCATTGTGTGAGGGTCAAAGGTGTTTTATCAGATGCTCTTATATCATCCACTGGATCCCCTCAAGGTTGTTTTATCACCTCTTTTATTTGTTTTATATACAAATGGTTGTTGGAGCACACAGGGCACCACATACTGAAGTTTGCTGATGACTCTGTTGTCCTCTCTTTGGTGAGCCATGGAGACTCTGACCACGGCCCGGTGGTTGATGATGTCATACAGTGGTGTAAGTCTCCCTTCCTAGATATTAATGTCAGGAAAACGAAGGTGATGATTATAAATTTTGGAAAACATTTCTCCTGTAACCATCAACTGTAACCCTGTCTGCTGGGTTTTCTGAACTCCATCACCATCTCCTTTGTTTTTCCTTTGTTAAGGAAGAAGTCATGGGACCATCAAACTGCTCCACCTCCATTCTGTATGCGGCAGCTTCTGAAATACTCAGACTAACCCGCCTAACATCAACAACCACACCACATTCAAAGTTACTTAAATCAACTTTCTTCCACAGTCTGATGCTCAGTTTTACCGTGACCATGGTTGGTGGTCTTGCCTACACGCCTAAATGCACTGAGTTGCTGCCATGTGATGCTAATCAGATCATTTGCACTGACGAGGTGAACAGCTGCACTTTAACAGGTGGCCAGTGAGTGTAGTTTTTCTCTGGGTGGGAACGTTTATCATAAACGTCAAGTTTGGGATATAAGAGATTCTTTTACAGCAGCAAATGATTAAATTTTACCAAACCCTTCAACAAAACCTGAAAAGCTTTCTACGTTATCATTGTGATGGTTCCTCGATTAAAGCGGTCAAAGATCAGGTTGCTCAGATTAAATCTGTAGGATGCTGCACTTCCTGTTGGGTTTAAGGCACAGCAGCCAACCAGCAAGTGATAAACTGACAATAATAATAATAATAATAATAATAACTGTTGAGTGAACAACACAAATTAATGATTTTATCTTTATATAATTTTCATATTTGATTTAAATAACATGTTAAATGTGTTTAATCTAAAATGACTGAGTGGATTAAAGGAAGAGAGAGAGACACTGAGATAAAGAGAGAGAGTCAAACTCCCTCACTGTCACTGAATAACTGATTAAGAGAACAGCCAATCACCTCTGGCCTCTTCTCTCCATCTAGGTCCTGATTGGTGGATGTCGAAAAGACGATGTTTGGTGCCCTCCTCCTCTTCCCCCTCTTCATCCCCTCCCTCCTCTGTGTGGTGCTGCTGCAAGCTGCTGGTGTTGCCGTGACGATGATATCCTCCCCCTCCCACACGCGCACACACACACACACACACACACACACACACTGAGAGGAGAGGCAGCAAACAAGACGCTCTCATGACGCGATGGGTTGGAAAACGGACAGCCACAGTGATCGGCTGCGTCTGAGGAAAACATGGTGAGTGCTCGCTTTCAATTCCAAGATGAGAGGACAGACAGGCGGATGGAGAGATGGATGGGTGGATGATTGATGGGTGGAGGAATGACAGTAGCAGCAGCTGTAGCATGCTGTGTTTTCCTGAGAGAGAGAGAGGAAGAGAGAGAGGGAGGGAGGGAAGGGATGAGGATGGACAGACTGCAGATGGATGAAGGTGGAGGCTGAGTGAATGAACAAACTGGAACACATTGATCAGCTAAAGCAAATACAAGTGTGTGTGTGTGTGTGTGTGTGCGTGTGAGCGTGCGTGTGTGCGTGCACTCAGGCCTCTATATGCAGGTTAGCATCCTGAGTGCTAGCAGTAACAGGAGGTACGTCACTTCTGTAAATCGAAACTGGCTGATCTGCTTTCATTTCTACAGCCATGTAATAACAGACATGCACACACAAATGGGACGGATGGGCTGGATTAGAGAACAGGCAGCAGGGTCAGGGAGCAGCGGGTCAGAGCTTCTTCGATGTGTGAAGTTGCTGTTTCTTGATGGAAAGTCAATCAAGTGACTAAAATAATAAATCTATAAATAAACTGACCACAGAGATGAAGAGAAAATGCAGAAATGACTGAAAAGCTGGAAGATTGTCTCCAAAATTGGTAAAAATTAGTCAGAAAACATGCACAACATCTACAAGCAAAGAAGAATGAAAAAGACACAAAATCACTGCAAAGAAGCACAAAACTGAAAGCTGAAAGTCATAAAATAACTAAAAAATAACTGAGAAGAAATGTGAAATGATTTTGATGAGACTTACAATGTTTACTTTCTTTGCAAACAAAAACTTCAAAGAAAAACAAAGTGGCTACAAAAGAAGTGCAGCAACAAAATCTCCCCAAAGACACACTAACAAAGACTAACCACAGAGAGATGTAACTCAATCCAAAATGACACAACAGATGAAGACAAAAAAATTCTACAAGGACAAAAAAGTACTGAGAAAGAAATAAAACTGAAAAACTCTCAAAATCACTAAAGAGATTCAAAATGAGCTTAAATAAAATGCAAAAACACAACAATCACTTCAAATAGAAGCAACAATTGAAAAGAGTTTAAGGAAATATGAAATTAAGAAGACAAGAAACAACCATGAAAAATGTCAAATGACTACGAAGACATGCAAAAAACAAAAAATAACCATCAGAAAAAAACTCAAGAAGACATCAAACAGTCAAATTAGCATGAGAACATGCAAAACTACAGCAGCACAACAAATGACTGTGAAAAACTGCAGAACAAAAATAAAAAATCATCTACGAGAATTAAAAACAACTACAAAAGAAAAAAATGCTAAACAAAACTCATGGCTATAAAAACAGAGAAAATCAACACATACACAAAATGACAAAAAACATGAAAAAACAACACAAACAAACGCAACCATGAAGAGAAGCAAAACTACAGAGAACCTGAAACATGAGAAACAAGATATAAGACGACTCTGAGAAGATACAGTATCACTACAAGGATGCACAAAGAGACACAAAACATCTACAAGCAGAAGATCCAGAACATCAGTGATACTTACAGAGAACTGGAAGCCACTGACGGCTCACAGAGCTTTGCAAACAATCAGGACAAATTGACCCTGTTCACCACTAAATGAAAGTGTCTGAGTTCAGGAGTATTACGACTACATGGTCAGCAGTAACCACGGCCATAAAAAGCATGAAAATATGCGACATTATCATAACGTGGGAGTCATCCAAGAGGACCACACCCTCCATGATCATGATTATGATGATCATGATGATGTTGATCATCATGAATGAAAAATTTAGCAACATTAAGCACCTTATGTTCATGACTTGGCAAAGTCATGAACATAATTACATGTGACCCTGATCTGTTTGGATGAAGACCCTTTAAGTGATCAGTGTGTTCAGGTTTCACTAAAATCTGACCAGTACTGGAGGACGAGCAGTGATTCTCACCAACTGCAAAAAGGATGGATGATGGAGGCCTGAGCTTATCGGTTCTTCAATTCAATTCAGTTTTATTTTTATAGCGCCAAATCACAACAGTCACCTCAAGGCACTTTATATTGTAAGGTAAAGACCCTAGAATAATTACACAGAAAACCCAACAATCAAAACGACCCCCTATGAGCAAGTACTTGATGACTCCCTTTTAACAGGAAGAAACCTCCAGCAGAACCAGGCTCAGGGAGGGGCAGTCATCTGCTGTGACTGGTTGGGGCTGAGGGGAGAGAGACAGGACAAAAGATATGCTATGGAAGAGAGCCAGAGATTAATAATAACTAATGATTAAATGCAGAGTGGAGCATGAACAGAGTAAAAAGAGGTGAATGAAAAGAAACACTCAGTGAGGCATGGGAACCCCCCCAGCAGCCTCGGCCTATAGCAGCATAAGTAAGGGATGGTTGAGGGTCGCTTGATCAAGCCTAATCTTTTTAAGCCTAATCTTAAAAATAGAGAGGGTGTCTGTCTCCTGAATCCAAGCTGGGAGCTGGTTCCACAGAAGAGGGGCCTGAAAGCTGAAGGCTCTGCCTCCCATTCTACTCTTAAGTATCCGAGGAACCACAAGTAAGACAGCAGTCTGAGAGTGAAATGCTCTGTTGGGGTGATATGGGACTATAAGGTCTTTAAGTTAAGATGGGGCCTGATTATTCAAGACCTTGTATGTAAGGAGAAGGATTTTAAATTCTATTCTAGATTTAACAGGGAGCCAATGAAGAGAAATCTGTAAACTAGATACACACACACACAAAGTTATAAATTAAAATAAAGAAATACATGAAGTGGAAAAACATTTTAAAAAGTCTCTACAAAGTAAAAAAAAAAAATTCGCCATAAGAAAAAAAATAATTACAAACTACGAGAGAGAAGGAGAGAGAGGGAGAGAGAGAGCGAGAAGGAGAGAGAGAGACCTGCAGAGTGCTTAAAACAAAAAGAAAAACAGAAACATTCCCACGGGAATATAAAAGGAGACAGATCAGATTACCTGCCTGTGTGTGTCTGTGTGTGTCTGTGTGTCTGTGTGTGATGCCACGCTGTGGCTTTATTGGCGAGCTATTCAGAAACTGGTTCCACTGGTGCGTTTCTGTCTCGGCTGCAGACAGGATGGCCTTTTTTCCCCTTGAGTTCTGAAGAAATCTCACAATCCTCTGATGGACTCTGGTCTGCTGAGCCAAGATGATGTAAGTCTCTCTCTAATTAAATACGAGTAGTTTGTGAGAAGCATAGAATGGTGCTGTTGACCTGGCATTCAGAATCAAATGAAATTCATGTATTACTGTTTCAGGTGTCTACACTGTCTTTTTTTGTTTATTTTTTGAACAAAATTGCTTTGATTTTGATCCTTGCCTTCACTGAGACGTGGCTGAAAGAGCACGATCCACCTTCCGAAGTGGAGTTGGATGGATTTGGCGTTCCCTTTCGTGTTGACAGAGACCCCACGGTGACCAGGAAGTCACTTGGTCGGGGTGTGTGTCTCTATGTCAACAAAAGTTGGTGTAACACTTGTCATCAGAGAGTCAGTGTGTACCTCTGATATTGAACTTGTATCAGTTTCATTATGCCCCTTCTACTTGCTGAGGGAATTTCCACAAATAATTGTAACTGTTGTTGGGTCCGACCACTACAGTGGTTACTTGGTTCCGTCATACACATCGGTCCCGAGGAAACACAAGCCGGAACGAAGGTTAGTCCCGGCTTGGTCATGTGACTCCATTCGGCAGCTCCAGGACCGTTACAGCCTCACAGACTGGGACGTTTTTACAAGTTCTTGCGAAGACTTGGATACACTCAGAGAGATGGTGTCTGCCTACATTAAGTTCTGTGAAGTGTTGATTATTCCTCAGAAGTGTATTATTATTTATCCAAACAATAAGCCATGGGTCACCATATCCAAGGTTGTTTTATCACCTCTTTTATTTGTTTTATATACAAATGGTTCTTGGAACCGGCACACAGGGCATCACATACTGAAGTTTGCTGATGACTCTGTTGTCCTCTCTTTGGTGAGCCATGGAGACTCTGACCATGGCCCGGTGGTTGATGATGTCATACAGTGGTGTAAGTCTTCCTTCCTTGATATTAATGTCAGGAAAATGAAGGAGATGATTATAAATTTTGGCAAAAATCCAGTCATCATTTCTCCTGAAACCATCAACAACCAATTAGTTGACTTAGTTAATCAGTATAAGTACCTTGGCATCCTGATTGATGATAAACTCATGTTTGAGCCACAGGTTGATGCTGTGTGCAAGAAATCACATCAGAGATTATGTTTTTATTGTAAGCTCTTCAGGTTACTCCCCTCAGGCTGCAGATATGTGGCGCCACGGTCAAGGACCAATAACCATTTGTACAGCTGCTGTGATATTTTGTAGCTGTAAATATGTTTATTTCTGCTGTAAATTTGGACATTTTAACACGGATGTTTATGGAAATTGACTCACTTTTGGAGCCAGGATCTTGTGGCCCTTAGATGAACAGCGGTTTTTGGACTTGTATGTAATTTTTTGAACCCCTGAGACTGTTGATCTTTTAGCATGTTCTATAATTTTAGTTAACTGATAATGAGCATGCCCAAATTAATCTCATTTTACCTATAAATGGTGAGAATGTCGGGCCAGATAAGTTAAAACCATTTTTAGCTCATCTGGCCAAACGACCGATGAGTTCATCTTATGGAAACATATCAGTCCCACCACAGTTCACATGACCTGCTCCTCCTAGAGTAGTGGTCAGATTTTAGAGAAACTTGTGGATCTTCACTCTAATCATGCTCAAGGTCAAGGTCACATTTGTCATTTCACAGCCAATAATCTCTAAATAGTGACGGGCTGTGAACCCAGTGAGCTACTACAGCATTTGTGTTATAGTTTATCTTTACAGGTGTAGTACAACTACTTAAAAATAGCACATTTTATCAAACAAACACATCAAATATTAGTTTGGTGTAGCATCAAAAGCTAATGTTAGAATCTTTGTGAGTAAGAAGTCTTTAAAGTAGCTGTTTCAGACTTCTAGCTCAGATGGAATTAATAGATTTTTGAGGCATCGTTTCTGAACTGCAAAAGGTTTCTGATTGTTTATTCTTTATGCAAATCTTAGCATATTTGATCTGCTGCAAAAAGGTGATCATTTCTGTTTGTATGTTTGTGCGTTTCTTTGGCCCAAGTGAGAAGTGATCATTTTGGAGATGTCCTGGATCTGGTAAACTTCTCCTTTTCATGGTGTCCTTACATTCTCCTCCATCCCCTCCACCCTGCTTGCACTCTTCATTTTATTCCTCCCCTGTTGCTCCATCCATTTTTAATAACTGTACTGCGGGTCCCTGTAGTTAATCAATTTTTATACTGCAGTATAAAAATTGATTAACTAAGGCAGAAATAAAATTAATCCTGTACTGCAGCTTATGGTACATTAATTGCCCTTTTAATGCTAACTTGGTTTATAACACCACTGCGTGTTTTATTTATTTTTAAAGAGCGCAAAGTGACTCCTACAGAATAATTTTTACAAAGAATCACCCCCAGATAGATATACTGGACTTTTAGTTGCAATATTTGGAAAGTGTCTACATTAATAATGCTGAACCTGCACTCAGGTGTGGGATGTGGTGAAAATATCTCCAGTCAGGACCACAATATTCAAATAAGGTGATTATTTCCCTCTGCAGTAATTTATATTTGCTGGGACCTCCCTGCCCCTCCATATGCATACATGGGAAAACAGAAGCATTGAGAGCAGCAGCGTATAGAACACGGCAGGCAGTGACAACAAATATGACACTGAGTCCGAGGTGGGGTGCAAAGTGGCTTGCAGATTTGTAGCAACAGCTCCCGTGGACAGGTTAAAGCAGCTTATATAGCGCCCTGTATGAGATTTACCAACTAGCTGCATGGGAGGGTTTGATTTGTGGGTTGATGTAAATCTGAAGAAGATAAAATTGTGTCAGAAGCTTAAAAACAAGCAAGTCAGTAAGAACAAACAGAACTTTGAGCGTCCACAGAGCATGCAGATACATTCAAAGCACTGATGAATGGCCGGAGTTCTTCTTGGTGAATCTGCAGGAAGAGAAAACAAAACACAGAGAAAGGGTTCAATTGTTTCTTGCTCTGTGACAGCTCCAGGCAGCCACCGCACAACACAAACTCACACAAATACACAAACACAGCAAAATAGAGTCTCAGTGTTGTCCCACAATCCATTGCAGCATTGTATAGCAGTGAATACTTGAATGGACAAGTTGGGAAATGACTGGTTAGAAGAGAAATAGTGTGTGTGTGTGTGTGTGTGTGTGTGTGTGTGACAGACATAAAGTGTGGACTTGTCTGTGTAAGGCTGCTTTCACATCGGCAGAGGTCGTGTCTTTTGAAGAGAATATTTTGGGGGGAGGTGTTAAAACAGGATTATGTTCGAGATCACAGAGAACTCATAACCATAATCCCTCCTTTTTATGAATTATTCATGAGAATATTCCCTGTTATATTTTACACAGAGATTTGGGAGTATTTATACTTTGGGCCAAAAACAGAGACAATGAAAAAATAAACCTGGAGAGCAGACACAAAGAGGAGGAAAGCAGTCAGGCTGCTCGTATCTGTGTTTTTTAGACTTAATATAATTTACAGGGAATTACAGAGAAAGAAAAACAGCAAATTACATGGAAAATCAAAGGAAAAATACACACTACTTTTCCTCTAATAAAAGTGATATTATTTACAGTTTTCTCATGTTTTTATTTAAACATATTGTATCATAGTAATTTTACATAATAAAAAGTCATGTTTTGCAGTGCATCTAAGCATGACAGATGCTTAGATGCACTGCAAAGCAATTTAACAAAAAAATATTAAATTAATAAAATAAAAAAAACAGGAACAGTTACAAACAACAATTAAGGACATAATTATAAACAAAATAACAACATGTACGTTTTTAAATGACAAAAAGGCAGTGTTTGTAAAGTTATTTTAAACAATAAAATAGTATATATTTATATACACACTTAAATATGTGTAATATTATTTAATATTAAATGTTTTTACATGTAAAATTTCCATCCTTGCACATGAAACCCATGCTCATGTTTTCTCCTCCCCACAGACAATGATGCTGCCTCTGTAATGGAGATTTCTCCTGTAAATGTCTGCATTCTGTCCACAGTACATTTAAAATGTGCATTTAGGTAAAGTGTGGCATTTTAAAGAATTCAGTAATAAATTCAGTAATAATAATAAATAATAAATTTGGTTCTGTCTGCATTTTCCAGTGCAACAAACTGTGCTTTTTTTTTTTTTTTTTTTATCATGTACTGTAGGACACAAACCTAAAGACCCATTTTCAGGTGTCCACACTGATCCAGCCTCATCACCACCATCATGTCTGTGCCATTCAAAAGAGTTTTAAAAAACAAACTGTGACCTGGAACACTTTGTGCTGTGAATGAACCGAGCCATCACTCCTGCTCTCAGCACACTGCCAGCTAAATTTAGACTACATTTTTTGGGATTAAAGGGGACATGATTCCTTCAGTTTTTGTTGTATTTCCTCCTAGTTGGTAAACCCCATCACGCCACCCCCTCCATTTCCATGCAGTCTGTTACCACGGAAACCACAACCACCCTCCCCACCTAGCTCCTTCTCTCTTCATCACTTTGAAGACATTTTGGTGACCTACATTACTGCTTCCAGAAGCTCTTTATTAGTATCTTACTCCACATTTGCTTTTCTTGGTGGTGCAACAAGCAACAACACGCAGTCATCTCCTTATCTGTGGATCGTGTCATCTGTCCATGGGATTCTTAGATTTAACTTTGGATTGTACCATCTGGGAGAGTCTATGCAATTAGGTGAAAAAGTAAATTGACCCGTAATGCTTCCATAGGAATCAAGAGGGTAAGCAGCACCCAGGAGCTGCTCATCAAATGATTAACTGATCATCAGGAAGTGTGAGCATCTCTATAAAACAAAAGCTTTGGCAGTTTCCTGGTCTGGAAAATTCAGTTGTGTCTTACACAGTACCGCAGTCTTCCCAGGAGTGGAAGTCCCAGATAGTGCAATGCTCAAAGAAATTGGAAAAAACCCCAAAAGCTACATCTCAGACTCTACAAAGCTTAGTTAGCGTGTCAGATGTTAAAGTTCAAGAAAGTACAATTAGAAAAACACTGAACAAGTATGAACAAGTATGTGTTTTTCTCTCCAAAAACATAGCAGCATGGCTTCGGTTTTCAAAGTGAACAAACCACAAGACTTCTGAAGCAACGTTCTTTGAACAGACAAGACCACAGTGGAGATTTTTTACCATAATGTACAGCACCACGTTTGGCGAAAAAAAAAACAAAAAAACACACACACATTAAACAGCCATTGCCCTAGGAAATACAATGATTTTCCCCAATGCAGTTACAGATTTCTAGTCCATCTAATGACAGCTGGAAGATCAGGTTGAGTCTTTTTAACACTGTGACCAACATTTTAGGTGTAATCTACCTGTAAACCTACTTGATCACACTAAATACTGGGACTGATGACAAAGTATGAAGGAATTTAGATTTAAGAGCTTAAGTATAAAATCTTTATGTTTATCTGCTTTTCAAACTAATCCTCATCCCTCTCTCTGTCTCGTTTTCCCAGGATACAGTGGAATCTGCCCTCAGCTTGAACCCTCTGTGAATTAAATAAACACCAAGGTCCACTGCTTTTGGCTCAATCTAAAGAGAACTGTCTACTTACTTGATTCACTATAGCTCTATTTGTTTTTGTGCTTTGTGGGACAACACATGGAAGCAGAATGATCTTTTAAATGGGATGTGTACCTAGATGTGGATGCCTGGACCCTCTTTTCACTCAGTGGGAATATAATGGAATAATGGATGCCAAGTTTCATTGACTACAAGCACGCTTGGATTATTACACCCTGAAATTAGAGAAAAACAAAACCTACATCTTGATATCAGTCATTGTTCTTTGGGTGTGAAACACTGACATGCTTTTCCTGAGATCCAGCATGTGCCAAGAGTTATCACAAGGAGTTAATATGAAAATTGAATCATTTTCTGTTGAATACACAATGGAATAAAAGGGTGTTTCCAAAACAGGAGTTTCCAAAACATTACAAAAAGTAAAACTGGAGCATTGTATCCAAACATAAAGCCCCTTCCCCTGGCTGCAGTGTGGAAACAGGGGTGTGTTTGGAGGTTCACCCTCACCAGGCTGGCGCTTGCAGATGGAGGCCCACCAACACTCCCCAGATAGCAGCAGTGAGGAGTGCACCGTCCTGGAGGCTCCACCCGGAAAAAACGCCTGCCCGCAACATGCGGGGAAGGTAAGAATTCAATATACATGTACAGAGTCTGTGGCATATTTATGTCTGGGATGTTTTTGAAGATACAAAATATCTAAAATACCTCATACATGAAAGCAAGCAAAAACTTGTCCTGATATCAGCCAAGAACCAAAATAAGCCAAAATTTTTGAAGGCAGTTTCAGCTGATTAAACTCAAGACTTTCTTGTCCCTTGAGGAACTTTGTCCTTGTTTAGAGTTCCTGCCACACCCATGTATTAACCCATGATCTATGACCTAATGACTTGGCCTGTGTGGGCACTTCTTGGGGATTCTGTTGTAGTCAGTGGATGTCTGGGCCAAGATGTTCTGGAAATAATTTTTTAAGAAAAGCAAATAAAAGGATAAATTGTCGTCAGATGATAGTCAGATTACATTTTGGCAGATGTGGTGCCAGAAAAATAATTTAATAAATGGAAATAATCTGGCAGATGGGGCACCATAAAAAAAAAAAAAAAAAAAAAAACCCTGAAAAGGATAAGTGGAAGAAAAATGGATTGATGGATGAATTTTACAGTTGTGGCTGTATTTTTATAGTCTTTTTGTGTGGAAAACAAAATTCTTTAAAAACAAAACAAACAAAACAAATTTATTCACAGGTCATTTTTTTCATGTTATTTTACATCAGACCTGTTAATCCATTGTCTGCTTTTTGTAATTTTATTGATTTTTTTTAAATATAAAAAAAAATAAAATATAATTACAGAATAATACAATTCTGTAAAATTTACCAACAAATCCTGTTAAATTGCATATTTTTCTTTTTTTTTACAGTAAATATGACTACAACTACTTGCCCCCTGCCTATAGATTCTGCATGTTCATATTCATATGTATGTTTATAATGACTGCCACACAGAAAGACAGAAAAATGATGAGGTCCTGCTAAGGAATACAATGTTCTGTAAAAACACAGGTTTATGGGACAGATATAAGAATGTTAACAATCTTATCATTAAACTGTGATAGAGAAAGTAGAATGAGGTCTATAGCTTGTACAGATGTTATTGAACCCATCTGGTACTGCAAAGTGCAAGACCGAAGCCTGACCCACATGACCTATATGTTGCTTCTATTTAATCCAATTACTGCCTATTAATGATAAAATAATGGAACTAAACTGAGAACGAACATGCATTTTAAATGTATATGGGGGCTCATTCAGGTGCATTAGAGGCCAAACATTTTTCTCCATCTCTACCTTCTCTTCCTTCATGTAAACCTCTCTATCTGCAGGTGGCTGACCTGTACTGTTCGGCCTGCAAGTGCGCACTCTGTGAAGACTGTCTGCCGGACCATGCAGAGCATCCTAAGGTGCCCATTAGCCAAGCCCTAGAGCAGCACCGCAACAACCTGCAGGAGAGACTGGGGGCTGTTCAGAGCAGGTATGGGGTTAAACACCTTATACAACATTAATCGATCTTATTCAGTCTATTCAACTAACCCTTATTTTACTCCAATGTACAGTGACACTTAAAGACCCCCCTCCCAAAAGAGAAAAGTATTTGATGCTAAATTACTTTTTGTCTTATGAATTGCTGAAGTACGTCAGTGATAAATATCTGCTGAGGTTTATAAGGGATTTATCATTTGCTATATTTTTTATTACTTAAAAAAGGCCAGCATGGGGCTCTCTCATCACTAGGGCAGTGCCCATTTGTGGTGAGTGTTTTTCGCTGCAACTTAGACATGTTCCCTAAATGCCTCACAGACAATTCACACTTGTGAAAAGAATAGAAACCAACTTTTTTCAAATGGTGACAACTGCATATCTAAAGGACCATGCTGCTTTGGCCCATTTGGGCCCAGGACTCTGTCATAAAAGAGATTCTTAATCTCCCAATTTTTCACTTTTTGGCTGAATAAAGGTTTGCAAAAGTGTGAAGAGGATTGAATAAATGGCTCTTGAGAGAAATGAAGAACAGCTAGATGACAGACATGCAGACATTTATTGAATTATTGATAGGATGAGCCCCAGTGTGGGGTTAGGGGAAGGGTTTGGTTAATGTCCGTCCTTTGCCTGTCTGAAACAACCAAATGTGTCTATGTAAAATTTGACTAAAAAAGTTTGCTGAGTTCTGGTTGGCTGGTACGAGTCAAAAACACACACGACAGTACCAACTAGTGTGAGATGCTTCAAATGTGTGGGGGGAAAAGAAAGTGAAAAGATTTATTAAAATACATAAGGGCTGGCTGTAGAAATGTAAAGATGCTACAAAATATGTATATTTAACATACTTAGCCATTCATGTGTGGGATTATAGTGAAAATCCAAATTTAAAATGTACTTAAAATATTAAAGGTTCTCACTGTGCAAACATTTTGAAAAAGAGTCATTATCAGGTGTTAACATATAATTCTTGTAGATCCCACAGGTGCAGCTAATTCTAATTAATGCATATATTCATAACATTTGACATATTCGATTAAACTGCAAGTATAATGTAAGGATGCTGCTTATAACTCAATCACCACATTGTCATAAAATGCATGGAACAGCCAATCATGAATAACTAATAACTGACATGGAGTAAATGAGGAGATGACGACATCTGGTGGACAACAAGGAAAATACAGTTTTAGGTTTAAATGAGGATGTTATCAGGATGTTAAAGCTTGACAGTAACAATTACATGTTCCCATTAAAAAAAGTATAGTTTGCACACATAAACACAGAAAACAAAGTCTTGATGTTTTAGAAATTTTTGGTCATGAAAATCTCAAAGAAGTTTCAGTGACATTTCCCTTTTGTACCTCTCGTTCTAGACTCCCTCAGATTTCAGATGCATTGTCCTTTGTTAAGGAGATCCTCCAGCAGCTGACGAATCAGAGAGCTTCCATTGAAGAGGACATCCAATCGAGCTTCGAGGACCTGCACAAGCAGCTGGATGTTCGAAAGAGTGTACTGCTGATGGAGCTGGAAGTTACATATGGACTCAAGCAGAAAGTAAACAAATGTTTGGCTGCAAGAATTTCAAAAGGTCAAAACAAGATGTTTATTCAACTGTTCCTTTAATTCTGTGGTAAAAGTACAACCTCTCGGGCCACTGGTACTTCTTTAACTAAAGCACATCAAATGGAACAACAGAACCTTATGAAAGTTTTTTTTTTTTTCTGTCTGCAGGTTCTCCAAGCACAGGTAGACAACCTTGTACGGGGAGAGGGGGACATCACAGCCACTTGTACCCAGGCAGAGGAATCTCTGGCTGGGGAGCCGTGTGTGGCGAGCCTGGAGGTGGAGCGAGAGCTGTGGGAGAAGCTGGGAGAGCTCACTGGTCTTGGTTTGCCATGCCATCCGGAGGAGAATGACCAACTGGATCTGGTGATGGAGACAGATGGACTGAGGAAGTCTATACACAACCTGGGGACCATTGTCACAACCAGGTGAGACCATGCTTATAGAAAAATGCTCAGGCCTGTGTTTTTGCATTTAATGCTATTTCAACAACACTCATCTTTCTTCTCTTCCTAAGTGCGGTGGCAAGCCAGAGTGAAGCCATGGGTGCCGGTCTTGAGCAGTGCGTTGTTGGGCACCCTGCCTCGGTTACCATCGTAACAAGAGACAAGTCGGGAGGAGCGTGCAAGAGTGGAAATGCAATCCTCTCTGCCGAGGTTTGTGTTACGCCCACATGAAACACTATTCTGTGTTCACACTTACATAAAAAAGTGAGAAAAAATTAACATGTGTTCATGCAGGTATTCACCCCAGATGGCAGCATAGTAGATGGTGAGATAGTGGATCACAAGAACGGGACATATGAGTTTGTGTACACGGTGCCAAAGGAGGGCGACTTCTCACTGGCTCTCCGTTTGTATGATCAGCACATCAAAGGAAGTCCGTTCAAACTGACTGTCACCAAAGTTCTAGAGGCCGAAGTAGAGGTAGGTGGAGCCATCTTTTATTATAAATGAATGACAACAGTCCAACGAAAAATGCCAAATTCATATTGTCCTCAACTGTGATGTACAATGACAGCCTGCTCTTATCCCTGGGGTGTCAATCGGTGCCATTTTGACAAAGCCAAAATGTGGACATGTCAGCTTATGGCATTGTTGAGAAAGATCTGCCTCTCACAAGTCATCATTTTTTAATCACAGTACAGGTGTAAAGGCACAATGATTATGCAACACAATGAAAGCAATTCATTTTGAAACACATTTATTTTTAAATTTGCATCAAACTTGAACAACTAAAATGATTTGGCAAAGGATGTAGGAAGTTTTCCAATTTAAAAAAAGACATTTAAAAACTGTGTAATGCATTTCCTTTTTGCTGGCTCTCCAGGTTTCTCCCTCTACCACAACAGCAACCAACTCAGCAGCCAATGCCACTCCGTCCACTGGTTCCTCAGAGGGGGTGAAGCGACGAGGGAAGTCACCTGGACAGAAGAAGAAGGGCTCAAAGAGGGCCAGCAGTGCCCTTGGCACCCCGCGACGCAAAACTCAAAACCCCATTGAGGATGACCTCATCTTCAGGATCGGTGAGACACTTATCTGGAAGAAAGGTGCAGATAGACCAGGATATTCTGGCACTTTATTTTTAGACACAATTGAGGTTAATGCTGTAATGTACAAAATTTTCTTTGAGACTTAAAGGCCCTTTTGACACTTGAATGAATTTGGGCTTACTTCTGGCTGTCATATGGATAATTTTTTCCAACATGGTGGAATTTTGTTTCTGGCTGTTCCAGAGTTTGTTGATTTTTTTCCATGTTACAGTTCGTGGAGGGACTAAGGTACTGATTTAAAAATTTTATGGCTCAGAGTCACCAAACCAAGTACTGGTTTTATTACGCTTAGCACTCCTTTATGATGAAACTTGTGTTAGAGTAATAATAATTTATGACATTATAGTTAGTCTAGGATTATTCCAGCTTAAACATTTTATAAATGTGTCCTGGAATTGTGAAAATTCTGTTTTTATTTTGGAATAGTCTAAAATAGCTAGAAAAATAAGACAATGGGGGCCTTATGAGATTGATTTATTACAGACTCATAGTCCACATCACATAAAAACAAACACAAAACAATCAATGATAAAAAAAATGACTTATGACTGAAAGTATTTCAATAAAGTTAATGGAACAAAAAGGACAGGGTTTGGGGACAGTTAAAATCATCATATGATGGCCTGAGTTTCAAAAACATGTAAAAAAAAAAAAAAGCCTACCTGTTCAATCCCACATATCCGACTTTGCTAGGAGCTTGAAGATTAAGGTGAAAAGCCCATTTTGTCTTGAAAATAATTTTACATTTAGACCTCCAATAAACTTGCTCAGTGAAAAAATTTGAAATGGTCAGTGACTGAACTTAGATACAAGTCTTTGTAATAACTTGAAAATGACTTTTCAACTTTTACTTTTCAACAACATTTGACATAAGGTAAAGACTTCATAAAAACTCTGGTTATCCATGGATATTTGGTGCTTGAGAGTGTAGATCTACTCCAAATGTGAGTTCAAGGAAACTTGAACTCAAATTTAAGCTTCATTTAGTGCCTCAGTTGCAAATGAAAAAAAAATTCTATATCTCTTCATATTACATGTGTAACAGAGTTTCAAATTACATTTTGTACTCTTCAGGAACAAAGGGAAGGAATAAAGGAGAATTCACCAACCTTCAAGGAGTAGCTGCCTCTTCCACTGGCAGGATACTGATTGCTGACAGCAACAATCAGTGCGTTCAGGTATGGCCTGTCCTCAAAAAGCTTAAGGGTTCATTTTAAACCCTAAATTTGTGTTAAAAGCTAAGCAATGCATTATATACATTCAGATTTTCACCAATGAGGGAGAATTTAAGAGTCGCTTTGGGGTACGAGGACGATCGCCAGGTCAGCTACAGCGCCCAACTGGTGTGGCCGTGCACCCCAGTGGTGACATCATCATCGCCGACTACGACAACAAGTGGGTCAGCATCTTCTCCTGTGAGGGCAAGTTCAAGGTGTGTGTGCTGATATTTCTGGGGTTGATGGGTTATTGTACTTTTTTGCATACAAATCTGATCATCAGTCTGATGTATGCAGCATCCTTATTGGTTGTATTTGCTGTCCACCAGGCAAAACTCGGCTCTGGCAGACTCATGGGACCAAAGGGTGTGTCTGTGGACCAAAATGGTCATGTGATTGTGGTTGACAACAAAGCCTGTACTGTCTTCATCTTCCAACTGACTGGAAAGCTTATTACCAAGTTTGGAAGCCGAGGCAATGGTGACAAGCAGTTTGCAGGTAATATGTACCAAATTAAACAATAAAGATCGTTAAAGAGGAATAGGCAGCTTTTTTAAGCGGAAATATTTGATTCCTGGATTGTATTTAAATTAATGTACTGATTCTTTATAACGATTTAGTAGACATAACCCTGAAAAAGGCAGATGTTCCCATTGAATATATGCCCAGAAAATGGGTATGGAAAAAAGAAAGCTCTTAGCTAAGGTGAAATGCCAGATTATGTATTCACTGAAAGTGCCAGTTGGGCTTTCTCTGAAAGCAGTTAAAATATCAGTTAATGTGAATATAATTACAGCAGCAAAGTAACCACTTTAAAGTTTACCGTCCCTACAAAGACTCACTGAAAAGAATTTGAACATAACTTTGCTTGTCTGAATAATGGTGAAACTGTGGAAAGTGTCAAGGAAAAAAAAGTTCCATTCATGTCTAAATGTAGCCAAAAAATATGCTTCCTCCTCAATACCTCTGCAAACTCTTCAGATGCCTGGCTTAAGTTTATCGACCAGATTTAGTCTAGAAAACAACACCGACTGACACTCGGTGCCAGGAGGGTAGAGTGTTGAAGCAGTTAAAATGGCAAACAAAGTGGAAGATCCGAAAGCACTTCAAGTTTTAGCTAAACCTCAGGAATCTAAATGAGGTCTAACCCAAACCCTATGCTATCAGAATGTTAACATAGGCTCCTGAAAGTACTGAAGTGGCAGTTGACAGTGGAATAGTTTGCAAGAACTGAATGCACTTGAAATTGTGTTTAACATTTAAACCTCTAATATCTAAACCACTTCATGACCTTACCCTTAACCATAACCCTTAATCAATCTGACAGACTATTCACTATAAACTATTCACATTCACAAATGCCAGTTTTGCCTTTCTCCAAATTAAAGTATTAAATGTGGCTGAAGCAAATTGATAATAAGTTCATTGAGATTTATTCAGATACAATCTTTTTTCTGTTTTTCTGTCCTGAAGGTCCACATTTTGCAGCAGTCAACAAAAACAACGAGATCATTGTGACAGACTTCCACAACCACTCTGTCAAGGTACTCAACATAATGCATTTTTTCATCTTTACTCAGATATTTAGTAATGAGCTCAAGGATGCTTCAAGAGGATTTAAGTCTTTTTCACTATTTCTCTGTTAAGGTTTTCACCCTCGAGGGAGAACTAGTTTTGAAGTTTGGTTCAAATGGTGAAGGAAATGGCCAGTTTAATGCTCCCACTGGTGTAGCTGTGGACATTAATGGGAACATCATTGTAGCTGACTGGGGCAATAGCAGAATACAGGTAAAACAATGATGTGTAGGGCTTTCACATATAAATGCTACCTATCTTCAAAAATCGGTTACATACACTCTCCCTAATCAAACATTTCCAGGTGTTTGATGGCAGTGGCTCCTTCCTGTCCTATATCAACACATCAGCAGACCCTCTTTACGGACCCCAAGGTCTAGCTCTGACATCAGACGGACATGTTGTAGTGGCTGACTCTGGCAATCACTGCTTTAAAGTCTACCGCTACCTACAATGATGGAGGCTTTGATGATGATGGGGGATGGTGACGTGGAGGCACAAGAGAGGTGGATGACAAAGCTGTGGTTGAATTGAGGAGATATAGTGAGCAGTGTCAAATACTGTGAATTACTGCATGAGCCTCTACTGCTGCCTGTAAATCTGGAAGAAGGGATAAATACAGTAGAAGAGATGAAAAAGCCAATGAAAAAGTGCTGAGTTGCCACAATTACATTAGCAGAACCCATGCAGGAATTATCTAATTTGGATATTTTTGGTGCCTCTGATCAGGTAAGATCATCAAAAAAAATAACAAAAATGGATAGCAACAAGACAAGTCTGAAGAGGGCTTAAGACAGGCGCGCATAAGGTGGAATGGCAAATTTGCTGCCCTCATCCAAACATTGCAAAATGGGATACAGGTGTGATCCATGGAAAGACAAAAGTTATGCAACAGTTTTTAGTGATGTCAAATTCAAGAGCTCCACAGTCTACTATCATAAAAATGGAGCAATGAGGAAGGCTTTAAATAATAAAAGGAAAAAAAAAAAACTCAATCTGCTACAAGTCACATGATGAAAATTTCTTCAAAAACAACTACATCTACAATGTGGTCAACAAGGCATAAAGGGAGCAAAGGCATAAATATGGACATAGAGGAAATTATGTGTGAAAGTGGAGTGAAACATTGAAAGTTTTCTAATGTTCTGCCTTCTCATGTTGTATGTAATAGACAAAAATAATGTCTAATGAGCTAAAAGAGATCTATGTCTTCCAATTCCTCTACATAATTAAAGACCGCTACAGTTTAATTCTATGATTTGGAAGCAAGCGTTAGCTGCCAGTTCTTAAAGCTAGCCAGGGAGCTCTTAAGCAAAGCGCTCAACCTAAAGTTGGCCCAGCGGGAGAGAACTGCAATTGTGCTGGAGCATTCAAACATGTTAATTTGTACATATGGTGAAAGAGAAACGTCTGGTAGTGAAAGTTCTAAATTTCTAAGACATAGACCACTTTTAGCCCATTGAGCATCGTTTGTACATTAGGATCGTTTGAATATGGAATGTTTATTTTGATCCCATATAATAGTATTCTTTACAAATCTTAGGTAATAGATTCATTATTAGAAATGATTGCTTGACTCTAACTCTGACTGTCTGAATTATTGATTGATTGGGTTGATTTGACAAGCAGCATTATGTGTCTGTGCTTGGTTTGAGTGTTCATATATTTTTCCTGATAAATCTGTTGCAATGGTGAAAAAGTATAAATCTATCCTATATATTTGTGAGAATACCTTTAATAATATCGCATAAGCTGGTAATCACCATATTTGGAATCAGTAACAGCGGCCGCCTTTCCATTGCAGGAACATTTACAGCCCTTCTAGCCCTTCTGTTTCCATTGCACTGTAGGATCAACCGAATTTACGATGTGACAAACAAGTTTTACTACATGTAGGACTATTACTTAATTTACAATGCTCTAAAATAACTTAAGCTAGCAGAACTGCTGATGTGAGATCAACAACAACAACAAAAACAACAATTTACGTCTGCTGTGCCTACCAGTTTTCTCTTTACTAGTATTCCCTACAACTTTTCACTATTTCCTGCAGTGGAAATGGCCTATATTCACGTACTTCTCTTTGCTTGCCACCACGGCAGCAAAATATCAGTGGTAGGGGGAGGCAATTATAGAATGTTTCAATCCGGTCTTTAAGTCTGATGTCATTTCCGGGTCCAAATGCGCCTAAATAAACAGTAATGACAGAACCATCGACTGTTTACTATTAAAGAAGATTGTAACATATCTTATCAACTGCAGCCATTTCCTCTTCTCTTTCTCATCGGTATCACAGCTGAGTGTGTTTTATTTGAGTCAGATCGGTTAAAACAACCAGGGACACAGCATTGCGGCATGCTGATCAGGTGACAGTTTGGACCTGGAAATGGAATTGTACGTCATCACTTAACAACCGGATTCATTCTTCCCCATAGACAGGGATTCTAGAATGCTTTAAGAATTCTGCAAAAGTGTTGCCCGCTTGTACAATTCCACATATTCTGTCAAAAGAAGAGAATACCTCAGTGTTCAAGAAGCATGCCTCTGTTATTATGTGATTGTTGACATCAAACATACCAGGCTTCTACTGTAAGCTCCCATTTTACAAACCGAATTCACAAAACAATTTACAGTGACATTAGTAAAGTACAGTTAACGTAATGTTAAATTGCGAAGCATTTACCATTTACATTTGGAAAAAGTGCTATGTGACAGTAATAATGATAATTCATAGCATTTACATAAACATAGGCAAGATAGGAATTTAAGTTACTTCCATCACCACTGAGTTGGGCAGGCTTAACATGCACTATTAATATACTGAAAACATCTTTGTTGATTGTGGTAACCTAAGTGGTATCCCATCAATTACTTACACAACATTTCATCTTTACTGAAACTGGAACTGGGAAACTCTTCACTATGTTCACGGTTGGTCAGAGATTTTCTAAGTTATATATTTTATTACTTCTATTTATTGCTTATTTATTTTTTATTTATCTAATTAGTTTTTTTAGTCTTGCCATTTGATTGTGTTCCACTATGTGCATTGAACTTCATAAGTGCCCGTGCAATTTCTTCTTTTTATACATTTCATTCTTTAGGCTGTATTGTAATAGGATTGTGTATGGAACTACTCTGACTGTTTTGTCAAGTTTCCTTTATTTATTATCTTTTGTTAAATTAAAATATCAAGCTAGTCAGCTAGCAAAAACAGCTCATCAGCACCTCATTTCAGGGTCAGCATCACTTTTAACTCAAAGCTAATAAGTTAGTTTAAAAAAAAAAACCCAGTACAGTACAGTACAATGACCAACCTTATAAAACCATTAGCTTTTGAATGGTAATGCTGTTGATTTTGTACATAACGGATTACAAGCTAACTTAATAGTCTTGATTTGTTTGTAGCCATCAGTCTTGATCTTGAATGTTGAATCATTTTACAGATAGCAAAGACAAAATCACTTTTAATAATGAGACAACTGCATGTTCAATAAAATAACACAATACAGTAAACACCTTAAACTGCAAAAAAAATTCATGCAATTTCCACATTTGTGCAGATTGTCAGTCTGTTCAAGGATCTCGTAAGACTATATTTTCTGACTTTTCTTAAGCATCCCACAGCGCTGCTAAGTATCAGATTTTGCTCATCAACTTGAAATAAGATTTTTGGATTTGCTGGTACATTTGATTGTTTCAAAGAAATCAGGCTGTTTCCTAATGTTACCTGGCCTTTGTTTACTGGATATTGAGCCTTAATGTTGGTATTACGCATGAATGTTTGTTTAATCTGATAGAATTGCCTTCTCAGTAACTTTGATTTGTTTTTAGAAAAAAATACAGTAAACAGGATTTAATTACAGTTTCAGAGATAAATTGTTCATTTGCAGACTACACACCATTAGAGGGGAATTTTGTTCAGCAAAAAAAGAAAAAAAAAAGGCCATTCGATATATGTGCAAATGTGACTCTTGTGTGTATGGGTTTTCAGCAGAAACTGCAACAGCACTGTGTACTGCACTGTTCTTTTTTTTTATTTAAATCCACATACGGTGTTTTAGAAGACAGCCTTTAAAATACTGATCAGTTTCATACAGTGTCACTTTCCAGCTCTTTCTCGCTCTGTAATTACTGTCTGCCATGTCTGTTCACTGTTATGGGCTATGTCTTAATATTCACATACACTCAACGCTGAAAATAAAGCATTGATTTCTAAACAGTAATAGTTTGGGCTTGTAAAAATTCTGTGTATTTAAAGACCTCAGCACATTTTGGACAATGGATTTTCAGCCTGACATACTTGGAGAGTCACAGCAAAGGTCACATATATTAGAAAAGTGTACCAATACCAATATATCTCTATACTAATTGCAGTCTTATAAATTCAAATTGTATGTCTTTCTTTTGAACAACTGCAAACTGGTTATATATCATCCTCCAAACACTGTATTATTTTAATCTGATTTTCTTTAGATATCAACCGAACATTGACATATATAAGATGTAGCAATACATTGAATTACTTTCGGCTTTGTCTTATTTGATGATTTTAGCTGGTTACTTAGTTCTCAGGAAAGAATTCTACACACACTACTATTTAAAATGTAAATTTACATATGTTACTCTAAAATGTACGTGCTCATCAAATGTATGGATTTCTCACTCTGGGGGCTGTCGTGAGAAGCATTGATGACATGGGCGAAGACTATGTCCTTGAACTGTTTATTTCAATTCAGATTATAAAATGGGTTCTCTATCATAATAAAGTATTGAGATAAAATTGAAATTACATTGTGTACAGCCAAAATAACATACTATGTATAGCAAAATTATCATTTTGCTGCCTTATAACTGAAATATAATAAATCATATATAGAAACACATAAAGGACAAACAAGCACTGTACAAACAATTGCATGGCAAGCAGCCATTATTTGTGACACATATTCCTTTGGAAAAAAAATCATTTATTCAAGTGACAAGTGATGGACCCAGCTTGTATAATCTCTTTGTTTTGTGTGCAGCTGATAAAATAGTGCTTCAAATTTTAGGCTTTTCTTCCCCAAGAATTAGTGTTAGATGGAATTTCCTCTGCTGCACTTTCAGTCATTTATAGAATAGACCTCCTGTATTTCCAGAATCATATGAAAATATTCTTTGTATCATTGGGAAAGCTTTTGTATACTTTGACAATGTATGAATAATGTAAGAACACAAAGGGAAAAAGAAAGGAAGAAAAACAATGTTTTAAGGCTAGATAAAATCCTTTAAGTGTCGACTTGCAACAGTTTAATGTCGGGTAAGGTTACAATTGTACATTAAACCACCAGTTAAGACTTACTGGCCAATGCCTTTAGATTCTTGATTCTTTTGGGGCTGCTTCTGAATATTAAGTCTGGTAGGAGTCTTGACTTGCTCCTGTGTTATGATAGTAATTAAACTGAAACTTTTCAGAATATTTCATCATACTATAGATTTTTTAAAACCATGCTAAACTACTGTAGTTTACTCTGGTGTACGGAAATCTAATTCTTGACTTCGCTTCTTAACAACATGAGAGTTTTCCAGCCCTATGCAGATACAGCAGAGGTGAGACAAAACAGCTGGGCAGGTTAAACCAAACCAGACATATTGACGCCAAACACGCGGCAGTACTGCTCAGCAGACGTGAACTCACGAGAGCATTTGTTACAAGCAGTCCAACAAACCAAAGCCACACAGTACAGGTTATAGCTGTGATGGTGTAGAAAGCTCTCAGCTTTGATTGGTCAAATGTCTCCTTTTCCCCACCTCCTTCCCCTGGCCTTGGGCGAATCAGAACACACAGAACAGAGAGGCTGCAGAAAGATATAATGATTATGGAGAAAGCCAAAACAGAGAACAATGGGATAGTTGTGTAGTTTGGAGGTAATACAACTGTAACACCTATCAGTCCAATGCTCAGCACCCAAACACAGCAGATAGTGATGTTTCTGATCCTGACCCCACGGGAATTTCTTAGACCCAAGTAGGTAATAGGGTGAACAACAGCCAGATAACGCTCTACACAGGTCAGGACATGAAAAAATATCTCTCCATAGTAAGCTATTACAGAAGCCTGTAATCCTATGGTCATGCTCAGTGAGTCATTGTATATGCCACAAAAGATGAGGATGCACGCTAAGCCCCAGATCAGCTCTATGACAGCCATGTGGTAGGTGAAGATGTCAGAGTGGCTTGCTGCTTTAAAGGAACGTTGCTGCTGCCATCTTTGATGACCCACATAAAGGACGAAGGCACAGAGAGGGAGGAGGAGGATGACTTTCAATGCACAGAAGGAAATGTACACAAACATATTTACGGAGCAGACATTGTCCAGAAGATAGTCGTAGGTGGAGTTAAGTGACATATCTGCTGTATGTTGTAGATCTGAGGAGAAAAAGCAATTAGAGGGACAGATAGGAGAAAAGAGAGATTGAGAGTCCACAGTTATAATTCATCTTATAAACAACATTTACTTTACAAAAACAAAAGTAGGGAATTGTTGACACTGGAAAAATTATAACCAGAAAGTAAAAGCCTGACTCGGTGTGTTGCTCATGCATCATATTATCAGGATGGTGGAGTTTAAAAATTTAGAAATGATCATTTTTATATCATCTAAAATATCATCTGTGGGTTTGTCCACACTGAAAAAAAAAAAAAAAAAAAAAAAAAAATCAGAGCAAATTCATACCCCTGATATTCAAAAATGCTTTCAACTCTATATGAATGTAAACATACAACATATAACAAACATGTAACATACAAAACACATTATGTTTCTTTTCGTTGACATGACATAATTCTATAATCCCAGTCAATGCTCTAAGATTCACCTAATCAACAAAAAAGAGCATATTGTGATTTATCTAATTAAAAATGAAATAATCTCTAAATTTCATCAAGAGTGGGTTAGTGCTCACATCTGTAATAATGCCACAATGCTGTAAATTTATTGTGGCAAGTGGGAACAAATCAAAATGATGTTTTTTTACAGTAAAGTTAGAAAGAATAAATGTTTATTCTCTTTCTTTACATAAAATTACGTAGTTGACAGAAACACTGGTCTTGCTTGAGCTACATAACGATCTAGAGCAAACATTTGAACAAATCAAACAGAAATATCTTTCAAAATAATCATTGAATTATCATCACACTGTTGATATGGATCATCTAACATATTAAACTTTGTATTTTATCTCATGGTCTTTTCATAAAGAACAAGAAAAAAGATTTGTGACTTATTTACAAAAAGCAATGCATAAAATATTTGTGCAGCAGATAACATTTATATTAAAAAAATGCATACTTGCATCTGTCACACAGATTAAAGTAAGATGTAATCTGTATCTACTGTCTGTGTTTGCATCAGAAGAAACAAATTCATTACATGAAACTTTATGTTTAGAAAAATTTTAAAAAAAGAGTTCAAGATTCATCTGAGATTGAAGTGTTTTCATCGTAGTGGCATCAGTTTAAAAGTATAAGGAAATATTAAGAGCACTCACCTTGTTGGTAGAGTTCCTCTTGTTGGCGTCTCCAAACTGACTGCCTGCTGTTAACTCTAAATATGCACTGGTGATTCTGTCTGTGTTCAGGTTGCTCCCAGTTTATAAAGCAGCAGGACTTTGTGAGGTTTTTGCATGAATCAGTAGGTGGTAGTACTTATTGAAAATTACAGCAGCAAATTATACTTCAGCATAACAGTGCAGTATTGCATAGGACATATGTATTTTCTAACCCTATGGAGACTTTATGTAGCAAAATTATTTTCACCTCATGTTGGAAACCAAAATTAAATGGGAGTTTGTGTGATTGTTTTGATTCAGTTTTAATAGGTGACAAAACAAAAAAAATGTGCATAATAGGATTGTCAAGGATGTGTTAAAAGTTAGTGATATATGGAGATTTTTAGTGTCTATGCTTCATTCTATCAAGCCATCACATCTGACAGTATTCAAATGACTTGTAAACAAAGATGAGTGTTCATTCAAATTAAGCAGTGTCATGTAGACTGCGTGTACACAGATCACAGAGCAGTTTGGGATCTCATTTATGTGTGTGATGATTTAAGGATGTATGATTTTAGCTGCCATTAGTGCCATATTTAATCTGTTAAATTGGTCATTCATAATGCTAAAAGCACAGAGTTGACCCTGATACATTTTGCAGTAAGAAAGAAAAACCCACAATGGTCACTGAAATAACTTGAAACTGACAAAAGTAATAATGAATAAAGATGCACTTAAAATGATTGAGTGAAAATCAGACATTCATTTTGAGTTGTGGGTCAACAGAATTATTAAAATAAAACAAAAAACAAAACAAAACAAACAGATCCATAGATCAGACATTAATTTGGTGGTTTTGAGATAATGATATATCCCATGATGGAGATGTTGAAGTTGTTAAAAATTATTGTGGAAAATGAAAAAATAAAATGTCATTCCTGAAAATGAAAACAAATAAAAAAAAGAATGACAAAAATAAGGTTATTTGAGAAGTGCCAGATTTAAACCCATCCCTATGTACTTGAACCACAACTTAATTTTCATAGCATGAGGGTAAAAAGTTGCATGGCATCATGCTCCAAAGTTTTTGCACCAAGAATTAACCATTAACTAACTAACTAACTAACTAACTAACTAAAATATAGAAAAATGAAAAAAGAGTGAATAAGTAAATCTTTAGGATGACCCAACTAATACACTGACACAAATCCATGGTAACAAACTGACCTGAACTAGCGCCATAAAATACTTTTACTGTTCAAGCCCGTTCTTTCTAGATAAATGGAGAAACCATGGCAATTTTGCGTCTTGATTGTCCCATTGTATTCCAGTGGAAAACCTGATATTTCTGTAATACACATATTATTCACTTTATTGGAACTGTTCATTGAACACAAACATTCATTCAAAAGCCCTTGGTGATGTTTCATTCCAGAAGGGCATGGCCCTGATGCCATGGCAAGCTTCGATCCTTTGCCATGGCATTTTAATTGCCTCTTGTTCTCATATATATTATCCCATTGCCCTCAAACTTCACAAGTGTGATAAGGGTCCGCCCCTAAAGACATCAACATGATCTTACTGAATGACAGTCGCAGCGTTCCTGGGAACAGGAACTGTTACCATATTTTACTGTTGGTATAATGTTCTTTTTCTGAAATGCAGTGTTCCTTTTACGCCAGATGTAATGGGACACACACCTTCCAAAGAGTTCCACTTTTGTCTCATCGGTCCACAGAATGTTGTCCCAAAAGTCTTGGGGATCATCAAGATGCGTTTTGGAAAAATTGAGACGAGCTTTAATGTTCTTTTTGCTCAGCAGTGGTTTTCTTCTTGGAACTCTGCCATGCAGGCCATTTTTGCTCAGTCTTTTTCTGATGGTGGAGGCATGAACGCTGACCTTAACTGAGGCAAGTGAGGCCTGCAGTTCTTTGGACGTTGTTGTGGGCTCTTTTGTGACCTCTTGGATGAGTCGTCGCTGCGCCCTTGGGGTAATTTTGGGCGGCCGGCCACTCCTGGGAAGGTTCACCACTGTTCCATGTCTTCGCCATTTGTGGATAATGGCTCTCACTGTGGTTCGCTGGATTCCCAAAGCTTTGGAAATGGCTTTATAACCCTTTCCAGACTGATAGATCTCAATTACTTTCTTTCTCAATTGCTCCTGAATTTCTTTGGATCTCGGCATGATGTGTAGCTTTCAAGGATCTTCTGGTGGACCTTACTGTGTCAGGCAGCTCCTATTTAAGTGATGTCTTGATTGGGAACAGGTGTGGCAATAATCAGGCCTAGGTGTGGCTAGGGAAATTGAACTCAGGTGTGAAAAACCACAGTTATAGTATGTTTTAACAAGGGGGGCAATCACTTTTTCACACAGGGCCATGATGGTTTGGATTTTTTTTCACCTTTACTAATAAACACCTTCATTTACAACTTGCATTTTGTGTTTACTTGTGTTGTCCTTGACTATTGTTTAAATTGGTTTGATGTTCCGAAACACTTAAGTGTGACAAACATGCAAAAAAACAGGAAATGAGGCAGGGGGCAAACACTTTTTCACACCACTGTACACACATACACAGTATAAGGTTACAAAAACCTCTGTGACAGAGCAGAAACATATAGCATGGGAGCACTAGGGTGGGGAGGGATGGAAAGGGGAGCCAGCGGAGGCGAGGGGGGTCGGGCTACTGTGGGGCTGACTCAAACTCCCTTCTCAGCTAACAGTTCTGATAAGATGTAGAGTTCATCAGCGGCTAGGTCAGGGAGATCAGTCCAACACAGGTCAGAAGAAGACAGGACAGCGGGGGGGTAGAGCATCTGTTTACAAACATCCTGGAGACAATTTGATAAGCGGCAGTCCAAGACCGCCAGGGAGCCAAATTCCTGATTCTATGACTTGTTTTGGCACAGACTGTACTGATTAAATTGTTGACAGCCTTCAGTCTTACTGGCACCTCTCTGTGGCGAAAAATCCAATTCACCCGAATCTTCTTGGTTCGTTCCTTCGCCGTGCAGAAACAGATACATACATCTCCAAGATCTTACCCCTCCGATTCAGTTCCAGATATACAGAGTCTAAGTTTGAGTCTGTACCTTCTTCCTGTGTTCCCATCATAAGCAGCCTTACCAAGGCCAGACAGCTGCCTAGACTTCTTTAATTGTAACAAAAAGCCAGGTATCTCCAGGTCCAATTCGGAGAAATCCCAGTGTCAATAAACCAAATGTGTGTGTCCTCCATTGACAATACAGCCAGGCACGTCATCTTCCACACCACACAGGAATCCATAACGTAGCCAGCTGGAATGTCAATTGATAAGAGGGAATAGGGTTCTCCTTCCCCCAATCTCCTCATGGTGAAAATTTGATCAAAACAATGGCAGTTGAAGAAATTCAACTTGCCAGCAAGGACCATGGTGCAGTTCTATACTGCCATCATCGAGTCCATCCTTACCTCCTCCATCACTGTGTGGTACGCTGGAGCCACCACTAGGGACAAACAGAGACTACAGCGCGTTGTGCACTCTGCTGAGAAGGTTATTGGCTGTAACCTCCCATCTCTCCAGGACCTGTACACCTCCAGGACACTGGGGCGTGCAGGTCGGATCACAGCCGACCACTCTCACCATGGGCACAGACTTTTTGACCCTCTCCCCTCAGGCAGGAGGCTACGGTCCATTCGGACCAGAACCTCCCGCCATAAGAACAGTTTCTTCCCCTCTGCTGTTGGACTCATGAACAATAACCCTAAGACTGTTACCACCACCCTCCACAAACGCTGATGACCCTATGTCTATGCACCTGTCTGTTTGCACTCATGTATATATTCCTGGACTATAGTTTACATTCTTTTATCTTTTAATTATTCTCTGCACTGTATATTTTGTAATATTGTGTTATAGTTATAGTTCTAATATCTCTGTATATTTGTAATTTGTATACTTGTATACTGTCTTATAGTTTTTATACTTATTTGTTTTTATGTAAGCACGAAGTACCGCAGCAATTTCCTAATGCTGTGAACCTGTTCACCCATATGGCAATAAAAACCTTCTGATTCTGATTCTGATTCTGATTCTGAAAGACCAGCTGACCAGATCCATAAATATAAATTCCAGTTCGGAAGTTATGTGAAGAGACGCACTAAAGCAGCAAAGCAGGGGAAAAAGGAAGGGCTGAGAGAGAAGAAAAGTGCGACCGTCTCTGCTGAGAGCTGAAGAGGAAAAAAGATATGGAGAGGTAGATTATCCCATAGTTTATGTGCTGCTTCTCGATCACCTTTATTTTAAACTAGTTTTAGGCTTCTGTAAGAGCAATTGGTTAGATGACCTCAAAGCTCCTACAGGTGCAAAGATTAGATTTATGGGGCTGATGCCCATCTAGGTTTCTATAATTTCTCAGAGGATACACATCGCTTTGGTCAAAAATGATACCATTTGCAGATAAGGGAAGTTATGTATTGTGTTTACCTTCTCTATCCTTGTATGTTCTCATCTTTGTTTTTTGAGAGTTTATTCATTTTTACTTCTTTGCTGTGTAGATAGGATTACTGAGGCCCCACCCTGGAGCCAGGCCTGGGGAGGGAGCGCATCTATTGACCAGGCATTAGCCTGTGGTGCCCAACTGGGTGCAGGCCATGGGCCCACCCTTATGTAGGCCCACCGGCTGCAGAAGGCGTTGCAGAGTTCGGGTGCATTGTGTGTCAGGAGGTGGGCAAGGGTGGAGGTCCTTGTGGACCAATTCCCGACTATCAAGACTGGCAAATAAAATAACTTTAAAATGGATCCAAAACTGAACAGACAGCCAGTGAAGTGAAGATAAAACAGGTGAAATATGCTCATGTTTGCAGGCACCAATTAAAAGCCACCCAGCAGCATTTTGCACCAGTTGAAGGCAAGCAATTGTGGACCCGCTAAGCCCTGTACAAAGTGCATTAAAGTAATCCAGCGGTAACAAAGGTGTGGATTACTGTTTCAAAGTCTCACCTTAGGAGAACTATTTTGGCCAGTTGGCCAGTTATTTTGGCCAGTTGCATCAGGTGAAAAAAGCTCGATCCAACTACAGCCTTAATGCTGCTATCAACCTTGATGTCAGGATCTATTTTGACTCCTAAGTTTGTGATTGTTGGCTTGAGATACTGTGCCAGAGAGCCCAGATCTACCAAAGGGGTCACAGAATTGTTACCAAAAACCATCACCTATGTTTTTTCTCATTGAACCTTAAGAATATTAGAGCCAAAGATACCTCAATGTCACCCGAGCATTTAATAAATTGTGCCACTGAGTAGGAGTCCTTCTTTTTAAGGGGTACATATATCTGGCTATTATCTGCATAGTAGTGGAAAGAAATACCATATTTTCTAAGTATGGGGCCCAACGGTAATAGATAGCGAGAAAACAGGAGTGGCACTAGAACCAAGCCCTGGGGTACCCCACACACAAGTGGGGCATTAAAGGTCATAAATTCACCAAGACCTAAGTGCTGATTCAGTGCTGTGGAGGCGTTTAAAACCAGATTGGAAAACTTTCAAAATTTTGTACTCATTTAAAAAGGTCATTAGCTGACTGTGAACTACTTTCTTGAGGATTTTTGATTTAAAAAAAGGAAGACTATAAATAGGTCTAATGTTAGCCAAAACTGTGGGATCCAGACCAGTTTTTTTTTGTTTGTTTGTTTGTTTTTTTAATCAGGCTGCACAACAGCATGTTTAAAATTTACAAGGACCACTCCTGCGGACAGTCTGCTGTTTATAATATTAAGCACAGCTGGCCCAACAGTGGAAAAAATTTCTTTAAAAATACAGGGAGGGATAATGTTTTTGGAGAACCTGAAAGCTTCAAGTGACCAACATCTCCTGTAGAAATTCCAGTGTTACAGGTTTAAAAGTGCCCAAAACAGCAGAACAGGGGAAAGAGACTGAGGGGTCATTGGCAAGGAGGAGAAATAAGAGCCCTTGTAGTGGTGACCTTATTGATGAAGGATTGCAAAAATCTTTCACAGACATCAGAAGAGACTTCAATACAGTCAGACTGTGGTGGATTTAGAACACTAGTGATGGTTTGAAACAACGAGGCTTGTGACAATTAGAGATAACAATAGTTGAGAAATATTTAGTCCCAGCCTCTTTTACAGTTGACTGACAGTGACGCCAACAGCCTTAGAATTTGACAGAACACTTGCAATCTGTCTTTTTTCTCCACTTCCGCTCAGCTCTGCGGTGCTCACATCTGCCTGAGTGTGTTGTGTCATTTGGCCAAGGCTCATGTTGAGCTTTTGACCCCCTAATCTTTAATGGAGCCACAGTGTTAACAGTGTTTTGGCAGGTGTTATGAAACCATAAACTCATCTCCTCTGTATCATCACTTACATAGTCAACAATGACACAGTTCTGTTTGAAAATGGTGGAGAACTGAATGGCTGTGGAAGGGTTCATAATCCGGCATCTGCGAGCAACAGGCCGAGGTTTCACTACAGTACAGACCACAGAGTTCCCAAACAGAACAGGCATATGGTCAAAAAAAAAAAAAAAAACTGCCTCACAGATCTCCAGTTTAAGAACAGGCAGACCATGTGTTAAAACAAGATCTAGGGTGTGTCCACGTTCCTGAGTGGCACCATATATGGACTACACCAGGTTAAAAGAGTCAATTGGAGTTAAAAAGTCCTTTGCAGGCCAATAGACCAGGGCACACAGCACTGTGTGAAAGCAACCCAATTCAAATAAGAGCAGTTCAGTGCTGATAAAGGAGGATCATCTAAATAATCATCTAACATTTTCAGTAAATAAAACAGGAATTTCTTTCAAACTAATCACTGATCACCAGAACACTGTTGATATGGATCGTCTAAATATGGATCGTCTCTTTAAAAAAGAGTTTACAAGATTCATCTGAGACTGAAGTGCTTTCATCTTAGTGGCATTGGTTTAAAAGTTTAAGGAAATATTAAGAGCACCCACCTTGTTCGTAGAGTTACACTTGTTTGTGTTTCCAAACGGACTGCCTGCTGTTCACTCTAAATGTGCACAGATGCTTCTGCCTGTGTTCACATTGCTCAGCAGCAGGACTTTATGACCTTTTTGCATGTATCAGTAGGTGGTACTTAATGTAAATGACAGCATTTGGATAAGAGTGCAGTATTGCAGAGGACATATGTATTTTCTAACCACTATGGAGACTGAATACAGCAAAATTATTGTCACCTCATGCAGGAAACCAAAACTAAATGGGAGTTTGTGTAATTGGTTTGGTCAGTTGGGGATGTGTAAAAAACGGATTTATATTCAGAGATTTTTGGTGTCTATGCTTCATTCAATCAATCAGTTACATCTGACAGTATTCAAATGGGCTGTAAACAAAGACAGGTGTTCATTCAAATTAAGCGGTGTCATGTAGACTGTATGTACATAGATCACAGAGCAATTTGGGATCTCATCTATGTGTGAGATGATTTATAAATGTAGCTGCCATTAGCAGAGTTAGTGTCATGTTTAATAAGGGATGATTGACAATTTTCAACATTTTCCAAAGCGTACTCTTTTTCATGACATTTGATTTCACCTGGTTCTTTGGTATTGTAATGTAATAGGAGTATTAAAAACCACAGAACCTCACAAGAGACATGAGAGAAAAAAAACATGGGAGGAAAAAAAAGAGAGATGTACTTTTGCGAGATCTCGCAAAACTTTTTAATTTTAGGCCATGCGCTTCCGTGTTAATCTTGATACGGCCGTGTCCGTCAGGATGTTGAAAGGATCGGCGAGAAATTGCAAGCAAAAGTCACCTTTAATTTATAATTCAGCAGTTACTGTTGGCCATAACTGTGCTCAGCGGTTTACTGTGTACGGTTTCCATTTTTGGAACAATGCTTCCACTTCTTGTTGAATTTATCTCCGGTGGCTTTGGCTGCTTTCCATACTGGCTGTGCTGCACTTGCAGCTTGTTCCTGTCTAACATTCTCAGTAGAGTCATTTTGTCAATTGACAATGGCCTATTTTAAAAAATTCACTGCGGCCTTTGAACTGATCTGCCAGACCGGAGGCCATATCACTTCAGACCATGCATTAGTGCAGGGGTGTGGATGCTGCGGGCATTGGCAGTCAGGTGGCAGTGCTCCAATTATACAAACGGAATGACTTTTTTAACTATTCGAAAAGCGTACACTGGGTGTGTCCCCCCCTATCCGCTTTTGGAAAATGTTGATAATTGTGAATCTTCCCTAAGTTAAATTGGTCAGTCATAATACTAAAAGCACAGAGTTGACCCTGATTCGTGCTACGGTAAGAAAGAAAAACCCACAATGCTTACTGAAGTAACTGGAAACTGACAAAAGTAATAATGAACAAATAAATTTACTGAAAATGAATTAATGAAATTCAGACATTGATTTTGAGTTGTGGGTAAACACAATTATTAAAAAAAAAATAATAAAATAACTAATGAATGCATATTTTAAAGCTTTCTTGAGTTAATTATCAACACCAATGCTTGCTACCATTCCTCTGTATCAGACCTTAATTTGATGGCATTTTGCTGTTGAATCAATGATATATCCTATGATATTGAGGTTCAGTACTTTACAGAAAAAAATAACTATGGAAAAAAAAAACAAAAAAAACTTTTCAATGTTGAAAATTAAAAAAAAAAAAAAAAAAAAAATGCTATTTAAAAAGTGCCAGATTTCAACCCATCCCAATGTACTTCACTGGTAACTTAATTTTCATAGCATGAAGGTAAAATTTTGCATGGTAAATTTTCTTCACATCTGTAGGTATTTTTTGAAGATGTGTTTAATTGATTATTGTAGTCCTTGAAAGTATGAAGAGGATCAAAACACTGGTGCAGATAAAACTGAACACTTTCCAATGAACACATGACTGTAGTTTTGAAGAGACAGCTCAAACTCTGTCCAAGACTGCCAAAAGATCCCTAAAGTGTATGTGGCAGCGCAGAGGGAGAAGGTAGATGACACACACAAGGGTGACAGTGTAAGGACTGACAGCTTGAAGACCTCAAAAATCCAGACAATGTCACCCTGGGAATTTCACCCAGGGAATATCTAATTCAAAAATTGTACCAATTACCAAAAAGGCAATCTGGTTCTTTAAGTCTGTCCTTGAAAAAAATGTAGATATTGGTTATTTCTGCTGGCATGTTTTTGAGCAAGATCTTTGTTTTAGAGTGAAATAAAGCTTGAAGACAAAATTGCATTTGAATAACGTGTTCAGATTTCTCTGGCAAATCCTGAAAAAAATATGTAAATAAGGATTTCCTCAGATTTCTGAAAAATCTACACAGACTAAATGTTAGAAAAGTTAAAACAATAAATAAACTTTTCTTTCTTTCTTTTTAATATAATGCTTTACTTGAATACTTGAGCGCTCAAAGCACTTTATGCGGGCTGGGATTGAGCCATCAACCTTTTGCTTAATAGATTACTGTTCTACCTTCTGAGCTACAGCAACATTACCAACAGACATGACCCAATGACACGCAAAGCCACAGGTAAGAACACTCATTTTGGAAACGTACATATAGGTCGTATTTCGGGGCCTGGAGAAAGGATGGATACTTATGTGTGGACTGGAGGACGTGTTGGGTTCATTATACTTTCAATAGAAACGTAGTTCAAGTCATAAAAAAATGGTTGTTTATTGAAAATCTAAAAAAAAAAAATCTAACCAATCACATATGTTTTTAATCAGCTCAAGGCTGTGACTTACCAGTGGATGAGTGGGATATTGGATGAAAAGGCCACCAGCTCACAAGTACATTGTGTCCCCTGCACACACACATATACACAAACACTAAAGTGCAACTCAAACCAAAAAAATACATGAATGTCCACCGCAAACAGAAGCAGGTCCCACCACTAAAGGCACCCAGTCACCTCTACTTATGTCGAAAATATAACACCCATCAAATACAAATAGGTGTGGTTGACCCTGCCACAATGCTGAAATGGCTGCTACCCTTCATACTGTGACCACTGGCCACCAAACAGTCAATTAACAATACAACCATGCAGCAGATACTCCTTCTGCCACACTTACAACATAGTGAGAACTCACTTTCACTCGATTTGGTAACACTGATTATCATTTCCAAAGACATGATACCATTGGGGTTTTTTTTATTAAAAAAAAGAGCAATTTAGTGAACCATGAAACATTTAATTACTATGTAATTGATCACATTTACAAATCAAATTTACAGCATTATACATAAAAATTCAGTTTAAAATATATCAAATTGAAATGAAGAAGCAATTTTTACACTGTAGCCAAATGCCAAGGAGAGAAAATGTGTTTTTATCTATCCATTCATTGTCTTCCCTGTTCAGGGTCACAGGGGGGCTGGAGCTTAACCCTATGTCAGCTGTAGCCTATCCCAGCTGACATAGGACGGGTCGCCAGTCTGTCGAAAGGCCAACACAGAGAGATAGACAGCCATTAATTTAGAGTAGAGTACAGTAACTGCATATCTTTGGACTGTGGGAGTAAACCCACGCATACACAGGGAGAACATGCAAACTCCGAGCCAAGGTGGAATCAGATCCAGGCCTTCAAAACAGGAGTGCTAACCACCGCACCACCGTGCTGCCCCGATGTTCTTTTTAAAAAAAAAAAATCAGAAAATTTGCACAAAACACAAATTAAAACACAATAAAAAACAAAAATTAATAAATAAAATAGAAAAAAATTAAAAGAAAATGCAGTCGTTTAACAGGATGTTACACCGTAGCCAAATGCCAAGAAGAGGAGATGCCTTTCAGTAAAGATTTAAATCTATGTATCATCTGAGCTGTGCAGATATGGAGAGGTAGATTATCCCATAGTTTCAGTGCTGCTGCTCTGTCACCTTTGTTTTAATCTAGTTTTAGGCTTCTATAAGAGCAATTGGTTACATGACCTTAAAGCAAAGAAGTAGATTTACTTTTAGAACCATCTAGGTTTCTGTCATTTCTCAGAGGATACACATTGCTTTGGTCAATAATGATATCATTTGCAGATAAGGGAAGTTGTTTATTGTGTTTATCTTCTCTATTTTTGTATGTTCTCGTCTTTATTTTTTGAGAGTTTATTCATTTTTGCTTCTTTGCTGTGTAGTAAACCTTTTTCATAGTAAAAAAAAGAAAATATAACAGCAAAGCTTTACAGGAATCATACTGTATGTCATATCACGTCACAGCCAAACTCTCATTTGTTTACTTTTAAAAAAATCTTGTGAGGCCAGGTTTCACTTATGCTTATCTCAATTGTATCATTTTATCTAATTACACAAAAAAAAGGTGTGATGTAGGCCTCAGGACCATTATAGATACAGACAGGAGACGCCAGTTGCAAGATCAAGACACTGTGCTAGAAACTGAAATATCTTTTGAAGCTGACCTCATATTTGTTCTCACGATTGTGGAGAGGCCTTTAATTTAATTTGTTACAGCATTTCATTACAAGAATCATTCATTTCATCAATAGGTGTCCACATTAAACATACAAATAAATTCATTTCACTTTTATTTAAGTAAACAGTCGCCTCAGACACCATTTGAATACAGCATTCAAATCTACTGGTCACTCAGCCTGAACATCACCTGTTTCTGCTGTATTTGTGGGTGTAAAATGTGTGTGTGTGTGCAAAAATTTTGGCTGTTTATTCGTTTCTGCTTAGTACAGTGGGGTTTGGTATTTTCAAGACAGGCATACTTTTTAGAATTATGCTTGGATAAGACAAGATGAATAAAATGTTAACTAAGAATTTCATATATGTTTTTATTCCTTAATGAAGTGAAGCTCAGAATGAAGGAATACGCAAATGCTAATGCAAAATACACCCAACCTCTTTAATATTCTAGAAATTTTTGAGAATCACCATGAAAATTTAATATTTACCTAAGAACAAATATACAATCATTCAACAGCCTCCTAACACCCAAACAGTTGAACACACACTATATTACCAAAGGATTTCACTCATCCATCCAAATCCTTGAATTCGGGTGCCCCAATCACTTCCATGGCCACAGGGGTGTAAAATCAAGCACGTAGGCATGAAGACTGCCTCTACAAATGAGTTGCTCTCAGGGGCTCAGTGAATTCCAACATGGAACTATCATTAGTTCAATCATGAACTAAATTGTCCACAGTCAACTGTTGGTATTATAACAAAGTGAAAGCATTTGGGAATGACAGCAACTCAGTCATGAACTGGTAGGACATCTAAAATGACATAGCAGGGTCAATGTATGTGGAGGAGTATAGTGCGCAGAAGTCATTAATCGCTACAGACCTTGAAATGCCACGTGGTCATCATACCTCAAGAACAGTGCATCGAGAGCTTCATGGAACTGTTTTCCATGGCCGAGCAGTCGCATCCAAGCCTTACATCACCAACCGCAATGCAAAGCTTTGGATGTAGTGGTGAACAAAGGCAAAAGAACTCTTTATCATGAGAATCATACAATAATACTTTGTCTAAGAAAGCAATCGCCACTCCTCCGTGAATTGACAGTTCAACAATGAATCACCAATTCCTCTGTGAATCACCACTACTTCGTGAATCTCCATCTCACCATGGTGGAGGGGTTTGTGTGTTCTAGTGAGCCCAGGAGCCATATTATCCAGGGGCTTGTCCCCCTGGTAGGGTCTCCCATGGCAAATTGGTCCTGGGTGAAGAGCCAGACAAAGAGTGTTTCCAAAGACTCCTATGGAAGAGTCATCAAGGGAACTGTTTGTTCTGCCTGGGATAAGGTTACAGGAGCACCATCCTGGAGCCAGGCCAGGGGAGGGAGAGCATCTGGTGGCTGGACATTAGGCCGATGAGGAGACATGGGCCTGCCCTCATGTATGCTCACCACCCACAGGAGGTGTTGTAGGGGTTGGGTGCATTGTGTGTTGGGCAGTGGCCAAGGACAGAGACCCTGTATGCCTCCCTTGTATGGTCTATGCCATGGTGCTGGAAAGGAGGGTACATACACTGGTCAAACCTCAGATTCAAGAGGAACACTCTTTCACCCTGGTCCAACGCTGGTCCAGCTCTTCATCATCGTGATGATTTTCGAGTGTGCGTAGGAGTTTGCCTATCCAGTCTAAATGTGTTTTGTGGACTTGGAGAAGGCTTTCAAACATGTCCCACATCATATCCTGTGAAGGGTGCTGTAGGAGTATGGAGTGTTTAGCCCATTGTTGTGAGCCATTTAGTCCCTGTCACTGACACTGCACCTGTTTATCATGGGAGGGAGCTGAGCGTGAAAGCAAAGCTGCTGATTTACCGATCAATCTACGTCCTACCCTCATCTTTGGTCATGAGATTTGGGTAGTGACCGAAAGAATGGAATTGGAAATACAAGTGACAGAAATTATCTTTCTCTGAAAGGTGGCTGGCCTCTCTCTTAGAGATAGGGTGAGGAGTGCAGCCATTCGGGAGGGGCTCAAAGTAGAGCCACTGCTCCTCCACATCGAAAGGAGCCAGTTGAGGTGGTTCGGGTATCTGACTAGGATGCCTCCTGGGCACCTCTCAGGTGAGGTGTTCCAGGCATGTCGTACTGGGAGTACGCCCTAGGGCAGATCCAAGACATGCTGGAGAGATTATATCTCTCACCTAGCCTGGGAACATGTTATGGTCCCCCTGGATCAGGTGGAGGAGGTGACTGGGGAAAGGGAGGTCTGGGCTTCTTTGCTTAGGCTGCTGTTCCCACTACCTGGCTCCAAATAAGTGGAAAAAACATGGATGGATGGATAACTTAAGTTAAACAAAAGAAAGAAAATGTTTCAAAGCCAGATAAAATCATTTACATGTTGACTTGCAACAGATTGATGTTGGGTAAGCTTACAGTGGTACATTAAAGCACCAGTTAAGACTTTTTGGCCAATGGCTTTAGTTTCTTGATTTTTGGGGGGGTCTACTTCTGAATCTAAGTGTGACTGGAGTCTTGACTTGCTCCTGTGTTATGATAGTAATAAAACTTAAACTGTTCGAAATATTTTAGCACGCTATAGTTTTTTTTTAAACCATGCTAAACTACTATAGTTTACTCTGGTGCACTCAAATCGTATTCTTGTCTTCATTTCTTGATATAACAATAACACGAGAGTTTTCCAGCCCTATACAGATACAGCAGAGGTGAGACGAAACAGCTGGGCAGGTTAAACCAAACCAGACATATTGACACCAAACACTTGACAGTGCTGCTCAGAAGTGACTTCTTAAGAGCATTTGTTACAAGCACTCCAACAAACCAAAGCCACACAGTGCAGGTTATAGCTGTGATGGTGTAGAATGCTCTTAACTTTGATTGGTCAATTGTCCCCCCCTCCTTCCCCTGGCCTTGGGCGAATCAGAACACACAGAACAGAGAGGCTGCAGAATGATATAATGATTATGGAGAAAGCCAAAACAGAGAACAATGGGGCAGTTGTGTAGTTTGGTGTTAATACAGTTGTAACACCAATCAGTCCAATGCTCAGCACCCAAACACAGCCAATGGTGATGTTCCTGATCCTGACCCAACGGGCATTTCTTAGACCCAAGTAGATAATGGGGTGAACAACAGCCAGATAACGCTCTACACAGGTCAGGACATGAAAAAATACCTGTCCATAGTAAGCCATTACAGAAGCCTGTAATCCTACTGTCACAGTCATTGAGTCATTAATGTATGTGCCACAAAAGTTGAGGATGCACGCTAAGCTCCAGATCAGCTGTATGACAGCCATGTGGTAGATGACGATGTCAGAGTGGCTTGCTGCTTTAAAGGAACGTTGCTGCTGCCATCTTTGATGACCCACACAAAGGACGAAGGCACAGAGAGGGAGGAGGAGGATGACTTTAAATGCACAGAAGGAAATGAACATGGTTGTATTTATGGAGCAGACATAGTCCAGAAGATAGTCGGAGGTGGAGTTAAGTGACATATCTGCTGTATGTTGTAGATCTGAAGAGAAAAAGCAATTAGAGGGACAGATAGGAGAAGAGAAAGATTGAGAGTCCACAGTTATAATTCATCTTATAAACAACATTTACTTTAAGACAATCAAAGTATCAGTCCTTAAAGTGTGAATTAAATTTTTACTCCTAGAACAAGGTAGGGAATTGTTGACATTGGAAAAAAGTTATATCTCTTTTTTTGACATTACATAATTCTATAATCATAGTCAATGCTCTGAGATTCACCTAATCAAAAAAGTATTGGTATTACTCTGTTTCAGTACAGCTGCAAGAGGGAGCAGCTATGAGTTTCACACAGACTGTACTGTGATCTGCTTAATTATTATCTGCTTAATTATTAAAAACGAACTTTTCACAAAATTTTATCAAGAGTGGGTTATTGCTCAAATCTGTAATAACGTCATATCTTTATGAGGCAAGTGGGAACAAATCAAACTGAGGCCTTTTAAGGGTTTTAAAGGTAAAGTTAAAAAGAATAAAGCAAAAATACATTATTTCCAATTTTTTTTCTATAAAATTAAGTAGCTGACAGAAAACCTGGTCTTACTTTATCTACATAACCATCTAGAGCAGGGGTGGGCAACTCCAGGCCTCGAGGGCCGGTGTCCTGCATGTTTTAGATGTGTTCCTGAGCCAACACACCTGAATCACATGTAGAAGTCATTAGCAGGACTCTGGAGAACTTGACTGCATACTGAGGAAGTAATTCAGCCATTTGATTCAGGGGTGGGCAATTCCGGCCCTCGAGGCCTGGAATTGCCCACCCCTGATCTAGAGCAAACATTTGAATAAATCAAGCAGAAATTTCTTTCAAAAAAATCACTGAATTATCACCAGAACAATGCTGAAATGGACCATATTAACATTTTTATTTTATCTTATGGTCTTTTCAAAAAGCAACACAAAAACATTTGGGTAACAGATAACATTTTTGAAAATTAATGTAATGCATAATCACGCCTTTAACACAGATTAAAGTAAGATATAATCTATATCCAATGTCTGTGCTGCCATCAGAAGAAACAAGTTCATTACATGAAAAAAATAGAGCTTACAAGATTCATCTGAGATTGAAATGTTTTCATCTTAGTGGTATCGGTTTAAAAGGATAAGGAAATATTAAGAGCACCCACCTTGTTGGTAGAGTTCCTCTAGTTTGTGTCTCCAAACTGACTGCAGGCTGTTCACTCTAAATGTGCACTGATGCTTCTGCCTGTGTTCAGGTTGTTCATACAGCAGCAGGACTTTATGGACTTTTTGCATGAATCAGTAGGTGGTACTTATTGTAAATGACAGCAGCAAATTATACTTCAGCATATGGACAAGAGTGCAGTACTGCAGACGACATATGTATTTTCTAAATTATTGTCACTTCATTCATGAACCCAAAACTAAATTGGAGTGTTTGTAATTGGTTTTGATTCAGTTTTTATATGTGACAAAACAAAACAAAACAAAAAAAAATGCAGTTTTGGATTCTCAAAAGTTAGTAATATATATTCAGAGATTTTTGGTGTTGATGCTTCATTCAATCAATCCGTCACATCTGCCACAATTCAAATGGGCTGTAAACAAACACAGGTGTTCATTCAAATTAAGCAGAGTCATGCAGACTGTATTTACATAGATCATGGAGCAGTTTGGGATGTCATTTATGTGCGTGATGATTTATAAATCGTGCTGCCATTAGCAGAGTTAGTGTCATATTTAATAATTCAAATTGGTCAATCATAATGCTAAAAGCACAAAGTTGTCCCTGATTCATGTTGCAGTAAGAAAGAAAAACCCACAATGGTCGCTGAAATAACTTGAAACTGACAAAAGTTATAATAAATAAATACATTTACTAAAAATAAACTCATGAAAATCAGCCACTGATTTTGAGTTGTGGGTCAACAGAATTATTAAAAATAATAATAAAACAACTAATAAATGCACATTTTAAAGTTTTCTTCAGTGAATTATCAGAAAACAGATCGAGGGCATCAATGCTTGCTTCCATTGCTCTACATCAGACATTAAGTTGCTGATGTTTTGCGGTTGAAATGATGATACATAAATAACATTTAATTACATTTTAATTAAATACTTATAACTGTTTAGTTTTAAAAAGTTTACTTTAGTTTACAAAATAGCAAACTGAAAATAAAACTGTGTTGTATTTATTGCCAGTAGTAAAATGTTTGACAACAATTCAAATATGGAACAAAGTTTAAAGTCAAGTTTATTTATATAGCACGTTTAAATTAACAAAGCTGATGAAAGTCCTGCACACCAAAGTATGTAACACTAAGAACTACACTTAAATCAGAAAATTTGCACAAAACACAACATGAAAACACAATGAATAAATTAGAATAAATAAAATGAAACAAATGAAAACAAAATGCAGTCATCTAACGTGATTTTACACTGTAGCCAATTGCCAAGGAGAGGAGATGTCTATAATAAAGATTTAAATCTGTGTATTGTCTGAGCTGTGCAGATATGGAGAGTTAGATTATCCCATTGTTTCGGTGGTGCTTCTTGTATGTTCTTGTGTTTTGTTTTTTTTTTGAGAGTTTACTCATTTTTACTTCTTTGCTGTGTAGAAGCAGCTCTGTAGTAAATCTTTTTCATAGTAAAAAAGAAAATATAACAGCAAAGCTTTAGAGGAATTATATTGCATGTCGTATCACGTCACAGCCAAACTCTCATTTGTTTACTTACTCTTAGAAAAATCTTGTGAGACCGGGTTTCGCTTATGCTTATCTCAGTTTTATCATTTTGTGTATTTACACAAAAAAGGTGTGATGTAGGCCTCAGGGCCATTATAGATACAGACAGGAGATGCCAGTTGCAAGATCATGACACTGTGTTAAAGTGACTGATAAATCTTTTGTAGCTGACTGATATATCTTTTGAAACTGGGCTCATATTTGTTCTCACGATTGTGGAGAGGTCTTAAATTTAATTTATCAGAGCCACTGTTGCCAACTTAGCGACTTTGTCGCTAGATTTAGTGGATTTTCAGACCCCCGCTAGCAAATTTTTTTTTCCAAAAAGCGACTAGCAACAAATTTAGCCAGTTTAGTGATGTCGGCAACTTTTGGAGAGTTTTTTTGTTAACCTGAAATCCTCCACTATAGCCATGTTTTGTGTACATACAGCCTTCGTACTGCGTCCGTTCGTATGCTTTGGCATACATAGGGGGTCCTGCAGGAGTATGGGGTGTGTGGCTCATTGTTGTAGGCAATTCATTCCCTGACACTGACGCTACATCGATCTGTAGTAGTACTGCGGGCGCTTACAATGGTATGTTAAACCATCTTTAAGAGGAGAGACCGGAGGGTGTGCTCCAGCTATCGGGGGATCACACTCATCAGCCTCCCTTGTATGGTCTATGCCATGGTGCTGGAAAGGAGGGTACATACACTGGTCAAACCTCAGATTCAAGAGGAAGACTCTTTCACCCTGGTCCAACGCTGGTCCAGCTCTTCATCATCGTGATGATTTTCGAGTGTGCGTAGGAGTTTGCCTATCCAGTCTACATGTGTTTTGTGGACTTGGAGAAGGCTTTCAAACATGTCCCACATCATATCCTGTGAAGGGTGCTGTAGGAGTATGGAGTGTTTAGCCCATTGTTGTGAGCCATTTAGTCCCTGTCACTGACACTGCACCTGTTTATCATGGGAGGGAGCTGAGCGTGAAAGCAAAGCTGCTGATTTACCGATCAATCTACGTCCTACCCTCATCTTTGGTCATGAGATTTGGGTAGTGACCGAAAAAATGGGATTTGAAATACAAGTGACAGAAATTATCTTTCTCTGAAAGGCGGCTGGCCTCTCTCTTAGAGATAGGGTGAGGAGTGCAGCCATTCGGGAGGGGCTCAAAGTAGACCCACTGCTCCTCCACATCGAAAGGAGCCAGTTGAGGTGGTTCGGGTATCTGACTAGGATGCCTCCTGGGCGCCTCTCAGGTGAGGTGTTCCAGGCATGTCCTACTGGGAGGACGCCCTAGGGCAGATCCAAGACATGCTGGAGAGATTATATCTCTCACCTAGCCTGGGAACATGTTATGGTCCCCCTGGATCAGGTGGAGGAGGTGACTGGGGAAAGGGAGGTCTGGGCTTCTGTGCTTAGGCTGCTGTTCCCACTACCCGGCTCCAAATAAGTGGAAAAAACATGGATGGATGGATAACTTAAGTTAAACAAAAGAAAGAAAATGTTTCAAAGCCAGATAAAATCATTTACATGTTGACTTGGAACAGATTGATGTTGGGTAAGCTTACAGTGGTACATTAAAGCACCAGTTAAGACTTTTTGGCCAATGGCTTTAGTTTCTTGATTTTTGGGGGGGTCTACTTCTGAATCTAAGTGTGACTGGAGTCTTGACTTGCTCCTGTGTTATGATAGTAATAAAACTTAAACTGTTCGAAATATTTTAGCATACTATAATTAAAAAAAACAAAACATGTTAAACTACTATAGTTTACTCTGGTGTACTCAAATCCTATTCTTGTCTTCACTTCTTGATATAACAATAACACGAGAGTTTTCCAGCCCTATGCAGATACAGCAGAGGTAAAACAAAAGAGCTGGGCAGGTTTAACCAAACCAGAGCTCTTGACACCAAACACTTGACAGTGCTGCTCAGCAGAAGTGACTTCTTAAGAGCAATTGTTACAAGCACTCCAACAAACAATAGCCACACAGTGCAGGTTATAGCTGTGATGGTGTAGAATGCTCTCAGCTTTGATTGGTCAACTGTCTCCTTTTCTCCACTTTCTTTCCCTGGCCTTGGGCGAATCAGAACACACAGAACAGAGAGGCTGCAGAAAGAAATAATGATTATGGAGAAAGCCAAAACAGAGAACAATGGGGTAGTTGAGTAGCTAGGAGGTAATACAATTGCAACACCTATCAGCCCAATGCTCAGCACCCAAACACAGCCAATGGTGATGTTCCTGATCCTGACCCAACGGGCACTTCTTAGACCCAAGTAGGTAATGGGGTGAACAACAGCCAGATAACGCTCTACACAGGTCAGGACATGAAAAAATACCTGTCCATAGTAAGTTATTCCAGAAGCCTGTGATCCTACTGTCACAGTCATTGAGTCATTAATGAATGTGCCACAATAGATGAGGATGCACGCTAAGATCCAGATCAGCTCTATGACAGCCATGTGGTAGGTGAAGATGTCAGAGTGGCTTGCTGCTTTAAAGGAGCGTTGCTGCTGCCATCTTTGATGACCCACATAAAGGACGAAGGCACAGAGAGGGAGGATGAAGATGAATTTCAGTGCACAGAAGGAAATGATCATTGATGTATTTATAGAACAGACATATTCCAGAAGATAGTCGGAGGTGAAGTTAACTGACATATCTGCTGTACATTGTAGATCTGAGGAGAAAAAGCAATTAGAGGGACAGATAGGAGAAGAGAGAGAGTGAGAGTCCACAGTTATAATTAATCTTATCAAGAACATTTACTTTAAGACATCCCTTAAAATATCAGTCATTCATTTGTGAACACAATTTTTACTACAAAAACAAAAGTAGGGAATTGTTGACACTGGAAAAATTATAACCAGAAAGTAAAAGCCTGACTCGGTGTGTTGCTCATGCATCATATTATCAGGATGGTGGAGTTTACAAATGTATAAGTGATCATTTTTATATCATCTAAAATATCATCTGTGGGTTTGTCCACACTGAAAAAAAAAAAAAAAATCAGAGTAAATTTATACCCCTTATATTCAAAAATGCTTGCAACTCTATATGAATGTAAACATACAACATATAACAAACATGTAACATACAAAACACATTATGTTTCTTTTCGTTGACATGACATAATTCTATAATCCCAGTCAATGCTCTAAGATTCACCTAATCAACAAAAAAGAGCGTATTGTGATTTATCTAATTAAAAATGAAATAATCTCTAAATTTCATCAAGAGTGGGTTAGTGCTCACATCTGTAATAATGCCACAATGCTGTAAATTTATTGTGGCAAGTGGGAATAAATCAAAATGATGTTTTTTACAGTAAAGTTAGAAAGAATAAATGTTTATTCTCTTTCTTTACATAAAATTACGTAGTTGACAGATACACTGGTCTTGCTTGAGCTACATAACGATCTAGAGCAAACATTTGAACAAATCAAACAGAAATATCTTTCAAAATAATCATTGAATTATCATCACACTGTTGATATGGATCATCTAACATATTAAACTTTGTATTTTATCTCATGGTCTTTTCATAAAGAACAAGAAAAAAGATTTGTGACTTATTTACAAAAAGCAATGCATAAAATATTTGTGCAGCAGATAACATTTATATTAAAAAAATGCATACTTGCATCTGTCACACAGATTAAAGTAAGATGTAATCTGTATCTACTGTCTGTGTTTGCATCAGAAGAAACAAATTCATTACATGAAACTTTATGTTTAGAAAAATTTTAAAAAAAGAGTTCAAGATTCATCTGAGATTGAAGTGTTTTCATCGTAGTGGCATCAGTTTAAAAGTATAAGGAAATATTAAGAGCACTCACCTTGTTGGTAGAGTTCCTCTTGTTGGCGTCTCCAAACTGACTGCCTGCTGTTAACTCTAAATATGCACTGGTGATTCTGTCTGTGTTCAGGTTGCTCCCAGTTTATAAAGCAGCAGGACTTTGTGAGGTTTTTGCATGAATCAGTAGGTGGTAGTACTTATTGAAAATTACAGCAGCAAATTATACTTCAGCATAACAGTGCAGTATTGCATAGGACATATGTATTTTCTAACCCTATGGAGACTTTATGTAGCAAAATTATTTTCACCTCATGTTGGAAACCAAAATTAAATGGGAGTTTGTGTGATTGTTTTGATTCAGTTTTAATAGGTGACAAAACAAAAAAAATGTGCATAATAGGATTGTCAAGGATGTGTTAAAAGTTAGTGATATATGGAGATTTTTAGTGTCTATGCTTCATTCTATCAAGCCATCACATCTGACAGTATTCAAATGACTTGTAAACAAAGATGAGTGTTCATTCAAATTAAGCAGTGTCATGTAGACTGCGTGTACACAGATCACAGAGCAGTTTGGGATCTCATTTATGTGTGTGATGATTTAAGGATGTATGATTTTAGCTGCCATTAGTGCCATATTTAATCTGTTAAATTGGTCATTCATAATGCTAAAAGCACAGAGTTGACCCTGATACATTTTGCAGTAAGAAAGAAAAACCCACAATGGTCACTGAAATAACTTGAAACTGACAAAAGTAATAATGAATAAAGATGTACTTAAAATGATTGAGTGAAAATCAGACATTCATTTTGAGTTGTGGGTCAACAGAATTATTAAAACAAAACAAAACAAAACAAACAGATCCATAGATCAGACATTAATTTGGTGGTTTTGAGATAATGATATATCCCATGATGGAGATGTTGAAGTTGTTAAAAATTATTGTGGAAAATGAAAAAATAAAATGTCATTCCTGAAAATGAAAACAAATAAAAAAAAGAATGACAAAAATAAGGTTATTTGAGAAGTGCCAGATTTAAACCCATCCCTACGTACTTGAACCACAACTTAATTTTCATAGCATGAGGGTAAAAAGTTGCATGGGATCATGCTCCAAAGTTTTTGCACCAAGAATTAACCATTAACTAACTAACTAACTAACTAACTAAAATATAGAAAAATGAAAAAAGAGTGAATAAGTAAATCTTTAGGATGACCCAACTAATACACTGACACAAATCCATGGTAACAAACTGACCTGAACTAGCGCCATAAAATACTTTTACTGTTCAAGCCCGTTCTTTCTAGATAAATGGAGAAACAATGGCAATTTTGCTTCTTGATTGTCCCATTGTATTCCAGTGGAAAACCTGATATTTCTGTAATACACATATTATTCACTTTATTGGAACTGTTCATTGAACACAAACATTCATTCAAAAGCCCTTGGTGATGTTTCATTCCAGAAGGGCATGGCCCTGATGCCATGGCAAGCTTCGATCCTTTGCCATGGCATTTTAATTGCCTCTTGTTCTCATATATATTATCCCATTGCTCTCAAACCTCACAAGTGTGATAAGGGTCCGCCCCTAAAGACATCAACATGATCTTACTGAATGACAGTCGCAGCGTTCCTGGGAACAGGAACTGTCAGTTTTTACATTTTAAGGTACAGCTTCAAGGTCCTTGAGCTGAGCCATCTTAAATGTGGTCACTAAACCCATGAGGCTGTCATGAGGTGTTACCTTGGCTCCAGGGCAAATTTCCATGTCTCACCATGAAGCACAAAATTGCTGTAAGTGAAAGGCACATTGTCCAATCTGCATGTAACATCACTGGTTTGATCAGCGCTCCACCCTGAATACGCTGATATGCCTATTGTCCCCGACTGTTAAAGAACCACCTGTTAGCAACACAAAATGTCTCGTTTTATACTTTGATTTACTGCTGATCCTGGGTTCACATCCACCTTAAAAGTGGTCTGTATAAACTTCAAATGTTGATGATACTTCACAGTTACAGTTGTGATGTTTCATTTAATGATGGCCCCTTCAGGCATGCTGATTATTCATGAAACACAAAGTGCTTGTATAGGGCCTGGGAAAGCTCAAATCCTCATGAAATTTGGCACACACATCTTTCATGGTTTATGGATCTCATCATAGAATATAGCAAAATAGTGCCACAGCACCACCCACTACACCTACTACATCATTACCACAAGAGCAATAAAACCTAGCTTGGCAAAAAATAAAAAAAATAAAAAGAAAGTGAACAAGACAATAAAAAAGAGGAAGGCAAAGAAGCAGCACTTCTGTAATGTAGTCCGGAGCAGCAGTGGTGATAAAGCTATCGGCCATCTACCCAGGCCCGAACTCCCTATATTATACAATAAAAATTATGTTAACATTAAGTGATAGTGACTGGAATAAAAGCCAGACAATGGCAGGCCAAAGTTGCATACCAATCACACGGCAACTGCCTGATTTGAAGGAAAGAATGCCAGCTACAACCAGAGATCTTTGACAGGAAGGCTTCTGAAAAAAACACACTCACAGACTGTTTTAGACCAAGATTCATCTCCAAATTTCTCAGCTGTTTTTCAGCAGTTTGAGCCTGTGACTTTTTTAGTTTTAATGGAAGTGGTATCTCAACTAAGGACTTCTAATTCCCCTCAGGATATTGTTCCCTCTTCCCTGCTTAGAGAAACTCTTCACATCATTGGGCCCAGTATTTTGCTCATACTGAATGCCTCACTTTTATCAGGCTGTGTACCAGTTGCCTTCAAGCATGCTGTTGTGCAGCCTATTATTAAAAAGAAAAATCTTGAGCCATATGTTCTTTCCAATTTTAGGCCAATTTCTAAATTACCTTTTATGTCCAAAATATTGGAAAAGGTTGTTTTTAATCAACTTCAAACCTTTTTGACTACTCATGGTATCTGTGAAGAGTTTCAGTCTGGTTGTAGATCCCATCACAGCACCGAGACAGCACTTTTAAGAGTTTTTAATGACCTTCTTTTAACTGTTGACTCGGGTTGTTCTGCTGTTTTGATTCTTTTAGACTTAACTGCTGCCTTTGACACGGTGGATCACAACATTCTTTTGTCGAGACTTGATCATGCTGTTGGTCTTAAAGGCACAGTTTTGTCTTGGTTTAGATCCTATCTATCTGAGAGGTCTTTTTCTGTAGCCCTGGGGGAATATTCCTCTCTCTCAGCCAGTATTTGTTGTGGTGTGCCTCAGGGGTCCATTTTGGGTCCAGTCTTGTTTTCATTATATATGCTGCCTTTAGGAGAGATATTTAGGAAGTACAATATTCCATTTCATTGTTATGCAGATGACATCCAAATTTATCTCCCTATTAAATTGGATGCTTCTGTCCCCCTGCAGCCTCTGTTTAACTGTCTTCATGATGTCAAAGACTGGTTAACACAGAACTTTCTTACTTTAAATGAAACCAAGACAGAAACTATTGTGTTTGGAAGCCGCATCCCTGTGGATAAGCTAACTGGTATTCTTGGCCCTCTTGCATCTTACTGTTCCTCGGCCGTCAGAAACCTTGGAGTGTTTTTTGATAGTTCATTTAAATTTGAGAATCAAGTGAACACAGTTGTAAAGACCAGTTTCTATCAGTTACGGCTGATTGCCAAAGCTAGACCCTATCTTCCTCCAAAGGACCTTGAAAAAATTATTCATGCTTTCGTCACCTCTAGATTGGACTACTGTAATTCTCTGTATTTGGGTCTTGAAGGATCATCTCTCCATCGTCTGCAGGTAGTCCAAAATGCTGCTGCACGTCTTTTAACAGGTACTAGAAAGCATGAACACATCACTCCAGTTTTAGCAGGTCTACACTGGCTCCCTGTCCAGTCTCGTATTGATTTTAAGATTCTTTTACTTACTTTTAAAGTCTTGAATGGAACGGCACCCAGCTATTTGACTAAGCTGCTCAAACTTTATAACCCCAAGAGAGCACTGAGATCATCTAGCCAGATGCTCTTAGTGCAACCGAGGTCTCATTTTAAACATAGAGGGGATCGGGCTTTTGCAGTCGCAGCCCCTAGACTGTGGAATAATTTGCCACTTTATATTCGTACTGCAGAGTCCATACAGTCTTTTAAATCCTCTCTAAAAACTCACCTTTTTACCTTGGCTTTCAATTCGAGTTCAGTTTGAGTCCCATCAGATTTTATGTTGTGGTGTCTTGTTTTAGTGTGTTAGTTTTAGTTTTCTTTTATTCCATCATATTTATTTTATTTATTTTATTCCTTGTTTTATGTTTATGTCTTATTCTATTTTATTCATCAATGGAATTTCTTTGTTGCTTTGTAGTTGATCTTGTGAAGCACTTTGGTCAACAATGTTGTTTTTAAATGTGCTCAAGAAATAAAATTGACATTGACATTGACATTGACAAAAACAAACTAAAAAGAATCCACCAACACTTAATGTAGCAGCTATGACGCGTGAATGGAAACCCAAATGCATGGGCCACAGGAGGAGGTCAATGAGGGCAAAGCTCATATGGCTGCTACCCTTTATACTGTGACCTCATAACACCATTGGTCACCAAACAGTCAATTAACAATGCAACAGATATTCCCTCTGCTACAATTACAACATAGTGAGAACTCACTTTAACTCAATTTGGCAACAGTGATTATCATCAATAGACAAAACAATTTAATGAACCATGAAACATTTAATTACATTTTAATTAAAAACATGTAATTTATCACATTTACAAATTTACAAATCAAATTTACAGCATTATACATAAAAATTCAATTTAAAATATATCAAATTGAAATGAAAACTGTGTTGTATAGCACCTTTAAAATAACAAAGTTGACCAAAGTGCTGCATATTAAAGTATATAGCCCTAAGAACTACACTTAAATCAGAAAATTTGCACAAAACACAACATTAAAAGACAATAAATAAACTAAGCTAAATACATAAAACAGAACAAATGAAAAGAAAATAGTCATTACACTGCAGCCAAATTCCAAGGAGAGGAGATGTGTTTTTAGTAAAGATTTAATTCTGTGTATTGTCTGAGCTGTGCAGATATGGAGAGGTAGATTATCCCATCTTTTATGTGCTAGTTCTCGATCACCTTTAGTTTAATCTAGTTTTAGGCTTCTGTAAGAGCAATTGGTTAGATGACCTCAAAGCTCCTACAGGTGCAAAGAATTAGATTTATGGGGTCTGATGCCCATCTAGGTTTCTGTCATTTCTCAGAGGATACACATCACTTTGGTCAAAAATGATATCATTTGCAGATAAGGGAAGTTATGTATTGTGTTTATCTTCTCTATCCTTGTATGTTCTCATCTTTCTTTTTTGAGAGTTTATTCATTTTTACTTCCTTGCTGTGTAGATAGGATTACTGAGGCCCCACCCTGGAGCCAGGCCTGGGGAGGGAACGCATCTGTTGGCCAGGCATTAGCCTGTGGTGCCCAACTGGGTGCAGGCCATGGGCCTACCCTTATGTAGGCCCACCAGCTGCAGAAGGGGTTGCAGAGTTCGGGTGCATTGTGTGTCAGGTGGTGGGAAAGGGTGGAGGCCCGTGTGGACCAATTCCCGAATATCAAGACTGGCAATTGGGACATGGAATGTCACCTCTCTGGTGGGGAAGGTTGTATGAGGTTGAGAGATAGATAAGCCGCGTTTCCATATGGAACGACTCGGCCCGGGTCGACTTAGTCAACACAACTCGGCACGGTCGTGTTGTTTCCATTGCAAATGAGGCCCACCACAGTGTGGTGGTCTACTGCAGCGTGGGCAGTAGTCTCATGACGTATTTCGTATGTGGCTCAAAACACAACAGAACAATGGATGAGATGGAGGCAAGCTAACAGCTAATGCCAGTTTAATATTATCATCATGCATAAGTACCCCATACAATGTTTTAATTGAGGAAGGTTATCATTAAGTATAACCCCATACCGCCGAACATGTCATAATTGGCATTTTTCAAGAGCCGCCGTTCGCGGACTTGCGTCAACCGTAATAAAAACACAGTAATACCCTATGTTGGTTGTGAAATGCAGTTTCTCAGCTTTCAGGAACAGTTTAAATTTTTCCGATAGGACAAACGGTCGCGTTATTATAATCGCCCGGCAGTATAGGGTTACAATATGTATGCTGTGTGCGTTTCAGATGGCTCTCACGTTGCAAAACTACCGCGGCAAACTGTCGGTCTGGGAATTCAACCGGTGCTTTGCGTGCCTCCAGTTTCTTGCTGTAGGGTTTTAAAAATGGCGCGCTTGATTCTGGTGAAAGAGTCGCTTTCATAACTCCGCTAGTGACCACACTCCCCGGCCAATCAGTGGCATGCTGTCCTCCGCGTCACATTTTTGTATCGCCTGGGATCGCTCATAACTTTGGGTGAGTGGGTACTAAAAAGTACCTGCAAACTTGTACAAGTTTCTAATGGAAACGCTGTCAAACTGCGGCGAGTTGCGGCGACCCACGCTGAGTAGTCCCTTATGGAAACGCAGCTATATAATCTAAATCAGGGGTGCCCAAACTTGGCCCACGGGCCGCTTCTGGCCCTGCCCCCTACTTCTGGTCCGCGAAGTGAGGTTAAAAAGTAACATACAATTTGGCCCTTTAAGTTCCTTTTTTTCAAGGAGGAGTTTGATGAGGCCATGGATAAAGACTTGTGGACAGGTGAGTCTGGCAAACCGTCAGGTGACTGAAGAGGGGAAAGTGGTGCACTACTCACACGCTCTATAGTTTGGGTTGGACGCTGCTGGAAGGAACACTTTGAGGACAGGGTGTCTGTCCAATTGTTGTGGGCCATTCAGTCACTGTACAACCACAGCGAGAGCTTTGTCCATATTGCTGGCAATAACTCATTTCCTGTGGGTTTTGTACTTTGTCAGGGCTTCCCTTTGTCACAGAGTTTGTGGATAAATTTTATGGACATAATTTCTAGACATAGCCAAGTGGTGGAAAGCTCCCGCCTTGGTGGCCTCAGAATCTCATCTCTGTTTTTTGCGGATGATGCAGTCCTGTTGCCTTCATTAGGTGGTAGCCTTCCGCTCACCGTTGAATGGTTCGCATCTGAGTGTGAATTGGGTGGCATGAGAATTAACACCTCTAAATCAGAGGCCATAGTCCTCAACTGGAAAGGGTTGGAGTTCTCCCTCCAGCTGAGGGACAAGGTGGAGGAGTTTATGTATCTCTGGGTCGTGTTCACGAGTCATGGGAGAAAGGAGCGGAAGATTGACAGATGGATTGGGTCGGCATCTGCAGTGATGCGGACACTGCTGTCTGTTGTGCAAAAGAGGGAGCTGAGTTTGAAAGTAAAGCTGCTGATTTACCAGTCAGTCTAAGACCCTACCCTCATGAGCTTTGAGTAATGACCAAAGGAATGAGATCAGGAATACAAGGGGCAGAAATCTCCCTTAGAGATAGAGTGAGGAGTGCAGGCATTTGGAAGGGGCTCAAAATAGAACTGCTGCTCCTCCACATTGAAAAGAGTCCAGTTGAGGTGGTTCGACCGTCTGACTAGGATGTCTCCTGGGCACCTCTCTGGTGAAGTGTTCCGGGTATGTCCTACTGGGAGGGGGCCGCAGGGCAGACCCAGGACACGATGGAGAGATCATCTCAGCTGGCCTGAGAACGCCTTGGCGATCCCCTAGATTAGTGTTTTTCAACCTTTTTTGACCCAAGGTACATTTTTTCCATTGAAAAACTCACGGGGCACACCACCAGCCAAAAATGTTAAAAAATGATACTCTGTAGCCTATATTAACAATATAGTCATTCTTATCAGTGTCTTGAATAGGAATCAAATAAACCAGCTGTTTGGCTAGTAGGGGCAGGTAATGGTGCTTCAGCGGCGATCGCCCGGCAGTATAGGATTATAAATATGTATGCTGTGTGTGTGTGTGTTTCAGATGGCTCTCATGTTACAAAAGTACCGCTGCAAACTGTAGGTCTGGGAATTCAATCGGTGCTTTGCATGCCTCCAGTTTCTTGCTGTGGAGTTTTAAAAATGGCACGCTTGATTCTGGTGAAAGAGTTGCTCTCATTACTCCGCCTAGTGACGACACTCCCTGGCCAATCAGTGGCATGTTGTCCTCCGCGTCACATTTTTATATTGCCTCTGATCGCTTGGAACCTCGGGTGAGTGAGTACGGGAAAAGGACCGGCAAAGTGTACCTGATTCTAATGGAAATGCCGTCAAATCACAGCGAGTCGAGTCGATCCACTGCGAGTCGTTCCGTATGGAAAACCGGCTTAATTCTCTTGTCTCTATGTACAATGCAATTCGCTACCTGCTGCTATCTAGTCTAGTGATATGGAAAAGTATTACATGATTATGCTCCCAGTAACTACTAAAGCACAGACACTCATGGCATATTAGGTGAAACTGGATAATTTCCCACGGCACACCTGATGATCTCCCACGGCACACTAGTGTGCCGCGGCACACTGGTTGAAAAACACTGCCCTAGATGAGCTTGAGGAGGTGGCTAGGGACAGGAAGGTCTGGGCTTCTCTGCTTAGGATGGATGGATAACTTAAGAAAAAAAAAGAAAAGAAAGAAAATGTTTCCAGGCTAGATAAAAGCCTTTAAGTGCTGAATTGCAACAAGTTAATGTCGGGTAAGCTTACAATGGTACATTAAACCATCAGTTAAGACTTATTGGCCAATGCCTTTAGTTTCTTGTTGCTTTCGAGTCTACTTATGAATGTTGTCTGGTTGGCGTCTTGACTTGCTCCTGTGTTATGGTAGCAATAAAACTGAAACTATTCAAAATATTTTAGTGCACTATAGTTTTTTATACCATGCTAAACTATAGACTCTGGTGTACTCCAATCCAATTCTTGTCTTCATTTCTTGATATAACAGTAAAATGAGAGTTTTCCAGCCCTATGCAGATACAGCAGAGGTAAATAAATAAATTACACGAGTGATGAGGCCAGTCTAAATTAAGATAGGCAGATCATTCCAGAGATTTGTTGCTGCCACAGCAAAAGCCCTGTCCCTTCTGAGCTTAAAAATAGTTTTCTGCACCATCAAAAGCAACTGGTCTGCCGACCTAAGAGTAACAGTGTAGCAGCTCAGAGAGATAAGGTGGGGCAAGTCCATTTAGAAATATAAAAGCAAATAAAAGAATTTTAAAATGGATCCTAAAATGAACAGGCAGCCAGTGAAGTGAAGATAAAACAGGTGAAATATGCTTGTGTTTGCAGGCACCAGTTAAAATCCACCCAGCAGCATTCTGCACCAGTTGAAGGCGAGCAATCGTGGACCCGCTAAACCCTGTACAAAGTGCATTACAGTAATCCAGCCGGGTGTTAATAAAAGTGTGGATTACTGTTTCAAAGTCTTGCCTTAGGAGAACTGGCGTTATTTTGGCCAGTTTCTTCAGGTGGAAAAAAGCTTGATCTGACTACAGCCTTAATGCTGCTATCAACCTTGATGTCAGGATGTATTTTGACTCCTATGTTTGTGATTGTTGGCTTGAGATACTGTGCCAGAGAGCCCAGATCTACCAAAGGGGTCACAGAATTGTTACCAAAAACCATCACCTATGTTTTTTCTCATTGAACCTTAAGAATATTAGAGCCAAAGATACCTCAATGTCACCTAAGCATTTAATAAATTGTGCCACTGAGTAGGAGTCCTTCTTTTTAAGGGGTACATATATCTGGCTATTATCTGCATAGTAGTGGAAAGAAATACCATATTTTCTAAGTATGGGGCCCAACGGTAATAGATAGCGAGAGAACAGGAGTGGCACTAGAACCAAGCCCTGGGCTACCCCACACACAAGTGGGGCAGTGGAGGACACAAATTCACCAAGACCTAAGTGCTGATTCAGTGCTGTGCAGGGGTTTAAAACCAGTTGGAAAACTTCAAAATTTTGTACTCATTTAAAAAGGTCATTAGCTGACTGTAAACTATTTTCTCGAGGATTTTTGATAATTATCAATGCTGATAAAGGAGGACCATCTAAATAATCATCTAACATTTTCAGTAAATAAAACAGGAATTTCTTTCAAAATAATCACTGATCACCAGAAGACTGTTGATATGGATCATCTAATATATGAAACTTTTTTATTTTATCTTATGGTCTTTTCAAAAAGAGGAAGTAAAAAAGATTTGTGAACTAGTCACAAAAAACATAAAATGTTTATAAAAACATATAATAAAATAAATTTGTTTAAATTTGTTTGTAATAAACAATAACATTTAGAAAAATTATACTAATGTATAGTCACGCCTTTACCACAAATTAAAGTAAGATGTCGTCTTTATCCATTGTCTGTGCTGCCATTAGAAAAAACAAGTTCATTAAATGAAACTTAATGTTAGGTTTGGCATACTTTTTAGAATTACGCTTGGATAAGACAAGATGAATAAAACGTTAACTAAGAATTTTATATATTTTTTTATCCCTTAATGAAGCAAAGCTCAGAATGAAGGAATACACGAATGTTAATGCAAAATACACCCAACCTCTTTAATATTCTAGAAATTTTTGAGAATATCCGTGAAAATGTAATATTTACCTAAGAACAAATGTACAATCATTCAACAACCTCCTAACACCCAAACAGTTGAACACACACTATAGTACCAAAAGTATTCACTCATCCATCCAAATCCTTGAATTCGGGTGCCCCAATCACTTCCATGGCCACCGGGGTGTAAAATCAAGCACCTAGGCATGAAGACTGCCTCTACAAATGAGTTGCTCTCAGGGGCTCAGTGAATTCCAACATAGAACTATCATTAGTTCAATCATGAACTAAATTGTCCACAGTCAACTGTTGGTATTATAACAAAGTGAAAGCATTTGGGAATGATAGCAACTCAGTCATGAACTGGTAGGAGATCTAAAACGACATAGCAGGGTCAAGAGGACTATAGTGTGCAGAAGTCACTAATCGCTACAGACCTCGAAACGTCATGTGGTCATCGTACCTCAAGAACAGTGCATCGAGAGCTTCATAGAACTGGATTCCATGGCTGAGCAGTCGCATCCAAGCCTTACATCACCAACCACAATGCAAAGCTTTGGATGTAGTGGTGAACAAATGCAAAAGAACTCTTTAACACAAGAATCATACAATAATACTTTGTCTAAGAAAGCAATCGCCACTCCTCCGTGAATTGCCAATTCATCCATGAATCACCAATTCATCTATGAATTTCCACTCCTCTGGGAATCACCACTACTTCGTGAATCTCCATCTCACCATGGTGGATAGGTTTGTGTGTCCTAGTGAGCCCAGGAGCTATATTATCCAGAGGCTTGTCCCCCTGGTAGGGTCTCCCATGGCAAATTGGTCCTGGGTGAAGAGCCAGACAAAGAGTGTTTCCAAAGACCCGTATGGAGGAGTCATCAAGGGAACTGTTTGTTCTGCCTGGGATAAGGTTACAGGGGCACCATCCTGGAGCCAGGCCAGGGGAGGGAGAGCATCTGGTGGCTGGGCATTAGCCTGATGAGGAGACACATGGGCCTGCCCTCATGTAGGCCCACCACCCACAGGAGGCGTTGTAGGGGTTGGGTGCACTGTGTGTTGGGCAGTGGCCAAGGACACAGGCCCTGGCAGACCGAGCCCCAGCTGTAAAGACTGGCTATTGGGTCATGAAATGTCATCACTCTGGTGGGGAAGGAGCCTTAGCTAGTGCATGAGGTTGAGAGATACAGGCTAGATATAGTCAGGCTCACCTCAAAGCGCAGCCTGGGCTCTGGAACCACTCTCCTGGAGAGGGGCTGGACTCTGTTATAGTGAGATCTGGAGGGGCGTGATTGGAGGAACAGCCAGCCTGTTCTGGAGCCGAATGGTATTTTTTATTGGACTTCTGTGCAAAATTCATTTTGTCCATAATGAACACCATGTTCGAATAGGATGTCTATAAGTGCACGTGACACCAGGACACCCTAGGTCACAGGTCGATGACCAGGTTTGTAATCGTATCATCAGATCTGAGGCCATATGTTCTGGATACTCAGGTGAAAAGAGGAATTTAGCTGTCAACTAATCACCAAAAATTTGGGTGTTGGAAGAGTTCGGGGAGTCCAAGGTAAATCACTTTCAGACATGCTTAAAGTGATTCTGTCAATCCGTCATGTAACTCAGGAGGGGAAAGCAGTACTCTACTCAAACAAGTGCAGTTGGGAGTGCTGCTGACTTCAACTGAGGCTATAGTCAGGTGGTGGAAGGAATATTTTGAGGACCTCCTTAAGCCCACTGACAAACCTTCTGTAGAAGAAGCAGAGTTTGAGGGTGAGGTCACTGAGGTGGTTAAACAAGTCCTTGGTGGCAGGGCCCCTGGGATGGACAAGAGGCGGCCTGAATTCTCTGGATGTTATAGGGCTGTCTTGGTTGACACACCTCTGCAACATCACGTGGAGATCTGGGGAGGTGCCACTAGATTGGCAGACCAAAGTGGTGGTAGCCATCTTTAATAAGAGAGATCGGAGGGTGTGCTCCAGCTATCGGAGGATCATACTCATCAGCCTCCCTTGTACGGTCTATGCCATGGTGCTGGAAAGGATGGTACATTGGTCAAACCTCAGATTCAAGAGGAACACTCGGTTTTCACCTTGGTCCAACGCTGGTCTTCATCATTGTGATGATTTTCGAGTGTGCGTAGAAGTTTGCCAATCTAGTCTACATGTGGAGAAGGCTTTCAAACGTGTCCCACATCATATCCTGTGGGGGGGTGCTGTAAGAGTATGGGGTGTTTAGCCCATTGTTGTGAGCCATTTAGTCCCTGTCACTGACACTGCACTTGTCTGTCATGGGAGGGAGCTGAGTGTGAAAGCAAAGCTGACGATTTACCGGTCAATCTACGTCCTACCCTCATCTTTGGTCAAGAAATTAGGGTAGTGACCGAAAGAATGGAATTGGAAATACAAGTGACAGAAATGATCTTTCTCCAAAAGGTGGCTGGCCTCTCTCTTAGAGATAGGGTGAGGAGTGCAGCCATTCAGGAGGGGCTCAAAGTAGCGCTGCTGCTCCTCCACATCAAAAGGAGCCAGTTGAGGTGGTTCGGGTATCTGACTATGGAGGCCTCCTGGGCGCCTCTCAGGTGAGGTGTTCCAGGCAGATTATATCTCTCAGCTAGCTTGGGAACACCTTATGGTCCCCCTGGATCAGGAGGTGACTGGAGAAAGGGAGGTCTGGGCTTCTTTCTTAGGCTGCTGTTCCCCCTACCTGGCCCCAGATAAGTGGAAAAAAGATGGATGGATGGGTGGATGGATGGATGGATAACTTAAATTAAAAAAGAGAGAAAATGTTTCAAGGCTAAAAAATCATTTAAGTATTGACTTGCAAGAGGTTGATGTTGGGTAAGCTTACAGTGGTAAATTAAACCACCAGTTAAAACTTTTTGGCCAATGGCTTTAGTTTCTTGATTCTTTTGGGTCTACTTCTGAACCTAAGTGTGACTGGAGTCTTGACTTGCTCCTGTGTTATGAAACTGTTCGAAATATTTTAGCACGCTATAGTTTTTTTTAAACCATGTTAAACTACTATAGTTTACTCTGGTGTACTCAAATCCTATTCTTGTCTTCACTTCTTGATATAACAGTAACACGAGAGTTTTCCAGCCCTATGCAGATACAGCAAAGGTAAGACAAAACAGCTGGGCAGGTTAAACCAAACCAGACATACTGACACCAAACACTTGACAGTGCTGCTCAGCAGAAGTGACTTCTCAAGAGCATTTGTTACAAGCACTCCAACAAACCAAAGCCACACAGTGCAGGTTATAGCTGTGATGGTGTAGAATGCTCTCAGCTTTGATTGGTCAACTGTCTCCTTTTCCCCACTTCCTTTCCCTGGCCTTGGGCGAATCAGAACACACAGAACAGAGAGGCTGCAGAATGATATAATGATTATGGAGAAAGCCAAAACAGAGAACAATGGGGCAGTTGTGTAGTTTGGTGTTAATACAGTTGTAACACCAATCAGTCCAATGCTCAGCACCCAAACACAGCCAATGGTGATGTTCCTGATCCTGACCCCACGGGCATTTCTTAGACCCAAGTAGATAATGGGGTGAACAACAGCCAGATAACGCTCTACACAGGTCAGGACATGAAAAAATACCTGTCCATAGTAAGCCATTACAGAAGCCTGTAATCCTACAGTCACAGTCATTGAGTCATTAATGTATATGCCACAAAAGTTGAGGATGCATGCTAAGCTCCAGATCAGCTCTATGACAGCCATGTGGTAGGTGACGATGTCAGAGTGGCTTGCTGCTTTAAAGGAACGTTGCTGCTGCCATCTTTGATGACCCACATAAAGGACGAAGGCACAGAGAGGGAGGAGGAGGATGACTTTAAATGCACAGAAGGAAATGAACATGGTTGTATTTATGGAGCAGACATTGTCCAGAAGATAGTCGGAGGTGGAGTTAAGTGACATATCTGCTGTACGTTGTAGATCTGAGGAGAAAAAGCAATTAGAGGGACAGATAGGAGAAGAGAGAGATTGAGAGTCCACAGTTATAATTCATCTTATAAACAACATTTACTTTAAGACAATCAAAGTATCAGTCCTTAAAGTGTGAATTAAATTTTTACTCCTAGAACAAGGTAGGGAATTGTTGACATTGGAAAAAAGTTATATCTCTTTTTTTGACATTACATAATTCTATAATCACAGTCAATGCTCTTAGATTCACCGAATCAAAAAAGTATTGGTATTACTCTGTTTCAGTACAGCTGCAAGAGGGAGCAGCTATGAGTTTCACACAGACTGTACTGTTATCTCTCTTAATTATTATCTGCTTAATTATTAAAAATGAACTTTTCACTAAATTTCATCAAGAGTGAGTTATTGCTCAAATCTGTAATAACGTCATATCTTTATGAGGCAAGTGGGAACAAATCAAAATGAGGCCTTTTAAAGGTTTTAAAGGTAAAGTTAAAAAGGATAAAGGAAAAATACACTGTTTCCAATTTTTTTTCCCATAAAATTAAGTAGCTGACAGAAAACCTGGTATTACTTAATCTACATAACCATCTAGAGCAAACATTTGAATAAATCAAGCAGAAATTTCTTTCAAAAAATCACTGAATTATCACCAGAACAATGTTGAAATGGACCATATTAACATTTTTATTTTATCTTGTGGTCTTTTCAAAAAGAAACACAAAAACATTTGGGTAACAGATAACATTTTTAAAAATTAATGTAATGCATAGTCATGCCTTTAACACAGATTAAAGTAAGATGTAATCTGTATCCATTGTCTGTGCTGCCATCAGAAGAAACAAGTTTATTATATGAAGCTTTTTAAAAAAAAAAAAAAAAATAGAGCTTACAAAATTTATCTGAGATTGAAATGTTTTCATCTTAGTGGTATCGGTTTAAAAGGATAAGGAAATATTAAGAGCACCCACCTTGTTGGTAGAGTTCCTCTAGTTTGTGTCTCCAAACTGACTGCAGGCTGTTCACTCTAAATGTGCACTGGTGATTCTGCCTGTGTTCAGGTTGTTCATACAGCAGCAGGACTTTATGGACTTTTTGCATGAATCAGTAGGTGGTACTTATTGTAAATGACAGCAGCAAATTATACTTCAGCATATGGACAAGAGTGCAGTACTGCAGACGACATATGTATTTTCTAAATTATTGTCACTTCATTCATGAACCCAAAACTAAATTGGAGTGTTTGTAATTGGTTTTGATTCAGTTTTTATATGTGACAAAACAAAACAAAACAAAAAAAAATGCAGTTTTGGATTCTCAAAAGTTAGTAATATATATTCAGAGATTTTTGGTGTTGATGCTTCATTCAATCAATCCGTCACATCTGCCACAATTCAAATGGGCTGTAAACAAACACAGGTGTTCATTCAAATTAAGCAGAGTCATGCAGACTGTATTTACATAGATCATGGAGCAGTTTGGGATGTCATTTATGTGCGTGATGATTTATAAATCGTGCTGCCATTAGCAGAGTTAGTGTCATATTTAATAATTCAAATTGGTCAATCATAATGCTAAAAGCACAAAGTTGTCCCTGATTCATGTTGCAGTAAGAAAGAAAAACCCACAATGGTCGCTGAAATAACTTGAAACTGACAAAAGTTATAATAAATAAATAAATTTACTAAAAATAAACTCATGAAAATCAGCCACTGATTTTGAGTTGTGGGTCAACAGAATTATTAAAAATAATAATAAAACAACTAATAAATGCACATTTTAAAGTTTTCTTCAGTGAATTATCAGAAAACAGATCGAGGGCATCAATGCTTGCTTCCATTGCTCTACATCAGACATTAAGTTGCTGATGTTTTGCTGTTGAAATGATGATACATAAATAACATTTAATTACATTTTAATTAAATACTTATAACTGTTTAGTTTTAAAAAGTTTACTTTAGTTTGCAAAATAGCAAACTGAAAATAAAACTGTGTTGTATTTATTGCCAGTAGTAAAATGTTTGACAACAATTCAAATATGGAACAAAGTTTAAAGTCAAGTTTATTTATATAGCACGTTTAAATTAACAAAGCTGATGAAAGTCCTGCACACCAAAGTATGTAACACTAAGAACTACACTTAAATCCAAAAATTTGCACAAAACACAACATTAAAACACAATGAATAAATTAAAATAAATAAAATGAAACAAATGAAAAGAAAATGCAGTCATCTAACGTGATTTTACACTGTAACCAAATGCCAAGGAGAGGAGATGTAAAGATTTGAATCTGTGTATTGTCTGAGCTGTGCAGATATGGAGAGGTAGATTATCCCATTGTTTCGGTGCTGCTGCTTGTATTTTCTCGTCTTTCTTTTTTGAGAGTTTATTCATTTTTACTTCTTTGCTGTGTAGAAGCAGCTCTGTAGTAAATCTTTTTCATAGTAAAAAAGAAAATATAACAGCAAAGCTTTAGAGGAATTATATTGCATGTCATATCACGTCACAGCCAAACTCTCATTTGTTTACTTACTCTTAGAAAAATCTTGTGTGACCAGGTTTCGCTTATGCTTATCTCAGTTTCATCATTTTGTGTATTTACACAAAAAAGGTGTGATGTAGGCCTCAGGGCCATTATAGATACAGACAGGAGACACCAGTTGCAAGATCATGACACTGTGTTAAAGTGACTGATATATCTTTTGAAGCTGACTGATAAATCTTTTGAAGCTGTTCTCATATTTGTTCTCACGATTGTGGAGAAGCCTTGAATTTAATTTATTTGAACATTTCATTACAAGAATTGTTCATTTTATCAATAGGTGTCCACATTACACATACAAATCAATTCACTTCAGTTTGATTTAAATAGCACCAAATCACAACAGTCACCTCAGACACCATTTGAATACAGCATTCAAATCTACTGGTCACTTAGCCTGAACATCACCTGTTTCTGCTGTATTTGTGTGTGTAATGCTATCTTTCTGAGGACTAATTTAAACCATCATAGTGAGGACCTAGTGCTGAAGTTTTGGCTGTTTATTCTTGTCAGCTGTGTACAGTGGGGTTTGGTGTTTTCGAGACAGGCATACTTTTTATAAAATGTTAACTGAGAATTTTATATATGTTTTTATTCCTTAGTGAAGTGGAGCTCAGAATGAAGGAATGCACAAATGCAAATGCAAAATACACCGAACCTCTTTAATATTCTAGAAATTTTTAAGAATTCACCATGAAACATTAACAACCATCTAAGAACTATTGTTCAGTCATTCAAAAACCTCCTAACACCCTGGCAAACACCCAAACAGTTGAACACACACTGTATTACTGAAAGTATTTACTCTATCATTCAAATCCTTGAATTCAGGTGCTCCAATCACTTCCATGGCCACAGGTGTATAAAATCAAGCACCTAGGCATGCAGACTCCTTTTACAAATGGGTCCATCTCAGGAGCTCAGTGAATTCCAGCATTGTACTGTCACAGGATGACACCAATGCAACAAGTCCAGTCATGAAATTTCCTTGTTACTAAATTGTCAACTCAGCCACGAAGAGGTAGGCCATGTAAAATGACATAGCAGATTCAATGGATGTGGAGGAGCATAGTGCACAGAGGTTGCTAGACCTCAAAACTTCATGTGGTCTTCAGATTAGTGCAAGAACAGTGTATAGAGAGCTCATGGAATGGGTTTCCATCATCGAGCACCTGCATTTAACATTACCAAAAGCAATGCAAAGCTTTGGATGCAGTGGTGCAGTGGTGACCAAATGTTGAACTATTTTGTGCCCTTAGTCAAAGCTAAGGTCATTAGGCCTTTTTCTGAGACCAATGGAGTCTCAGAATAAGGCCTTTATCTCCAGAATCATATAATAATACTCTGTGTATCATTTGGAAAACTTTTGTATACTTTGACATTGCATAACTCCTTGAATCGCCACTCCTCTGTGAATCGCCACCTTATCATGGTGGAGAGGTTTGTGTGTCCCAGTGGTCATAGGAACTATATTGTCCACAGGCTTGTCCCCCTGGTAGGGTGAGGGGCCAGGCAAAAAGTGATTCCAAAGACTGCTATGGAAGAGTCATCAAGAGACTGTTTACCCTTGATTCCCAGGACCCCACTCTGCAGGCCTGGGGAGGGAGCTTGAGGGAGAGTCTGGTGGCCAGGCATTAGCCTGAAGAGGAGACATGGGCCTGCCCTCCTTTAGGCCCACCACCCACAGGAGGTGTTGTAAGGGTTGGGTGCACTGTGTGTCGGGCAGAGGCCAAGGGCAGAAGCCCTGGTCGACCGATCCCTGGGCCAACTGATCCCTGGCTGTCAAGACTGGCTATTGGGACATGAGCTAGTGCGTGAGGTTGAGAGATACCAGCTTGATATAGTCAGGCTCACCTCAATGCATGGTCTTTGCTCTAGACTGTGACTGGGAGGAACAGTCAGCCTGTTCTGAACCTGAATGTGTTCCATAGCCACCACTGGACTTCTGTGTAAATCACTATTTGTCCATAACGAACACCATGTTCGAACATAAGGATGTCTATAGGTGCACATGATACCAGAATACCCTAGGTTGCATTGTGAGGATATTCACCTGTGCGTGGGAATTTGCCCATCCAGTCAACACGTGTCCCTTTGGGTATCCTGTAGGGGGTCCTGCAGGAGTATGGGGTGGGTGGCTCATTGTTGTGGGCAATTCATTCCCTGACACTGACGCTACATCAATCTGTAGTAGTATTGCGGGAGCTTACAATGGTACGTTAAACCACCAGTTAAGACTTTTTGGCCAATGGCTTTAGTTTCTTGATTCTTTTGGGTCTACTTCTGAATCTAAGCGTGACTGGAGTCTTGACTTGCTCCTGTGTTATGATAGTAATAAAATTGAAATATTTTAGCACGCTATAGTTTTTTTTAAAAACCATGTTAAACTACTATAGTTTACTCTGGTGTACTCAAATCCTATTCTTGTCTTCACTTCTTGATATAACAGTAACATGAGAGTTTTCCAGCCCTATGCAGATACAGCAGAGGTAAAACAAAAGAGCTGGGCAGGTGGAACCAAACCAGAGCTCTTAACACCAAACACTTGACAAAGCTGCTCAGCAGAAGTGACTTCTCAAGACCAATTCCTACAAGCACTCCAACAAACAATAGCCACACAGTGCAGGTTATAGCTGTGATGGTGTAGAATGCTCTCAGCTTTGATTGGTCAACTGTCTCCTTTTCTCCACTTTCTTTCCCTGGCCTTGGGCGAATCAGAACACACAGAACAGAGAGGCTGCAGAAAGAAATAATGATTATGGAGAAAGCCAAAACAGAGAACAATGGGGCAGTTGTGTAGCTAGGAGGTAATACAATTTTAACACCAATCAGTCCAATGCTCAGCACCCAAACACAGCCAATGGTGATGTTCCTGATCCTGACCCCACGGGCACTTCTTAGACCCAAGTAGATAATGGGGTGAACAACAGCCAGATAACGCTCTACACAGGTCAGGACATGAAAAAATACCTGTCCATAGTAAGTTATTCCAGAAGTCTGTAATCCTACTGTCAGAGTCATTGAGTCATTAATGTATGTGCCACAATAGATGAGGATGCACCCTAAGATCCAGATCAGCTCTATGACAGCCATGTGGTAGGTGAAGATGTCAGAGTGGCTTGCTGCTTTAAAGGAACGTTGCTGCTGCCATCTTTGATGACCCACATAAAGGACGAAGGCACAGAGAGGGAGGATGAAGATGACTTTCAGTGCACAGAAGGAAATGATCATTGATGTATTCATAGAACAGACATATTCCAGAAGATAGTCGGAGGTGGAGTTAACTGACATATCTGCTGTACGTTGTAGATCTGAGGAGAAAAATAAATTAGAGGGACAGATAGGAGAAGAGAAAGACTGAGAGTCCACAGTTATAATTTATCTTATCAAGAACATTTACTTTAAGACATCCCTTAAAATATCAGTCATTCATTTGTGAACAAAATTTTTACTACAAAAACAAAAGTTGGGAATTGTTGACACTGGAAAAATTATACCCAGAAAGCAAAAGCCTGACTCGGTGTGTTTCTCTTGCATCATATTATCAGTTTGGTGGTGTTTAAAAATGTAGAAGTGATAATTTTTCTATCATCTAAAATATCATCTGTAGATTTGTCTACACTGAAAATAATAATGAGACATTGATATTAGAAGATGCTTGCAACTCTGAATATAAATATGTTTAACACACAAAACAAATCTGGCTATTGGTATTGCTCTGTTTCAGTACAGCTGGAAGAGGGAGCGTCATCCAATTAATTATTATAAATGAATTGATTTACCTCAATTTCTTCAAGAGTGGGTTAGTGCTCAAATCTGTAATAATGTCATAACTTTATTGTGGCAAGTGGGAACAAATCACAATGAGGCTTTCCAGATTATTGTTAAAAAGAATAAACCAAAAACCAGTTTACTTTATTTCCGAATACTTTTTTCGGTCCATAAAATTAACTAATTGACAGAAACACTGGTCTTACTTGATCTACAAACTTTTTGACTCTGGGGCCACAGTGACTTTTTGAAATTTGACAGATCGGCCGGGCCAGCACCAGATGCATACATATCAAACATAAACATAAAAAAGGCATTACAGTGTTAATATTTACATTTACTTTTAGTGGGCACAGTGTTGTTTTTTGCCAGTGCATCAAAGTGTGGTGTTAGTTTTGTTGTAGCAACTCTCAGAATCCTTTACATCAGTCAGAACTATGATATTTGATTTTATTTGGGCAATTCTGTACCGATATTCGATGGGCTGGATTAAAATGACCAATGGGCTAGATGTGCCCCACGGGCCATAGTTTGCACACCCCAGATCTAGAGCAAACATTTGAACAAATCAAACAGAACTTTCTTTCAAAATAATCACTGAATTCTCACCAGAACACTGTTGATATGGACCATCTAACATATTAAACTTTTAATTTTATCTGATAGTTTTTTCAAAAAGAGGAAGAAAAAAGATTTTTGACTTATTCACAAAAAAAGCAACACAAAAACATTTGTGCAGGAGATAACATTTACAGAAATTAAATTAGTGCAAAGTCACGCCTTTAAGACAGATTAAAGTTAGATGTAATCTGTATCCATTGTCTGCCATCAGCAGAAACAAGTTCATTACATTAAAGCTTTTTAAAAAAGACCTTACAAGAGTCATCTGAGATTGAAGTGCATAAGGAAATATTAAGAGCACCCACCTTGTTGGTAGACTTCCTCTAGTTTGTGTCTCCAAACTGACTGCAGGCTGTTCACTCTAAATGCGCACTGATGCTTCTGCCTGTGTTCAGGTTACTCACACAGCAGCAGGACTTTATGGAGTTTTTGCATGAATCAGTAGGTGGTACTTATTGTAAATGACAGCAGCAAATTATACTTCAGTATTTGGATAAGAGTGCAGTATTGCAGAGGACATATGTATTTTCTAACCACTATGGAGACTTTATACAGCAAAATTATTGTCACCTCATGCAGGAACCCAAAACTGAATGGGAGTGTGTGTAATTGGTTTTGATTCAGTTTCAGATCGTCAAGGATGTGTAAAAAGTTAACGATATATAGTAAGAGGTTTTTGGTGTCTGTGCTTCATTCAATCAATCCATCACATCTGCCAGTACTCAAATAGGCTGTAAACAAACACAGGTGTTCATTCAAATTAGCAGTGTCATGTTGACTGTAAGTACATAGATCATGGAGCAGTTTTTTCCACTTGCAGCTCAGTTACATTTAAGAACCAAAGCTACAGGCTGGCACTGACAACACATCGGCAGCTATCTAAACAACTGAATAAATAATGCTATGCTGAAAAACTTAGTAACCTAAAACCTTCCCTCTCCAAAAGGCGCTGCTGAATAGCAGGGAAAATTGTGAATTCAGGTCCCTCTATTTTATTGATTTATAGACTAGGGCAACCACCAAGTAGCACTGCAGTACTTGCCCTGGTAACTACAGATAAACTAGTTAAAAACATCTGTTTTGGGGCACCAGGGTGACTCAGCGGTTGAGCGGGCGACCACATATGCTGCATGGAAATGCAGACGGAGTAGGTTTGAGTCGCGACCTAGTCGCCATTTACTGTGTCTTCCCCCATCTCTCCTCCCACCTTCCTGTCTCCCTCCACTGCAAAGCTATAAAAAAAAAAGCCAAAAAAAATAAACCCATCTATTTTGATCCACACAATTTAATGTCAATGTCAATGTCAATTTTATTTCTTGAGCACATTTAAAAACAACATTGTTGACCAAAGTGCTTCACAAGATCAACTACAAAGCAACAAAGAAATTCCATTGATGAATAAAATAGAATAAGACATAAACATAAAACAAAGAATAAAATAAATATGATGCAATAAAAGAAAACTAAAACTGACACACTAAAACAAGACACCACAACATAAAATCTGATGGGACTCAAACTGAACTCGAATTAAAAGCCAAGGTAAAAAGGTGAGTTTTTAGAGAGGATTTAAAAGACTGTGTGGACTCTGCAGTACGAATATAAAGTGGCAAATTATTCCACAGTCTAGGGGCTGCGACTGCAAAAGCCCGATCCCCTCTATGTTTAAAATGAGACCTCGGTTGCACTAAGAGCATCTGGCTAGATGATCTCAGTGCTCTCTTGCGGTTATAAAGTTTGAGCAGGTTAGTCAAATAGCTGGGTGCCGTTCCATTTAAGACTTTAAAAGTAAGTAAAAGAATCTTAAAATCAATACGAGACTGGACAGGGAGCCAGTGTAGACCTGCTAAAACTGGAGTGATGTGTTCATGCTTTCTAGTACCTGTTAAAAGACGTGCAGCAGCATTTTGAGAAACAAAAAGCAAAACTCTACTTTTGTGCTCTGTTTGTAAGTGCTTATATATTAATAGATAACCATTTTAGTCTCTTATCATTCATCTAAATGTGAAAACATGCAGTTTATTTCTTTTTTTTACTCAGCACAAATTCATCAATTGTTTCCTAATAAAAAGCAATTTTTTTGCTCTGTGTAGATACAGCAGAGGTAACACCAAACCGCTCGGAAGGTTAAGCCAGTCTACACTTGTTTTAACCACACACTTGACAGGGATACTCAATAAAGGTGAACTGTTCACTGTAATAGAAACAAGCAGCCCAACGAACCACAACCAGAGCACGGATGATATAACTGTGAGGGTGTAGAAGGCTCTCTGCTTTGATTGGTCAAGCCGCTTCTTTTCTCTGTCTCCTTCCCCTGGCCCTTGGCGAATCAGAACACAGAGAACAGTGAGGCTGCAGAAAGATATGATGATTATGGACAAAACCAAAATACACAACACTTGTATGGTGGCTGCATTATGCATAAAAAGAACTTCAACTCCCATCAGTCCAATGCTCAACACCCAAGCACAGACAATGCTGATGTTCCTGATCTTGACCCAACGGGCATTTCTTAGACCTAGGTAGGTGATGGGGTGAACAACAGCCAGGTAACGCTCTACACAGGTCAGGAGGTGGAAAAATATCCTCCCATAGAAATTCATATAACGAGCATATATTCCAAGATTTTGCAGTGCTGAGTTATTAGAGTACATGGCACCAAGACCACAGATGCCCCCGAAGACCCAAATCAGCTCCATAGCAGCCATGTGGTAGGTGAAGATGTCAGTGTGACTTGCTGTTTTAAAGGAGCGCTGCCGCCGCCATTGTTTGTGACCCAGGTAGAGGACGAGGGTGGAGAGAGGGAGGAGGACGACAAGTCTGATTAAACTGTTGGTGAGTCTTATGTATCTGTTAATTGGGTACATGTTGCAATCCATAATGCTGGAGGTGGATGAGGAGTTGACTGTCATATCTGCTGTATATTGTAGTTGTGCTGAAAAAATGAATAAGATACACAAATAAGGAGACAGAAGTTATGGAGAAAAGTAAAGGGGAAAGAGAGAGATTGACATACAGTTAGAGTTTATGTTGCTATGTTATTTTGATGCAATCTCACAAATTTTCATTGTGATGTAACATGACAGTCACTGGTTCCTTTAGGATTTTTTTCCCACTGCCCACACTTTAGAATGTTTGGCTTTTTGTTAACATACACAAATATGTTATGTTATCATAATATATTTGTTAACAATAAATGCATATTAAAATCAAACAATGAAAATTAAGAACAGTGAAAAAATGCATTTATAGCTTGTAAATGAAGGCATGTTATGCTTGTTATTTGCGTACATTTACCTTTGTGATTATTGAAGCTTTTTTTAAAAAAAAAGACCTTACAAGATTCATCTGAGATTGAAGTGCATAAGGAAATATTAAGTGCACCCACCTTGTTGGTAGAGTTCTGACTGACTGCAGGCTGTTCACTCTAAATGTGCACTGATGCTTCTGCCTGTGTTCAGGTTACTCACACAGCAGCAGGACTTTATGGACTTTTTGCATGAATCAGTAGGTGGTACTTATTGTAAATGACAGCAGCAAATTATACTTCAGTATTTGGATAAGAGTGCAGTATTCCAAAGGATATATGTATTTTGTAACCACCATAGAGACTTTATACAGCAAAATTATTGTCACCTCGTGCAGGAACCCAAAATTAAATTGGAGTGTGTGTAATTGGTTTTGATTCAGTTTCAGATCATCAAGGATATTAATGATGAGTTAATGATGTATAGTAAGAGATTTTTGGTGTCTGTGCTTCATTCAATCAATCCATCACATCTGCCAGTACTCAAATAGGCTGTAAACAAACACAGGTGTTCATTCAAATTAAGCAGTGTCATGTTGACTGTAAGTACATAGATCATGGAGCAGTCTGGGATTTCATTTATGTGCATGATGATTTATAAATTTTGCTGTCATTAACAGAGTTAGTGTCATATTCAATAAGTTAAATTGGTCAATCATAATACTAAAAGCACAAAGTTGTCCCTGATTCATGTTGCAGTAAGAAAGAAAAACCCACAACGGTCGCTGAAATAACTTGAAACTGACAAAAGTAATAATAAATAAATACATTTACTGAAAATTAACTTATGAAAATCAGCCACTGATTTTGGGTTGTGGTTCAACATGCACATTGAAATAAATATGAAAAAAAATGAGGCTACGTTCACACTGCAGCCTGAATGGACCCAATTCCAACATTTTTTGCGTGGTCGTTCACATTTCCAAATATGTGCGACTTGGATGTGATCTGTGTGTGAACAGCAGACGAACCAAAAAGTGTCCTGCATGTGCAGTAGATGACGATAAATCACATGTAGTGAGCATGCTCAATGTTTGTGGAAGTCACTCGTGTTTTCCTTCCCGTGTGTGCGTAGCGGGATGCAGAATAGTGACGTTTGTCGAGTATCAATGACGTGCAGGTCAGATAAATGCGACCTGGCCGTACAGACACAGGTTGCGTTTGAAAAGATCGGATACGTGTCGGATTTAGGACCACATATCCAAGTGGTGTGGGTCGCATTTGAAAAAATTGGATTTGTGTTGTTCAGGCTGGCATGAAAAATCAGATACAGGTCGCATGAAGGCAAAAAAATCCGATTTGGGTCACTTCAGGCTGCAGTGTGAACGTAGCCTAAGTCAACAACCTCTGTAGATGACCCAACTAATACAGCCACACAAATACATGGCAACAAACTGACTTAAACTAGCTCCTTTAAAATGCTATTACTGTTCAAGCTCTTGTCTCCTCACATCAGGCATTTTTTGAAAATGTGTTCATTTGAAAACAGTCAAACATGCTCTCCTTCAAAAACACAATCTTATAGGTCATTGTTGCAAACATGTTTTTGTGACCCATAGCTATGTTTTAAAATAAAATTAAGCAACCTCTAGTGGTAGAAACAATTTGTGAAACACATACACAACCACACACACAATATTATTGTATCATGAAAAGTGAAAAGTTGCTCTGGTTGTGTGCCAGAAATTTGCATAATAGGTCAGCTTAGATGTTCATATTTAAAATATAATAACTGAAAGTTTCCCAAACTCTGACAACTTCTCATGAGAAAACAAAATGAAAGGTGATAAATTGATTCACTGCAGATAAAAAAAAAAAAAAAAAAAAAAAAATAATAATTTGTTTCAAGGCTTGATTACATGCTTGCAGTGTGGACTTGCATGTTTGAACCCAGCCAAGCATGCAACCATTATTTAACCATTAACCAATCATGACATCATTACTTTTGGTGCCATGATTGTCTGCAGAGGGGAAGCTTTTTGTTTATATAGTGGCTGGATGATGCTATAAACATTATAGTGTCTAACTATTAGTAGTAATAACTAAGTAAGTAAATAAAGGAGTTATAAGTCTTGGCTCTTCGTGTGCGGTTTTTGAAATAAAATTGGACCTGCAGTCTGAACTGAATTTGCGTTTTTCTGCACTTATGCTGATCCATTTTTTTTTTTTTTTTTTGGCTACTGCTATGATCAAATTTTCAATACTAATGCTGCATTTTACTTTATTTTGGAACTGTTGGGTCCTCCAAATAATCAAACACATCAGTTCCTGCTTTGGGACACAACCAATGTGAGCATTCCTGAAACTGCATCCAGGAACATTTGCAATTTAAAGGAACTGCAGAGTTTGCATAAAAGAAAGCAGGCTTTTTCTTCCCATTTCCATCTTTTTTTTTTTCCACTTGCAGCTCAGTTACATTTAAGAACCAAAGCTACAGGCTGGCACTGACAACACATCGGCAACTATCTAAACAACTGAATAAATAATGCTATGCTGAAAAACTTAGTAACCTAAAACCTTCCCTCTCCAAAAGGCGCTGCCGAATAGCAGGGAAAATTGTGAATTCAGGTCCCTCTATTTTATTAATTTATAGACCAGAGCAGTAGCACTGCAGTACTTGCCCTGGTAACTACAGATAAACTAGTTAAAAACATCTGTTTTGGGGCACCAGGGTGACTCAGTGGTTGAGTGGGCGACCACATATGCTGCATGGAAATGCGGAAGTCGAAGGTTTGAGTCGCGACCTAGTCGCCATTTACTGTCTTCCCCCATCTCTCCTCCCACCTTCCTGTCTCCCTCCACTGCAAAGCTATAAAAAAAAGCCCCCCCCCCAAAAAAAAAACCATCTCTTTTGATCCACACAATTTAAGAAACAAAAAGCAAAACTCTACTTTTGTGCTCTGTTTGTAAGTGCTTATATATTAATAGATAACCATTTTACTCTCTTATCATTCACCTAAATGTGAAAACATGCAGTTTATTTCTTTTTTTTACTCAGCACAAATTCATCAATTGTTTCCTAATAAAAAGCAATTTTTTTGCTCTGTGTAGATACAGCAGAGGTAACACCAAACCGCTCGGAAGGTTAAGCCAGTCTACACTTGTCTTAACCACACACTTGACAGGGGTACTCAATAAAGGTGAACTGTTCACTGTAACAAAAGCAAGCAGCCCAACAAACCACAACCAGAGCACGGATGATATAACTGTGAGGGTGTAGAAGGCTCTCTGCTTTGATTGGTCAAGCCGCTTCTTTTCTCTGTCTCCTTCCCCTGGCCCTGGGCGAATCAGAACACAGAGAACAGCGAGGCTGCAGAAAGATATGATGATTATTGACAAAACCAAAATACACAACAGTTGTATGGTGGAGTCATCATGCATAAACAGAACTACAACACCCATCAGTCCAATGCTCAACACCCAAGCACAGCCAATGCTGATGTTCCTGATCTTGACCCAACGGGCATTTCTTAGACCTAGGTAGGTGATGGGGTGAACAACAGCCAGGTAACGCTCTACACAGGTCAGGAGGTGGAAAAATATCCTCCCATAGAAATTCATAGAACGAGCATATACTCCAAGATTTTGCAGTGTTGAGTTATTAGAGTACATGGCACCAAGACCACAGATGCCCCCGAAGACCCAAATCAGCTCCATAGCAGCCATGTGGTAGGTGAAGATGTCAGAGTGACTTGCTGTTTTAAAGGAGCGCTGCCGCCGCCATTGTTTGTGACCCAGGTAGAGGACGAGGGTGGAGAGAGGGAGGAGGACGACAAGTCTGATTAAACTGTTGGTAAGTCTTATGTATCTGTTAATTGGGTACATGTTGCAATCCATAATGCTGGAGGTGGATGAGGAGTTGACTGTCATATCTGCTTTATATTGTAGTTGTGCTGAGAAAAAAGAAGTAAAGGGGAAAGAGAGAGATTGACATACAGTTAGATTTTATGTTGCTATGTTATTTTGATGCAATCTCACAAATTTTCATTGTGATGTAACATGACAATAACTTTAGCATTTTTCCCCACTGCCAACTCTTTGGAATGAGTAAATGACAGCATGTCATGCTTCTTATGTGCAAACATTTACCTTTGTATTTGATTATTGAAGCTTTGAGACTGTGGGCCACATGCTTATGGTTTCTGCTGGTGCAAAATCCTTTTGATACTGTTGAGACTTAGGGGCTCGATACATGGGGAGTGACGTCACTCTCTTTCCATTCATTTCCTGTGGAACTTGTGCAATGAGGAGACAATCGCTTGCCCTCCTCAAGCCAAGCAACTGGCAAAACTCGTGCATGTGAAATTTCGAGCTCATACACGTAGACGTGCACACGCGGGCAGGCAGCGCGACACAACAAAGCTGAAACATGTTCAACTTTTGTCGCTGTCGCTTTAAAACTAAAACCAATCAGCGAGGGTTTCATTGACTGACCAATGAGTGGAGAGCATGCTACACGCTGCAGTCTGCAGACACTTTCAGCATGAAGTAAAGCATCATTGTAGCTGTGTTTGACTTTCCTATATTATGACACTTCACGCAGTGATTATCAAGATACACATAAAAAGGCAGCTGTATGGAAACTTGTTGGTGCCAAGGTGACCTTAAACAGAAGGACAGAGAGGGCTATTGTGATAATATAGGATGAACCCAAGGTTGTCTTTTTTTTTTGTAGAGGAGACTTAACAGCACGATTTCTGTCAGTTCCAGTAAAATCTTCTAACTCTCCATCTTTATTGCCTTGTGTGACACAGACTGCTTTGAAAATGTCAAAATCCCTCCAAGTTCATAACCAATCAAATTCCTTGGAGACGAGTGACATGAGAGCATGATTCGCAATGCTGCCATTGCTATTGTGTCCTGTGTTTTCGGTTTCACCCCAGTGGCGATGCGGCCCATTTGTCACTGTCATTTATCGCTCCCCATATGTTGAACCCCTTACAGTAAGAACCCACTGTGACACAAGTGTCACCACCCCTTTAAATGTTCTGGAAATTTTCCTTTTTAACTGTTCCCGTATTTTAACCCATGGAGTCTCCAAGTGACACATACTGAAAAACCTGATGTGGTCATGTGACATGTCATGTGAGTTTATGTTACCTTGACAACATTACCAAGATGTCCGTGTGCCTGACTGGCTAATGTCACAGAGCAAGCCAATATTAAAAAGCTTGTTTTTTGTTTCAAACGGTAAGTTCAAGCCATTTATCAGTTGTTTTCCTTTAATTACAAGTCCTTGATAATATTCATTCTGTTCTGATTAAATTCTTTCAATAATTTGATATAAAACAAATGAGGAAATCATATATGTCACATCGGGACTTTACACAAAAAAAATCTTCATTAAAAACCTCATGTGGCCACTGCGAAATATATTGACTATATTTCATTACCATTTTATTTGTTTTTGTAGCACGAATAGCAAAAAAGCGGTACAGTGTCCAGGATGCACTAGAAATCATTCAAGGAGATGACAGTGAGTTTGAGGGATGTGAAGATAGCTCAGATGAAGACCCTGACTGTACTCCCAGCAGCAAAGACATTGAGAATGATGAGTCTAGTGAGTCCTGTGATTCAGACAATAGCGAATTAAATGAGGAACCACAACCCAAGATGAATCCTGGGCAGCAAAATACTGGTGTTAAAGGAAGAACACAGTTTCTTGGAGAAGGAAACAATTTGAAGCTCCTGAATGTACCTTCAAAGGTCAGAGTGTCACACCTCCAGATACTTCTCACACCCCTCTGGAGTATTTCAGGAAGTTCATCACATCAGATAAGCTTGAGTTACTGTAGGAACAATCAAATCTGTACAGTGTACAAAAATCTAAAAATCACAGTAATGTAAACACCACTGTCAAGGAACTGGAAATACTGACTGGCCTCTACCTACGCATGGGTCTTTGTCAGCTGAAAGGGAATTGTGTTGGAAGATTCGCCCCTGGCTCAAGATGTTTCGCAAACAATGCCTGGAAGTCACCCCAGAAGAGCAAAACTCTATTGACGAGCAAATGGTGTCCTTTAAGGGTACTCACAGCCCAATTAGACAGTTTGTGAAAGGCAAGCCCCACCCTTGGGGATTAAAATTTTGGGTGTGCTGCTCTTCATCTGGAATTCTCTGTGATTTTCTGGTCTATGAAATTGGAACTGGGAAGAAAACCTTACTTGGCATGGGAGGTGATGTTGAGTGAGAGATGTTATCGGAACATGTCATCGTGGTTATTGTGTGTATTGCAGTTTTGGTACCTTTTTATTATATTCCTAATTTGTTTGCTGATATTTATATTCCTAGGGTTTTGGTTCTTTCTTAGTTCCATTCTTGGGTTCTGCTTGTTCTACCTGAGTGTTCCTGCCTCCCTTGGGGTTCTTGTCACCAGAAGCTCATTCTCCAGCCACTATGCTTGCCAGCTACTCTTTTCCCCTGCAGCTGGGGCCTCACTCTAAGAAGTGGAGCTTGCCAATTCAGAGTCCGCAAGCTGCAACATAATGCCTCCAGAGCCATTGTACCGATGGCTGGGAAATTCTCTTCCTGAATGAAGTGGGGGCTGCACCGCCTTCATTTTTCTGTCCAGCCAGATTCTGCTTCACTGTCCAACATTCCAGACTTTGAACTCTCCATTCACTCTCCTTCTGTGAGTAAAACGAACTTTAGTCCAAGGAACCTTGTCAAACTGGCTAGTATTACACACCCAGGCTGTTCAACTCTGACTCTGACTGTTTTGTTTCCAAGCCTGATAAAAATTAAAGGGCTACTGTTACATCTGTGCCGAATAAAAATAATAATATTGCACTTCGTGTATCTTGGCTGTTAATAAAAAGATTTTGTGTTCTATTTCTGAAAGAGATTTTTGTGCTAACAGATGTCCTTCTTGAGTACAGTTAGGGCCAACCAGTCCTGCAGCATCAGTAATGCTAAGAGGAAGTACACGGGGAGGATAGCTCACCACTTCAGTGACAGCACTGACTCACGGAACCTGTGGCAGAGGATGCAGGCAATGACGGATTACAAGCCCCCACCGCAGCCCTGCAACAGCACCACCTCTCTGTTGAACAAGCTGATCCAGTTTTTCACTCATTTTGAGGTGCACAACAACGTGCCTGCTCAGAAGTTCCCATCCAGTCCTGGTGTGAAGAAGAAGAAGAACATTCAGCAGGATAAATGCTCTCAAAGCTCTTGATCCTGACAACATGGTCACCACTGACAGGGTGACCAAGGACCGGCCTGTCATGGCACTGTACCTGTTCACTGGGTGAGGATGGCCAAGGCCCACCACCACTTCAGCCTCTAGAAGCAGCGGTGGGCAATGTACATCAGCCAGTGTCATCATCTGACTCTTTTGAGTCACCACAGTGATGCTTGTCAGGACCTTCCATGTTAGAGCCTTCACAGTCTTCACCAGAGCCACCGCCATAATCACCTAAGCCACCTTCAGAGTCATCCTTGCCTGCACCAGCGTCTTATAAGCAACCTGCATGTCATGAGTCCAGAGAATCCCCAAAGCATCCCCAGTTGCTGCACTGCAGCACCAGCCTGTGCAACAGGAGCTTCCTATGTCATTGAGCTCCAGCCAAAGACTATTGTTTTGCTGTCTAGCTGCATTTAACAATGATAATTTCTTAGCACAGTTAAAAATGATTGTCCATTTCTTAATGACTTTAAGTTACATCAGTTCTGATCATAGTATGCTGTTGTTACATCACCTTTTCTTTTTGTGGCCAAAATGTTACAGTATGTTTAATATTATTTTATTTTACATAGTTTTATGGTGTATTTACAGAGACTGAGCATTATGTATTTGCTTTCCAATAAAATATAAATCATTTGAATACACTGTATGTCAAAAATGCATATGGGATAAAACTAATCAGTTTAAGTCCCATTTTCTAGTGGCATCTGTGCATGTTTAAATAGGTATAATGGTTAGTTTTAATTCATGATTATAAAATTAACTGTTATTACTAAATTATTGGGCAGCTGCAGTGTAAGGTGCTCCTGGAAAACAGAGACAAACTGCAGTATATGGAATATGCAGGCTTTAACTGCAATTGGTTAAAGAAAGAAAGAAAGAAAGAAAGAAAGAAAGAAAGAAAGAAAGAAAGAAAGAAAGAAAGAAAGAAAGAAAGAAAGAATTGAAATTGATCAAATTATAGGTGGTGGAATGAAATCAATCATTTGTTTTGCAATCAGAAGGAATAACCGAAGGAAAACTAATTCAGCTGAAAAGGTTTTTAAGCAACAGACATAAATGTTCACTTTTGTGGAAAAGTAAACATTTTAAAAATATTGTACGGTTAGTAAATATAATTTATGAAGAAAAACTACCTTTTCTGTTGCCTCCTTGTTCTTAATACCACGTGTCCAAACTGACTGATTACTGTTTACTCCAATTGTGCACTGATGCTTCTGCCTGTGTTTATTCTCACAATCGCAGCAGCAGGACTGTGTGAGCTTTTTTGCATGATGCAGCAGGGTGTTCGCTGGCTCAATTAATGAGAACTATAAATTTGCAAATTCTTCAATGCAGATCAGAATGCAGTCCTGCTTATTGGGCCCATCAGCAGTTTCTAATGACCATGGAGAATTTATGCAGCAATAAAAAAAAAAAAAAAATTAATAAATTTGATCAGGTTGATTCAAACATGCAGCAAATAAACACAACTCACAGTTAAAAAATATATTACGCTTTTAAACAGCAACAGCAAACTAAAGTTTGAACTGTTAATGATGTGTGAAAAAAAGAGTCCTGTTTGATCATAAATGCTTTTTTAGACTGAGCATTAAACATTATCGGCTAATTTCCATGCCACTGACTCCACTTAATCCTATCACTCCATTAAGTTTGACTGGATTCAAATATCCTACAAAGAAAAACAGGTGTTGATTCAAAGCAGAATCCTGCAGACAGTGTGTACACAGGGCACTTAAATCCCATTTGCATGATTCATAATTTTAATAGTATTGACCCTAGCTGTCATTGGTATGTTCTATGTGTCACAGTTTTTGTGAATCAAAGAACTTCATCCCCAAATTGCTGAATAATTTCAGAATAATGCTCATCAACTGAAATCATCTATAGTACATAATATCATCAAAAGATTCCAAGCATATGGAGAAATCTCTTTGTACAAAAAGAGATGCCTGTGATCTTTGGGTGGCACTGCATTAGAAACAGGCACGATTCAGTCATCAAAATCATTACATGTCCTCAGGAACACTTCCAGAAAACACTTTGACCACAGTTCACTGTGCCATCCCCATATACAGGTTAACACTCTATCATCAAAAAATGAAACCATACGTAAGATAAGATAAGGTATCTTCATTGTCATTGTACAATACAATGAAATTTAGTTGGAGCCATCCGCCAGGTGCCAAAATAATGAATACAAGATGGAAATAATAAACATAAATAAAATAAAATAAATAAGGATCTGGTATATACAGTGAGCAGAGGTAGTATGATGCAGTGAGAACATGATCCAGAAGGGCTGCCATCTTCTCTTTGCCAAAGGACATTTAAAATGAAAATAGAAAGAACAAGAGGGTGGAGGGGTTGCTGCAGTTTTTCAGGACTCACTAAACTGTAAAAAGGTTTCCCTGGGCAACTTTGGCTCTTTCGAATATTTTGGAATTGAGGTAAAAGGCCACAAACGAGCTCTGACACTAACCCTATACAAAACCCCAAAATATGTGGCAAATTTTTTCAATGACTTCAGTGAACTTCTATCTATGATAAGCATTGATTATGATTATTTAATAATTATGGGAGACTTTAACATCCATGTTGACAGCACAATAGACAGAGAGGCAAAAAAGCTGAATGATGTAGTTCAGAACTTTGGTTTGACTCAACATGTTAAACAGCCAACACATAATTTAGGACACACTCTAGATTTGATTATCAGCAAGGGTGTAAATATCTCCAAGGTCTCTGTTATTGACGTCGTTCTGTCTGACCATTTTGCTGTTGTTTTTGAAAGTACAATCTATGTTGACTCACTTAGAAAAACAGATGTTATCACAAAACTCTTGTTTACAGACAGCACAGCTGAAACTTTTAGTCAACTATACTCCTCTTCTTCACTTCCATGCTGTAAACCAGTAGAGGAACTGGTATATAACATATTCTACAAAATCTCAGATATAACGGATTCCATTGCCCCTGTTAAAGTGAAAATTGTGTCTGGTAGAAAGAAATCATCGTGGATAAACTCTCCACTTGTAAGAATAGAAAAAAGCCTTTGTCGAAAGGCTGAACATAAATGGCGTAAAACTCGACTTCACGTTGACTGTGAAATATACAAAGAAAGGCTGCGAAGCTATCACACCTCGTTAAAACATGCAAGGGAAACATTTTTTTTTGTGGAAATCATAAACAAAAACATTAACAACACCCGTGCCCTGTTTGCCAAAGTTGACAGGTTGACAAAACCACCTGTGACTTTACCACCTGAACTCCACTCTGCCAAGGCCTGCCATGAATTTGCCAACTTTTTTACAGAGAAAATTACAAAAATTAGAGGGTTAATCTGCTCATCCATACCAACCCCAATAACGATGCTATGCCCAAACATAACTAAGGCAGAGAAAATGGCTGTATTTCACCAACTCAACCATAAAAACTTAGAATAAATTTTAAAACAACTAAGTTCATCCTCCAGCTATCTTGATATTCTCCCTACAACCTTCCTTAAGAAGGTTCTGCCTGTCATTGCATTTGACCTGATTCAAATAGTAAACTCATCCCTCTCATCAGGTGTTTTCCCCCAGGCTCTAAAAACAGCAGTTATCAAACCACTGTTAAAAAAGAACAATCTGGATAAATCACTACTGCAAAATTACAGACCAATCTCTAACGTTCCATTCATCAGCAAAATTATAGAAAAAGCTGTATTTCAACAGTTAAATAGCTTCTTACTAATGACAAACCGCTTTGATGTTTTTCAGTCCGGCTTCCGTGCTCACCACAGCACTGACACTGCCCTCATCAAAGTGTTCAAAGGATATCCACACAAATACAGACTGCGCAAGACTGGACCTTAGCGCAGCATTTGACACTGTTGACCATAATATATTACTAAAGCAACTGGAGATCTGGGTTGGACTCTCAGACACAGTACTTAACTGGTTCAAATCCTACCTAAAGAACAGGAACTTCTTTGAGCCAATAGGCAATTTCTTTTCAGAGCAGACAGGACTCACATGTGGAGTACCCCAAGGTTCAATCCTGGGACCCCTTCTATTTAATATCTACATGCTCCCACTCGCTCAGATTATAACAAGTAATAAGATTAGTTATCATAACTATGCACATGACACACAGCTCTATATCACGTTATCACCAGGTGACTCAGAACGTATCCAAGCACTGAATAGATGCTTAGAACAAATCAGTGTGTGGATGTGCCAAAACTTTCTCCAGCTGAACAAAAAAAAAAACTGTTATTATCTTTGGACCTAAAGAGGAACGATCAAGAGTCAGCGCGCAGCTTCAGCTATTACATTTAGAAACCTGTGAACAGGCCCAAAATCTGGGCGTAGTAATGGACTCAGACCTGAACCTTTAGAGACACATAAAAACAATTACAAAGTTGGCTTTCTACCACCTGAAGAACATTTCTATAATTAAAGGACTAATGTCTCAATAAGATCTAGAGAAACTCATCCATGCATTTATCTTTAGTCACGTTGATTATTGCAACAGTATCTTCACAGGTCTGCCAAAAAAATCAATCAGACAGCTGCAGCTAACCCAAAATGCTGCTGCTCGTGTTCTCACCAAGAGTAGAAAATTTATTTATTTATTTATTCATTTTATTGATTTATTGTGTAATTCATTTATTGATGTTTTTTAATGCTTTTAATGATTTTACTGCACATTTGTTTGTTCTTATGATGTAAAGCACTTTGAACTGCCTTGCTGCTGAAATGTGCTATACAAATACATTTTTACTTACTTACTAAAATGGATTGAGGCAAAGTGGAAAACTGTTCTGGGGTCAGTTGAATCAAAATTTGAAATTCTTTTTGGAAAACACTGATGCCGTGTCCAGTGGACTAAAAATGAAAGGGACCACTAGCTTTTATCAGTGTTCAATTCAAAAGCCTGCATATCTCATGGCAATGGGATGTATTAGCACCATTGGCACCTTTTGTATATGGTGAGGCATTATCGATGCTGAAAGGTATGTAAGTTAAGATGCTTCAACCTGTAGTAGGCAGCATTTCTTTTAGATAAATTCTTGGACATAAGAATTAGAGTACAATATTATTCTTAATATAAAAGTTTCCAGTGAGCTCTGACTGTGGGGTAATACATACAAAGAGTGCACTGCAACAGATCATTATACAGGTAAACTGTTACTTCCTGCATTGGCATTTAGGTCTGGTGCACCTCTGCTAGATCAGCTACAGGGTCGTCAGCTAGTGTTGCCATTCACTGATGTTTTGCCCCCTCAGCCAGTACATTTCCGGGCAGGGGGGCAAGTGGTATAAACAGGGACATCTCCCCACCACCCCCTGCAGCTACCTTTACTGGGGTGTAGGCCCCTAACTCTTGTCTTTCCTCCTCAACCATAGCCAGTAGCTTGGTCTCTCTGCCTCCTCCTCCAGCTCTTTTAATACTTTCCACAGGCTTGCCCCTGCTATTCCTGCCCCATGGAGCAGCTGGACTGCTGGCCTCCCCACATCGACCATCGGAGTCTAACCACCAAATAGATTGATTGAATTGTGTATATCAGTAATGTTCGACTTTTCTTAATGATCTCTCCTTATTAAAATGTATAGACATGTGCATGGAAAGTACCAGTCAAAAGTTTGTTCACACTCAAGTCTATCTTTGTGAGAAAATGATCTTAGACGTTTTCATTGTGGTTCAAACCACTTCCTGCCCCCCAACACACTGCATGTAAAGTGAAATTAATCAGCATTATCAGTAATTAGTACTCTAAATTGATGTGCAAGTGTGGGTTAATGAATTTACAAGAACTGATGCATATTGAAGTGAAATTTGCATTTATCAGTTTTCCAAGGCTGGAAAGCACATATCATCCAGCCATCCTTTTGACTACTTATCCAAATTAGGGTCACGGGAGGTTTTTATTATGTAAATGGATTACCTTTGCTGTACATATAAAACCTGCTGTTTGGTGTGCAATGCAAATCAAGAGGGCCCCACCTCTGCTCCAGAACTCTGACCTGCTCTAAACAAAGCTACAGACTCAAATTCGAACTATTTAATAAGAAATAAAGCGATTAATGGTTGAATAGCTTTGCAGTCACATAAATCATACATCTTTGGAAGTACCAAACATTTTACTATTATTACAATGCTAAAATTCATCTTGTGTTCTGAACATTTCATCCGAGCAAGATGAACTTCGTGATTGTCATGTAAAAAAATGTTTGATTTTCAGAGGGCTTTATGAAACAGTAAAAGAATTGTAATATTTTGTTTCTTCTGTCAAACAACATCAGAGAAGCAGAAGTTCATGCTAGAATCTTCACAGGCTTTTTTGCAGGTAGGTGACAAAGGTCACAAAAGAAGTCTGCAATATATAATACCCATCACTGGAGGCAAGCTAATAAACAGAAGAGCATCAGCAGAATGATTGATATGGGAATGTGTGCAGAGAGAGCAGGTGAACTCATTGAATGTAATCCCCATTCATTGTTTTTTTAACCATGGTAGAAAAAAAATAAATTATTGACATTGCTGGGGAATTACTAAATAAAACTTCTGTAGACTGTTGATGGTATCTCAAAACTGAAAATTGCTAGTCATACCACTCTACTTTCACACTTCTCCAAAATACTGGAAAACAATTTTCATTGACAGACTCAAAAAATTTATTGATAAACACAAAATATTAACAGATAGTCAGTATGTTTTCAGATTAAACAGAGCTGCATCTACAGCATTAATGGAATTAAAGGCTTTGCCTTTTGCCAGGCCACTGTTGTAAATAAGAAATTGTTCTTAATCTGTTTGCCTGGTTAAACAAAAGTTTAAATAAAATTGAAAATTTCACTAATAATATAGATCAAATACATTATGAAGGTGGAGTTTTCAGTGACCTAAATATTACTTGATAAACTGGAGCACTATGGCATTAGCAGAGTGGTGCTGAAGTGGGTTGAAAGTTGTTTGTGAAGCACGCAAAAATTTGTGAACATTGGTGAACATCAGTCAGAATGCCTGGATATTGTTTGGATTCCCAGAGGGGTCAGCATTGGGACCAAAATTGTTTATCCTGTACATCAATGTAAAACATGTGATATACTGCGGTTTATTTCATTGGCCGATGATACAAATATTTATTTGCCAGAGAGAAGTCACAGCAGCTCTTGGAAATTGTCACAGAAAAAAATTAAAAAATTAATCAAAAACATGGCTTGATAGAAACAAATTATCATGAAATTTGAGCAAAGCTAAATTCATGTTATTTGAAAATTGTAGAAAAGATGCTGGAGTAAAAATGCTGAAATAGAACAAGCTTTTAATACAAAATTTCAAGGTGTGACCATAAACAACAAATTCTGCTGGAAATCTCAATAAAACATTTGCAAACTAAATAGTCAAGAATCATCTGTGTATTTAGTAAAGAACAAAAAATTTTGCATTACAAATCATTCCACATACTTTACTGCTCACCTATATTATGTTGCCAAGAAATATACAGAGGATGTTTTTTTGACAGAGAAGAGAGCTTACAAGTTATACTTGAAGACTCTTAAGCTGAACAACTATTAAAAACCTTCTGTATTTCCATTTGTGGAGTTAAATTGTGAAACAGTTTTCCAGTGACCTACAGCAGTGTTTAATCATTACTTAGTTCAACAAACTTTTTCAAAACTTGCTTTTGGAAGGATATGAAATTGATAACTGATGAATATGTTTCTAGGAAGACAAATTAGTATCTATGGTTATGCTAGTTATTATATCTAGATTTACAGATTTTGCTAATGCTGTAACTAAGTTTAAGAATATAAGTCCTCCATTATTAGCCTATTTTAGTCATTTTACATCCTCACTGTGTGTGACTGTGGACACTGTGGCTTTTGTAATAATTACTAAATAGCAACTGTTCACCATGAATAGCCCACAGATGCATATGTACATATGTGAAAGGAAAAGCCACAACAGTCAACCCAATTGTTTCAAAGACCTTTCACTAAAAACTCTGTTACATTACAAAACTTCACAAGATGAAGCTACAACATTACAAACTGTCTGCATCTATGAACATCTGTGTAAAGAGGTTACACAACCAAAGGACAACAATTTACAAATTGTTCCCGTCATTTGATTGCAATAACAATTTATTACACCATTTCATGTGGCCATTATACAGACACCATTTGAATACAGTATTCAAATTTAATGGACATTCAGTCTGAAGATCACCTGTTGGCTCTATGTTTATGCAGTTTGGACACACTTACCCATTCATATGAATGGGTAAGTGTGTCCAAAATTTTGACTGGTACTGTATGTTGTTAGTGATATACAGTTAAGCCTATAGGTTTTTTGCAATGACACATTTTTGTTGTAAATTTGTCTTAGCACACCACCATCATGGATTTTAAATCAAACATTTAAGATGCAATTCAACAACAAGCAGTTTCATGACCAGGTGAGACCTGTCACCTCATTACTTCATGACAGTTTAAACATATTAATGATATGGAGCTGATTCCATGTGTTGCACTTGCATTTGGTAGTTGTTCACTGGAACTCTCAATATGAGATCAAATAAAGGCCTAGTGGGGCAACTCAAGGGAGGAAATGCAACATTTGATGATGTCCATGGGTTCTGGACCTCAGTGAGACAGACATTGGCTGCAAAATTTTTTTCATCCAGCTATTAATAATGCTTTACATTTAAATTTATATAAGATGGGGGGCTGTGCATAAAAATGGCTGTGATTTTTAAACAGCTGATGTTAATTTTTTTATAAAACCTATTGAATTAAAGCTGGAAGTCTGCACTTCAGTCACATACTGATTGTTTACAATTCATTGGTGTACAGAAGCAAAACTACAAAAAAAGAAATGCTTCCTTGATCCAATAATTATGGAGGGCACTTTTTGTATAAAATTGCTGTTTCCTAAAGAGTTGATTAAAAAAAATGAAACCCTTTGAAAAGTCTTCACATGTTTGTTTGCTTTAAAATCCATGGTGCTGGCATGAAGCTGCAAGATTACAGAAAAATGTGTATTTGTACAAAAATACATTGACTGAAATGTATTTCAGTACGATCATTTTAACTATCAGTGTGAAAACATGCCTGCATTATGATGGCATTTCTACTGGGAATCAGTACTTAAATGATTTGGAAGTTGTTACTTTAGGGTTAGAATCAGATAGGAAACATTAAAAAATTAAATATGCATAAGCAAAGAAAATGACCATTAATAATACAGAAATTACATAGAAGCCACCAAGAAATCCTTAAAACTACTTAGCAATAAATGTAAAATATTTTATATATATATATATATATATATTTCAATCTTCAAATATTATATAGTTTGAGTCAAAAGTTTGGACACATATGAATGTACATATGTACTACATGTCATAAAGCACCCCACACATTTAGCACTGAATTATTTTACCATTTTTCTTGCCCTCCTGACATACAGCAGTGGTAACATCAAACAGCTGGGCAGGTTAAACCAGCTTGCACTCAATACCACAGCACACTTGACCATGCTGTTCAGCAGAGGTGAATTACTCACAACTGTGGAAACAAGGAGCCCAACAAACCAAATCCACTCAGCACAGGTTATAGCTATGATGGTGTAATAGGCTCTCATCTTCGATTTGTCAACCCTCTTCTTTTCCTCACCTCCTTCCCTTGGCCCAGAGTGTATCAGAACACAGAGAACAGAGAGACTGCAGAAAGATATGATTAATATGGAGGAAGTCAAAAAGCATATTAATGGGGTTATGTAAACAACTGCAACACCCCTCAGTCCAAAGCACAGCAGCCAAACACACAGAATGCTGATATTTCTCATCCTGACTCCACGGGCATATTTTAGATTCAGGTAGGTGATGGGGTGAACAACAGCCAGGTAACGCTCTACACATGTTACGAGGTGGAAACACAACTCTCCATAGTTAGCAAAAGTAGTAACATTTGTTCCCACTGTCACCATGAGTGAGTGATTAGTTAATATGCCACAAAAGATCAGGAAACACCCCGAGACCCAGATGAGCTCCACGACAACCATATTGTAGGTGAAGATGTCAAAGTGGCTAGCTGTTTGAAAGGAGCGCTGCTTCCTCCACTGTTGGTTTTCAGTGCACTGATGGCACTGAATATGCTGTACCTGAAGCAGATATTTTCCAGAGGGTAGGTTGATGTGGCGTTAGCTAACATATCTGCTGTATAGTTTGTATATCTGAGGAGAAAAAACGAATAACATGGAAAAATAGGTAGTGAGGAGGAGGGACAAGGAGTGAGATTGTGACAAAGTTCACAAAACGTTTTACATTCTCTTCATTCCTGTTAATGGTGGGATTTTTGTCAGTAAGCACTACAATTTTCTGTAAAAGATGATATGTAAAGAATTATTTATGATAAAAACAATGATATTACTGGGAAGAAGGTCTGTCCTAGTATGTGAAAGAACTGGTAGTTGCCTTAATTTAAATAGTTATAAGGTGCATATATAGGCTACAATTAAATACATCATAAGCCTACTGCCATAGCTGTACCATTACCACTATATCATGACACTCCTAATTCAGAACGATCCTCTACTACCAACTACTCAGTTCATAAGTGCTCATTGAGAATTGATACATGATATTTAATCTAAACCTAGCATGGAATTTGATCAAATTTTTATGTTTTTTTTTTGGCAGCCCTTACTTAGTTATTTGTGTTGTCCTATCAGAAGTTATATGGTTTAAGAAATTACTTCTAAATAAAGCAAAATGTTTAAAATATACATTGTGCTATATATACACAACTGAATACTGTGTATAAATAGTCATATATATATATATATATATATATATATATATATATATATATATATATATATATATATATATATTAAAGTGCACCCACCTTGTCAGTAGTCTTTTTATCGTCAATCCCACATCTCGAAATTTAGTGACTCTTCCCTCTAAAGGTGCCCTGATGCTTGAATGTGCAGTGGAACTGTTGGATTTTTGCATGATGCAAAAGGGTGTTCTGTGGCTCCATTACTGTAAACTACAGTGGGCAATTTTTCTTGTCAAACCACTCTTCAACACATAGGCCAGACTACATGTGTTTTAGCATGCTAAAAATGGTTAATAAGCATAAAACACAAAAGGCATGTCAGGTTGTCAGGAATGTGCTTTGTAAGGACTTTTGTGAATTAAATTTGATGATGATGCCACATATACATTTTTGTTATAATTCATCCTTAAGGGACCATGAAAGAAAAATTTAAATTAATTTTAGATTTTTCAGGTGTAACTGAAAATAATTCAAAACCACAATGAAATATCCAGAAGTCATCACATGTGCTTGTGAATGAACATGTGCAGAGATTAATCAACCAAAAGCATTTTAGAATTTTCTTCCAGCACAATAACATTTGCATTTTACACGTTATTTGAATGCAGTACTCAAATCCAATAGCCATTGAGCCTGAACATCAGTTGTGTTTGTATGTGTGTAGTTCTATCTTTCTGGGGTTTAAGCTACTGAGAGCATATTTGGGTTCAGAAGCCATTTAAACTTGGCCTTAAATGGGGTTGGAGTTGTAAAGGTAAAACTTGAATCACAGAATTAATAAACAACCAAACAAAACAAAAAACTATCAATACCTTATCAACTAATCAAATACAGTACACAACACACTAGAAATGATTTATAAAGAGCCACTGTATAAAATGTAAGATCAATTCCCCTGCAAATGCCTCAAATCTACACAATTAACATTGAATGAATTTAATGCTGTTGGACTGATGAAAATGCTGAGATAAACAATCCAATGTGCTACATCTGTTTCTGTTTTTTTTTTTTTTTTTTAAAGACTGGAATAATAATGAAATCAAGACAAGAAAGGAATCCAATAATATCACAAAAAATATAAACACATTACTGGAAAAACTGGGAGCAAAAGTATGTATGGGCGATTTTTAGACTCACAACTGAGCATTAATTGAACTTTGCCCATCCAAGATCAAACCATTACATTTAACATAATTCAAATAATCTTCATACAGTTGCTAAATGAAATATCACCATTTCTCCAAATCTTGTGGGTATCCATCTAAAGACTTTTTATTAAAAACTACACTGCTCAAAAAAATAAAGGACAACACTCAAATAACACATCCTAGATCTGAATGAATGAAATATTCTCATTGAATACTTTGTTCTGTACAAAGTTGAATGTGCTGACAAAAAAATCACACAAATATCATCAATGGAAATGAAATTTATTAACCAATGGAGGCCTGGATTTGGAGTCACACACAAAATTAAAGTGGAAAAACACACTACAGGCTGATCCAACTTTGATGTAATGTCCTTAAAACAAGTCAAACTGAGGCTCAGTATTGTGTGTGGCCTCCACGTGCCTGTATGACCTCCCTACATGCTCCTGATGAGGTGGCGGATCTCGTCCCAGACCTGGACTAAAGCATCCGCCAACTCCTGGACAGTCTGTGGTAGGGTTTAATCCCGGGAACCGGGATTCCCGGGAAATGCGATCAGAACATTTCCTGTTTCCCGGGGAAACATTAAGACGGGAAACCGGGAAAAATGTCACACGCATCGATTTGACTTTCAGAAAGAAAAGAAAGCTTCAGAATGTTAAATTTAAGGAAATATTGAGAGAAGCGTTCGTTTAATGCGAAAAGCATTACTCTTCATTTCAGGCACGTTCAGCCTCTGTTTAAGGCTGGCTTCAGCCTTCATCTCAAGTGTTTTAATAGAGGTATTACACAGTTGTACTTTTTTCCTCTTTAATTTGTTGAAATCATAGGCAATGTGTTTAGCCTAAGGTGTTTTGTATTATATAATTTTATATTAATTTTATATATTGTTATATTGCATTATATAGCCTATAAAATATGCCTGCCCTGAACAATAAAGAAATATCTGTTTAACTTCGAATGTTTCTTTTCCTCGTTCGCAGCCGCTTACTAACAATCATGGATTAGGATACGGGCCTAATGTATGAAGAAAGTATCATGATAGAATAGATTACTTTAACATATTTCGCTTTTAAAATGGAGTTAAGTATGTATATTTTTTAGGCTATAAGGATTGGCCAGTTTTTCAAAAGACGATTCACAACGAGCCTACTTTAACCCTTAGACACGGCGTTATAAATTTGCTGTTGCCAGAATGGCAATGACCAAGTTGTAGTGGATTACTCAAGGCCCTGTGTTATGTCATATTATAGTGTAGTACGGTAGTTAACTTTTCAATGACTATTACAGCGTTCCACTGGTGGAGATATAGTGCAACAGATGTCGCCATGACAGCGCAAGTAGCTGAGCCTTTATCAATGCTGTGTGGAGATGAACCGTATTGTTTTGCACCAGCAATTGTAAAATAGCCTGGTATAATTCCATGTACAATGCAGGAATATTCGAATTATATTTGTTAAGGGAGTGTTGAGGAATGATACAACACCACATAGCTCGAGCACTCGAATGCTGAGATGTAGGTTTTATTGCATTAATCAATAAAACCTGCCCCTACTGGGCATAACAGGACATAGCTGGAAAGCTACCTCTACAATATCAGAATAGGTTAAGCCCGACACAGGCTACAGAAGGCCTAATTCCCGGGAAATGGCTCGTCTTTTTCCGGGATTTGATTCATGTCATTTTCGGGAAAAATATTAAACCCTAGTCTGTGGTGCAATGTGACGTTGGTGGATGGAGCGAGACATGATGTCCCAGATGTGCTCAGGTGGATTCAGGTCTGGGGAACGGGCGGGCCAGTCCATAGCTTCAATGCCTTCATCTTGCAGGAACTGCTGACACACTCCAGCCACATGAGGTCTAGCATTGTCCTGCATTAGGAGGAACCCAGGGCCAACTGCACCAGCATATGGTCTCACAAGGGGTCTGAGGACCTCATCTCGGTACCTTTTTTTTTTTTTTTTCTCGGTACCTAATGGCAGTCATGCTACCTCTGGCGAGCACATGGAGAGCTGTGCAGCCCTCCAAAGAAATGCCACCCCACACCATTACTGACCCACTGCCAAACCGGTCATGCTGAAGGATGTTGCAGGCAGCAGATCGCTCTCCACGGTGTCTCCAGACTCTGTCACATCTGTCACATGTGCACAGTGTGAACCTGCTTTCATCTGTGAAGAGGACATGGCACCAGTGGTGAATTTGCCAATCCTGGTGTTCTCTGGCAAATGCCAAGCGTCCTGCATGGTGTTAGGCTGTGAGCACAACCCCCATCTGTGGATGTCAGGCCCTCATACCATCCTCATGGAGTTGGTTTCTAACCGTTTGTGCAGACACATGCACATTTGTGGCCTGCTGGAGGTCATTTTGCATGGCTCTGGCAGTGCTCCTCCTGTTCACAAAGGCAGAGGTAGCGGTGCTGCTGCTGGGTTGTTGCCCTCCTACGGCCTCCTCCACGTCTCCTGGTGTACTGGCCTGTCTCCTGGTAGCGCCTCCAGCCTCTGGACACTACGCTGACAGACACAGCAAACCTTGCCACAGCTCACATTGATGTGCCATCCTGGATGAGCTGCACTACCTGAGCCACTTGTGTGGGTTGTAGAGTCTCATGCTACCACGAGTGTGAAAGCACCACCAACATTCAAAAGTGACCAAAACATCAGCCAGAAAGCATGGTTACTGAGAAGTGGTCTGTGATCCCCACCTGCAGAGCCACTCTGTTATTGAGTGTGTCTTGCTAATTGCCAATAATTTTCACCTGTTGTCTATTCCATTTGCACAGCAGCATGTGAAATCGATTGTCATTCAGTGTTGTTTTCTAAGTGGACAGTTTGATTTCACAGAAGTTTGATTTACTTGGAGTTATATTGTGTTGTTTAAGTGTTCCCTTTATTTTTTTTGAGCAGTGTATATTTAATCACAAAGCTTTACATCAAAAATTTATTAAATCAGTTCTATTTATAAAGCATTTTATATGCTTTACTTTACTTTATTCATTTTAAAGCACTTTAAAAACAGCAACTGCAACAAAGTGCTGTACAATGAAAAAGAGCAAAAATAACAAGAACAACAATAATAAAACAGCAAATACAAAATTAATGAGATCTCAAAGTATACTAAAAGCCAGTGAATAAAAACGTGTCTTTAAAGAAGTTTTAAAAGTTGACAATGATGGGGCACTCCTGATATGTAAAGGGAGATTGTTCCATAAAATAGGAGCAGCAATGCTAAAAGCTCTATCACCTCTGAGCTTTAACTTAGATCTTGGGACCTCAAGTAGCAGCTGATCAGCTGCTACTTGAGGAGATATCTACTTGGGAGATAAGGAGTTATTAGCTCAGACAGGTACGATGGAGCTAGACCATGGAGACATTTGAACACAAATAAAAGAATTTTAAAACAGACTCATTAGTGAACTGGTAGCCAGTGTAGAGAAGCCAAAACAGGAGAAATATGCTCCCTCCTTCCCACACCAGACAGGAGCTGAGCAGCAGCATTTTAAATCAGCTGAAGTCGTCTGAGGGAGGACTGACTGATACCAAAATAAAGGGCGTTACAGTAGTCGAGCCTAGTAGTGATCACAGCATGGATCACCAACTCCAAGTGCTGCTTAGAAAGGAGGGGCTTAACCTTAGTTAATTGTCTTAAATGATGAAAGCAAGAGCGGACTACTGCCCCAACCTGGCGATAGACACAGTCTGCTTTAAATAAGGGGCTAAGGGTCCCAGGTCAATTGAGCCCAAAGGCAGTACGTAGAGACAGAAAAGCAGTGGGCCAAGCATTGAGCCCTGAGGAACCCCACAAGATAATGGGGCAGGTAAGGACTCTGCGTCAGCTAGTTTAACAGATATAGACCTGCCAGACAAATAGGAACCGAACCATTTTAAAACAGTACCATGAAAGCCAACATGGGTATTTAAACAGGACAATAAGATAATGTGGTCTATTGCGTCAAAAGCGGCAGGTAAGTCTAAAAGCAGAAGAACGACATAGTTCCCAGAGTCATTAGCCCTAAGAACATCATTTAGAACCCTTACTAAGGCCGATTCGGTACTATGCTGAGCTTTAAAACCAGATTCAAATGGCTCTAAAATGTTGTGTTGGTCTAAAAAGGCTTTATTTGGGAAAGGACGACTTTTTCTATTATTTTGAATATAAAAGGTAGTTTGGAGATAGGCCTGAAATTAGCCAAAACAGTCTGGTCAAGGCTAGGCTTCTTAAGAAGAGGCTGTATCACCGCGTGTTTAAAACTCGCAGGGACATCACCTGACAGCAGGTTACTATTTACTGTCATGTCCTGGGCTGTTTGCCCAGCGTTTTGTGTTAATAGTTTATTTCCTGAGTTTGTCCTCCCTGTATGTTTGTCATGTTCCCAGTGTTGTGACTCGTCTGCGTGTTCCTTGGTTTATCACTTCCTGTTTTATTTTGCCAGTGTGTTTTCCCTGTGTTTTGTGTCTAGCTTTGCTTCCCCTGTGTAATTAGTTTCATTTGCCTCACCTGTTGTTCCCTGCTGTTTCCTCTTACCCTGATTACCTATTGTGTATTTAAGCCCTCAGTTTCCATGTGTTCCTTGTCGCGTCGTTGTCGTTGTGTGCCCGCATGTTCCAGTGTTCCCTGTGTTTTCCCTTCGTCTCCCTTCCAGGGTTGTTTTATATTTGTTTTCCTCCCCGACCTAAATAAACACCCTTTTAAGTTATGCCGTTCTCTGGAGTCCTTCGTGTTTGCCCTTCCTCGCCCGTTTCCTCCCCGGCCATGACAGAACGACGCGACCATACTAAAGACCCCGCAGACTCCGACCCCTACAGTGGCACTCGCCTGGCGCTGGGGGGACCAGCTTTTTGGAACGGTCCCCGGCGACGCCACTCACCTCCTCCACCTAAGCCACGGGTTAACCGCACTGGCGGATTTTTTTTGTCTCCTGCCGCTCGCTCACCTGCCACTCCGCTCACTGGCCCCCCCCTTCCTCAGCAGTCGCCGCGGCCATGGAGGAGGGGGAGTCCCCGGCAGCAGCAGCATGATTCGTCCCCGGAGCCGTGCGGTATAACGCCGCGGATTTCCCCACCGCGGTTTTCCACGCCGCAGCCACGGAGGACGAGATCCCGGAGGAAGCAAAGAGACGTTTCCCCGGAGCTGACGCCCGGAATGACTCCGGAGGAGTCGTTTTTCCGGTTCCTGGGACACAGGGGTCCCTGGCCTCCCAGAACTTCCGCTTCACCGCTGCCTGCTGCTGAGGGAGGAAGGCCAAGCTCCCAGCAGCGTCGGAGAGAATCGCCGCGGAGACAGTCACCACAGCCTCCGGATTCCACACAGCCGTTACCGCTTCATACTCAGTCAAGCGTTTCCGTGAGTAACTCTTTTGCTATGCCTGTTTCTATGCCACCCAAACCTAAAGTAATGGAGCCAGACTTTTGTAAACCACTACTTAAACAGCCCAGTGAGGGGTTTAAACAGGACACCAATAAGCGTATATTGGAGTTGTGTATTCAGTGGTTTAGGCAACCCTGTGACAAGCAGGGGAAAGCCATAGCACACAGACTTCATGGACTAATAACAGAATACCACGGGCTTACGGACTCTTTACCACCATTAACTTACTGTTATGTTGAGCGAATACTGAGTTGGGCTGAACTCCCTTTTCCTTCAAAGACCCATAAAACAATCACTTCTGATACTTTGGCCACTGAAGAGACTGCAGGCACGAATTTCCACGCAAGCGATGATCCTGTTCCGCGGGTGGGGGCAGCCACGGACGGGTTGACCTCTGCACCCGTTCCTGTTCCGCGGGTGGGGGCAGCCACGGACGGGCTGACTTCTGCACCCGTTCCTGTTCCGCGGGTGGGGGCAGCCACGGACGGGCTGACTTCTGCACCCGTTCCTGTTCCGCGGGTGGGGGCAGCCACGGACGGGCTGACTTCTGCACCCGTTCCTGTTCCGCGGGTGGGGGCAGCCACGGACGGGCTGACCTCTGCACCCGTTCCTGTTCCGCGGGTGGGGGCAGCCAGGTCCAAGCCGTCACAGCAGTCTCCAGTGTCGTCTGCAGTGCCTCTTCAGCCACGCTCCACGCCACCTGCAGCAGCAGCAGGCCCTAAGCCTCAGCTACGCTCCACATGGTCCCAGTCACAGTTAGCTGTAGCTGCAGCAGGGTCCCAGTTAGATCCAGCTGCTCTCCCTAGCTCTCAGTCAGTTTCCACGCAGCCAGATCTCCCTAGCTCTCGGTCTGTTTCCACGCAGCCAGATCTCCCTAGCTCTCGGTCTGTTTCCACGCCGCCAGATCTCCCTAGCTCTCGGCCTGTTTCCACGCCGCCAGATCTCCCTAGCTCTCGGCCTGTTTCCACGCACTCAGTTTCTACGCAGTCTGCTCCCGCGGAGTCAGCTCCAGTGTTAGCTCTCCCTCGCCTTCGGTCAGCTCCAGTGTTAGCTCTCCCTCGCCTTCGGTCAGCTCCAGTGTTAGCTCTCCCTCGCCTTCGGTCAGCTCCAGTGTTAGCTCTCCCTCGCCTTCAGTCAGCTCCAGTCGCTCTCCCTCGGTCCCCAGTGTCAGCTGTTTCAGTGCCCTCTCAGTCAGTTCCCTCAGCCCCTGTCTTAGTTCCTTCGGTTTTGGTCCCAGTTCCCTCAGCTCCTGCTCTCTCCAGCTCGCAGCCTGCTCTCTCCAGCTCGCAGCCTGCTCTCTCCAGCTCGCAGCCTGCTCTCTCCAGCTCGCAGCCTGCTCTCTCCAGCTCGCAGCCTGCTCTCTCCAGCTCGCAGCCTGCTCTCTCCAGCTCGCAGCCTGCTCTCTCTAGCTCACAGCCTGCTTCCACGCAGTCTGCTCTCTCGAGCTCGCGGTCTGCTCCCACGCAGTCTGCTCTCTCGAGCTCGCGGTCTGCTCCCACGCAGTCTGCCCTCTCGAGCTCGCGGTCTGCTCCCACGCAGTCTGCCCTCTCGAGCTCGCGGTCTGCTCTCTCTGGCTCGCAGTCTGCTTCCTCGCAGTCTGCTCCCACGCAGTCTGCTCCCTCTAGCCCGCAGTCTGCTCTAGCCCCTGTGGCTCTCTCTCGCAGTCAGTCTGCTCTAGCCCCTGTGGCTCTCTCTCGCAGTCAGTCTGCTCTAGCCCCTGTAGCTCCCCCTCGCACTCAGTTAGCTCTTACTCCCTTAGCTTCTGTTCTCTCTGTTCCTTCAGTCCTCTTAGCTTCCTCCTCAGCTTCGGTCCCTTCAGCTCCCCCAGCTCTTTTTGTTTCACTCCCTCCAGTCCCTCAGGTCCCCTTAGTCACCGCCTTTGCTCCGCCTCAGCCCGCACCTCGAGCCTCTGCTCCGCCTCAGCCCGCACCTCGGGCCTCTGCTCCGCCTCAGTCCGAGCCGTTGGGGGCCTCCGCTCAGTCCGAGCCGATGGGGGCCTCCGCTCAGTCCGAGCCGATGGGGGTCTCCGCTCAGTCCGAGCCGATGGGGGTCTCCGCTCAGTCCGAGCCGCTGGGGGTCTACGCTCAGTCCGAGCGCTCCGAGGCAGAGGGTCCCGCTCAGTCCGAGCGTTCTGAGCCAGAGGGTCCCGCTCAGTCCGAGCCGTTGGGGGTCTCCGCTCTGTCCGAGCCGTTGGGGGTCTCCGCTCCGTCCGAGCCGTTGGGGGTCTACGCTCAGTCCGAGCCGCTGGGGGTCTACGCTCAGTCCAAGCGCTCCGAGGCAGAGGGTCCCGCTCAGTCCGAGCGCTCCGAGGCAGAGGTTCCCGCTCAGTCCGAGCGTTCCGAGCCAGAGGGTCCCGCTCAGTCCGAGCCGCCCGAGTCCTCAGAGGGTCCCGCTCGGTCCGAGCCACCAAGGGGTCCCGCTCGTTCCGAGCGCTCCGCGCCTTCAGGGGGTCCCGCTCACTCCGAGCCGCCAGGGGGTCCCGCTCATCCCGAGCGCTCCGCGCCGCCCGAGGGTCCCATGCCGGAGTCTTCGCCTCGTCTCCGCCGCCGCATGCCACGCGGTCGGCCTCCAGGGTCTTCGCCTCGTCTCCGCCGCCGCCGCTGGGAGCGCGGTCGGCCTCCAGGGTCTTCGCCTCATCTCCGCCGCCGCATGCCACGCGGTCGGCCTCCAGGGTCTTCGCCTCGTCTCCGCCGCCGCATGCCACGCGGTCGGCCTCCAGGGTCTTCGCCTCGTCTCCGCCGCCGCATGCCACGCGGTCGGCCTCCAGGGTCTTCCCCTCGTCTCCGCCGCCGCTGGGAGCGCGGTCGGCCTCCAGGGTCCTCGCCTCGTCTCCGCCGCCGCCGCTGGGAGCGCGGTCGGCCTCCAGGGTCCTCGCCTCGTCTCCGCCGCCGCCGCTGGGAGCGCGGTCGGCCTCCAGGGTCTTCGCCTCGTCTCCGCCGCCGCATGCCACGCGGCCGGCCTCCAGGGTCTTCGCCTCGTCTCCGCCGCCGCCGCTGGGAGCGTGGCCGGCCTCCAGTGACCCCCCCTCGTCGTCGCCACCGCCGCTGGGAGCGCGGCCGGCCTCCAGTGTCTTCTCCTCGCCGCCGCCGCTGGGAGCGCGGTCGGCCTCCAGTGTCTTCTCCTCGCCGCCGCCGCTGGGAGCGCGGTCGGCCTCCAGTGTCTTCTCCTCGCCGCCGCCGCTGGGAGCGCGGTCGGCCTCCAGTGTCTTCTCCTCGCCGCCGCCGCTGGGAGCGCGGTCGGCCTCCAGTGTCTGCTCCACGTCGCCGCCGCCGCCGCTGGGAGCGCGGTCGGCCTCCAGTGTCTGCTCCACGTCGCCGCCGCCGCCGCCGCTGGGAGCGCGGTCGGCCTCCAGTCCTGTCTCCTCGTCGCCGTCGCCGCTGGGAGCGCGGTCGGTCCCCAGTCCTGTCTCCTCGTCGCCGCCGCCGCTGGGAGCGCGGTCGGCCTCCCTCGTTGAGACTCTGCTTGGTGGCCCCTTGGCCTCTGCGGCCTCCTGAACTGTGTTTTCTGTTTTAGGGCCTTCCCCTGAACCCTCCTGACCATGGGGTTTTGCTTTTTTGGCCTGCCTTGTTGTTTTTTTTTGTTTTGTCCCCTGTGTTTTGGTTTCGTTCCTGGGCCTTCTTCCTGTTAGCTCCCTGCCTGGTTTTTTGTTTTTGTTTCGGGCCCTCCTTCCTGGTCCCCCGCCTCCCACCCTGGTCTGGTTTTGTTTCTGGTTTTGGCCGTCGGGAGCCAGCCTTTGAGGGGGGGGTACTGTCATGTCCTGGGCTGTTTGCCCAGCGTTTTGTGTTAATAGTTTATTTCCTGAGTTTGTCCTCCCTGTATGTTTGTCATGTTCCCAGTGTTGTGACTCGTCTGCGTGTTCCTTGGTTTATCACTTCCTGTTTTATTTTGCCAGTGTGTTTTCCCTGTGTTTTGTGTCTAGCTTTGCTTCCCCTGTGTAATTAGTTTCATTTGCCTCACCTGTTGTTCCCTGCTGTTTCCTCTTACCCTGATTACCTATTGTGTATTTAAGCCCTCAGTTTCCATGTGTTCCTTGTCGCGTCGTTGTCGTTGTGTGCCCGCATGTTCCAGTGTTCCCTGTGTTTTCCCTTCGTCTCCCTTCGTCTCCCTTCCAGGGTTTTTTTATATTTGTTTTCCAGGTAGTTTAAGTGCAGCATCAGACAAGACAACAGTAAATAAAACGGGCATGTGGTCAGAAAAGAAATTATAACCAATCAACAGATCAGAAACAGGCAGGCCATAGGAAAAAATAAGGTCTAATGTATGACCATGGACATATGTGGGATGAGACACCCATTGTGTCAAATTAAAAGAGTCAGCGAGATTAAGAAATTCATTCACCAACGGTTTAGTAGGACAGCAAATATGGATGTTAAAATCCCCAAGTATAAGCACACGGCCAAACTCAGTCATAAATCCTGTTAAGAAGTCAGTCACTTACAAAGTCCTTGTCGCATCTCGGTGGCCGATAGATAACGGCACATAGTACCGGATTAGAGCAATTTACCACACATACAGTGGCCTCAAAGCTTGACCCTGAAAAGGTACATGGTTTACACCGGTATATACGCAGTGTCATTCACCTATGACATTACGTCTTCATCAATTTATTGTTATTACAATATATGTTATTTATGCCATTTATTGATTATAGTTGTAATGAATTGGAACATTAGATGTCTACTTCACACAGAAACCGTTTTTTCTCTTTCTGTCTTTTTTTTTCTTCCTTCCTGTCAACTCTGGTATTGCTCTATTGTGCATGAAGACATGTGAACAATAAAAAAAATGATAAATAAAATAAACATTTTAAAAAATGAGCCTATACAGAGTTTATAAAGTTCATCTTGGAAAAGTAAATGTGTTTGGCACAACAGTGCATTCATATCATGACTGCAAAAGCTGCGAGGCAGGACAGGTTATTTAAAGGAAAAACAAGAAACACACACATTAAAACTAAGTTATTAAAATTCTGTTTTATTGTGCAATAAATTAAGTCTTTTACACAAAGTGTCAAGTCTTGTGGCTCGTACCTGCCTTTGATATGAATACACGACCTGTGCTTGTTTAAAGAGCTTGTGTGAGCAGGACTGAGTTAATTTTCATGCAAAACTGATGCAGATTTTTGGAAACTTTCACAGTAAATTGCAGCAGGCAAATTTTCACTCTGTTGCTGACACAAGAAGGTGTGTTCAATCCCCGAGCTTCACACAACAAATCAAGTTTATTCAGAAAGCACATTTCATATGATATCAGTAGATATTCATCTTCTCTGCTTAAGTTAAACTGCATGCAAACACATTCACAGTTTTGTCCATGCTGAATAATTTATTACATTATTGTATGTACATATTACACAGACATTATCTGAAGAAAACATTAAAATCTTATTTTTATTCAGTATACTGTATATGTTCTCTGGAAACAACCTGTATACGTCTTACATAATACAGTGACTACAAAGTTGACCTGACTGTGACAGTGCAACCAATGCCAGATATACAGTGATGTGAAAAAGTCTTTGCCCTCTTCCTCATTTGTATTTGTTTATTTTTGCATATTTTCCATTCTTAAATATTTTAGATCATCAAAGAAATTGAATCTTAGTCAAAGATAACCCAAGTAAAAGGGGCAAACAAATGTTTTTCAAAGTTGAGCTTAATTTCACTAGCCACAACCAGGCCTGATTACTGCCAGAACTGTTGAATCAAGAAATCACCTAAATAGAACCTGTCTGAAAAAGTGAAGCAGGCTAAAAGATCTCAAAAAGTAGTACATCATGCCTCAATATAAAGAAACAGCTCTGAGCCATTCATATCTATCAGTCAGGAAGGAGTTACAAAGCCATTTCTAAGGCTTTGAGTCTTCATTGGACCACAATGGCCACTTTTCCACCGACGGGGTTCCAGTGCCAGTATTTGAACCATTTAGCAGTTTTTCCACCGCGAACGCATTCGGTGCCAAAAGTGACTAAAGCCCATGCCCATCCCTGTCATGGGATCGTTAAAGTCTTATCTCATCTCATCTCATCTCATCTTATATTATCATATCTTAAATACAGTAGATAACCAGTTGTCTCATCATAGACCAAATTTTTTAAATATTCAAGACTATAGCAGTGTATATGCAGGTCTATTATACTCAGATACTCATGTTCACTTATTCATATCAAAGCAACACGTGAGTTTTCCTGCCCTGTGTAGATAGAGTAAAGGCAAAACCAAATTACTTGGCAAGTTGCACCAGTTTGCACTCACATCTACCACACACTTGATATTACCGCTCAGCAGAGGATTGTTGTTCACTATAATGTTAACAAGCAGCCCTACACACCACAACCACAGCATGCTTAATATAGCTGTGATGGTGTAGAAAGCTCTTCGCTTTGTTTGGTTAATCCACTCCTTTTCCCCACCTCCCTCCCCTGGCCCTTGGTGAACCAAAACACAGAGAACAGAGAGGCTGCAGAAAGATACTGTTATTAAGGACAAAACCAAAATAGATAATAATTGTATGGTGATGTCATTAGGTGGAAGAAGAGCTCTAACAATGCTCAGTCCAAAGCATAGCAACCAAACACAGCCAATGCTGATGTTTCTTATCTTGACCCCACGGGCACTTCTTAGACTCAGGTAGGTGATGGGATGAATAACAGCCAAGTAACGCTCCACACAGGTCAGACTGTGAAAAAATATCCCTCCATACAAAGTGAAGTAACGAGCATATAGTCCTACTGTTTTCATTGATGAGTGATGAATTATTGTGCCACATAAATAGCAGAAATATCCCAAGATCCACATCAGCTCCATGACAACCATGTGGTGAGTGAAGATGTCGGCATGACTTGATGTTTTAAAGCAGTGCTGCTGCCTCCATCGTTGGTGACCTAGGTAGAGGACCAGGGTGCAGAGAGGGAGGAGGAGGATGACTCTCAATGAAGCAATGGCAAGGTTCATGTAAAAATGAACTGTCGAACAGTGGTCATCCAGAAGATTGTTGATGGTGGACGAGAAGTTAATGGACATGTCTGCTTTTAGAGGGACAAATAAGAAGGCACAAGTTGTAGACAAAGAGAAAGGGGGAGTACAGAAATTAGCACAGAGACAAGTGACAATTATTGTTCGGAAATTGTACTGTAACTGTGCCATAGGGGTGCAGAGTGTGATTAATCAGTGTTTCCTTACATATTTCTTTTCTTTTTGTTAACAGTTTACACAATGGCTTGTCATGCATTTACATATTTTACACCTGAATCCATACTTTGCATGTTCCAACACGTTGTTCTAAGGTCCATCATGAGTCAAAGCTTTGACAAAATCTCAGTCAAGAATGATGAAAAGAACTCTGAGCTGAGAAATTTAAGAGTAAATTTCTGTTTGCAGCTGTATTAGCATTGTAATGTAACACTGCAGAAAGGAGTGTATGAAAATGAAGCTTTGTATTAAAATTCCAGCAAAACTTTACTTTACTTTACTTTACTTTACTTTATTACATTTAGCAGACGCCTTTATCCAAAGCGACTTACAATGATGAAACAATAATATAAAAGCAAGACAAAATAAAACATTAAAAGAATTAAACATTAAAAACAATGGGACATTAAAGATGTATGTCTACACACATCAAAAGTGATTGTCTTAGTGCAGGTATTCTCCAAAGAGCGCAGTTTTTAGGAGTTTTTTAAAAACAGCGAGGGACTCAGCTGCTCTGGTGGAGGTAGGCAGCTTGTTCCACCATCTGGGAACTATGGTGCAGAACAGTCTGGATTGCTTCGGGTGGATGCTGGGTAAAGCAAGGCGGCATTCGGTGGAGGAGCGCAAAGGCCGAGATGGAACGTAGGCCTTTAGGAGCAGGTGTAAGTAGTAGGGCGCCTGTTCTGTCAGTACCTTGTAGGCAATTGTGCAGGCTTTATATTTGATGCGAGCAGCAACCGGAAGCCAATGAAGTTCAGTGAGCAGTGGGGTGACATGTGCCCGTTTCGGAAGATTGAAGACCAGACGTGCTGCTGCATTCTGGATCATCTGTAATGGCTTAATAGCGCAGGCTGGAAGGCCCGCTAGGACTGCATTACAATAATCAAGGCGTGAGATGACCACAGCCTGCACCAAGAGCTGAGCAGCATGTTGCGTTAGAAACGGTCTAATTTGTCTGATGTTATATAGAGCAAAGCGACAGGATCGAGCAACAGAGGCCACTTGGTGTGTAAATGTTAACTGGTCGTCAAATATGACTCCCAGATTCCTGGCAACCTTCGCCGGAGAAAGTGGGAATGAATCGGTTGTTAGGGTGAAATTGCGTTGGACCGACTGTTTTGCAGGAAACACCAGTAGTTCTGTCTTAGAGAGATTGAGTTGAAGATGATGTGACTTCATCCATGAGGATATATCTGAGAGACAATGAGATATCCGTGCTGAGATCGTAGAGTCATCCGGCGGGAATGATAAGTAGAGCTGAGTATCATCGGCAAAGCAATGGTAGGAGAACCCATGAGAGGAAATAACCGGGCCCAAGGAGGAAGTATAGATGGAAAAGAGGAGGGGTCCCAGTACTGAGCCTTGGGGCACTCCAGTGGACAGTGGACATGATGAAGACAACTGTCCTAGCCATGACACTTTGAAGGAGCGTTCAGTAAGGTAAGACCTGAACCATGATAGTGGTGTATCAGAGATACCCATATTGGAGAGTGTAGTTAGGAGTCGGTCATGATTGACTGTATCAAAGGCTGCTGATAAGTCCAGCAGAATGAGGGCTGTGGACTGTCCAGCAGCTCTGGCAGTTTTTAAGGCTTCAGTCACAGACAGCAGCACCGTCTCCGTGGAGTGTCCCTTTTTTAAAACCGGATTGGTTTTGGTCAAGGTAGTTATTCTGGGAGAAAAAGCCTAAGATCTGATTGTACACTGCCCTTTCTATGCATTTAGAAAGGAAAGGTAGTAGCGAGACCGGTCGATAGTTGTCAACCAGGGCAGGGTCAAGAGAAGGTTTTTTGAGTAGAGGTGTCACCTGGGCCTGTTTGAAAGTAAGCGGAAATTCACCGGTGGATAGGGAAGTATTAATTACATGTGTGATGACTGGAATAATTGTAGGTGCGATGGTTTGTAGAAGGTCAGTGGGAATCGGATCCAGAGAACATGTAGTAGGTCGACTACATGTTAGAAGGGCCTGTGCTTCCTTCTCAGAGAGAGGAGTAAATGAAGTGAATGTACTGTCCTTGAATGATGAAGCCTTTTGACACTGAACTTTTGAGGCCATATTTTTTCTTGGTTGAAAAATACATCTGAAAATATTTGAGAATAAACGTGTCCATCTGCTGGAAAACCTTGCAAAATAATTTTTAGGACTGTCTCGCAAGTGTAAATTTGTGTACAGGAATCATTTTATTTTATCCTTTTGACAATTTGACAAAAAACAAACTTGCCCGTGGAAGAAGAAAAAAACCTGTGAGGACATAATTCACAGGTAACAAATTGAAAACTCATACTGTTGACCTCTCACTCATACACTGGGCAGTATTTATTGGCACACATTAAAAGTGGTTCCTGAATGGCAGTCTGGCACCTAAAAATAAATAATAATAATAATAATAATAATAATAATAATAATAATAATAATAATAATAATAATAGGCAGTTTAAATCTTCACAAGATGTTGTGCCGTACTAGATGAGGTTATTTGGGAACGGTATATGGAGAATATTTGTGCGAATTACATTATAATTTAATATAATTCAATTCAATTCATAATGTAATACAATTCAATATACAGAAATATAGTTATAACATCCTTGCTTAATTAATGACTATCATGTTTGCAATTACCAAAAAGAATTAGGTTTGTCCAGTCCTGGGTATTTGATTTAGGAATATATGACTAAATCTTGATTATGGTAGTAGTCATAAAGCACATAAAGCATAAAAACCATAAAGCTTGATTCAAGTTTTCTTAAATTATTAAAATTATAATTAACTTTTTTTAATTAACATTTATCAAAATAATAATGTGCTGCATTTTGGAGCCCACATAAGAAATTTGTCACACATTTTTTGAAATTTTGCCAAAAATTCTGACAATATTACATATAATTTACTTTTAATACCAGGTTAATTATTTTTGTAATTAGTACATTGTTACCAGCATATTAAGCCATAATGTAAAATGTTCTAATGTAAAATATTGCCGAAACAACAGAGACACTGGCAGCAGGTGGCATTTACAAAAAGGGAATCAAAGACAGCATTATTGTTACACATGCAATGTAAGCAAATAATCTGTATTTGGTATTATCACAAAAAAAGGTAATTAAAAGAAAAAAATCAAACAAACAAACTGAAACATACATTTTTTTTAACTTTGCTGAATAAAGTTTGATATGTTGTTGAATAAATAAAAATTAACAAAAAACAAAAAGAAACCCCCCCCCAAAAAACAGGTATTTGTGTAAAGGGATTTAAAAATATTATATTACACAACACCTACTTTTTTAGTAGTGCCCTTCTTCTCTCCAAACTCAGTGACTTCTGTGCACTGCTTTTTCATGGGTTAATGATGTTTATGTTACACAGTATCATTAACAATGTGGGCGTTTTGCATGACTCAGTTTTGTGTTATGTGGCTTCATTTATGACAAAACTCCAGAAAACATCAAATTATTCTTCAACACGTGAATCAGAATGTACTATATACTATCTTGCCACAGTGCACATGACCAGTTTCCAATGAATATTGAAAAATATATAACCAAATTTGGCATGAAAATCGGTGTTTGACTCACAAAATTTAACCAAATGACGGTTTGTACAATGAGCTTAGAGCTGATATTCACTTCATGGCTCCAGAAAAACAAAAAAAAAAAGCAAAATCTGACCTGTTAATGAAGTGAGAAAAATTGAAAAAAAGTCATCCCTGTCATAAATGAGTTTCTTCAAAGCTTGTGCAGTGAATATTAGTGAAACATTTCCATACCACTAGCTATGATTCATTTTGTCAATCCATTACATTTGACAGGATTCAAATACCCTGTAAAGAAAAACAGGTGTTCATTTAATTAAACCAGTATTATGTAGTAAGAGTGTACAAAGATCATAGAGGAATTACATCTCATTTATCTGATCCATAATTGTAATATACATGGCCAGAGTTGCCATTAATATTAGCAGGACTCATGAAATACACATTGTGTCATTACTATACAAGTGCTGATTTACAGAAGAACCACAACGCTGGTGTATGTTTTATGATGAACCAGAAAAATGTCAACAATAATTTTTTAGAGGTTTTTGTCATGGTGACATTGTGGCGGTGATATCCACAAACCCAATAGAATTCAACATACAGGCAGCATAAATGCATCTACATGACAGTCCATCACTAGTTCTAAAATCTTTCCATTCAAATCTATGTTTAATTGCAAAACTTCTCTTCAAAAGCTGATGAAGTCAGCTTTATTTATATAGCACACTTTATATGACAGGTATGAACATGAGGCCCTCACTTACATTACAAATATTCCTCACTTTATTTTATATGCTGCCTGGATGACGTGATGATGTGCAGCAATTAAACAATGAAAAAACAGATTACCAATTTCTTTATCGAACAACTTATTTGTCACATACATATACATGCAGTGAAATTCAGTCTCTGAATTTAACCCATCACACATGCTGTATGTAGCACACACAGGACAATATCTGGAGCAGGAGCACAAAGGAAGTAACCTGCGGGGGTTAAGGGCCTTGCTGAAGGACCCACAGTGATGTCAGCCCAGTCCAAGTCAAACCAGCGTCCTCTCTGTGCTATGGAGCATTAGTTTTTACATTATACATGTTCACCTTAGGTAGTATTATTAGAAAACACTTCATACATTTTCATTGCTATGGACATGCTACCAAGCTATATGCATCCATGAAGCCAGATAACACAAAGTGGTTACTTAAACTAAGGCATGTATTAAAGACATAAAAGCCTGGATGTGCCATCTCTTTTGTCTTCCAAATTCAGACAACACTGAGGTTATTGTACTCAGTTTGAAAAATCTTAGCAACGTGGTGGATACCTTCACAATTACTCTGGATGGTATTACTGGATGGTCAGCAATCCTGGAGTCATTTTTGATTAGGATATGTCCTTCAAGGTACAGGTGGAAAAATATGTAGGAGTGCTTTCTTTTATCTGTGCAATCATGCTAAAATTCTAAATATCTTGTCACAGAGTGATGCTAAAAAAAAAAGTTGATCCAAAATGCTGCTGTGTGAATACTAAGTGACACTTCACAAAAATTGACATTTTCCAGAGCGTACAAAGCATACAACGGTGAAGGGGGGGGGGGGGGGGGGGGTAACACCCAACGCACACTTTTCAAGTAGTTAGAAAATGTCGGTCATCTGTGTAATTTGAGCTCTGCCTTCTGACCGCCCATGACCGAGGCATCCACACCACTGCACCATTCTGTTGTCTGCAGCGATATGGCCCCTGGTCGGGCAGATCAGTTTAAAGGCCTCATTGAATTCTCTAAAATAGGGCATCATCAATTCAGAAAATGACTCTACAGATGATATTAGACAGGAACAAGCTGTGAGTGCGGCGCAGCAGGTGTGGAAAGCAGCCAAAGCCGCCGAAATTCAGCAAGAAGTGTAAACATTGTTAAAAATATGGAAACCGTACGCAGTAAACTGCAGGAAATGATGGGCAATTTTATCCTACATGTTCCTGGCCTATTTTCATCTATGCTAGCCCATATATTTGTGCCTAATCTGGCGACCAGTGGCTGGCACTGTTGCCAACTTTTGCGTAACAAAACTCGCTGTCGGCTGCCTCAAAATTTGCTAAAAGTCACTAAAGGATGAATCAAGGTGCAGGGGTGTGTTTGCTGTCCCCCTCGGTGCCGAAGAGAGGTCCGGGTGATACCACACCATATGAAGGGACGCTGTACGAGCGCTCTATGTACACAAAACACAGTGGTAGCAGAGTTTTCAGGTTTCTGGTGTTGTGTCAAAAAGCAATTTCCTTGTTTTTTCTTTGTTTATATCAGTAAATATACTGGTGCACAGGATTTATTAAGGACTTATGTATAAAATGAATTGTTCTCACCCTCATTAATGAAGAATAAATTGTAGAGTCTGTTAGAAGATGGCAAGAGATTGCCAACTAAAGTTGCCCTTTTATTAACAGTTAAATGGTTGCTGTGTGCCGCAACCACCCCAAAAAAGTCGCTTTGCCAAAAATTGACTGCAGCTTCTACCATGTGTCAGGAATGTTCTTTATGACGCAAAATGAATTTATTTCATTCATAAGAGATGATGTTTGAGATATGCTTGACAAATTATAGGCCTGCAAGTTGTTCAGAACAACATGAATACCAGCAATGAGTTTTTGGGCAAATACTGGAAATCACTTTTTGGCACAAAACCGGCTATTCAGATGACGAATTGCTCCACTGCCACTGTGTACGGTGTGGTGTCATGTACAGTTTGCGTACATGAAGTGTAGTACACATTCACATTAAAATTCAACTCAGTTTATTGTACTAACAGGGTGTACCCTGCCTCTTGCCCTATAACAGCTGGGAAAGGCTCTAGCCCTCCGCAATCAATACAATACCAATAAGCATTCAATTATAATACCAAAGATCTAGGTGAAATTAAATGTCATAAAAAAACAACATTACAAACTGTCTGCATCTATGAACATCTGTGTAAGGAGGTTACACAGCCAAAGGACAACAATTTACAAATTGTTCCCATCATTTGATTGCAATAACAATTTATCACACCATTTCATGTGGCCATTATAAAAACACCATTTGAATACAGTATTCAAATTTAATGGACATTCAGTCTGAAGAACACCTGTTGGCTCTGTGTTTATGCAGTTTGGACACACTTACCCATTCATATGAATGGGTAAGTGTGTCCAAATCTTTGACTGGTACTGCATGTCCTTAGTGATATACAGTTAACCCTACAGGTTTTTCCACAATGACACATTTTTGCTGTAAATTTGTCTTAGCACACCACCATCATGGATTTTAAATCAAACATATATATATATCTCGCAAGACACAAGTTTGGACACATATGAATGGGAGACTTTTAACTGGTACTGTATGTCAAAAAGCACCCACTAAATTATTTTACCATTTTTCTTGCCCTCCTTATATACAGCAGAGGTAACATCAAACAGCTGGGCAGGTTAAAGCAGCTTGCACTCAATACCACAGCACACTTGACCATGCTGTTCAGCAGAGGTGAATCACTCACAGCTGTGGAAACAAGGAGCCCAACAAACCAAAACCACTCAGCACAGGTTATAGCTATGATGGTGTGATAAGCTCTCATCTTCGATTTGTCAACCTTCTTCTTTTCCTCACCTCCTTCCCTTGGCCCAGAGTGTATCAGAACACAGAGAACAGAGAGACTGCAGAAAGATATGATTAATATGGAGGAAATCAAAAAGCATAAAAATGAGGCAATGTTGTAGTAATAAGGTGTGGAAATAAATGCAACGCCCTCCATTCCACAGCACAGCAGCCAAACACACAGAATGCTGATATTTCTCATCCTGACACCACGGGCATATTTTAGATTCAGGTAGGTGATGGGGTGAACAACAGCCAGGTAACGCTCTACACATGTTACGAGGTGGAAACACAACTCTCCATAGTTAGCAAAAGTAGTAGCAACTGATCCCACTTTAATCATGAGTGAGTGATTAGTGAATATGCCACAATAGATCAGGAAACACCCCGAGACCCAGATGAGCTCCAAGACAACCATATTGTAGGTGAAGATGTCAAAGTGGCTAGCTGGTTGAAAGGAGCGCTGCTTCCTCCACTGTTGGTGACCCAGGTAGATGATGAGGGTAGAAAGAGGCAGGAGGAAGATGATTTTCAGTGCACTGATGGCACCGAATATGCTGTATGTGTAGCAGATATTTTCCTGAGGACAGTTTGATGTGCTGTTCACTAACATATCTGCTGTATATCTTGTATATCTGAGGAGAAAAAAAAGGAATTACATGGATAAATAAGTAGAGAGGAGGAGGGACAAGGAGTGAGAGAGAGTGTGACAAATTTCAGTAATTCTTTTACATTCTCTTCATTCCTGATAATGGTTCCTGATAAAGCTGAATCATTCATGATAATAACAACATGAGCCCGCTGCTATAGCTGTATCATTACCAGTATATCGTGACACTCCTAATTCAGAATGATCCTCTTCTACCGACTGCTCAGTTCACAACTGCTCATTGATTTTTGATTTACTTGATATTTAATCTAAACCTAGCATGGAATTTGATCAAAATGTTTTGGTTTTTTTTTTTTTTTTTGGCAGCCCTTACTTATTGTTACTACACAGAAACTACCACAATCACAAGTGTTTCTAGGTAAGAAGTAACAAGATTAACATTTAGATTTTGCAATATAGACCACATTTACTTCCAAAGTAATATCAATTTGAAAGTATCAGGTTGATTGTAACATTTACTTTAAGAATGTCATCCTATGTCACCCCTTTTGATGTATACCCTCCTGTTTTTACCTCCTATGAGTTTCTCCAGATGTTAGCTATTGATTTTTAATTGTTCTGAACGAAATTTCGTCATATTATGACAGAATGACGTTATATAATTCGTTGTATAATATTAATTTTGTTGTATGTATAATGACAATAAAGTTCTATTCTATTCTATTCTATTCTATTCTATTCTATTCTATTCTATTCACCATATTAACATTTCTAATCCAAGTAATGTTAGCATTATCAATTTAGCATTAAAGGAAAGAACCAAGCTATTCCTATACTTAAATATCAATACAGTTAACACAAATAATCTTATCTCATTTAGTGGCATTGACTGTATCTTCCCATTATTATCCTATGTATATGTCCACTGTGAATACCAAATTACTTGGTTATTACTTTATCTAATTATTACTTCCCTACTAATATCAGGTAAGGGAAACTACAGGAAGGGGCATTTATGAAAAGGTAAACCAGTGTAATACTGCAACTTACACAGGTGCTTTAGGAGTAACATCAATCATTTGTATTGTGCTATCAGAAGTTATATGGTCTAAGAAATAATTTCTAAATAAAGCAAGATGTTTAAATACATTATATATATATATATATATATATATATATATATATATATATATATATATATATATATATATATATATATATATATATATATATATAAAGTGAACCCACCTTGTCAGTAGTCTTCTTATCATCAATCCCACGTCTCAAAATTCAGTGACTCTTCCCTCTAAATGTGCCCTGATGCTTGAATGTGCAGTGGAACTGTTGGCTTTTTGCATGATGCAAAAGGGTGTCCTGTGGCTCCATTACTGTAAACTACAGTGGGCAATTATTCTTGTCAAACCACTCTTCAACACATGGGTCAGACCGCAATATGCACAGTCTTGTTCAGGGACTTTTGACCATTTTCTAACCAGTGCTAAAACCTTATTTGGCAAGAGTAGCACATTTTAGATCAGTGTTCATCGCACATATGCAGAAAATAGAACCAACTGAAGCCACAACTGAGTTTTTGTTATGGATTTTGAGCTATAGCCTATTATTAACTTTTCTGACATTTCTCATTTCTGACATCTAAAGAGAAACAAGTTCAAACCAAGCACCGAGGCATGCAGACTGCTTCTACAAACATTAGTTAAAGAACAGGTTGTTCTCACAGCTCAGTGAATTCCAGCATGGTACTGTGATATGATGCCACTTGTCCAGTTATGAAATTTCCTTGCTGCTAAACATTCCACAGTCAACTCTTGATCGCAGATTGCAGAAAGCTCCTGCTCACAAACAGAGTTAATTATGTGAAACTGTGTTTCTGTTGTAGAACGTGCCTGCCAATGCAGACAAATTACTTTACACTCAGTGTGGCATCTAGCTTGCTAGGCTTAGCTTAGTTGTTCACTGATGTCAATGGCAGAATTATCTGAAGCCACATGCTAGTCTTTTGTCCTTATGTGGACTTTGTTTTGTAGTCTACTTTGTAATGGGATGTGGTCTTTTTTATGCTTCTCATTTGTTGACTCCATTTCTAAGCTACTGTTACCTAGTTTTGCTCACTGTTGATGCTGGAGATGGGATGGACAACAGTGTCATTAATGCCTCATAAATCATAAATCCATTACATTTAACAAATATTTGGACACACTTGGTACTTGTACTGTAATCTGCAAATGAAAACAAGTGTTCATTAATATAAAGTGGGAGGAGTCACATCGTGTTTACATGTTTCATAATTTTAGCATGCATGACCCTTGTCATCATTATTACTAGCAGGATATTTAGTTGTTTTATGAATCAGTCATAACTACAAATACAGTTACAGTTCACATAATATGGTTATATATATATTATATTATATATATATATATAATTTATTATATTATATATATAATATATTATGTTAACCATATTCACTGTATTGCTTTTGCATGGCAAAAAATGTTTAATAAGCACAAAACACAAACTGCAGCTCAGGTTATTGGGAATGTACTTTGTGAGAACTTTTTGTGAATTAAATTTGATGATGATGTCACATATTCATTTTTTATAATTCATCCTCAAGGGACCTTAAAAGAAAAGTTTAAATTATTTTAGAATTTTCAGTTAAAACCAAAAAAATGTCAATGTCACAATCCAATGTCCAGAGTCATCCAAGTCATCATATGTGCTAGTGAACAAACGTGTGCAGAGGTGAATCAACCAAAAGCCAAATTTTAGAATTTTATTTCATTAAAACAACATTTGCATTTTACACATTTCATTTGAATGCAGTACTCAAATCCAATAGCCACTGAGCCTGAACATCACCTATGTTTGTCTGTGTGTAGTGCTATTTTTCTGGGGTTTAAACCAGTGAGAGTATTTTTGGGTTCTGAAGCTATTTAGACTTGGCCTTAAATGGGTTTGGAGTTGTAAAGGTAAGACTTGAATCACAGAATTAATAAACAACCAAACAAGCAAAAAAGAAAAAAAATGATTTAGAAGCTTAAAATGAAGGTACAGTCATGTCAAACAATTTTCAACACCCCAGAAAACACGCAACAACCACCATATCCAGCCACTGTATAAAATTTAAGGTCAACTACCCCGCAAATGCCTCAAAAAAGAAATCTAAACAATTAACATTGAATGAATTTAATGCTGCTGGACTGATGAAAATGCTAATATAAACAATCCAATATGGTACTGTTTCTGTTTTTGTTTTTTTTAAGAGAAGAATAACAGTGAAATCAAGGCAAGAAAGGAATTCAATAATATGGCAAAAAATATAAACACATCACTGGAAAAACTGTGAAGTCAAAACAGGAAGCAAAAGTATGTATGAATGTATTATAAGTGATTTTTAGACTCAGAACTGAGCATTATTGAACTTTGCCCATACCAGATCTTATCAAACCAGTACATTCAAATAATCTTTGTACAGTTGCTAAATGAAACATCATCAGTTTTGCAAATCTTGTGGGTATACATCAATCCATCTAAAGACTTTATATTCAAAACTATATTTAATCACAAAGCTTTACATCAAAATTAATTCAATCAGTTTTATTTATATAGCACTTTATATGACTGTATGTACACAATGTCATCCACCTCTGACATTACATATGTTCTCTGTCAATTTGTTGATGCATATATATATATATATATATATATATATATATATATAAACTACCTTATCTATGTGCACACAATATATCCAAGCAAATACAAGTAGAAATTCTACAGAAACCTCAATAAAAGTCTTAAAAATATCATCATAATAATAAATGCACAGCAATTCTAAACACTTCTGAAAACCCTGGGAAAGACTCAAAAATACAAACATTTCTATACTACATTCCCAAATATAGTTACAGAAATATTACTAGACTTGTTGTGTGCATCTTCCCTACTGCAGTTCCATAATTTTATTTTTCTTGGTTTTTCCATGATCAAACTTACTAAAGAAGTGCTGCATTCATCTAAATATCTGTGGTATGTGGAGACTGAACAAGCTCATAACCAGTCAGTCGACATGCACAGTGTCAGCTGGCTGTTTTTTGCTATGCAGAAAGGCCATTTGAAATGTGCGCTGTAAATTCACAGAGGATACATGCAGTTCCTGTGTAGGTTTACCTGGCAGCATTGCATATTGTAGTCAACAGTCAAGCAGCTTTCAAGGACTATCTAAAAGCTAATTAAATGCCATTTGCACAGAATATCCCAGAGGTCTGTCATCATTGGTAAATACAACATTACTGTTCCAAAAAATCCAGCAACTGGTCTCTTCAGTTTCTAGATATGGATGTGGATCGCTGTTAAAAGAATGGATGCTACACAGTGGTAAACATGGTGCTAGCTCATCTTTTTTTGAGATGTGTTGGTGCCATCTAATTCAAAATGAGCCAATATTTTTCTCAAAATGGTCCATTTTCTCAGTTTAAATATTTTATATGTTTTCTATGTTCTGTGAATAAAAATATGGGATTATGAGACATACAAATCATTGGATTTGGTTTTCATTTCCATATTACACAGTGTCTTAACTTTTATGTAATAGTGTAAATATACGGGGAAACATACTGAACAATGATTTTTGTTTTTAAACTTATCATGAGTATTGTTATTCTTGTATATTCTTATATATTTGCATAAAATGGTTAATTAAAACTGGTAATAGGAGGTGGTTACGTATTACTCATTACTCTGACCTAAAATTACTGCTCTTGCATTGAAATTTGTGTCTCTGTGGCAAGTGTGCCACATGTTGCCATTAGAACTTTACATATGACTGGGTAGCATTAGCAATTTAATGCCAATAGCCTGTGTTGTTTATGTTTTCTGGACAGAATTTTCAAGGAAATACGTCAGTTTTGCTTGTATTTTGATGAGGGTGACAATTTACGATTTGGTGGGCCCCATAGGATTTCTGTTTTTTAAGTGGGCTGCAGCACTCTTGACTTTGGAAATGGCTGAGCTAGAGGATAGCTGGAGGGGGTGTTGACTTATAACTGCTGTATATTTTGTAGGTGTGCGACAATAACATTGATAAATAAGGACTGAGGAGGAGGACAGAAGTGCAAAGAGAGACTAGTTTAACTTTATCTTGTTAATTAATTGTAATTTAGGACAATCTGACAATTTCCATAGCGGTAGAACCAGTGGTCCCCCTGCTGTCAGTTCCTAGTCATCATTTTTCCCTTCACGTACAAATGCCTTGTTGAAAATTGTTTTGCTAAAAACTAATATTTCACCACTACAACAACAACAACCACAATAATCGACTGACTAATGATAAAAGCAATGCATTCACTTGTTTTTGTATTGGCGGTGCCAGTAAATAATTAATCCTTAAATCCAGTCTTTTGAACTATACTCATCTGATGTACTCATTCCTCACCTTTATTCATTGTTATTTAAGCAACATGAGAGTTTTCTTGCCCTGTGGAGGTACAGCAGAGGTAAAGCCAAACTGCTGGGCAGGTTAAACCACACTACATTCGACTCCACCAGACACTTCACAGTACTGCTTAGTTGAGGAGACTTGGTCACAGCAGCATAAGCAAAGAGACAAAGAAGCCACAACCACACAGCACAGGTTATAGCTGCGATAGTGTAGAAAGCTCTCAGTTTTGATTGATCAACCCTCTCCTTGTCTCCTCCTTCCCCTGGCGCTGGGCGAATCAAAACACAGAGAACAGAGAGACTACAAAAAGATATGAACATAGTACATGAAACTAAAAAGCAAAACAACAATATGGTATTATTGTTAAGCAGAGCTGAAACAATTCCCAGTCCACAGCACAGCAGCCAGGCACAGCCAGTGCTGATGTTTCTGATCCTGGCCCCATGGACATTTCTGAATCCCAGGTAAGTGATGGGGTGAACAACAGCCAAGTAACGCTCTGCACAGGTCAGGACATGAAAAAGAATCTCTCCATAGGAAGTGGTAAAAATAGCAACAGACCCTACTTTTACAATCACTGACTGATTAGTGTATGAGCCACAAATGCTGAGGAAGCACCCCAAGATCCAGATCAGCTCAATAGCAGCCGTGTGGTAGGTGAAGATGTCGGAGTGGCTTGCTGTTTTAAAGGAGCGCTGCTGCCGCCATCGTTGGTAACCCAGGTAGAGGACGAAGGTGGAGAGAGGGAGGATGAGGAGGACTCTGAATGCACGGCCAATAGTGTTTGTGTAAAGGCTGACTGCAGAGCACTGGTAGAGCAGAAGATTGCTGGAGGTGAGTGAGGAGTTGGCTGACATTTCTGCTATATATGTTTCAGGTCTGGGGAGATAAAAGTAATAAGACAGGGTGTGAATAAAAAAGAGAAAGGGGCGAGAGATTGAAACACCCCCAGGAGAGATTGTATTTCATCTTGGTAAACAACTGCAACATATGGAAAATCCAACATAATATACTACAAAACAAAATAAAGATGCACTTTTTAATCTGTGTGTCACAAGACGATTAAACTTCTGCAATACTGATCTGGTCATTTAATGAGCAGAGGGGTTGTTAACAAGTTTCAGCTCCTTTGGTGTTAATTAAATTAACAGGTCCACTAGAGGGGCAACAATGAGACAACCCCCCCAAAACAGAGATGGTTTTATAGGTGCAGCCCACTGACACCCCCCCCCCCCCCCCCCATTTCTAACCTTTTGACCTGCATTAAGTATGTAAAAATGCCTGATGAAAAGGACAGGTTAAGAGTTTAGGTTATGGTTACTGTGGGTTGTTGCTTGTTGGTTGCTTTCTCTACTATCTGAAGGACTTCCTTTAAATTATTTTTTTTTTTCATGGTTCTGTCTCCTCAGGCGTTGCTGTTCAAATTAATTAGATTAATTGATCATCAAGTGTGACCTCATCTACAAAGGCAGTTTTGGCAGAATGCTGGTCTGGGGTATCCAGGTGTCTGTCAACACAGTGCCACAATCTTCACAGGAGGCCAGCAAATTCACCACAGTGACTGCACAGGCCTCAGTTAGCATGCAAAATGTTAAAGTACAATCACTGTACAATTTGAAAAAGATTGAACAAGTCTAAGTTGCTTGGTAGCATTGCTGGGATAAACCCTCTTTTCTTCTGGAAGACTTCTGGAAGAATGTCCTTTGGAGAGACAAGACTAAACTGGAGATGTTTGATGAAAACCAAACTCAGCATATCAGCGCACGCATCTTATAGCAACTGTCAAACATGGTGCTGGAGGGGTGATAAATTGGTCTTGTTTTGCAGCAACATAGGAAGAACTAAGTTTCAAAGGATCAAAACCTATAAACAAACTCAGAACACAGAAGAAATATAACAATGAAAGAACTAAAACACAAAACATTGGACAAATGGCTCAGGACCATAACAATAACAGCTTCAACTCTTCTGGGAAGGTTTGCAGAGTGTGTTTATGGGGATTTATGATCATTCTTCCAGGAGTGCATTTGTGAGGTCAAACACTGCTCTAATTTATCCCAAAGGTGATCTATCAGGGGCAGCACGGTGGCGTGGTGGTCAGCAATGCTGCCTCACAGCTAGAATGACATCTCAAAGGTCTGAGTTTGATTCCACCTTGGCCTGGACCTCTCCCCCATGTTCCCATGTTCTCCCCGTGTCTGCATGGGTTTCCTCCGGGTACTCCAGTTTCCTCCCACAGTCCAAAGGCATGCACTTACTGGGGTTAGGTTAATTGGTCACTCTAAATTGCCCATACTGTAGGTGTGAATGCGAGTGTGAATAGTTGTCTGTCTCTCTGTGTTGGCCCTGCGACAGGCTTTACAGATTTTTGTATACAAATCAAGAAGTATAATGCTAATTTTAATAATATCCATCCATCCATTTTCTTCCACTTATCCTTTTCAGGGTTGCAGAGGTCTGGAGCCAATCCCATCTGCCATTGGGTGAAAGGCAGCGTACACCCTGGATAGGTCGCCAGCCTGTCGCAGGACCAGTTTTTCATGTGATTCTCATAAATATATAGGGCTTTTTGTTATTTACCTTGCATATCTTACACATCGATGTTTTTATAGGCATGCCTTCTTCCATCTTTATATTAAGGAAACATCATGGTTAGGGTTAGGTCACTATTTTACTTCAATAAAGTAGCTCTCTCTGGTAAACAGTTCAAAATAATCCTTTTTTAAAAATCCTATATTGGGTCGTGAGCAGATTTTATACTTAGCCTGAAACCCTCCCAACTTGTAAATGTCTTCCCTTTAAAAACAAAATATTTGAAGAGCAGCTGCGCCTGTGTATCTGAGATGAGCATGTAAGGATATTACCTCTTTCTGAATTCACAGAGGACCAAAAGCATAAAAAAAACGGTCTAAAACTGAGCATTTGGCTGATTACTTATACATACACTCATCTCATCATTTGTTTAATATGAGTATTCACCACTGGAACATGATATAATAGACAGAGAACGCAAACCAAGTCATCTTGAATGATTTAGCAGCAATACAGTGTTAATTTAAGTGACAATGACCACTGCATTTTGTTTGTGTCATTCACTGATGTGCATGTAGCAGTGCAGACATTGTGAAGTCAGTGAAAGTTCTAGGTACAAATTGCTAACACATCATAAACTATATCATTACTATGGAAAGCAGTAGCTTTGTGCTGTGTGCTGGATCTTGGATAATTTATCTACAGGCTCTCTCTCAGTTGTGTAAAAGTGATGATTTGAAAACATCTGGGTTTGATAAACTGTTGGATGCGTTGATAAAAGATCTGGTAATTTTGTAACAATGTGGTGTATCTATCACTCAGTTGAATACATTCATGAAGGGCATTGTGGTTTGTTTAGCAGATGACAATCTTGGAACCGATGGGCTTGCAGGTTTTGTAGGTTTTACTGTCAAATACATACAGTATCAGTCAACAGTTTGGGCACACTCACCAATTGGGTGCTTTTGAATGTGATGCATTTGAATACATCACATGTGGCTTTCACTGAGCATGGGGAACGATTAGGGAGCTCATTGGTGTGACGCCATCTGCCTTGGCCAGGGTCTGCTGCTGTCTGTCTGTGTCGTCTTGCAGGTTCCTGGTAGGCGGGGTTAATCAGTGCATCGGGGAGCACCTGGCCAGTCTCCCTGGAGCATTTAAGAGCTGGCTGTCTCAGCGCTAACACATTCCATTCCTCCAGTACCATGCTTGTTTGGTTAGGTTTAACGTGGTTTGTTAGGTTTTACACTGTGCATACCTCCATTCCTCCAACAACGGACACACTGATTGTCATGCCTAATAGACGATTATTGTTTACACCTTATTTTTTGGACAAATAAACTGGTAAAATGTGGCTTAAGTGATGTCTCTCCTATTACTTGTCAAGGCCCTTGAGCCGGACTGTGACACAGGTAATGATATTCATCTATCCAGCTAATGGGCAGTCATCCATTCAGTTGGAGGCCTGAGTCTGGTTAAGATAAACCTAAAATAATATCTGTAATTACATAATATATATATTTTTAAAAATCTTATATATTTTTAGCATGATGACATTAGACAATACAAATCTCATTTTACTAAAATAAAACTTGAGGTGGCAATTGCTGAATTTAGCACAAGTGGAACTTGTTTGGACCCCTCACCCAACCTGAAATCCCAGATTTTGGAATGACTGGCAGAAGAAATGATCAATTTCAAAGCCTACTCAGCAGACAACAATACAATTTATGTTGCAGAAGCCCCTGTAAAAAAGCATCTTTCTCTGAGAGAGCAAGGATCTTATGGCTGTTATTGGTAGAAATTAAGCCTAAAGTATAAATTGGCCAGCTTCCAGAGCAAATTAAAGGGCCTAGGATGTCCTGAGGTGACCATAAACTCTCTTTATAACATGGCAACTGACAAATGTCTTGCAGGATTCATTGTGAAAAACAAAACTGAAGCGCTGAAGTCAATTACTGTCCTCCACATCCAAAAGGAGAACCCACTGACAGTTTGGAGAAAGAAAGAATTGTGAGTCTTTCAAAAATTACAAAAATAATGACCATGTAATCACAGAGAAGATGGAGAAGGCTTTCTTATCCAGAATGCATAAAGTTCTTCAGGGACAACTAATGGCTGCAGACATCAAAAGTAGATCGCCAGCTCTGTTCACTGTGAAAGATGCGTGTATGCAAATCATAAAAGAACAGCACAGGTTATTTCATGTCTTATGCCTGTCCTGGATTCTCAATACTTCATGACAAATTTAGTTTTCAGCTATTTTAGTTTTTGACTATTTTTTCCTTGTCACTTCTTGTTATAATGTAGACTAATAAATCTGTAAGTTTTTAAGCTCGCAAAGGAGTTCACATGGATTTCCATTGTCCCACTGCTTTCTGCTTTTGACATCTTTTAGGTGGCACATGTGGAAGAAAAATAAGAACCCTCATGCTTAGTATCACCAATGATTATATTAGAACTGGGAAGACAAGTTTTAACTTGATGAGCTGAGGTCAGCCGATAATTGTCAGTTGAGTTCAGTGTTTACTTTGGTTTTAAACAAAGATGTATGGATGCCTGTTTTGCCACTAAAAACACCATCCATAACCCGAAATTTTGAGTAAAATCGAAATTTCAAGGTGTTTTCTCAAAATTTTGAGTTACTAAGCCAAAATTTTGAGTTGAGTGTCTCAGATTTTCACATAAATAACTCAAAGTTTCTACTTAGCGCTGCCAATCAGGAAGCTCAGAGAAAGAGGTAATTTCATTGTTTCAACTTATGTGATTCAATTGATTTAAGAGATGATGAACCAGAAAATGGTGATGTTACACCTGGAGCGTGGGGATACATGTTTGAACCCACCTATGGAGACGAAAGTGGCAACAGCTCCAACTCAAGTTCTGAGGAAGATGGCAGTGTGAGTGAAGAGCAGCAAAAAGACAATGCATTACTGGCCAAGTGGGCATACATAGGATGCGCTTCATGGTTACTTATCTTTTTACTGTCTGTATCACCCCAAATTCCACATTTCATCATACCATGCATATCAGGATTGATTTGGAAAACTGGAGCAAATGCAGTGTATTGTAGCCCAAGTCTGTAGCAATGATAGAGATACCCTAGCTAGGGTAGTCAGATCCACTTACCCTGTTTTCTGTTTCTCTTGGTGACTGCACGTCTTGTATGTTAGACATGGAGATGACTTGTTGGGTCTGGAGTGTTAATATCCCATGCACTGGCTTTCTTGGCATCAGTTCTGGGTTTGAACAAGCTTTTTCAACCAGCCTCCAGGTTTGTTTGCTGTAAATGTCGTATGTACTGCAGGTCTGATACTGCAGTACATACGACAATGTGAAGTACAAAACCTTGAAGTCCCGGGCTTAAACACAAAATCATCACGGGAACGTTTTACTTGGTCGCATCAAAATTGATGCTGCTGTGGTGACTTCACTGGATTTGGAAACGCAAATACTCCAATATCATCCTTTAACTTTGATTTAACATAGTTCCAAGTGGCACAACGGGTCCCCACATTTTCAGTAGACACTTGGGCATTTATCAATGGAGGAAAACAATAAATAATAGGCAAAAATACAAGAAACGTCATGAAACAATATGGAACAAGGTGGTGGCTTTCATCTGAGATACATGGTAATACATCATCAACATGGCAGCTTGTTTTTAAAATTTTTGTAGCAGATGACTGATCAGAGAACCAAAATTGCATGTAAAAACATGAAAAGAGATAAGGATGGCTAAAATGAACTTTAATCCACAGTCTGATCAAGCCAAAAGCCAGAGAAAAACAAACATGGTGTTCTTATCACTTAAAGATAGGCATGAAAACAGGTTATCAACTAAGGTTGCTTGTTTTTGTTTCCTTCACATTGTTCAGTACCAGTCAGTACCAGTCCTCTAGAAGTCTAAGGAAAAACGTCTAGCAATGAGGCAGATGTTAACAAAAAATATATAAATACAGTACCAGTCAAAAGTCTGGACACACTCATCCACACCAAATGAATGTGTGAGTGTGTTTTAAGTAATTAAGTAGTTCCTTGAGATGCTGAGTTACTGCAGAGCTTTCTCTAAGCTAAGCCCATTTAAAGTCCTACATGTGATGGCTTTGACAGAGGCAAAAAAAAGGTGAATTTTCTTTGGATGAGTTCATGTTTTTTGTTTTATTTATTTACCTCTTATAACATCTTTGTTATCTAATTAAAGAAATCTGAATCAGATTGAAACTGCAAGAGTGATATTCATAACATTTTCTAAACATTTATTAGTTCATTAACCACGACGGACACTATTCACACAGATAAAGTGCATATTAGTTCACAGACGGCAAAATTTTGTTTTACATTAGTATTTGATTAATGTTTATATAATATTTATAATTAACACAAATTTGTCTGGCTTTACTAAAACCAAAAATTTGAACTTAATGAAAGAGTAATAAACTGAACTTGCATAATTAAATTAAAATTAACTGGCAAATATGTGAATGCTATTTCAGTATGTTAAAAAAAACTTTCATTTGAAAAAAAAAAGCTCTAAAATGGGAATTTATCACAAAGTATGTTTTATTATGATTGTTGGTTTGTTTTTCCATTTTGCTTTTTTCCCCAGATGTCGTTTGTGTTTTGTATGTGTTTTCCTGCAGGTGCAAGTAAATGTGTTTGGCACAACAGCGCATTCAGATCGTGATTGCCAAAGGTGCGAGGAAAGACAGGTTATTTAAAGAAAAAACAAAACACACACACACACACACTAAAATGGGAAGTTATCGCAAAAATACTTTTTATTGTGCAGTAAAATAAGTCTTTTACACAAAGTGTCAAGTCTTGCTTGATTTATAAAATTATCAGATTAAATTGTGTTTTTTTTTTAAATGATGATCAACCAACATCTTTTATTAGTGTATTTGATCTGTGTAAAACTTGCAGTATTGTCGTATGTAAATCTTTCTTGAGAAACTGAACTGGTGAACAATACAAAATGAATTACACAATTATGCTGGAAGGAGTATGATTGTAATTGTGAGTAGTATTATGTGTTAATTGTTGTTAGTAGGAATAAGATAATTAAGTCAATTAAAATACTTATAAAAAAAAATATCAATGTTTAAAAATATGTGAAAAATGCTGAGAGCTGATCAAGGTTTGTAATAAGTTTGGTGACATCAGTTAAATGACGAACATAAAAATTAATTGAGAAAAATGTCATTTAAAAATTTTATAGAAGTTATTAAAGAACACCCACCTTGTTGGTTGACTTGTTTCTGCTTGATGCTGCTCTGACGGCCTTTCTCCTGATCTCAGAACTTACTAAGTGGCTCGTACCTGCCTTTGATATGAATACATGACCCGTGCTTGTTTATAGAGCTTGTGTGAGCAGGACTGAGTTAATTTTCATGCAAAACTGATGCAGATTTTTGGAAACTTTCACGGTAAATTGCAGCAGGCAAATTTTCACTCTGTTGCTGACACAGGACACAAGAAGGTGTGTTCAATCACCGAGCTTCACACAACAAATCAACTTTATTTAGAACGCACATTTCATACGATATCAGTAGACTCGGTGTTTACAATATGCATCTTCTCTGCTTAAGTTAAACTGCATGCAAACACATTCAGTTTTGTCCGTGCTAGATAATTTACTACACTAATATCTGAATAATCTGAATCTTATTATATTCAGTATATAGTATGTGCTATTTGAAACCACCTTGTATACCTGCTAGATAATATAATGACTACAAAGTTGAGCTGGCAGTGGAATTGCAACCAATGATAGATATACAGTGATGTGAAAGTCTTTGGCCTCGTCCTTATTTTAATTAATTTATTTTTGCATGTTTGTCATTCTTATATATTTTAGATCAAAGAATTTTTAATCTTATTCAAAGATAACCTGAGTGAACACAAAATGCCATTTTAAAGGGGAAAAAAAAAATCACAAATTAAATGTGTTCAACCAAAATGTTTTTTAAAGTTGAGTTTAATTTCAGTAGCCACATCCATCTGATTACTGCTAGACCTGTTGAATCAAAAAAAATCACTTAAATAGAACCTGTCTGACAAAGTGAAGTAGGCTAAAATACATCAAGAAGCAACACATTATGCTGCAATATAAAGAAACAGCTTAGAAACAAAGCCATTGACATCTATCAGACTGGAAGGAGATACAAAGCCATTTCTAAGGCTTTTAGACTTCACTGAACCAGAGTGAGAGACGTTATCCATACATGGAGAAAGCTTCTAACAGTGGTGAACCTTCCCAGGAGTGGATCAAAAAGAACCGAGAACAACATCTGAGCCACACTTGTCTCAGTTAAGGTCAGTGTTTATGATTCAACAATGAGAAAGAGACTGGACAAAATGGGCATCGATAGGAGAGTTCCAAGAAGAAAACCAATGATGACCAAAAATAACTTTCTGCCTCTTTAATTTCCCTGAAAAGGGATTAATAAAGTCTAATCTAATCTAATCTAATCTAAGATGCCACAGCAAGAAAGTTCTGGGTTGTTGCCATTTGGGGCTAGACAAAAAAAATTGATTGAATTGAACTGAACTGAACACAAAAACGCATCTCACATTTGCCAAAAAGCATCTTGATCATCCCAAAGATTTTTGGAAAAATTTTTATGGACTGTTGAGAAAAAATGTTTAACTTTTTGGAAAATTCAATAGAGATGCTTTGGCATAACCTTAAACAGCTAAATTACAGCAAGCTAGTTACCTGCCCCTTTGTTGGCCATTACAGTAAAAGGTTAATCCATCTCCGTGTTGATGCTAATGTTTTATTTTTCAAATAAGAGTTGTCTCAAGTTCTTTATATACCTGACCAGACTGATAGAGGGATCAAACAAGATTGGTGAAGGTCTCATTTTATTATGCCTAAAAAAAGAAAATAATCCAAGACCATTTATTTTCATTTTTAACTCTCAAAACTGTTGAGTTTTGAGGAAACTGCAACCTAGAATAACTGTATGCCTTTAGACTGTGGGACAAACACAGGGGGAACATGCAAACTGAAGTCCACACAGACAGACCCCTCACAGATGTTGGATTCAAACCCAGGACCTTCTTGCTGTAAGGCAACAGTACTAACCACCTTGTGCTGTCCAGTAACTGTACAAATAACTACAAATTCAACAGCTTTATAAAATTAATTTCAGACTAAGAAAATAAAATATAATGTGAAAAATCCAGATGCTACTGTTGCAAGTGCTTATATATACAGTAGATAACAGTTTTCAAAGCGCTTTGAGCGCTCAGACAGAGTAGAAAAATGCTATATAAGAACTAGTCCATTTACCATTTTCTCATCATAGATCAATTTTTTTTTTTAATTTAAGGCTGTAGCAGTGTATATGCAGGTCTATTCAGATACTCATGTTCACTTATTCACATCAAAGCAACATTTCAGTTTTCCTGCCCTGTGTAAATAGAGTAAAGGTAGAATCAAATTACTTGGCAAGTTAAACCAGTTTGTACTGATATCTACCACACACTTGATATTGCTGCTCACCAGAGGATTTTCCTTTACTATAATGCTAACAAGCAGTCCTACAAACCACAACCACAGCATGCTTAATATTGCTGTGATGGTGTAGAAAGCTCTCCGCTTTGTTTGGTTTAACCGCTCCTTTTCTCCACCTCCCTCCCCTGGCCCTTGGCGAACCAAAACACAGAGAACAGAGAGGCTGCAGAAAGATACTGTTATTAAGGACAAAACCAAAACAAACAATAGGTGGATAATGGTTTCATTAGGTGGACAAAGAGCTCTAGCAATGCTCAGCCCAAAGCATAGCAACCAAACACAGCCAATGCTGATGTTTCTTATCTTGACCCCACGGGCATTTCTTAGACTCAGGTAGGTGATGGGGTGAATAACAGCCAAGTAACGCTCCACACAGGTCAGGCTGTGAAAAAATATCCCTCCATAGAAATTGAAGTAATGAGCATGTAATCCTACTGTGTTCATTAATTTAATTTCAGTTACTGTGCCACATAAATAGCAGAAATATCCCGAGATCCAAATCAGTTCCATGGCAACCACGTTGTAAGTGATGATGTCGGCATGACTTGCTGTTTTAAAGCAGTGCTGCTGCCTCCATCGTCGATGACCTAGGTAAATGACCAGCATGCAGAGAGGGAGGAGGAGGATGACTCTCAATGAAGCAAAGGTAAAAATTATGTAAAAATTAAGTGTCGAACAGTGGTCATCCAGAAGATTGTTGGTGGTGGACGAGGAGTTAATGGACATGTCTGCAGTTAGAGGGAAAAATAAAGAGGCACAAGTTGTAGACAAAGAGGAAAGGGAAATAGAGAGAATAACACAAAGATAAGTGACAATTATTGTTCAGGAATTGCACTGTAATTCTGTGGAAGATACCATAGTGGTATAGAATTACATTATTTCTGTTTAACTTATCAGAGGCTGAAAGACGTTTTAATTTGAAAATTTGGTGGATTATCTCCATTACATCTGTCTGTGACTCTCTTGACGTGTGTCAAGACACTTCTCTCGGTCACGTGATAGTCACCGCTAAAATTAAACCCACAAGCTTCGCTGGTTCCCTGTACCTGTCTAAGGAAATAGGTTGGTTGACCTACATTACGCTCGTTTAAATATTTGAGTGCTCAACAAGAGTAGAAAAGCGCCATAGTCCATTTACCATTTTTATTTAGCAACACAAGGATAGCAGTGAGGCGGACCCAGCCATCTTGTTCAAAGATGCTGGGCTAAATTCGGGCACCCAATGGCATGATGCCAGGGCCCACAAGATATGCCATAATGAGAATCCATGATGTAGCATCTTCTTTTGACCTTTTCTTCACTCCTGACATGATCCATCTCATTTTACAAATGACAAACCTGCACGGGAGGTGTTCAGTGTCAGAACAGAGTGATGTGGATGAAACAGAGATTGGGGAGTATACATGGGACCGGTCAAAAGGGGAATCTACCTGCAGCCTGTGAATGACCAGAATGGGAGACTAGTCTTAAGGACCACCATGTCCCACAAACGATTTCAAGTGCCAGTCTCTGATTCGATGACCGACTCAGCCCTCTTTGTCGACACAAGGAGGCAGTGGCTCTGGTAAGGACTATCAGAGCAAATAAGCCTGAGCTTCCCCCAAACTGAAGCAGATGAAGGGTAGAGCTGTCTTTTCATTTGTTTTTGCTTTCACAACCACCACAGCAGAGAGCTACATTCCACGGCGGGGAAGAGATGTCCTCCTTCTGAGCACCAAACACCACAAGCCAGCTGTAAATCAGAATGAGAAGCAGAAACCACAAATTATCACTGACTATAATCGCTGCAAAGGTGGCGTGGACAACCTTGACAAGGTATGTAATTATATGCTTTTATTACTTTATGAACTGATTCCAGACTTTTATTCTCACTAATTTCATGTTAGTGTTTGAGATATATATGCATTTATTATGATTGTTTATCATTCATTAGACATGTTTATTGCTTTTGAATGAATAAGGATGAATTATATGAAATACTTGTGAATGATAACAATGGACATTTATTGATTTATATTCTTTTTTTTTTCTTGGTTATTTTGTAGGTGGTCAGCATGTACATCTGTAGGAGGCGGACCCCCTGGGGGCCTCTTGCTGTGTTCTTCAATTGCATTGATATCTCCGCCTTCAATGCTTTTGTTCTGTTCACTGCTGTGGATCGCTCCTGGAACCAACAAAAAGCATAGAGACATAGGCTGTTCTTAGAGGAGCTGGGGAAATCCATGGTGTCCCCAGAGATTATGCGGAGGAGGCACCGTCCATGTACAGCAGCTGCTGCTGCCATGGTAATGGATTTACAGGCCCCTGTTGCTGCTCATGCAGAAACAACTGATACCGCCATTGGCACTTCTGCCACCAGAAAGAGAGGTGTGTGCTGGTTGTACACAGGCCTAAAGAATAGGTCCTTTACCACCTGCACCAAGTGTAACAGGTGTATTTGTAGAGAGCACCATGTCACATGCTGCAGGGCCTGCTGGTCTGCTGGAAATGAACGAAACTAAACTTTTGGAAGCAAAGGTGCTCCAGAAGTTAAAGAACTTGTCATCATCTGCACCCCCCGCCCACCCGCATTAGGACCACTATGGGCCCTTGAGCAAAGGCTCTAACCTCAATTGCTCCCCAGGCAGCTTACATGGCTGCCCCATGCTCCACATGTATGTATTGTTGTGCTGTGTGCTGTGAGTTCTAATTTCATTGTACATTGTAAAAATTACAGTAATGACAATAATAAATCTGTTATTTCTTTACTTCTTTATTTTTTTTTTAATAAAGCCTGTCATGTCTTTACTTCTTTCTTCTTTCTAAACTAAAAACATGCACACACAGACACACACACACACAGACACACAGACACACACACACAAACTCTTGGGGTCCCCTGGCAGTCACATGGCTCCATAATATAACTGGCAAAAATACAAAAGTTCATTTGTGAGCGAAAAATGGGAAAGTGACTGAATCTAATAGAATACAGTAAAAAGTTCAAATGTCGCTACTTTTCTTCAAAATGAAACACTGACATTATAGAATGCATGGTTTTATACTGTAAATGCAGTGAGATATGGTTTCAATGGAAGTCCATGGGGCATTTTTGGACACAAAGCTATCCAGAGGGAGTATCTGGTGCTACATAAAAAATAATAATGCAATCAAAGCAATTTTGTTGCTAATCTTTGACATATTCAAGGATGTAATCACCATCAGTGCCCCAATCCCCTTCATTTTTATTATATAGAAAATAATATATATATTTTTTAAATAAATAATGAATAATTCATGTAATTATACTGGCATTTAAAGGGGTAAAATCCTATAAATCATTTAATGTTTGGCAGTTTTGAGTAGGCCTGAAGTTGAGTAAGTGATTTATGAAAATAAGAAAAGCAAAAATATTGATGTATGATGATTTAATAACAGTTTTTTGGAGTGTGTACATTTTTGCCACAAAGGTGTCCAGAGGGTGCAAAATTTAAGGAGGGCATGAGGGTTAAAGCACCCATGGTGGCTCAATTAAAATCTGCTTATATACTTGAGAATATAGTCAGATAAATCTACTGAGCAGTAAACATCAGATGCAAGCGCAGCACAGGTTAGATAACCAAAGATATGCTGCATTGTTACACCAGAACTTATGATTCCCCCACTTGGCATATTGTGCACAATCAAAGAATGTTCACCATGAAACAAGTGAGACTAGATTTACATATTGATATAAGTAGGTAGCATAAATGTGTTGTTCATGTACCAAAAACAGGCTTCATGTAATAGAAGCCTGTGTACATGTGCACTCTGTCTTTTCATGATGAGAAACCAATTTAGTTGAGCATTAACTGTTATTAAATGTTATGTATTAAATTAAATGTTATTGCATGTATAGCAGTACTGATCAAAGGAACTTTGATCAGCTGTCTTTTTACTGTAACTCCGCGACCATTTGTCCTATCGGAAAAATTCAAATGGTTCCTGAAAGATCAAAAATTACATTTCACAGCCATATAGAGGTATTTTTTGCCAGAAGTCCGTGAACGGCGGCACTTTTGAAGTACATTGTGTTATGGCCGACGCCTTTGGCGTTATAGGGTTACTGATTATCACATTTGGAATTATTAAAAGGAGTTAGGTTTCGCCAGCTCTGGGTATTCGATTTAGAAAAATATTACTAAATCTCAATTATGGTAGTAGTCCATGAGGCATAAAAAGCTTCATTCAAGTTTTCTTAAATTATTATATTATAATTCATCATTTTTCATTTAATTTATTGAAATGATAAGTTGCTGCATTTTAGAGCCTAAGTAAGAAATTTGTCACACATGTTTTGAAATTTTATCTAAAATTCTCTCATTATTACATATACTTTACTTTTTTTTTTTTAGACTTTACTTTTAATACCAGGTTAGTTTTTTTTTTTTTTTTTTTTTGATAATTACCACATTGTTACCAGCATATTACACCACATGTTAAAATTCTAATGGAAAATGTTCCCAAAACAGCAGAGTAAAAATGCTGGCAGGAGCTATTTACAGAAAGGGATTCAAAGATAGCATTTCTACTTTTACACATGCAATGTAAGGAAATAATCTGTATTTGTTGCCATCACAAAAAAAAAAAAAAAAAAAAAAAAAAAAAAAAGGTAACTAAAACAATTAATTAAAAAAAAAAAAAAATCCAAAAATTTACATTTTGTAAGTGAGCTGAATATATTTTTTATGCTATTGAATGGATAAAAATTACTTTAGAAAAGACAAAATAAAAACAAACCAGCAAGTATTTGTGTAAAGGAGGGCATTTTAAAATATATTACACAAAACCTACTTTTTTTTTTAGTTTTCCCCTTCTTCTCTCCAAACTCAGTGACTGCAGTCCACTGCTTCTTCATGGATTGATGATGTTTATGTTACACAGCATCATTAACAATGTGGGCGTTTTGCATGACCCGGTGATGTGTTATGTTGCTTTATTTATGGCAAAACTTGAGAAAACATCAAACTATTATTCAACACATGAATCAGAATGTACTATATACTATCTTGCCACAGTGCACATGACCAGTTTCCAACCACTATAGAAAAATATATAAATAAATTTGGCATGAAAATCAGTGATTGATTCAGAAAATTCAACCAAATCACAGTTTGGGTAATGAGCTTAGAGCTGATATTCACTTTGTGGCTCCAGAGAAACAACACAAGTAAAGTCTGACCTGTTAATGAAGTGAGAAAAATTGGGGGAAAAAAAAAAAAAAAAAAGAAAATTAATCCCTGTTATTAGTGAGGTTTTTCAGAGCTTGTGCAGTGAATATTAGTGAATCATTTACATACCACTAGCTATGATTCATTCTGTCAATCCATTACATTTGACAGGATTCAAATACCCTTTAAAGAAAAACAGGTGTTCATTTAATTAAACTGGCATTATATAGTAAGAGTGTACAAAGGTCATAGAGGAATTACAGAAGAACCACAAAGCTGGTGTACATTTTATAATGAATCAGAGAAATGTCACCAGTAGTTTTTAAGAAGTTTATGTTATGGCAACATTGTGGTGGTGATATCTACAAACCCAATAGAATTCAACTTCCAGGCAGCATAAATGCATCTACCAAATACATGATCTGTGCATGAAGTACATGGGAGCGTGAAGGAAAAAGTCATGACAGTCCATCTGATCATCTCCTAAATCTTTCCATTCAAATCTATGTTTAATCGCAAAACCTCACATCAAAAGCTGATGACATCAGCTTTATTTCTATAGCACACTTTATATGACAGGTATGAACACCAGGCCCTCCACTTATGACATTACAAATCTTCCACACTTTATTTTATGTGCTTCCTGGATAAAGTGATGATGTACAGCAATTAAACAATGAAAAAAAAGATTACTTTTTTTTATAGAACAGCTTTATTTGTCACACACAAATGGGTGGGACTCAATTAAAAAAAATTAATCGAATTAATAGAAGCTTTGTAATTAATTAATCAAAATTAATCGCATTTTAATCACATTTAAATATTTAACATGATAAATATTAATTCGAGTTTGGTTGATGAATGAATCAATATACATAAGCTTAAACTTCAAAATTTTGTTTATTTTCCCACCAGTCTACTACACAGACCAATGAAGAGTGGAAGTGCTCCTGTGATAAGCAAACACCTGAAAATAAAGTTAAGCATCATAACTGGATAGTTTTTGGCAACATTAATGTCTCACTTAATATATTTTGAAATCAATCATTAGCTCAGCTGTATTCCTTGATGTTGAAATGTGTTATGCTTGTTTTAACAGCTTATTTTGAATTAAAGACTTAAAATTAAACCACAAAAAGGAGAAAAAGTTTGTTCTCCGTTTAACCAGCTGCTTTTACACACCTGTGCTTCGCACTCACAGCGACAGGAGCTACGCAGAGGTGAGGGCAGGTGATGCTGATATGAAGGCTAGCCGCTCACTTCCAGCCTTTGCGGTCTTCATGGGCTGCGAACGCTGTGGCATCTGAATTTGGACATTGTGCGTCGATATAATCTGTATGCCTGGAATTCGTGCACTGAGAAACGTTCCACGGTGCAAAGTGCAATTAAAATGCGTTAAAATTTTTTAATTCGTTATTTTCCCCGTAATTAATTAATCAAAATTAATGCGTTAAAGTCCCACCCCTAATACATATACATGCAGTGAAATTCAATCTCTGCATTTAACCCATCACACATGCTGTATGTAGCTCACACAGGACAATATCTGGAGTAGGGGCACCCAGGGTGCAACCTGCGAAGCTTAAGGGCCTTGCTGAAGGACCCACAGTGATGTCAGTCCAAGGATTCGAACCAGCGTCCTCTCTGTGCTATGGAGCAATAGTTTTTACATTATACATGTTCGCCTTAGGTAGTATTATTAGAAAACACTTCATACATTTTCACTGCTATGGACATGCTACCAAGCTATATGCATCCATGAAGCCAGATAACACAAATTAGTTATTTAAACTACAGGCATGTCTTAAAGACACAAAAGCCTGGATGTGCCATCTCTTTTGTCTTCTAAATTCAGACAACACTGAAGTTATTGTACTCAGTTTTGAAAATCTTAGCAACATGGTGGATACCTTGATACATTGAATGGTATTACTGGATGGTCAGGAATCCTGGAGTCATTTTTGATTAGGATACATCCTTCAAGGGACGCTTGAAACATATGTAGGACTACTTACTTTCATCTGTGCAATGATGCTATTTTTTTTTTACATTAATTATTTTGAAGATTGAGTGTTGCACAACATCATTATCAGATTGTTCAAAAAAGTTCCAAGAAAGACTTCAGTTGATCCAAAATGCTGCTGTGCGGGTACCAACAGGGATAAGAAAGAGATTATCTTTGATTACAAAGTCTTGAATAATCAGACCCCATTAGATGTTAAACAACCTCATAGTACTGCAGTATATTATCCCAAATGTGCACTCTCAGGCTTACCTAAAGTTGAATTTATTTTCTCTACATATTTAAAATGTCTGTCAATTAAAAAATAAATAAATGTAACTTACATATTTGTGGACAACATGAGTATTTTGAAAAACAGCATTTGAAAAGGAGTTTAACAATTCATTTCCTTTGCCAGAATCCAAATCGCAGGCCAAAAAAAGAGAGAAAAGGTTAATCAAATAAAGTAGTATAATGCACATATGACACATAGAGCAATGTGGTTGTTGATGGAATCCATTCCTAATGGACATGACTGTCATTGAAAATTTGGGCTTTTAAGATGTCTTTGAATTGTTCTTTTCCAGGGTGTATGATTGCACGGCATAAAGCTTTAATAACTTTAAAAAGTGAGAATTAGGTGCATAAGTTTGAAATTTCTCTAATCCACATGGGGTCAAAAGTATACATACAGACTCAAATGTATTCATAGATCCCTCCTAATATTTGATCTAATGTCCTTTAGTAAATTGCATCTTGACCAGACACTTTTGGTGGCCATCAGATTTCTGGCTGGATTTTTGACAGGTCTTCTTGGGAGAATTGGTAGAATTAATTTAAACTTGGTTAGTTTCCTGTCATGGACCAAGCTTTTAAGTGTAGTCTGCATATAGGGTTGAGGTCAGTGCTTTGGGATGTCCATTCCAGAAGGCTAATGCTAGCTTGCTTTATCTATTCCAAAACCAGTTTTGATGTGTGTTTGGGATCAGCATCCTATTGGAACACCTGTGTCCAAGTTTCAGCTGTCTAGCTGCTGATTTGAGGTGAAGCTAAAGCATTTGGACACAGTCTTCCTTTATTGTTCCATCCACTTGTATGGATGTACAATGTACTAGTACCTCTAGCAGCAAAACAGCCCTAATGCATCCTGCTACCACCACCATGTTTGACAGTTTGTATAGTGTTGAAAGCCTCACCTTTACTCCTCCATACATACTCTTTGCTATTGTGGCCAAAAAGCTCACTTTTTCCCTGTCTGACCATAAAACCTTCACCCCAGATGGGCTTTAGCTTTTCCGTGTGAGCAGCTGAAAATTTCAATCAAACTCGAAGGTTTCGATTTTGGATCAGGAACTTCAGTGACAGTGATGCTGGTGTTCCAGTCATTTCCAGTTCATGGCAAGCTTGAGCCTTCGCTGTTCCTGGGTTGTATCCTAACCAATTTCCTTCCATCTGAGGTTGACAGTTTGGTCTTCCAGACCCTGGCAAAGTAGTGGCACATCTTAATAACTTGCACTTATGTACACTTTGTTTAGAAATAGGTGCAAAAGACATTTCCAGCTTGTGTAAATCTAGAATTATTCTTCTTAGATCTTCACTGAGTTCCCTGAACTTTTCTATTGTTCAGAGTATTGTGTTAAGTTGTATCAAGCAAATCCTTTTCATGCTGGCATAGAGAAATTACCAGCTGTAGTCATGAGTGATTCTGATTAACAGACCTTGGCACATTTAAAGACATTGCAGAACTTTCATTACCATTTATTAAAATATTTGAGTGTATGTGTATATTTGAGCCATAGATACTTTTGACCATAGAAAATTCAAAATAAATTGAAACCCATGCACCCAATTCTTAGAAAAAAAAAATAAAGATGTATGCTTTGCAATCATTTAAGCCCAGAAAAAGAACAGTTTGAAGAAATCATTAAACGCCACAAACTGCCATGACATTCACGCCCGCAGTAAGTGTCTGTAAACTTCTGGCTACAACTGTACATTATTCATATAGCACATTTTATATGACAGGTCTATACTCAATGTGCTGCACGTTTGGCAACACAAATCTTCTTTGCATCCGTTTATTATGTGTTGCATGGGTGCAGAGATTACACAAGCAAAACACAAACATTTGCAAATTGATTTCAACATTTGATTACAATAATGCATTAGATGTGCACTTTACACAGACAATATTTGAATGCAGTATTCAAATCTAATGGCCGTTCAGTCTGAACATCACCTGTTTGCTCTGTTTGTATGTCTGAAGTGCTTTCTTTCTGAGGAGCATTTAAATCATCATAGTGAGGACATGTCTGATGTGAAGACATTTTGTGCATTATTATGTCAATAATAGTATCACATTAACAATCATTTAAAACTATCCTGTCATAACCGCAATACACAGAAATAGCTTTAATATCCCAGAAATTGTAAAGCTTTAAAAACCAACTAAGAATAAATGCTAATAAATGTAAACAGCTTGTCAGTAATTCAACCTACTATAAAACAAAACTGCCACAATATAGATTCTACTCATATTCACTGTCAAAAGAGCTGTTATATAATCACCTTGTACAGTTTCTATTTTTTAATTATTTCAGAATTGTTATGCATCAATTTTTCTAACAAAATGAGAAAATAGAATATGCTACATTGTCAAAATTGGAAATTGTTTTATTTTCCAAAATTTCAAGCAAATAAAAGAAAGTTCAGGCTTCAGATGACTTAAAATATTCCATTTCCAAAAGTTCAGATTTCACTAAGTAATAAGTTTCCACTTTTTCCTTTTTTTTTGGGGGGGGTTTAAACTATGTTTTCCTAGTTTTGTACATGCACTGTAAATATATTTTTTTGATCCCAAAACTTTGCTTTTGTGGTTCAAACAATGATTTTACAAATTTCTCATTTTCCCATTTAATGCCAGTTTTTTTTTCAAGATGTTTTCTCTTCCAAAAATTGCAGGCAGGAGGTGGAACACCTCGAGGGTTGGTGCAATGAGATCAATCTCTCAATCAGTGTGACAAAACAGCAGTTGATCGTGGCCTTGTCAGACACCACTTCCTGGCTGCACATTGGAGAATATGGAAGTGATCCCCAGCTACAGTACTTGGATGTACACCTGAGTAATGGCCTCACTTGGGGCAACAACACTTCCAGTCTGGTCAGAAAGACACACCAGTGCACATCAGCACCTCTATTTCAGGAGGTTGAGGTGTGCTGGACTCGTAAGCTCAGTCCGCTCCTTCTACAGGTGTGTGATGGACAGCATCCTCGGCTGCTGAATCACTGTGTAGCATGGAAGCTGCTCTGTGGAAGAGACGAGAAGAGTTCTGCGGATGGTGGTGAAGGCTGCACAGAGGACTGTTGGAGTCAGCTTCTCCACCAACACCGACATTTACACTGGGAGATGCAGGAAAAGGGCCACCTGCATCCAGGTGGACCCCACACATCCAGCACACACACTCCCCTCAGGTAGGTGGATGAGGAGCATTATGTGCAGGACACCAGACTGAGGAACAGCTTCTTCCCTGAAGCTATAAGACTGCTGAAGTGTGGTGGGGCTGTGTAGCTGCACTGCTCCCCCTCTATTAGTCATTTCACACACTCATGCTACTGTCACTGCACAACTGTGGCACCAAGTGTCACTAGCTTTCCGCAATTCAAACTGTTTATTGTAGATTGTTTATATTTATTCAGTTATGTATATGTGTATGATCTTTGTCTCTCTCTATATTTCTTCTTTGAAATTATTGTTATTTTTTTATTTATATTTATTTTCTTTAAGGGCAACACTGGAACCCGAGGACACAAATTTCGTTCCACTGCATCTAAATGTGATGTGAATGACATAAAGAATCCTTGAAAAGCAACATGAGTTTTCCATCCCTGTGCAGATACAGCAAAGGTTGAAAAAGAATCCACTAATTTCCACAACACATCTAACAATGCTGGTCTGCAGAAGTTACTTGTGCAGTGCTTTAGAAACAAGGAGCCCAACAAACTATAACTAGACAGCACCAGATGAACACTCCCGCAGAAAAATGCCAGAACAGTGAGGCCATACCCTTTGTTTTTGCTGTACAGAGATTTTTTTTTCCCCCAGGTATCTACATCTGGATCTGATATGCAGTTCAGAAGCCAGCACCTTTTGTCTGAACCCAGCCGTTTTCCTTGTGAGCAAAAAAACAAGATCACTGACAGGTGTGTAGAGTGGAGATAATGTCATGGCTTGACCTTGCATGGCTTCTTTTGGGATGAGCTCATTAATATTCATTGATGATGTCACATATGATGGCAGCAGTACAATGAACTTAGAAGCCTACAGAAACATTTTGTCTGTCAATTTAAAGAAATATGCAACCAAACTGATCAGCAGATCTTTCATCATGCAGCAACGATAATGACCCCAAACACACTGCCAAAACTACAAAGGCAGGGGCAGGAAGTGGAAGGTGCAGTTATGTAGTTATAGCAAGCGAAGGATTTGCAACTAAATATTAAGTGTTATCAGCACCTGCATGGTGTTTCACCAATAGCAAACTTCCACTTACGGATGAGTGGAGTATACCAGTGAAGCTCCACTGTCTTCAAAACCTGGGCAGGAGAACGAACCTAAAGAAGTAAAATCTAAAAATCAGTAAGTATTTACATCCATGCTGGCATATGTATATACTGTATTCTAAAGTGTCTGCCTTGTTCAAGGTTCAAGGCACATTACAGGTACTGGTCATAAAATGAAAAAGTTGATTTTTTTCAGTAATTCCAATCAAAAAGTGAAACTTGTATATTAATTTCATTCATTACACACAGACTGATATATTTAAAATGTTTATTTCTTTTAATTTTGATGATTATAACTGAAAACTAATGAAAACCCCAAATTCAGTATCTCAGAAAATTAGAATATTACTTAAGACCAATACAGAAAAAGGACTTTTAGAAATGTTGGCCAAATGAAAAGTATGAACATGAAAAGTATGAGCATGTACAGCACTCAATACTTAGTTGGGGCTCCTTTTGCCTGGATTACTGCAGCAATGCGGCGTGGCATGGAAATAAATCAACTTTTTCATGATATTCTTATTTTATGACCAGGACCTGTATGTACATTTTGAAGTGAACCAATATGTATGCCTAATTCTCACTGCACAGTGTTTTCTGTTATATTTGTGTGCAGTATATTATTATTATTATTATTATTATTACTGTTAATCTTGTTTTTTTTTATATATTGCTTTCAATAATGTGAACTTTTATGTCTGTGGCTGCTGTTACACCTGAATTTCCCCTTTGCTGGACAGTAAAGGCTGTTTCTTCTTGTTATTTTTCTAAGTCCTCATTTAAGCCAGGATATTTAGTGGCCTGTAATTTACAATTCCACAAACCTTCCCCTGATTAAGTATCCTTTGTCTATGACAGGGGTGCCCAAGCTTGCAGGCCACTTCCAGCCCCGCGTCCTTCCGGTCCGCGAATTGATGTAAACAATAGCATACAATTTGGCCCTTTAAGTTACTTTTTTGACATTTCCCCTTCCCCTCCAATTATGAGGGTTAAGCAAAATGTCTCTTTGTATTGAAAGAGGAACACGGTCAAGTCCAACAGCTTGTAGTGTAGAAAGGTTACTGCTATGAAAGACCTGGTAATGTCTAGCCATGGGACCATATCGCTATTTCAGTACGAAGAGGTGTTTTAAGATTATGGAGACTCGCACATGGCACAAACTCAGTACATTTCAAACTGACAATATCCATTTTATTTAAATAGTACATTGTGTATGTAATATATACACAGTATCATCTACCTATGACACTGCAAATACAATCTTCTTTGCATCAGTTTGTCAAACGTGCTGCCGGTGAATGTGTGGGCAGAGATTACGCAACCAAAACACAAACATTTACAAATTCATTCCATCTTTTAATTAAAATAAGACAACATTATATGCACAAGTTACACCATTTGAATACAACATTCAAATCTAATGTTCACTGAGCCTGAACACATTACCTGTTTGCTCTTTCTGTGTCTGTTCATTGCTTTCTTTCTGCAGACCAAAACATTTTTGTGAAGATATAGCTACATGTTAGTGAGCACCATCTGAAATGCCCCTATTACAAAGGACTTAACAATTATAAGGTTAAGGTTGGCATCAGTTTTTGCCAGAAAGCATCTAAAAGAGCCTGTACAGTTCTGAGAGTATTTAGACAAATTAGTTATACCAGAATGATGGGATGGGGAGAGAAAAGTACATAGAAGAGAAATAGCTCATGATCCAAAGCATATCACTGTTTTCTGTCAAACATGGTGGAAGCAATATTGTGGCATGGGCATGTATGGCTGACCACTTTGGAAGTAGCAGGATGAACGTGTTCAAGGCTGTACTCTCTGCTCAGATTCAAACACTGCAACCTCCTGTTAGGTAGTGTTGCTCACTGTAGATGCAGGAAACAGGATCTCTCTCTCTCTCTCTCTCTCTCTCTCCACACACACATATACATATATATAATTTCTTTAAAAAATTAAAAGTCAAAACAAACAAACAAAAAACACCCACACACCATCCATTTAACAAGAACATTTTATTTCTTTTTCATCAACGTCTCTTAGGTTTTCTATTTTCCAGCCATCAGAACAGTTAAGTAAATACCGGTTACATAGAATAACTTTTGTTGCATCCAAGCTGGAACTTTGCCAGCCATGCTAAAACTGGGTCTACCACTCTGCAACACTGCAGTCAGAGAAAAATCCAGATGCTATTGTTGCAAGTGCTCATATACACAGTAAAATACAACCCTTTCACCCAGACATGGACAGGACACGCAAACATCACACAGAAGAGCTTCAGGCTGGATTCGAACAATCATGATGAGGACATATCTGCACTATGAAAACACTTTAACTCTGACAATCATTTTTTTGAAAATTCGGCAAATCATTTGTAAACCAAAGATTGGGCTTCCTCTGACTTTGGATATGGGTTTTCAGTAATTGTTTGCACTCTCAGGGTGTCTCATTTATAATTTTGAAAAGTTTCCTCCACTTTTTCACATCATTTGACAATGAGATTAAAAAGCATTCTTCGAAAGACCATTTTCTTCATGGACCCAAATTGTCCTTGTGGACATTCTTACTGTCTAGACTTACAACAGCTGTTTAAATCCAACCAAGGATATGAGCATACATTACACCACCAGTTAAACCATAATAGCCAAGGCTTTTGGTTTCTCAATATTCTTGGTAAGACTCTGTATCCAAGCTGTTAGGATCTAAGCTGTTGTTCTATTGGGCAAACAACCCATGCCAAGAAGCTCTTGGTTCACAGCTTTTGTGATGTTAATGTCATAGGAGGTTTGTATCTCTGTAGTTACTGAGTCAGCTAATAATTGGCAACTTTTAGACACTATGTGCATCAGTGCTCAGAGGACCAGCTCTGTAAATTTACGTGGTCTGCCACTTTGTGGCTGGGTTGCTGACTTTGGTGGTGTCAGCATGTCAGCAACAACTTTTCCAGTATCAGGTCTACAAGAGTGAGAGCACTAATTCAGAATTTCAAAAATCTATGTATTTAAACTTTCTAATCCTTGTGCAAACAGGTGGAAGTAAATTAACAGCACAATACAAAAATCATCTTTTCTAGTGTTATTTAAGAAACTTTTAAAAAATGAACTGTTACAACATTATACTCAGACAAATTCAAATGGAAGCATAACTAACAGTAAAACCGGATACAAAAAAATCAGCATATACCATACATTAATGTAAATCCATTATTATTTAATAATTATATCTAACATAATGTCTTAATAATATCTGGCTAGAAAGTATAAGGATGAATTTGTCAATTCAAATAATCTGATGTTTTTTTTGTTTGTTTGTTTTTTGGTGCTTTGTGAATACGGCTGTAAGAAGTATGGAAATAATCCATGTGATAAGGTTTGATAAGTGCAATATCATGTTCAAACAATAAAAATGTGTGATAGTAGGTAAGGGAATGTACGAGTGTATGTGGAGGATGTGAAATAAGAATAATGTTTTGACTAGTTGTTGGTGGGGGGGTATGGATTAACTGTATTGTTCTTGTAAATGTAATGTTTCTTGTTTTTGGGGTCCCTGTATAAGCTAAAGCAGCTTCTTGGGAGTTCCCCCATTTTTTACAGAATCTTACAAGGGTATGTTATGCACATGTACCCGTCTTGGAATATTTTGTAAATTCTGTAAGGTTTGTAAAAGTTTTTGTGAAAAGATTACATATCCATTTTTGAATTTTTCATCATTCATCCTCCTAAAGCATGCAGACCCATGGTATGAATCTAGGTCTGATGGACTCAAATCCAGTCATTTTGTTCACTTCTTGTTAAAACAGACCCATAAAAGTTTTCTTTCCCTGTGTAGATACAGCAGAGGTAACACCAAACAGCTGGGCAGGTTAAACCAGCCTCCACTCACTGCCACCACATACTTGACACCATCACTCAGAGAAGGAGAGTAGTTGACAGCAGTGGTACCAAGTTGCCCAACAAACCAGAACCACACAGCGCAGGTTATAGTTGCTATTGTGTAGAATGCTCTCTGCTTTAATTTGTCAACTTGCTCTTTTTGTCTGCCTCCTTCCCCCGGCCCTGGACGAATCAGAGCACAGAGAACAGAAAGACTGCAGAAAGTTATGATTGTTATGGAGAAAACCAAAAGGCAGGTCAGTGGGATGGTATTGTTGTTAGGAATTAGAGCTTGAACAGCTATCAGTCCAAAAGACAGCAGCCAAGCACAGGCAGTGACGATGTTTCTGATTCTGACCCCGCGGGTATTTCTTAGACTCATGTAAATGATGGGGTGAACAACAGCCAGGTAACGCTCTACACATGTCAGGATGTGAAAAAGCATCTCTCCAAAATAAGCAATCAAAGTAATGATTGATGCGATTGCTTTGATCATGAATTGATTAGCGTTGGCTCCACAACCGAGGAAGAACCCAAGGACCCAGATGAGCTCCATGGCAGCCACGTGATAGGTGAAGACATCAGTGTGGCTTACTGTTTTAATGGAACGCTGCTTCCACTGTTGGTGACCCAGGTAGAGTATGAGGGTACAGAGAGGCAGGAGGAGAATGACTCTCAGTGCAGAGATGGCAGTGATCATGTTGGAGGCAGCTATGATGTAGTCCAGAGGATAGTATGAGGTGAAGTTAACTGACATATCTGCTGTAAATTGTCAAGATCTGAGGAGAAAAGTAATTAGAAGGTTAAGTAAAGCAGAGGGGAAAAGGGAAAGGGGTAAAAACAGAGACTGACATAGTTAAGCAACTGTGATGTAAAACCTGATGAGCTTCACTGTTCCCCTCAAAGCCTAGATCCTAGAAGGGGCTGTCACATCTAAAAGATAATGGCTGTCAAGTTATATAGCTTTAAATCAGTAGTGGGCAATGTATACTCCAAAAGTCACACCTTTTTCAAAAAGATAAATAATCTCCACAGTATTCAGTTAGCATTAAAATTAATCACAAAGGAGATAAACTTAGATTACTGACAGGCACCTTACTGCATTGAGTAATGCTGAAAGTTGCAGTATCACTGTTAATTTATTTGGAAAGCTGGTGCATCAGTGGCGTGGGATTATTCCATGTACTTGTACCAACCAGTTCTTTGGGTCCCTCCCCTGAGTTTTCATCCTAAAAGTTTAGAACAGAGCTCCACATGTTTCTGTCATATTTCTTTCTGTATGTGCGTGTGTAGCAGAATACACAGACCTGCACGGGTATATCATTTGGACCAACAGCTTTTCCGCTCTTCATCCTTCTTGAGGCTGACCTCACTTCCTCCTTACTAATCCACTGAACCTCCTCATTCACGAACATTTATCTCTTCATCCTCCTCTTTCTCTCATCAGGTCCTCAAAGCACACTTTGAGTTTGATCTCTGCCAAATCCTTTTCTCCTTCCTTATTTCCCAGCCTTGCATACTATAAGCCTTTTCTTCTGTCTTTTCTACCTCTCTTTGCTTCCTTCAAATGTTTGCCTGTGTCATGGTCCTGGGCCGTCTGCCCAGCGTTTTGTGTTTAGTTTTACTTTCCCTGAGTTTTGTTATTTTCAGTTTATTTTGATATTCTCGTTCCCTTTGTCCCTGCTTCCTTGGTCTTGTCTGTTTCGTCATTTTGTCTAGACCCTGACCTCCTGTGTTTTCATGTTGAGTTTATTCCTAGTGTCTGCGTCTCTGCCCCGTGTCTGTGTGCCAGTCCCCCGTATGTAGTCTGCGTGCACCTTGGTTAGTCACTTCCTGTATTATTTTGACAGTCTTGTGTTCCCTGTGCTTTGTATTTAGTTTTGCTTCCCTTATGTTATTAGTTTCATTTGCTTCACCTGTTTTGCCCTGCTGTTTCTTCTTGCCCTAATTACCTGCTGTGTATTTAAGCCCTCAGTCTTCATCTGTTCGTTGTTGCATCATTGTCGGTGTTTCCCCTTCCTGCTGTGTGTTCCCCAGTTAAGTAATCCGTAGTTCTCCCAGGCTTGTTTTCGTGTTCTGCCTTTGGTTGAGATTTTGTTGTTTTTTCTCCTGTGAGCCGCAGCCCAATAAAGCTGGAAAAGTGTGGCTCGTTGTGACGCGTCCTGCATTTTGGGTCCTGCCCTTCCACCACACAGCCAAACCATGACAGCCTGTATTTCCTGTCTTTCCTCTGTCCAGGGAAAACACCAAAAAATCTTCCTTCACTGCTACAGCTATATTTTTCCAGTCAAGTGGTAACACTTCCCTACCACCCAGCCCATCTCAACTCCTCCCTGAACTCTGTACCAGGCTTCTAGCCAGAAATTTTTCAGCTTGCTGCGCATGTGCAGACAGATTGCACGTAAAAGAGCTGCTGTTGTGTTTTTGTTGAAAAACTGGGGGCTGCATGAGCTTAATGCTGTACAGTTATCCCTCACTTATCGCAGGTGTTACGTTCCAGGACCCCCAGCGATAAGTGAAAACCTGCGAAGTAGGGATGCTATATTTATTTTAATACTTACACATTATTTTAGTAGTTATTCACTATTTTAAGTTTTTATAAACCCTCCCCACACACTTATACAGCAAATATATACATTACTGTACAACATGTACTACACATGTGAAGAACGAGTACTGCAAAAACCCGCGAAACAGCAAAAATACCGCAATAAATATTTTACACTAATATTGACTGAAAAAACGCGAAACAGCCAGTCCACGAAAAGCGAACCATGAAGTAGCGAGGGATTACTGTAATGCTTTTTGTTCACAAGCAGTCTCCAAATTACGTTTCTACTGCAAGTCTATTTTTATTCGCTAATCAGGGATTAAAGTATAAAAAATATATTGACAGTGTCCCTTGGTACAGGGTCTGGCACCAAACGATCGCTAGTGCTAATGGCAGCAACTTTTGTTCATTTTTGTGGTTTGATTTTAAATGTTTAATTCAAAATAAGCTGTTAAAACAAGCATAGCACATTTCAACATCAAGGAATACAGCTGGGCTAATGATTAATTTCAACTATATTAAATGAGACATTAATGTAGAATAAAACTATCCAGTTATGATGCTTAACTTTAATTTCAGGCAAACCGATTTGCTGAGGAACAAATGAAACACTGAAATAAACCAAACACCAGCCGTTAGAGATCATCTGAGTGAATTATAACTGCTTAACTTCCACTCAGTGGCGAAAGACAGCCATGTTTTAAAAATGATGTGCCGGCAGTGGGGCGTTCTCTCCGGCTAAAGCCAGCCTCGATAGCCCGGTCAGCTGACAGCTAGCGAGGCGAGCTGCTGGTAGAGCAGCGGCAATGGACAGCTCTCAAAACAGCGGAGCACTTTTTGCAATTAGGCGATATCTTGATAAAACGAGCTGCTATTTGCGGTTTACACATTTACATTCTCGCCTGAAACCATCTTAAAAGTTTATTTTATGTCACAGAAACAGTTATTTTTCAAACTTGTTGGCCGCTATCCTCTGCCATTTTTGTTTGAGTTTTGATGCACAATGAATCATGGGACATGGTAGGCAACGAAGGATACACCGGACCTATCCTTCAAATTCGGGAAAAGGAGGACGCATTCGTCGACCGCATTTGGAGGAGCCTTCGAATTTGGACAGCCTTCGTCGCCTCGCTGTGACATAATCGGCCTACAAATGTGGCCTTCGAAGGATGCGGCCCCTGAATTTGGACACAGACATTCTCTGCACAATGAGAAAACGCGTGCGCGCGGCCACACACGCACACTCACAGCACAGCACAATGGATTCGTGGAAAAACTTGTCAGTGATGATCCACTTGTGCTAAATCATGCCTGAAATTTTCATTTGATCTTCGTTTTTCCTCTCTTTCTCCTCACGTTCATGTTCAAGTGCACTCACAACCGTAGGGAGATCAAACGTGCACATTGTGAACTGTCCGTTCTCTGTGGTAGATTGTAAACTGCAGTGAAATAATACAAGCGCAAGCAGCCATAAAAGCAGCGATCTAGCCGGGGTGGGCTGCCGGTTTGCTAAATGCAGTGACAGCAGAGCTCCAAAAGCCAATCCTCAGCCCGACGCGAGGGCGTCTTAGCCTGACGCAAGGGCGTCTCAGCCCGGCACAGCGCCTGGCGATCAACCGCTAGCTATAACACTGTGTACAACATTCTTCCTTCTACAATTTCCACCTTTTAGACGTGGACTTTCACTTCACCCTCCTTGATTTCTAAAGCTATCCTACAGACTACCATCCAGTGCTGCCTAGGTACATTCCCCCTGATACCACTCTGCAGTCTCCTATCCCTCCTGTCTCAGTTTCTTCTATTCTAAACACTCCACCATCAAAGACATGTCGAAAGACATCAGAGACAAGATTGTAATCATGCATAAGGCTGGAATGGGCTGCAAGGCCATCGGCAGGAAGGCGACAACTGCTGATCTGATTATTCAGAAATGGAAAAAATATAAACTTTCCATTAATTGTCCTCGGTCTGGAGCTCCATGCAAGATCTTGCCTTATGGGACAATCATGAGAAAGGTGGCTTATCAGCCCAAAACCACACAGGAGCTTGTCAAGGATCTGAAGGCAGTTGCGACCACAGTCACCATGAACACTATTGGTAACACATTACACTGAAATGGATTGAAATCTTGCAGCATCTGCAAGGTCTCCTTGCTCAACAAGGCACATTTACAGGGTCTTCTTAAATTTGCCTCTAAACATTTAAATGAGAACGTGCCGTGGTCAGAAGAAAGCAAAATCAGGCTCTTTGGCATCAATTTGATCCTTCATCTTCCACAGTAAAGCACAGAGGTGGAAACATTATGCTTTGTGGCTGTTTTCCTGCTAAGAGGACAGGACAACTTCACTGCATTGTGGTGTCGATGGATGGGGCCATGTACTGTAAAATTTGGGACAAGAACCCCCTTCTCTCAACCAGTACAAGGAAGATGGGTTGTGGCTGGGTGACAGTGAGCCAAAACATACCAACAAAACAACAAAGGAGTGGCTAAAGAAGAAGCACATTAAGGTCATGGAGTGGCCCTATAGAAAACCTGTGGAGAGAGCTGAAGCTTCAAGTTAAAGCTTAGAACTCTAAATGATTTAGAGAGTTTCTGAAATGAGGAGCTGAACTGTTGGCAAACTGCAAGAAACATCCTACTGCTGTGGTTGCCAACAAGGGTTTCTTCACCAAGTACTAAGACATCTTTTGCTTGGGAATCAAATACTTATTTCACTCAATGACATGAAATTCAGCTTATAATTTTTATATAATGTGTTTTTCCTGGATTTTAGAGACTGTTCATTTCTTTGTAACTGAGTAAATTCACAAATTCAGCAGGGTAGTAAATGTCATTCGGTCACGAAGCTTCTGGTCTGTCTTCATCCTTGAAATTACTGCCATCTTGTGGCCACAGTTGATATTGCCTCTGGAAACAGGCTGACCTCTGTTTGCCAGATGTCAGTGTGACAGCCACAACAAACATGGAATATGATGCAAGACTGATGAGAAACATTTTTATGCTAATAATTATTTTTCCATGGATGGAAAATTTTACTTTACATAATTTATGCACAGAAATACCAGAAATACAGCTCCATGTGTAATAAGGCATTTTCATAGTGTTTTGTGCTTTATATTGTATTGATTTTGACATGGATACCTCACAGTAAAATGCACCTTGAGGCAACTGTTGTGATTTGGCACTATATAAATAAAATTGAAATTAACTTAATTTGAATTATTGCTACTTTTCCTGAAGAAATGGTTCTCTGTCCAAAAAAGGTGATGAATAAATATATCAATAGTATTGATATAAATGTTAGTACTGATATCAGATCAACACTAGCATGATTTAATCAATACTATACTCCCATAGGTGGTCAGAATGACCACTGCCTATGGGAATTCTAGTAGTTCTAAAAATCTGGGAGTTGTATTAAGTTGCTTCTGTTTCATCAAGAAGTTGACATGTCTTTGCTCTTCTCACATATCAAATACACACGGTGTGTTTCCTCATTCCCTAAAACTAAAAGGTCACACATCAGGCACAGGCCACAAAATTACCACACTATTAATGAATAGTTTGCCTCACTTGGATTAACAAAGTATGCTTTTTCATTTTTATCCTTACATTTTGGTCCCTTTTAACCATGTTACATCACTTTCAGTCTAAAATCCCTCAGATACACCCACTTTTGATACAAGCTTATTACTGTGCAATAACACAGTACCGCTTAAATACACATTTATACTGAAACCTTTGAACATGCAAGTGACAGTTGACATTTTTTAAAATGTAAGCCTATGCAATATCCTGTTTACATTGTTGATTTAGAATTAAACACACAATCGATGTTATTCAAAATAATAAAGCTACTTTCAGCTGCTACCTTATTCACAGGGGGTCACCACAGCAGGAAGCGCCACAGGTTTTATGCCAGATGTCCCTCCTGATGCAGCCCAAATGGGATTTGTGTGAGTTAATTAAAACAAAAACTCCTAAATGAATGTCTGGAAAAAAAAGGCAAAATGTTTGAAAGTTTCTTGCAGTGGCTTGAGTAAATACCAATACTTTAAGAATTAATGACTGATTTGATTGATTATAATTGGAAACAAGGGTTTTTTAAAAATAAATAAATAAAAAATGATGTCAGAGAAAAGTTACCTTGTTGGCAGACTGACTGTTGCTGAATCAGATGCGCACCGATGCTTCTGCCTGCATTGATAATGCTGTTACAGCAGCGGGACTGTGTGGGCCTTTTGTATGATGCGAAAAGTATTCTTCAGCACATGGATCACATTGCATAATGCACACCCTCCCTGCAGCTGTTCCAATGACTGCAGAATCCTTTTCTTTTAGAAAAATTTTAGATGCAGACATAACAGAAAATATAACCAACTGAGAGTTTGTATTTTGCTTTGATTACTGGATATTTTGATTTTTCAAATTTTTTTTTTTTCATTTATGGTTTTCATTAGTGTTCAGTTTGTCGCTCTAGATGAAAAACAAGGTAATGTTTATGGCTGTTTATGAAGCGTGGGAAAAGTAATATTTGATGACGCTCTTTAGTATAATACACCTTGAGGTGCCTGTTGCTGTGATCTGGCCCTATGTAAATAAAACTAAATTAAATTGAATGTAATGTAAATGTATTTTTTTAGACCAAGCATTGGACACTCTTGGCTCATTTCCATACCAGCTGTGGTATTTGAATCTGTCAATCCATAAAATGTGAGTGGATTCAAATAACCTTTCAGTGAAAACAGGTGTGCATTTAAATGAAGCAGTATCCTGTAGAAAGAGTGCACATAGATCATAGAGCAGTGGCAGCTCATGTGACACTGAAAACCCAGTAACATTGAACCTACAGGCACCATAAATACTTTTACCAAGTCTTATAGCAATACATCATCTGAACTATGTTGTAAAGAGGGTTGTAAAGAGGTTTCAATTGATATTGTTTTTATTCGCAAAGCTTTACATTACAAAAATACAAAAACAAAAACAGTAAAGTCAATATCCACCTATGATGTTAGAAACCTTCATCAGTTCATAGTTTGTGCTGCAAGTGATGATCTGCAGAGATTAGCCAACCAAAACATTTAGAAATTTATCAATAAGTCATTATAATATTAAATATGCATTTCCGTTCTAATCAGTGTTGCCACCTTAATGGCTTTGTCACTAGATTTAGTGGCTTTTCAGACCCTCTTAGTGACCTTTTTTTTTTTTTTTCCAAATTTAGCGAATTTTACCAGTGACTTTTGGAGAGTTTCAGAAAACTGAAGTCCTCGTGTTCGGTGTACATACAGCCTTTGTACTGCATCCGTTTGTCTGCTTTGGCATCACCCGGATGCCCAAGAGTCCTGGCTGTTGGTTTGTACCATAAGTCACGTGACGTTAATAGTGAAAGTGTGTCTGTTCGTGTCCTTGTGATCCAGCCGGCGGATACAACCCTATGGATATGATGCCGCATTGAGCAGGTGGGCCGGTGGCTGTGATACGTCAGCACATATGTCTATGGATTTACTGAGCTGGCTGAAATCCTGCTGACTGAAGGATGGAAGTTTGTTCACTAGATGTACAGGAGTACACACAGGAGGAAGCACTTTGGTGAAGTTGACTTCACTGCAGACTGGCTTTTTAAAGAATAAGTCAGCCTTTTGCTGATTTTGCTCTGTATCTTTTCTGTTAAATAGCACAGCTGTGAGTCTTTGTTATGATGCATTAACTAGCATTAATTAGCATTAATTTATTTGAGGAGCAATATTATTTAAATATGACAGTTTATTTTTGAGCAATTGCTCATGTACCTCTACAGCTGAATGTTAATAAAAGTGTCTGTGACATTTGGGACATGTAGCTCTGTCTCTGAAGGGCCCTTTGGTTTATACCTTTGGGAAGAAAAAAAATAAGATATGTTTTGTCTATCACCATCAAGGTGAAAAAAAAAAAAAAAAGAAAATCGGGATATTATTTTTGGTCCTTTTTCCCCAGCCCTAGTAGTTCTAAACATATTTAGGGTGTTTTTCTTCACTTTTTATATCTGCAAAGATGCTATTCCTCACTCCTGCAGGCTTGATTGCAAGTACATGCAATTAATCAGTTATGCAAATTAGGTGATGTCATATGATGTCACTTCTAGCAACTTTTAGGACAGCCAATAGCTACTTTCCTTACTGAGAAGTTGGCAAAAGTGATTCTAATTCCCACTCATCCTGAACATCTCTTGTTTTTGGTGTTTTTTCAGTGGATAGGGCTCTCTTTCCGGGAACCGATTTAAGCATCCTAGTGAGGACATATCCTCTGTATATCTTCATTTCTTCATGCTACACTATGAGGACACTTTAACCTTGAAAGAATGTGAGAGTTTTTATGTTATGGTCAGAATCATAGAATAAACAAACTTCTTAATCTACCATCTCAAATGCACAATATTTCCAAGAAAATACTAGTATTTTAGAAATTCTATAGAAACTATCACAAATGTCTTAAAAAGAGCTAACAATGTACAATGATCCCAAAACACCTGCTAACACTTTAAGGTCATAAAGAAATTGAGCTGTTAAACTGCTGTTTAAAATGAAACTCTGCTTGAAAAAGAACACTTCAGCAAATTCGGCACATTTAATCTTATTTTAATTTAAAAAAATTTTTTTTTGTTACTGTGTAGCATAGTTTAATATCATCATATAAGCAGTGAAGCTCAAAAGCATTGCACATTCCTTTTCGCAAAATTCCCCTGACCCTGGGCCAATCAGAAGACTGCAGCCTGCAGAAGTATACAATTAAACCCAAAGAGCAGAACAATTTGATGGAATTGTTGTATGGAGTACATAGAGCGCCGGACCCAGAAATGACCCGTTGATTCATGTTATTGGCATAAGAATCAACCCCTGCAACTTGTGACTCCTTTTGCCAGATCGGGTCACCAATCTCTGCTGGGTGCCAGGTGGTTCTTGAGTGCCTGAGGCCCTGTCTTTAGCCTGTGTTGATGTGGGTGACCCCTGGCAGGGTTGGCTGCCCATTGTCACTGGGCTCTTGTCCTTTGGCCGTGGGGGCTCCAAGTGAGTCCTCCCTCTTTCTTCATGGCTGGTGATGCAGGTATCATCTAAATGTGTGGCCTCAGATCTTCAGTACTCTTGTTAGGCTACAGACAATGTGAGTTTCCAGGGACTTTCTCTGTCTGCCTCTGGCTTTCCAGGGGTGTTGTTGCAGCTTTCCCCCCTCATTATCATGTACAATTAATGACAAGCATGCATACACAGACACTCATGCAAACTGCACATTAAACCACCAACTAAGCTCTTTAATTGCTTTTTGATTGGAAAAACCTCAGATCCGAATTGTGGTTGGGTGTTTTTCTTGCACTTGGGGGCTTCTCACCCACATCAAGTACATTTCATGACACACACACACACACACACACACACACACACACTCAAACAATACAGCAAGATTGTCAGAAAAGTGGTCTAGCATTAGTGTCTAACATTGGAGGAAAGTTTATTTATATACTGAAAATGTGATTTGTAACAAGCAGTAAGCAAACTACACCCACCTCTGCCTACTGCACCAACAGTTAGCATTTTTGTTGCATGCTAGCCTAACAATCTTTCAGTGAAGTTTCTCTTGATCCCTGTGTCACTGGGCCAAATAGTTACTGGAGCCTTTGGTGCTGCCAACGTGCACTGAAATTACTGAAATAAAATAAAAAATTCAGATACAGCACTTAGAACTGTCGGAGCCAGATGAAATAGAAACTGATACAAGAAACTCATATTTCACCCTGCATTACAAGCAGTTTGGTAGTATGTATGCAGGACTGAAACCTCAAATCCATAGTTTACCTTCACTTATTGTTAAATGAGCAACATGGCAGATACAGCACAATTATTACCAGACAACTGGGCACCTGATATAGATGTGATGCATCATTTTATAAGCTTATTTAGCTGCATAGAAGAACATGTGTGCAAAGATTGCATAACCAAAACAGTTACAAATTATTTCAGTCTTTTAATTACTGTAATAATTGTCATGCAATTAAATATGCATATTACATGGGTTGAAGTTGAATACAGTATTAATATTTAATGCATATTCAGTCTCAGTACTGTCGGTTCGTGGTGTGACTCTCTCACTGCCCCTCTTAGCAGGCAGAAGTGAGACCAGTGGAAACAAGTGCACTTTGGTAGTAACTCCACACACTTTACAAAAACTCATTGGAGATGAGCAGGTTTTGTTGCTGGGATTTATTGAACACAGAATTAAACAGAGTACAAGAAAGCAAATAGCCATCCTGGGAATAAATGCCTTAGAGCCATAGCAAAGGAGATAGAGATTGAACAAGAGCACTCTCGCCCAACTTTACCACTGCATTTTATCCCCCAAGCTCACTCCTCCCCCTTCGTTTATCATAGGCTAGTAGGCACAGAGTGATGCTTCCAATCCAATATGAACCATACTACTTTGATTCCTTTGCACAGGCTCCATGACACAGATCTCTGGGGCTGTCAAAATGGACAACTTTCCCACATTAAAGTACCTCCCACAGAAATACTCCCCCACACAGCTGTCCATAATTTCTCATGACTAAAAAACACTTTTAGGGCGGTCTTATCATAGCATACAAATTTACCCCCTAACATTATTAAATTAACTCAGGTGGGTCTAAAATATCAAACACGAAGCAAACCTGAACACACACACATCTAATACCACAAATACATTTAAAATAGATTTAAGTGAATAAGACTTGATATTTAGTTTCGCATCTTTTGGCTGGAATAACTGCATCAAGCCTGTAGCCTATTTAAATCACTAAACTTGGATCCTTCTTTTCTGGTGCCTTTAAAGGCTTTCACCACAGCCTATTTCAGCTATTTGTTTGCTGCTTTTTTTTTTAGGGGGGGGGGGGGGTCTATTCAGTCTCCTCTTCAGCAGGTAGAATGTTCTATAGGGTTTAAGTCTGCAGATTGACTAGGCCAGTATAAAACCTTCCACTTCCTGCCCCTGATGAACTCCTTTTGGCACTGTGTTTATGGGTCATTATCTTGCTGCATGATACGGGATCTCTCAGTTTGTTGATTTAAATAAAAATCCAACCAGACAAAATGTTTCTGTAGACTTCTGAGTTCATTGTACCGCTGCCATCATGCATGACATCATCACTGAAGATTAATGAGCCTGTCCCAGAAGAAGCCATGTAAACCCAAGCCATGACATTTTTTCATAGGTGAGCTCGTATGTTTGGGATCATGAGCTTGTGTCAGATTCTTTCTCCAAACTTTAGCCTGTCACATTGGTAAAGGTTAATCTTTGTCTCATCAGTCCATTAAACTCTGTCAAAATTTTTGAGGCTTTTCTCAGTACTCCTTAGCAAATTCCAGCCTGGCCTTCCTGTTGTGGTTTGGCTCTTCTGGTGAAGCCTCTGTACTTTCGTTCATGAAGTCTTCTGCGAAGAGTAAATCGTGCCCTCTAGAGGTTGTTGTTGATGTTACTAACAGTTATTTTAGGGTCCTTTTTTTTTTACAACATTCACAATGTTTCTGTCATTCCTTCGGCCATTTTCCTCAGTCTACAGTATCTGTTTGATCCATTACTTAGTACACAGTGACGACTTTCTTCTTCAGGACAGTCCAAAAGGTTGTACTCAGACTCAGACTCAGCTTTATTGTCATGACTATGAAACATAGTGTGAACAAAATGTAGATTCTCAGGTTTCGGTGTAGGTCAAACATAGGATTCAAATAATAAACGATTTAAGCAAGTACAGAAAAATAAATAAGAAGCCAAACTAGGATAAGTAAAAATATAAGAATACACTAAACTAAACTAAAACTAAAAACAGGTATAGCGGCATTCTACTATATCAGCAACAAGTTGAAATGGTTTAAGGTGCTGTTTGATTTGTGTAATATGTGCGTGCCTAGTCAGTCTATGGGGGTGGAATGGTTCAGTAGTCAGACTGCATAGAAGGTAGAAGCTGTTTTTCAGCATAGATGTTTTTGCCTGGATGCAGCGCAGCCTCCTTAAAGCTATTGCCAATGTTTGTGCACTGTGTCTGATTGAGTTTCCATCTTCTCTCAGATTCATAATTGCTTGTTTTTCACCCACAGACAGCTCTCTGGTTTTCATGTTGGTTACTCCTCTAACTATAACTGAACAGTCTTCACAGGCAAAACCCACATCTGGACCTGAGTGTAGACATTCAGTTCAATTTATTGTTGGAATAATCAATGTAGCAGGACACACCTTGGCAACAAAAAACAAAGGGGAGTGTATATATAAAAAAATCTAAAACTGACAGCCTCACAAAGTCCTTCATCAGTCTTTTAAACTATGTGATTCTGTGGCATTAGAGTGAGATAATCAAATCCAATCCTTATCGTCACTCTTTGGTAAAACAACATGGGAGGATTTCTGCCTTATGCAGATACAGCAGCGGTAGCATCACACAGCTGGGCAGGTTAAACCAGGCCACACTCATCATAACCACACACTTGACACTGTCCCTGATCTCAGATGGCCCTGTAAGAGCAGTAGAAACAAGGAGACCAACAAACCAAAGCCACAAAGTGCAGGTTATAGCGGTGATGGTGTAGAAAGCTCTCTGCTTTGATCGATCCCCACCTCCTTCTCCTGGTACTGGACGAATTAGAACAAAGAGAACAGAGAGGCTGCAAAAAGTTATGACTATCATGGAGAGAACCAAAAAACAGAACATTGGGATTGTGGTGAATTCAGAAGGCAATAAAGCTGTAACACCTATCAGTCCAAAGCAGAACAGCCAAACACAGCTAATGCTGATGTTTCTAATCCTGATCCCCCTGGAATTTCTTAGACCCAGATAGGTCATGGGGTGAACAACAGCCACATAACGCTCTACACAGGTCAGGGTGTGAAAAAACATCTCTCCACTGTAAACAATGGTAGTAGCAACAGATGCTACTCTTTCCATCACTGGGTGATTAGTGTATGTGGCCCAAATATAGCAGAGGCAGCTCAAGACCCCAAGCAGCTCCACGACAACCATGTGGAAGGTGAGGATGTCAGAATGACTTGCTTTTTTAAAGGAGCGCTGGCGACCCACATAAAGCACAAGGGTGGAAAGAGTAAGGATGAGGAAGCTTCTGAATGCACTGATGGCAGCAAATACATGAGGGCTAACTGCACGGGAGCAGGTATTGTGAAGAAGACCGTTGGATTCAGATGAGACGTTAACTGACATTATCTTCTGTGTATCTCACAGAGCTGAAAAGAAAAAAAAGAGAAGGACAAACAAACATTTAACCCCAAAGACAAAAAAAAAAAAAAAAAAAAAAAAAAAAGCCCTTTTTTAAAATTGCTCCCATCACCACATTTTTAAACCCAGGAAAATAAAAATTACACCGCTGTTTAGAGCTGGTCCTTGTGACACTCACAGTTCAAACATTTTGATAGGAGATACAGTTTTTGATTTAGAAGCAATTGTTCGACAGGTGCGCATTGGCAAATTCAACAGGACTTTGCCATGAAGTGCCTGCATTTCAACAGTTAGGCAGCTGTTTTCAATTGGCACAATTAAATGTGCAGGAGCATTCTGACTGTCCAATTATGCTGATTGGTGGATGTGTCTTCAGCATGCAAATTGTTTAAAGTTGGGCTGTTGGTTCTGCTTTAATAACTTCAGCACCGTTTATGCTACTGAAACCGTTCTGGTATCAAAACATTCAGCTTCTTCTGGACATTTATACTCTTTTTTGTTTGCAACTTCTGTTTTTGAAATATTCAGCTTTTTGTAAATTGTTTCCCCTATTCAAATGAATGGGAAAAGCTTCAAATATTCCTCAAACCCACCCTACTTTCAAATGTAACAAGTTCAGCATACTTTGAGCTAGAGAAAAAAAAACAAAAAAAAACAAACGTTAAACAGGTCCCAAGACTTTGAACTATTCAGGTATTACTCAGTTTGATGATATCTTTCATGTGTTTTGAACAGTGGCAGTTTTAGTTATGAACTTTTTGGACAGTTTTTGAAATTTACATTAGTGTATTGGGAGCTTTTACAGTGGTGACGTCATCATGACTCTAGAATTTCAGGGAGTTCAAATTTTTTCCTTTTTACTCATTCAAATGTTGTTGTACCCTAACAACTTGTACTTCAAATCGTAGCTATGGTTGTGCTCTTTCAGAAAATGTACTTTCAAAAACTCTGCCGCTTATAGAATTCAAACTAGGAGTCTCAAAGTGGCAGGTGCACCCACCCCAGGTCTCACTCACTATAATGTTAAATTTTCTCCTCTCCTTGGAGCAAAAACTTGGGAAATCACTGTAGGTCTCATAAGGTGGGTCATGGAACTCTGTGTGGCAGGCAAGGACCCCGACGCAGGGCACTAGCCTCGGAATAACTCAAAAACTCAGCTTTTATTTGCTGGCAAACACAGGGGTGGAACTGGTAGGATCAGCAGCAAACACAGGACAAGGACACGACAACAACAGAGGAAAAAACAGGACTTAAATACACAAGGGTTGATGAGGGAAGCAGACACATCTGGGAAACACAGGTGAACAACATAACACTAATGACACAAGGACAGGAAAACACAGGTCAAAACTAACTGCAATTAAGAACGCTGGGTCAGAGGACCCAGGACAAGATGTAAGACCTAATGGATCTTTAAATTCTTAAATTAAGAATAAAATCTGAACATGAAACCGGTACATGTAAATGACAAGTGTTTAAGTTTTAGGAGTGAATAGAAAGTTGTGTGTGTCCCATTTTTATCTGTGGGATTTCAGCTGATGGTTGTTACACAGTTGAATTGTGAGGAGGGATTTTCTATATTTTTTTGTATTGATAACAATGTGAAAATGCCATAAGCGGCAGTGTATTGATAGGTATTGTCTGTGTTTCCAAACACTGTCATTGAGCCCTGTTGTTGTTCAGTGTGTCTTTGAGAGGATTTGTTGACATGAATACAGGAAACCAGCAGCCCTGTGACCTCAGGATAGAGGAAGCCAATTGTATAACTGTCAGAGTGAACTGGGGCTCATTTTCAATGTATTTACTTTTCAGAAACAAACATTGTCAACAGATTTAAATGTTGATTTATATGCTAACACAAATCTGTTGTTAGGTCATTTAAACACAGGCAGCTCACCGGTTTGGTGCTATTTTGTGTTTCACTGCTTAATAAATGGAGTTTTTCACAGAACCAAAGTAGTGCGCTTTGAATTTACTTAACTACACTATGTGGAAATTGTTGACATAATTTGTTTTATTAAGTCCAACGAATCCGGTGGTTGTCGTACTCATTTAAATGAAACTACAAGTATAGTTTAGTTTCTGCCTAAATATAGCTGAGCAAGTTAAGCAATTACATATTTTTATGTTGGTGTTAATTAACAAAGGTACATAAAGCAGAATAAACTTTTAATTTATGAATTTATGTTGGCTTGTTTAGTTGGCAGAATGTTGACTTCTTAATTAAATTCAAGTTAACTGGATATAGTTGGAATTACCGAAAACAGTTAAGTTGGTCGCACACAAGTCCATTATTTTCATTTTAATATTAGTAAATTGCATCTAGCCTGAGTTTTGTGGAATTTGTTGACATAATTATTAAGTAAATCCAAAGAATTATTCTTTTGAGTGCAGTGTGTGTGTTGGGACAGAGGGGTGTTTAACAACATTCAGCTGTTAAACTGGTGATTCAGACTCAGCTTGGTTCTGCTCTTTCCCTCTTTCTGCATTCACTTCACTTCATTTTCATCAAATCAAGTTCAAATTTAGCACCTTTCTTGGCAATTTCAGCTTTTTCGCATTTCAAATTCATTTCAGCAAATAAAGTTTCAGCTCTTTGAAGCATTTCTTGGCATTTCACCTGCAATCTTTCAGCTTTCAGCATTCAGTGCATTTTCTCCAGGAAATGCTTTTTCTAGTTTCTAGTTTTCTAGTTTCTAGTCTAGTACAGCACAAAATGACCTTCTTGTTTATCCCTCAAGCGTGCAGAAATGGAAAAAAAACAAAACAACGCAGAGTGATAATGCAAGGAACTGCAGTGTTATTACTGTGCCTTTCTATCATGCTGGGGTATTGGAATCAACTCTGTTACTCATGTAAAAAGGTAACATGAAATACAATAAATTGGAGAACACCCACCTTGTTGGCAGTATTTCTTATTGTTAATCACACGTCTACAAACTCACTATCGACTGCTCTTCTGCATTGATGTTTGTTTCACAAAGCTGTTTCCCAAAGCCACAGTACAGTTGGGGATGTTGCATTTTGTGTTAAATCCAGAATTGTGTGTTCTTTTAAAAGATGTATTACAGTGCTTAAACACTAGAGTTCTGAGCAATGATCAATATGAATAAAAGCAACATCAGAAGGAGAATTCATTTGTATAACACCAAAAAAGTCCATATATAATTCACAAAAAACAGATGAAATTATTAATAAAAGAACAGAAATAACTGATGTTATTTAAGTAACTCACCTTTTCAGCCCTGTTTCTCTCTGATAGTCTTTCTCCAGAGTCTATGAACTTATTGAGTGCCTCTGATTAGGTTTGAATATGTGACAGGTTTGACCTGGTTTGAAAACCAGGTGTGAGCAGGACTGTGAACAATCTTTCATGCAAACTGCAGCAGGTTTTCTCAGGATGTCATGGTAAATTGCAACAGGCAAATTGTCTTTTCACTCTTTTTGCTGAGATAGGACATGAAAGAGGGCAGTGTATAGCACATGGTTTACCTGGTAAGTGTACTCCATTTCTGACATATTACATGTTCTCTGCATGAGGTGAGGAGAGACCATCATAAAAATGTGTTGAATCGCCATCTTTCTGAGGATCAATTAAAGTCATTGTAGTGAGGACATATTTAATTTTGACCACCGGCAACCCACTCCCCGATCCCTGTGTTACGTTAGTAAGAGGCCCAGTATCCGTGGGTGGATATATACGTGTATTTGGTGGAGAAACCGAGCATATACACCGGAGAGAAGTTGCAGCGCATATAAGTCACTGGATGCTTACAATTATGTTGTTTGCGGCCGTGTACGGAACGCCAAATATCATGACACAGACTCGGAGTTTTGTGTCTTGAAGGCTGAAGTTCCTCCAAGTCAAAGGAAACAAGGAAACAGGAGCGCTGTGTATGAGGCTCGGGTCATTGTAAACAACTTCCATTATTCTCATGAACAATTGAACACTACTGAACTGTAAATACCTGGGACATTTGCATATCGAAAATTACACTAGTATTTTATGTTTTGGCATACACAGGATTTTCATCTCTACTTCAATTTTTCTTATTTATATATTTTATATTTTTCTATAGTTTTTTTTTATACTGCACAAACTGCACCTTTTTAAAAATACAAGGTAGATCGCACATGCTTAATGTTCACAATGCTTCTATATTTATGGGTATGAATGTGTGTAAGGAGAGAGTGAGCTGTGTGAATAAGATATTTTATTTTATTTTATTTTATTTATTTATTTTCGTGCACTGCGAGCACCTGTATAACCAAAAACAAATTCCTTGTATGTGCGAACAATACTTGGTCAATAAAGCCTGATTCTGATTCTGATTCTGAAGTCAGAGAACTATGTCCTCACAGCGGATTGTACCCGCATGGCAGCATGAGTACTTCGTCAAATTACTTTTCTAGCTTGCTTAGAGTTTTCCAGCTGCAGATATTATTGACTGACAGTGGAAAAAATATATACTGTTCCAGTCACACTGTGAGACTCGCTCAACCATTCATATGCGAGCCTACCAGGTAATGCTGTTTACTTTAGATAACTGGCATCCTGGTATAAACAACGGAAGATAAATAACGTTACCTGATATAAAATGGGCGCTTCAAACGTGAGCATTTCTGATCCTGTCCTCAGTCCTGATCGTGTCCTCAGTCCAATTTTTATCAATACATTTGATGGCTTACAACCACAGACGCCTCCGTTTTCTCTTAAACAGCCGTGATCCCGTGGGATTCGGTACAACTAAAGTCCAGTTTTGGTAGAGTAGAAATTCTGACAGCCAAACATGCAACAGCAGACATTTTGATGTTGATATCGCTTTTAAATCACGTTTAAACACTGCGCGGTCTCCTTGTTCTTATTGATTTGAATGGAGTAGCAGTTCACTTCTGTTGCCAAAATGTGTGCGCATCCTTTGATGACGTAGGCTGTAAAAGGGTCTATAATTGCCATGAAAAAGTAGTCCGACTACTGATTACTTAAAAATTAAACTTGGTTACTTTACTTAATTTTAAAAGTAACTAAGTTAGATTACAAGTTACTTTATTAGTTACTTTCAACAGCTGCCGCTGTTGTGCCAAAGAGTGATCGTCTGCCATAAAGTGATTCCGATGTGTCTATGTGCTTTTATGTGTAATCTATTAGTTTATATTGGTAACTAGAGTGCAGTCAGCATGATTTATGAAGGGCATATATATAAAATGAAGAAATAACCAGTTTTTAAACAATCTTTAGGAGTCTGCGTTATTGTACCTACATTATAATCAATCCAGCGCTTTTTAGCCACTTAAAATATCTTTATAGAACTGTGATGTTATATTTGTTGCAATTTCTGCAGCCTTCTGAGCCAGATTTCTTTTTAAAAAGACATTTTTAATGTCAAACAGTTTTTACCTTGGAAAAAACAAAAAAAAAACAAACGAATATATGGGTCACGTTGCGAAAAACTGATTGCAGCTTCTACCTTGCGACATAAATGCTGTTTCTCACTCAAAATGACCTGATATCATTCATGAGAGATATGGTTGATATATGCTTGACAAATTATACACGGGTTGGACAATGAAACTGAAACACCTGTCATTTTAGTGTGGGAGGTTTCATGGCTAAATTGGACCAGCCTGGTGACCAGTCTTCATCAATTGCACATTGCACCAGTAAGGGCAGAGTGAGAAGGTCCAATTAGCAGGGTAAGAGCACAGTTTTGCTCAAAATATTGCAATGCACATAACATTATGGGTGACATACCAGAGTTCAAAAGAGGACAAATTGTTGGTGCACGTCTTGCTGGCGCATCTGTGACCAAGACAGCAAGTCTCTGTGATGTATCAAGAGCCACGGTATCCAGGGTAATGTCAGCATACCACCAAGAAGGACGAACCACATCCAACAGGATTAACTGTGGATGCAAGAGGAAGCTGTCTGAAAGGGATGTTGTGGTCTGAAACCAGGGGTTTCAGTTTCATTGTCCAACCCCTGTAGGTCAACAAATCATTTACTGCCATTTAAATACTGGCAACCATTTTTTTGGCACAACACCAAAAATCCCTTTTGGGCAGATGATCGCTTTTTGGGACAACACCAACAGCACCCCCCCGCTGCTTCAACATAAAAATGACAACCATGAAACGAGGGCGAGTCAACCGTGTTTAAGGGCAACATTTCCTCTACTACATACTGTTCGAACAACTTTTTCACATCGCTCTCATTTACTGGTTTTGAACCAAAGTTTTGTTGTTTGTGTTGACCTTAGTTGCTCAGGGTTCTTCGCATCACACTGCCTTGCATAAACATGCAAACAATCATATCCTCTGTAGTGGCGCATTGATTTAGGTCCTGCAAACAGGACAACATTTATAGTCTAAACACCACGTTCTGTTCTTTTGCAGGCAATTAGCAGAAGAACTGCAACCTTTCTGCCCCTTTTTCTTAAATTTTGCTGAAATATTTGTGGAGCCTCTGTTCAGTCTTTGAAAAACCTGTGGTAACATCTTCATGGACCTTTGAGATTTATTTGTGAACCCTCCTCAGCACATCATGCTGCTTGTACTGTATGAAGGCTTTCCTCTGGGATTTCCAAGTAAACCTTCTTGAAGAAGTCTGCCAAGTAACCCATCTTTTGTAGCATCAACACTACAAAACACAAATAATGATTTAAAACCAGTTTGTATACAGTATTTTGGAAGGGTGAATTCACATGCCTTAAGAACTTTATATAAAAAATTTCTGTATGTTCAGCAAACTAAAATCAACAGTTTTCTATTAAAATGGAACTCAAACATGAACAGCTTAAGGTGGTCATGGTAAAGTGTCTCTCTCTCTCTCATGTTCTTGCTTGCTAGTTACTTCACTTCTGTATTCCAATTTAAAGTTGAGAGATGAAGATGCCACAACCTAGTTTATACACAAAAAACAAATAAGTGACACCTACATCCGTATTTTAAAGTTTAATCATGATCAAACAGTCAAGACATTCAACTTACCCTTGCAGGCACTGATGTACTAGTCATCAAGTTCCACTTTCTTCCTTCCAGTAGTAACATACAATATTGCATCTTCCTTTGAATTATTGAATCGTCGCCTTTTTATGTGTTATTTGCAGTTGTCACATCCCTGACTTGACAGAGATGACTGTTAGAATTGTGCCATTCAAGAGGAAAATTCTGATCAGAAAACAAAAGTCCGTGAAAATCAGTGATGTACAGACATTTGGACAGAAGCCAAAACATGCATCATACATATTTTGCTGTACACTACTTATTTATGTAATTACACAGGCATAAGAACCAATATTACGGAAGCTTGTTTTGCCACTAAAAAAAAAAAAAAAAAATATATCACCATTTGTAACTTGAAATTTTGAGTTAACTTTCTCGAAATTTCGAGTTCCAGATGATTTTTTTTTTTTTTCCCAAGAAAGAGGTCATTTCCTTGTTACCTGGAAGCAGATGCCCCCAGCACATTCGTACTCAAAATGGGGTAGCAACAGTATCTGTGAGCTAGCAGTTTCTAGTGAATGTGAATAAGTTGTTGGCATGTTTTTGACAGTCAACAGTCAAAATGTGTTCTAGCGAAAAACATCTGCATAAAAGGTAAGGAATGAATGTTTTTATGTCGATCCGTTGGACAGCTGATACCTTCAGCTTCCTGCTTCCGGTTAACAAGGAAATGATGTACAGATCACGGAGCTTCCTGACTGGCCACACTATGTCAAAATTTTGAATTATTAAAGTGAGAATCTGAGATACGTAACTCGAAATTTCAAGACAGTAGCTCGAAACTCAAGTTATGGATGCCGGTTTTTTTTTTTTGTTTTTTTTTTTAGTGGCGGAAACAAGCTTCGAAACAATATAGTTCTCCCTTACAGACAAAATGTTTTTGTCTGTCATGTCCATCTTTACCTCACCCAATATGGAGCTGCACCTTTCTATCAGAGAAATAGGTTGGTGGGAGTCTGGATCACATATCAACAGGAGTTTAACATTTGTGCAACCTTTAGCAGGCTTCATGGACTGTGCTTTTAAGAAAATAACTACATAGACAGCGCTATAGCAAGGATAAACATGCTAACGCAAATCCATTAGCAGCTGGGGTTTCTTCAGGAGAAAATAAATGACAAGAAATGTACCTTTAATCTGTAATTAGCTTGATTGCTCTCTGTATCATCATCCCAAGTCTCTTAATTTCTTTCCTTTATGCACTTAATAATAATTTTGCCCCAATCACTATATAAGCAGGTAACAGCATTACTTAAGGCTCTTTAAAATTGGATTTTATGGTCTGACATATTACTTACATCATTATTCAAATAACAACAAGCAAGTGCCTGTTTAGTTACTGAAACTTAACTGGCCTATTTTAAAAATCGAACAAAGTTATTAGTTACTTGCACGAATGAAACACCTGCTCAAGCAAACAGCAGTTATTTACACATGAAGTATAATGCTTACCTGTATGTATATGTTAAATCGAGCATGCTCCTGCTTCCAAAATGTAGTCTAAACCTTTGACACCCTGGGCAGAAAGTTCCATTGGTCTTCTGGTTAGTCCCCCCCCCCACACACACACACACATGTAAACCAGCCAATCAGAACAGAGCCCGCCAAATTAACTCATGTATGAATGCCTATGAAACTATTATCCAACGACAGGATACGCTGTTCATACACTGAATACAGGTCAAGTTCAACGTGCACATTTTCTTTGACTGTTTGATATTTAGACATTAATTATACACACAGTGCATTTAAAACGTATGTTATTTATGTTACTTTAAAAAAAAAAAAAAAAAAAAAAAAAACTTAGCAAAACTGAGATGATAGTCTTCTTATTAACTGCCAAAATTTACCCTGATCATCACAATGTGTCCAACACTGGCTTTAGTTTGAAGTATTTTTTTAATGTTCATCGTTATGACTCCAACATCTCCACTCCCAGGTTTTGTTAATTCTGCCAGGCCATCATAGAAATGCCACTGTTTGTCTCTTCCTAGCTTGTGGAATGCCACAAAGTGATTTTTTTGAGCCAAGGTGATATGTTGCAGCTGCTGGCTCAAACCTGTTTGATAAAATATTTGACCTGAGACATTATGGAACATGTCATTCATGTCAATTTTGTTTTTTTTGCTCCTTAGCAGGATTAAAGGAAAGCTTGTGTCAATGTCCAACAGGTGAAAAACAGGGTCCACACTGCACAGGTGACCCGTCTGTTAAAGGTGCAACTATGAAATTGGCTGTTTTACATATACTGAGACACAATGTGTGTTTAGAAATCATAACTGTACAGATCTAAACCTTGTAGTGACACAGTAGATAACATTACTTGGTGAGAGAAACCAGTTCCTAATCTGTATCTTTTAAGCTAAAAAGCCCAAAATCAAACCAGAATTTTTATCAAATCAGAATCCAGAATCATGAAAATTAAAAACTTTTGACTATACCGAATTAAAGCCTGAATGAAAAGTATAAAAATAATGGCCTTATTGATTAACACTTGTGACTGTAGTGTCTTCCACTTCTCCCAAAGGCCTGTAAACAAACTGCAGAGGATACAAAAGCTGCTTATTATGATGACACAAGACCTCTGACTGCACCAGCGTTTCGAATACATTACAACTAAGGTTAGAGCAAATGATCTAAAGTAATTGAGTGTGAATACATTTCAGAAAATAACCAACAATTGTGATCTTCCAGAACGTAGGGAAATGTAACTCAAGGACCAATATAATATGAGGAGAAACAGTGGGCTGATCTTCTTCTCAGAGCATCTAGGCACATCAACAACTATTGTCTGGTCCGTGACTGCTTTTCACAACATGAATTTCATTAAATTTATTTTTCCTTTAGTGCATGGCTCAGAAAACTCAACATATAATTTTTGAAAAATATAGTTAACAGTGCCTGTGCTGCTGTCCAGCTAAATCAACTTCAATAATAATAAACTGATTTTTAAAAAAAGGGGAGCACAAATGTGCCACACACATTCAAGTAATTTCTATTTTATGCAAGTCTTACTTTCCTCCAAGAACTGACAAAATTGATGGCAGGGCTGTTGGATACAGCTTGTCAGAAACATGTCCTTTGTGAACTCTGAAGAACATTGTAACACAGGGAAGTCCATGCAGAAAAACATGTTCATGATTGGCCTTCTTTTCAGTGCAGGGATCAGGGCATGAAGCATGTTGTTGGAAGCATTATCCCAGTTGATGCCCCCATTCAGAAAGGTATCAGAAATAAAAAGAACACAAGACCAAATCTTGCTACACTGAAGATGAAAAAAAATGAGAGAAAACAGAAAGATAAAAGTGTAAATGATAGCAAAATAATGCAAATTTCAGAGAAGGAGGAGTTCAGTTGTCATGTGATCCAGATGCATAAAAAGTCTTGAAATGGCCCTTTATTGAAGTTTCACAAATCACAAACTTAGTTTTAAATACCCTGCTATTAGAGCAGAATAATCTAGTCCAGGTTTGAAGTGTGTAGGTGTTGTAGTTTTGGAGCTGGAGCAGTTCTAGTGTGATCCAGATGCATAAAAAGTGCTGAAATGGCCCTTTATTGAAGTTTCACAAATCAGATAAAGGTATCACAAACTTGTTTTTCATTATTCTGCTATCAGTTTAGAATAATCTAGTCCAGGTTTGAAGTGTCTAGGTGGTGTAGTTTTTTAACTAGAGTAGATTAAAGACGCTGAAGGTAGCGAAAAATTAAGTGGAACGGCCCTTTAGCCATTTCCCGAATCGGAAGCTGCAATCGGAATCCTATTTCAGTTTCATGTCATTTATGGTAGATCCGAATTCAAGTTGTCTCCATGCCTGCTATGATTTACTGTGCATAAGAAATGTGCAACTACCTTACAGTACTTTTTAAACAACGTAAGTGTATTCAATTCAAGTACATGTATACTTTCATTTTATTTGGATTACATTTTAACAAAGTCATGAATTTAATGTTACATTTGCACCTCAGTACAGGGGTCCAGTTCAGCCCAGCATGAATTCATTCATGCATATTCAGTAGTTATAAATGCAGTAAGGCAAAAATAAATACATTTAGAATTTTTCAAGAAGAATCTTTCATCACACGAGGGTCAGCAGTGTTTACCAGCCACACTCGCCAGCTCTTGTTGTAAGAGTTTCCTTCTTGAGAGAAGGTCACATTCAGCTCAGGCATCAGCAAATGTTCACTGGACAGAACCTGAAAGCCACTCTTATACATACTATAAAACTGACAAGTTTGAGAAAAAGGAAAAGACAGAAAACAGGCTCCATGACTTTTCACGGCACTGGAATGTGACGTTTATATTTCTCACATTCCAATCTCTGGAACGTCGATGGAGACAGAAACAGCTTAAAGGTTGTTTAAAGTTCAATAGTCCCCGTCTTTAAACCATCGTGCTCCAGGCTCAATAGTTAACCTTCTTGAGATTAGAAACATACATTCTATGCGAGGTTTATGTTCTCGATAAGACACTTCTATTCATATGTAACAAGTTATACAGAAATTCATAAAAGCATGATTATTACAACTTGCACAATAATTTTTTTTAACATTAATAATTATGGATGAGGCAGAAGAGTGATTTTTTTTTTTTTTTTAAGAAAATTAAGTAATCTGCAATCCATTTGGTGGCTGTATCTTGAGTTTTGAAGTGTTGTCATTAATTAACTAATCTCACAGTAATGTTGTTTGTACTTGTTTTTAATCACCTTCAGTGAAATATTTATAATGAACGCAACTGCTAAAAATCAGATCTCAATCAGATCTCTCTAAATTTCTGTTAAACATGATCAATTATTTTTTTTTTTTTAAAAAAGAAGTGAACTCTATATTGACATTGGTAAAGGGCATTATTAAAAAGAAAAAAAGGCCCAAAACAGAACAGAATGCACATGGTGTTTAACGAAAAAGGGCTAAAAAATGACAACATTGAATCTTCAGGTAAATATTTGAAAGCAGTACCCGCCTCTTTGCAACCTCATTTCTGTCATATCCTTTGCATAAGTAAAGACATTTCCACCACAAATGTACATATTAGAAATGCACTATCTTAGTGATTAGTGAGGAGCTTTCAAAAATTTTTGTAATTATGAAGGCAGAGCAGAACCTTCAGATTTTGATCCATCATACAACATTACCTGGAAACCATCTGATTGGAAACAGCATCATTTTTACAGCATCATTTTACAGAAATTACCAGAAAGCTGCCCAAGCAGGTTTAGACTATGTTGAAGCATAAAGGTGGTCATCAAATATTGACTTTTAAGCTCATTAGAGTTGTATAAATCCTGCTTTTGCCTTTATATAATTTCCATTTATGTTTGTATGTTTAAATACATTACTACACCTACTTTGCATTTTCCTAGCAACATGTAAGGAAATTAAAGGTGACTCGAGACTTTTCCTCAGTACTGTAGTTAAATACACTGCTCAAAAAAATAAAGGGAGCACTTAAACAACACAATATAACTCCAAGTAAATCAAACTTCTGTGAAATCAAACTGTCTACTTAGGAAGCAACACTGATTGACAATAAATTTCACATGCTGTTGTGCAAATGGAATAGACAACAGGTGGAAATTATTGGCAATTAGCAAGACACACTCAATAAAGGAGTGGTTCTGCAGGTGGGGACCGCAGACCACTTCTCAGTGCCTATGCTTTCTGGCATTTTGGTCACTTTTGTCAGCACATTCAGCTTTGTACAGAACAAAGTATTCAGTGAGAATATTTCATTCATTCAGATCTAGGATGTGTTATTTGAGTGTTCCCTTTATTTTTTTGAGCAGTGTAGTAATTGTAAGTTATGCAGGACACAAATGTTGTGCAATTGTTTTCAGTGCTAAAAAAGTGGTAACTCAAATCCAAGGCTTCTGTTTACTTGAAATTATTAAAGCAACATGAAAGTTTTCCTTCCCTTTGAAGATACAGAAGAGGTAAGACAAAACTGCAGGGCAGGTTGGCAATGGGTACACTCATTCCCATCACACAGTGGACAGCCTGGCTCAGCAGGGGTGCCAGAATACTGGAAATAAGAAGTACTGAAAACCACAACCACACCACCACTGTTATTACCATGATGGTATGAAAAGCTCTCAGCTTTGATTGGTCAACCTGCTCCTTTTCAACACCTGCTTGCCCTGGCCCTGGACGCGTCAGAACATGGAGAACAGAGAAGCTGCAGAAAGTTATGATTACTATTAAGACACAAAAAAAGCACGAAACAAGAATGTCGCTGTCATTTGGCATGGTGATATAGAGGGTTATCAGTCCAAAGGAGAACAGCCAAGCACAGCCAGTGCTGATGTTTCTGATCGTAACTCCACGAGCATTCTTTAGTCCTCTGTAGGTGATGGGGTGAACAACGGCCAAGTAACGCTCTACACAGGTCAGGACCTGAAAAAAAGTACCTCCAAAGAAAGGGATGAAAGACACAAGCAGTGCTTTTCCTTGCACTGCTGATTGATTAGTGTATAAGCCATAAATATAGGCAATGAACCCCAAGACCCCGATTAGCTCCATGACAGCCATGTGGTAGGTGAAGATGTCAGAGTGGGCTGCTGATTTAAAAGAGCGCTGCTGCTTCCATTGTTGGTGACCCAGGTAGAGGATGAAGATGGAGAGAGGGAGGAGGAGCATCATTCTCAATGTAAAAATGGCAGTGTATATGTCAGAGCTTACTGTGGGGCATAAGTAGTCCAGAAGATCATCAGAGGTGGATGAGAAGTTAACTGACATCTCTCCTGTATATAATCTTGACCTTTGGAGTACAGAAAAATACAAAGAAAAGAGGAAATAAATGGAGAGTATGAGGAGAGAAAGGGAAAAGGGAAAAAGAGACTGAAACACAGTTGCTCTAAGTTAGCTGAAACCTGCTGAAGACTTTTGCTTTAAGACAGTCCTTAAGTGGTTGCCATTGTAGTGGAAGGCAGGAGAAACCAGTGGATCCTCATGAAAAATCTTTGATGGCGTCCACCTGACCCCCCCTCACAATTACATGAATCTTTTTTTTCTTTTTTCCATACAGTAACTGTTTGATGCCATGCTCATTTTTTTTCATAATTTCTTACTAATCCACAAATGACTAGAAGATGAGATTCATATCAAATAGACCTTTCATATGACCCATCTTACATAATATGAATGTTTACACTCATTGCAGCTCTGAAACTTTCATTTTGTTACCTCTTTTATTAACTTAGGAAAGCTCAAAAATGCTCGACAAAACAAAGAGACTCCACAATCACAAAATTTCAAACCACCCCTTTCATATTGTTATATTTACTTTCATATTAGGTATATGAAAGTAACATTTTTTCCTGAATTTCAGGATTTGTTACTGTCTTGTTTTTTTTGTTTGCATTTTTTTTAATACAAACACAGAAAACCAAAAAGCAAGGTAATATAACAAAAGTATGACAAAATCTTTTATATTTTTTTATCAATAGAAGAGTATCTGCAGAATCACTGTGACGCCCATGATTCTTTCATTTTTCCTTTGTCACCAAATTCCAACTAATTTCTTGTATAAAGGTTAATTACCAAAAACAGACAGAATATAACATTTATAGTTACTGTATCACAGGTTATTATTAATGTGAAAGTCATAACTTTATTAAAGAATACCCACCTTGAAGATAGATTTGTTTTTGTTCCTGTTTAAATCTCAGTGACTGCTTTTCACTGAAGTTTCTGCCTGGATTGACAACCGTGATGTGTCACACAGCAGCAGGAGTGTGTGAGGTTTTTTTTTTTTTTTTGCATAATGGGTTTTATGGGACTCTGTTACAGTAAACTAGAGTAAGCAGACACATTTTAGCATGTGTTAGAGAGCAGTATTGCTACAGGGTTCATGAGCATTTTCAGCTACAGACTTTTAGCAGTAAAAACGTGTATTCAGATCAGTACGTAACCAAATAAAACATCCGAGCCCTCATTTACTTAGAACAACAGTCAATCTTTTGCAGAATAATGTTAATTCAAGTCAGCTCAAGCTTTGTAGGGTGTATACCTTACAATATAAGGCAGCTCAATGTGCTTTATATTGTAAGGTATCAGACAACCCCCTCTGAGCAAGCACTTGGTGATGGTGGTTTAGGAAGAACAAAACTTAAATTTGAAAAAATGGTTAGAACATATAGTTATGTATACTAAATTAGACAATTTGTATTTTGAGCACTGAGCAGCTTTAACATATTTCCACAGCTGTGGGTATTCTTCATGTCAGCCATCTATTACGTCTGACAGCATTCAAATGACTTTAAAATTAAGCCGTGGCATTCTGACTGTGTATACAAAGTACAGGGTGTATAGTGAGAGTCAAAAATTAAAAGGCCCAGCCTCATTCTTCAACAGAGCCCGGCCTCTTACGCATTCTTGTAGTTCATTCTCCAGGCTTCTTGAAGAACATTCAAAGCTCTTTCTTGGATGTTGGCTGCCTTTCGTTGTGTTCTGTCAGGCTGATCCTACACTGCTTCAATAATGTTAAGCTTTTCATTGAGCACTGGGCTCTGTGGAAGCCAAGTCATGATTGATGATGTTCCATTGTGGCTTTCTATCCAGGAGTGATTTTACTGCATTGACAGTGTTTTGAAAAATGTCATCATGAAAAATGACCTGTTGCCCTCTGGAAGGTGCTGCAGATGCATCAAAGCCAGAACAAGCAGACTCAAGAACAGTTTCTTCTCCAGAGCAATCACCACCCTGAACTCTCACACTCACCCACTCTAACTGTGCAATATTCATACTGAACAATATCTCTCATACCTATATTATGTAATATCCAGTATTCATTCACTAGTGCAATATTGATTCACCAAGTGCAATACTCACCATCTTCATTATTATATGTATACACTTATTTCATTTTTTACAATGTATATATTTTCATACATTTTCTTATTTTCTCTATTTTAATACATTTTATTTTTTGTATATATTTTTATACATTTTATTTTCTGTATATTTTATATATACTGTTTTATTTCTGTATATTTTTAGATTATATTAGATTATTATAGTTTTATTAAGGAAAGTTTGACTTTTGCATGGGACTGAACAGGAGTGGCCCTCCAATCTCATTGCCTTTGTCATTATACAGGATGTACATTCTATTCTATTCTATAATATGCAGAGGGTTAGTGTGAAAGAAGAGGATGCTAGGCATAGGGTGAGATAGAGGCAGATGATCCACTGTGGTGACACTGTATACACTGTGTAAAACTCAAACTAAAAGAAACCATTAATTTTATGACACCCGAGAGACAACAAGCCTAAGTCTGGGACTACAAGGTGGATTCAAACTCAGGTCCTTCCTGCTGTGAGGCAACAGCACTAACCACCGTACCACCTTACTGCCCTTAAATCTGGGGCTGTTAATTTAAAAAATAAATAATAGTTTAACAAATAAATAAACATCTTTCTTTCTTTTCTTTTTTTCAAAAAAAAAAAAAAACTTTGAGCACTGAGTGTTTACATATTTCCATACCAGTAGCCCTGTTAGCAGTCTTTTACATATGACACAATTCAAATGACTTGTGAACAAAGACAGAAGTTTATTCAAATGAGGCAGTGTCATGCACACTGTGTGTACATAGTGGATAGGCAGGTAGATCAGGTGCCATCTCATTTAAATATTTCATAATTTTCAGATATTTGATACCAGCCATCGTCAGTGTTAGAATAAATTGTGCCATGATCAGTCAGTGACATGTATTAATCATGACTCATTGGTCACTGAGCTAACACTAGCTTACCTGCTCCCTTTCTTGGTATCCAATGCAGCAGCTATCTGGCTTGCTAATATCACTAATAAAATGCATTTGAAGTCACATCAGTGTATAAATTTGTCCTAATGTCTTCTTTGTGCCAGGAGCTGTTGGTTTGTTGACTCCATCTGTAAACTCCTCTTAGGTAGTGTTGTTCACTGTAGATGCAGGAAACAGGACAGAAGCCCTGAGGCAGGGAACAAACATCAAATCATCTGGATTTAAAAAAGTCACAGGTCCTTAACATAGAAGAAAATCCAGAGGCTGGTACAGAAGAGTTGGGGAAGAAGACCTCTCTTTGAAGGAATATTATATATAAACTTATATATATTTTATAAATATATAATTAAAATCAAAACAAACAAAAAAACCACACACACACCATCCATTTAACAAGACCATTTTATTTCTTTTTTTTCCTCTTAGGTTCTCAATTTTCCTGCTATCAGAACAGTTAAGTAAATACCAGTGACATGGAAGAACTTTTTTGTTGCATCCAAGTCGGAACTTTGTCAACCATGCTAAACACCGGGTCTACCACTAGGCAGCACTGCAGTCAGAGAAAAAATCCAGTTGCTATTGTTGCAAGTGCTCATATATACAGTAAAATACAACCCTTTCACCCAGACATGGGGAGAACATGCAAACACAGAAGAACTTCAGCCTGCATTTGAACCCAGACTCTACTTGGTGAACTCTCACTCTTGAATCAAACTGGCCATTACCTATAATTTGTACCACAAGAAATTTATAATAGCCTCATTCATTTCACAATCAATGTCACAGTGAGATGAAGGAGGCCACATTTTTGGACCGAGTATTGAGAGTTATGGACCCATTTCCATAGCAGTGACTCTGCCTGATCCTATTGATCTAATTAACATGATTCAAATATCCTTTAAATTTTAAAAAAGAAAAATAAAAGACATTCATTTAAATGAAGCAGTATCATGTAGAAAGAGTATACATAGATAGCAGAGCAGTGATGTCTCATTTATTCATAACCCCAGCTGTTATATTATTATTAGAATTAAAAAGATGCTTAGTCACTCTTTGGACTGAATCCTAAGTCAAATCAAGTCAAGTTTATTTATATAGCGCCTTTAACACAACAACAGCTGACCAAAGTGCTGTACATAAATTTAGAAACAAAAGAACCAAATTATTGTTGTAACATGTCAAAACATATAACAGCACAAATGAAGATGTTAGATGAATCACAATATATATATATATATATATTATATATATTTACCATCACTGTGCTACTTTTGGCATGTTCAGTGGAAAAATTACATAAAATACAACACGTAGCTGAGTCTAGTGGGAATGCCATTTGAATAGTTACTACTGAAAATCTATTTAAACAATCATGCTGAGGACATATCTGCACTATGAAAACACTTCGAGCTTCACTACTGTAAGGAGCTTGAGAGTTATAATGTAAGATGACAATCAAAGAATTAATAAACATCTGAAGCTATCTTGTCAAATACACAATATACATAATAAAATGCCTCTACGATCCCTGATATTCTACAGAAACCATCACAAAAGCTCTAAAGTCACTTAGACTAAATAACAAAATTACTGCATAAAATCTATGATCGACCATCTTACAAACACTTCAGAAAAGCTCTCCACACATTGAAGCCTTTCCTCCAACTCTTTTTTGGTTTGTTTCTTTGTTTTTTTTTCCACCCCTAGTAGGTTTTCTGACAAAACCTCTGCGATCTAATCAGCTAGTAAATTTTTAAATGTCGTAGTGTTGTAGGAGTTAAGAGTGTGCCTCCATTCCAGAACAGTTTTAATGGAAACCTATTATGTCTTCCTTATTTTTCTTTAATTATTTTATTCTTATCAGTCATCTGCAATGGACCAAGTGCTGCACCAAAACCTTAACCCATTGCTTTGGAAACAAGCAAATCATACCCCCCCCCCCCCCCCCCCCCCACACACACACCACACACACACACACACACACACACACACACACACACACACACACCAAAAAAAAAAGGAAAGATGTTGATGCAATTTTTCAAAGTAACAAAAGTGATGTTTTCTGAGCACATTAGGGTCATTACTGATTACTCAAACTCTGCTGAATTTTCAAATAATGAATGATTGTCAAATCATTTATAAGCCAAAGGCTTGGGCTTCTTAGGACTTTGGATATGATTTTTCAGTAATTGTTTGACTATGAGATTAAAAAGTATTCTTTAAAAGACCATTTTCTTCAGAAAGACCCTATTTGTCCTTGTGGACATTCTTACTGTCTATACGTCCAACAGCTGTTCAAGCCCAGCTGACGATATGACCATATATTACACCACCAGTTAAACCATAAAAGCCAAAGCTTTTGGTTTTCAGTTGTCTTGGCTTTGTAAGACTCTGTATCCAAGCTGTTAGGATCTAAGTTGTTGTTCCATTGGGCAAACAACCCATGCCATGAAGCTCCTGGTTCAGTTTTTGTGATCTTGATGCCATAGGAGGTTTGTATCTCTGTAGTTAGTGAGTCAGCTGATAATTGGCAACTTTTAGCCACTATGTGCATCAGTGGAGGATCAGTTCTGTAAATTTACGTGGTCTGCCACTTTGTGGTTGAGTTGCTGACTTTGGTGATGTACAGTATCAGCATTCAAGTCACTGGGTTGTGCTCTGCAAAGAATGCTGGTGGAAATGCCAAGTACATGGAATATCTCAGTTATTTTAATCTAACAACCTCTCCAAAATCAATCAGGTCTACCAGAGTGAAAGCACTAACCATGTCAAAAATGTAGGTATTTAAAATGACACAATATGAAACAAAACCTTTCTAATCCTTGTGCAAGCAGGTGAAAAGATTACATATCCATTTTTGAATTTTTCATCATTCATCCTCCTAAAGCATGCAGACCCATGGTATGAATCTAGGTCTGATGGACTCAAATCCAGTCATTTTGTTCACTTCTTGTTAAAACAGACCCATAAAAGTTCGTTCCCCCTGTGTAGATACAGCAGAGGTAACACCAAACAGCTGGGCAGGTTAAACCAGCCTCCACTCACTGCCACCACAGACTTGACACCATCACTCAGAGAAGGAGAGTAGATGACAGCAATGGTACCAAGGTGCCCAACAAACCAGAACCACACAACACAGGTTATAGTTGCTATTGTGTAGAATGCTCTCTGCTTTAATTTGTCAACTTGCTCTTTTTGTCTGCCTCCTTCCCCTGGCCCTGGACGAATCAGAGCACAGAGAACAGAAAGACTGCAGAAAGTTATGATTGTTATGGAGAAAACCAAAAAGCAGGTCAGTGGGATGGTATTGTTGTTAGGATTTAGAGCTTGAACAGCTATCAGTCCAAAAGACAGCAGCCAAGCACAGCCAGTGACGATGTTTCTGATTCTGACCCCGCGGGTATTTCTTAGACTCATGTAAATGATGGGGTGAACAACAGCCAGGTAACGCTCTACACATGTCAGGATGTGAAAAAGCATCTCTCCAAAATAAGCAATCAAAGTAATGATTGATGCGATTGCTTTGATCATGAATTGATTAGCGTTGGCTCCACAACCGAGGAAGAACCCAAGGACCCAGATGAGCTCCATGGCAGCCACGTGATAGGTGAAGACGTCAGCGTGGCTTACTGTTTTAATGGAACGCTGCTTCCACTGTTGGTGACCCAGGTAGAGTATGAGGGTACAGAGAGGCAGGAGGAGAATGACTCTCAGTGCAGAGATGGCAGTGAACATGTTGGAGGCAGCTATGATGTAGTCCAGAGGATAGTATGAGGTGAAGTTAACTGACATATCTGCTGTAAATTGTCAAGATCTGAGGAGAAAAAGTAATTAGAAGGTTAAGTAAAGAGGAGGGGAAAAGGGAAAGGGGTAAAAAGAGAGACTGACATAGTTCAGCAACTGTGATGTAAAACCTGTCAAATTTCATACCTGTGCAAAGTGGGTGTAAACTGGTATCTTAAGAATTACTCCCCACAGAATGCATGAAAAATGAGATTTTCTATACAGTGCAAATTGCCATGGCAGCAGAAGCTCATGATTTTTTACAGGAATTTGGAGTGAAATTTTCAGTACAATTTGAACTATTGGCAAGTTTACATCCCTGATGAGCTTCACTGTTCCCCTGAAAGCCTAGAGCCTTGAGGGGGCTTTCACATCTACAAGATAGTGGCTGTCAGTTATATAGCTTTAAATCAGTAGGGGGAGACATATACTCCAAAAGTCACACCTTTTTCAAAAAGATAAATAAATAAATATTACAGTATTCCGTTGTTGCATTTTATCCTTTTCACAGCAGAGCAGAGTATTAAAATGAATCATAAAAGGAGATAAACTAAGATTACTGACAGGCTCCTTACTGCATTGAGTAATGCTGGAAGTTGCAGGTATCACTGTTAATTTATATGGAAAGCTGGTGCATCAGTTGCATGGGATTATTCCCTGTACTTGTAACAGCCAGTTCTCTGGGTCCCTCCCTCTAAGTCTTCACTTTTAGGGATTATTTTTTACTCAGTGAATAAAGGACACATGTTTAAAGGTAAACTCCAGTAAATTAATTAATTAACAGTGGAACAACCAAATAATAAACAATTAAATAATACATTAGACAGAGAGCAATAGATCAGAAAGTAGTAGACTAACTTCTCTCTTTCAGTGCACCTTATCTCAAGGTCCGGCCACCGAACGTACAATTAAAACATCACCCATGTCACCATGTTCTGTCATTAATCTGGACAAGATTTCTCTGTATTGATTAAATTAGAACATCAGGAAGAAGATGTGCCTATGACTGAGAGGAATCTGGGTCAGGAAAAACCAGCTGGAACAAGCCTGAATGACGAAGGTCAACTCATAGCGCGCAGAAATTGTTTATGCTTAGATAACGTGTATAAAAATGTTTTGGTTAGACAGGAACACGGGCTCAGAGAGAGAGAGAGAGTGCACACTTTTACTCTGGGTTCCCGCATGGCCATGTGTGTATTTTTTCTGATTCATTAATACATTAAATGTTTTGCTTTTTTAATTAAAGTGTTTCAGGTGTCTTCCTTCACAAAAAACCTGCTTACCTGACATCACCCTAAAAGTTTAGAACAGAGCTCCACATGTTTCTGTCATATTTCTTTCTGTATGTGCGTGTGTAGCAGAATACACAGACCTGCACGGGTATATCATTTGGACCAACAGCGTTTCCACTCTTCATCCTTCTCATGGCTGACCTCACTTTCTCCTTACCAATCCGCTGCACCTCCTCATTCACTGGCATTCATCCTTTCATCCCCCTCTTTCTCTCATCAGGTCCTCAAAGCACACTTTGAGTTTGGTCTCTCTGCCTGGCCAATTGATACAAATCCTTTTCTTCTTCCTTATTTCCCAGCCTTGCATACTGTAAGCCTTTTCCTTTGTTTATGCCACTTCTCTTTGCTTCCTTCAAATGTTTTCCTGCATTTCCTTATTCCACTACCAAGTCTTCTTGTCTTTTTTCCTCTGTCCAGGGGACACACCAAAAACATTGCATTTTCCTTCATACCTTCAGCTATACTTTCCCAGGCAAGTGGTAGCTCTTCCCTACCACCCAGCCTGTCTCAGCTCCTCCCTGAACTCTGTACAACATTCCTCCTTCTACAACTTCCACCATTTAATCTTTGACTCTGACTTCACCCTCCTTGATTTTTTTTTAAAGCTGTCCTACAGACTACCATCTAATGCTGCCTAGCTCATTCTCCCCTGACACCACTGCGCAGTCTCCGATCTCTTTCAAATTGCACCTTCTGCATAGGATATAGTCTGTCTGTGTGAACCTTCCTTCACACTTATGAAATGTCAGCCTATGTTAGTCCCTCTTCTTTAAATGTGTGGTCACCCAACATGTTCTCACTCCTTCACCACAGGCATTTGTGTGTTTTTTGCAAAACCTACTACCATCTATCCTCCCTTATTCCTCCCTTTAACCCTTTATTGGAAAAAAAAACAAAAAAAAACACACTCTTAACCCAGATATTAATTGTAATTAAACATTTTAGTAATCATTACTTATTTTTTCATGTTTAGTAAAAATGTTGTCCCATTACTAAATCAAATTAGTTAACTGTACTTTTCTACACAAATATAGAGTGTAATGAACTTGTTAAGCAGAGATTACTAAAGATATTATGTTTTTGAAGTGAAGGGGCGGGGCATATATTCAAACTCAGTCCTGCTGCAACACACACACAGCAAGTTCAACGGCTCCGGACTGGTAAGTGTGAAGAATAACTATTTTAAATAATTCTAGACATGTCTTTGCTTAAAAGATAGCTGAGTTCCATGTACAGATATAACTGAAAATTACAGTTGCAGCCTACCGCCACCATTATTGACACTTTGGTAAAGTGAGGGGTTTTGGAATCGAAGTTAAATATTGCGAGTGGAGTGGCGAGCGCGAATGTTAGCATTGGCTTAGTGTTAGCGTGCTGACAAGTCTCAGTTTATAACGGACAGTTACTTTAGGAGAGATGTAGTTTGCTGAAATAAACCTTTATTACACCAAGTTTAAACCGAGTGTATCCTGTCTCTGAGGGTAAATTTTTTTTTTATCGAAAAAGACAGGTAAATGCTATCGTTAGCTTAGTGTTTCACATTGTTCATAACAGCATGTGCTTGTGTTAACATTAGTTAACGTTTTTTTTTATACGGTTTCGGACTACTGAAATGTAATGGTCGGAACCATTACATCTGAAGGTTGAAATCTTGTATGACTAAAGAGCTGAGGCTGAGGTTATTGCCAGTTGTTCTTCTCCACCTCTGATCTCCAGACTCTTAAAATACAGAACTGACAATAACAAGTTAGAAACATTATTAAACCTGTCAATTGTCTACAGACAGAAGGGTAAGCCTAACTCATTCGGCATTAATTTAACTCTAATGTGAAATAGGAAAACTAATTTTTCAGGCTGAGAATAGAAATTTGAAAGGTAGACAGTATTTCAAAGTACCATATTTCCTTGATCACTGATGACATGTTTGTGGACAAGTGTGCTAAAAATGTTATTTTTTGTTCTTACAGGTCTGTGTGAAGATGCAGTGGAAGTGCAAATACTGTGAGTTTATATCAGAGAAAAGGGGTTACCTCTTAAAACATTACAGGCTAAAACATGGAAGCTACACCAGAACTGTACCATTTCCTTGCTTAGAACAAGAGTGTTTATGCACATTTAAGTCCATCAGTGCACTTAGGGTCCACTTATCCAAAATTCACCAGAAAGACCAAGATGCACAACTGTGTGAAACACTGACCTTTCATTTAAGTGAACTGTCCCAACCACTGCTGCACAATTCAGTCAAGGACATTTTGAAGCTACACACAGATGTAGATGATTCAACTGTGAAACAGGTAGTCAGGGTTTCCTCAGAGAGCAATATCATACTAAAATATTGTGGCAAGGGTGGCTCCTTATCAAGCTTTAAAAGGAGAGCAGCATATGTAAACAAAAACTTTGATGTGGTTATGCCAGTTGAGTACATTATTGCCAGGGAAAAGAAATCCAGTGCTGTATATGTTCCTATAAATGCCATGCTACAGAAAATGTTGAACAGGGCAGACATTTTAGATAAAGCTCTTCCAGTACAAAAACATGTGCCACATGAGTACAGTACATACAGAGATGGTTTGTACTGTAAAGAAAATGGCCTCCTTAACAGCGAGGAATTCCGAATCGCTGTTGGACTTTACACAGATGATTTTGAAGTGCCAATGTGCCATCAAAATATAGGTCCACACTCCAGTCCATTCAACTTGCTCTTTTATGTAAAACCTCTGATGTAAAAGAATATGGCTATGCTAAAATTCTTCATCCTCTAATCCAGGATCTGGTTTCTTTGGAGCAAGATGGCCTATATGTTGAGAAGTTGGGAGCATGTGTCAAAGGCACAGTGTTGCATGTGGCTGCTGATAACTTGGCTGCTCATTCTTTTTGCAGGATTCTTTGAGAGCTTCGGAGTGGACAAGTTCTGCAGGTTCTGCATGGCAACGAGGAGTGAGATCCAAGACAAGGAGGTAAGCTCAGGCTCTCTGCAGACATTCACAACAAACAGGTACAGGAGGTACAGCAGGATCCCACTTTGGCAAAACAGTATGGTGTAAAGGGATGATGTGTACTAACTGACAGTCTGGAGCACTTTCATGTTGTTCGTGGCTATCCCCCTGACATCCTACAAGACCTTTTTGAAGGGGTTGTTCCTGTTGAGTTATCACTCTGCATTTCAGAACTGATTTCTAAGAAATATTTCACATTAGAAACACTGAACCATGCTATCAAATCTTTTGCATATACTTTTCATGACAAAACTGACCAGCCTCAGCCTATTGCCCAAGGCTTGTCAACCAAAAGGACCATAGGTGGAAATGGCCATGAGAACTGGGCTCTAATCAGGTTGCTCCCACTTCTCATTGGCCATAAAGTGCCTGAAGGGGACAATGCCAGGAACGTTCTGATGCTCCTTAAAGATATTGTTGAATTGGCTGTAGCAACAAGGCACACTGAAGAGTCTATACATTTCTTCTTAGCACACACTTAAGGATCAAGGACATGCTAGACCAACAACTCTTGTGTTCTGTGAAAATTACTAATTTTGCTTATGGCATTTGGTTGGCATGAAGAGAGTGCTGTAACTTAAATTTCTAGTCAGATAGGTCAGTTGGACAGCAATGTAAGATGCTGATAATATACATATAATATGAAAATATAAGTATGCATCCACTAAAACTGATATAAATTTTTTCACTTGTCTAAAAATACAAGTTACAGCAGTGCATTGCTTATCTACCTACACTGATCCACCTGCTGCTTCTGCAAAGGCTGACCACCATCTACTGTAGGTAAATATGCTGACCATCTGTAAGCGCCTCATGAAACGCACTTTAAAAAAACCCCAAACTATCCCTTTAATCTTAATTTATATCTTATGCTGTGTTGGGTTCATGTCAGGATTTGGGCATAGACATACAGGCGTGGGAAAACAGATGGCAGTTCCAGTGGTTGAAGAAAACTTGTGAGCATAGTTTTAAACAATTCAAAGGATAAGGTATTGTTCCACTTAGCACTAGCACATGAAGATGCTGGACAGGTGTTCTTTTGTGGAGCTGAAACTCATTCAACATTTACACTAGGAAACTAGGGCTGCATAGTATGATAAAACAGACAGTATGACAGAAATTGCAATTTGATTGTGGAAGTTTTTTTTTTTTTTTTTAATCAATTATTGATGGTCACTGAAATATCACTGTTGTGCTCTTGTCATTTATAAAGGACTCAGATGATGATGACTCTTTCCGCAACATTGACATTGGGATCCTCCTCGTTGAACCTGAAGGTGCTGTGCCCCCATCCTCCCTGCATCTCAGTCCAGCCTCACTGAACATCATCATTGAGGGAGAAGTGGTGATGGACAACATTCAAGACCTGCCAAAAGCTATGTGTCTTCTCTTTGGACTTGCATATGCAATGCATCTCAATTACCCCATTTCTATGAAGTTCACATTCCAGTTCATCCAACAGGTATTTCTTGAGCTGGGCCATGTTGTACTAAAACCAAAGTTACAAACATTGGAAAACCAGCTTGCGATGTAAAGAAATGTTTTGTGTTGTCAGTGAACAGTCAGAGGGTTGAATATATACTCAAGGGCAACTTTATCAACTCCATCTGCATTATCTAATGCAGTTCAGTGCAGCAGTACTGCCTCAACTTTTATTTCTTAAGAAAGTTTGTAATTTTCAGTTTACAGTGTTATAAGAGACATCAATGTCAGGCCACTTGTACTCTACAGGACAAGATGTGTACGCTCAGGGCTCCATAGTAATACTTAGCTGATACAGTTAAAGGAAAATTCAGCACTTTTCATGTAAATGTCCAGTTTGTGTTGATGGTAAATGTAGTCATTTGAAGCAGTAAATTCAAAATAATGCAATTCTTCCTCAACAGCAACATCACCACTTATTTTACAGGTTTTTTCAGTCAATAGCAGCACAAGAATTTATTGCTTCAGTTGATTACATTTACTAACAACACAGACTGTACATTTACAGAAAACATGCAAAATCTTCCCTTAAACATAGTTGATCTGTTCATTTTCCAAGTTGGAGATTGTGTCCTATTTTAAGGTGTCCAGTTTTTCCAAAAGGATGCAAATATTTTTGTTGAATGCTGCTGCGTTTGTATTCCTTCTCTAAATATGTTAGAATTGATTTCAAGAACATATGCCTATTTTTACTTGCCTTGTGGATGGCAAAGCTTTTTTGAATGGCTACTGTTTTGATACATTTTTTTGTACTTGTGAAAAGCATGACAAACTACAGTTAAAATTGTCTTTTGCATAAATATTCTGCAAAAAATAAAATATTGAAATATTGAAATGTATTTGATTTATTCTCTTTACAATTTAGTGTTACATTCAATACAACTTGACCATCAAAAGGGTAATTAATTACATCAGAGGAAATGTTATTAATTATATTAACAAAATATAAATAGCTTTAAATGTTAAATTGCTTATTTGCTTTACATGTAATTTTAGCTTAAAATAGTAATTTTATACAACTCACTCTTAGCCCGAATTAGTTGAGTTTACTAGAAAATCGCGTGGAAACTCGTTGCCTTAAACCATTCTAGTTTTTACACAGAGATGAAACTAAACATGTTTAGTAGTATTTACTAAAATTGATTAGCTCACATAAATAGGAAGAAATTTATATGAGCTAATCAATTTTAGTAAATACTACTAAACATGTTTAGTTTCATCTCTGTGTAAAAACTAGAATGGTTTAAGGCAACGAGTTTCCACGCGATTTTCTAGTAAACTCAACTAATTCGGGCTAAGAGTGCAGAGTGGGGGGAATATTCTTCTGACCCTTGGGTGAATTTGTAAGTTTGGTCCCTTACAGAGAAATGAACAGTCTCTAATGTTTACTGTTGTTTCATTTTAATTTTTATGAATAAAAATGCAGAAAAAATCACATTGCATAAATGGTATAAATTAATTTGTATGTCATTGATTGGAATAAGTATTTGATCCCTTACAACCCAGCCAGAATTCTGGCTCCCACTGATTGACTGGGTGCTCATGTATCACACAGATTACAATTAATCAATCAATTACAGGTACTCCTGATCTCAACTCATTATGTGTATGAAGCACAGCTGTCCACAGCGTCAGTTTTTTCCATTCTAACCGCTCCACCATCATTGGTACGACCAAAGAGATGCCAAAGGAAACTGAGGCAAGATTGAAAACATGCACAAGGCGGGAATGGGCTACAAGACCATCAGCAAAATGGTGACAACTGTTGGTGTGATTATTCAGAAATGGAAGAAATATAAACTGTCCATTAATTGTCCTCGGTCTGGAGCTCCATGCAAGATTATGCCTTATGGGGTGAAGACGATCATGAGAAAGGTGGTTTATCAGCCCAAAACCACACAGGAGGAGTTTGTCAATGATCTGAAGGCAGTTTGGGCCACAATCACCATGAACACCACTGGTAACACACTACGCTGTAATGGATTTAAATCTCGCAGCACCTGCAAGGGTGCCCTGGTCAAGAAGGCACATGTACAGGCCCTTCTTAAGTTTGCATGTGAATGTCTAAATGATTCAGAGAAGGCTTGGGAGAAAGTGCCGTGGTCAGATGAAAGCAAAAACAAAGCTTTTTGGCATCAATTTGATCCTCCATTTTTGGAGGAAGCAAAATGCTAGTATGAGCTGAAGCTTCAAGTTGAAACTAAGAAATCTAAATGATTTAGAATTAAAAACAGGAGTGGGCCAAAATCCATCCTGAGATGTGAGTTGAACTGTTGACGAACTACAAGAAACATCCTACCTCTGTGCTTGGCAATGAGGGCTTCTTCACCAAGTACTAAGACATCTTTTGCTTGGGGATAAGTATTTTATCCCCAAGCAAAAGAAGAGATTTTCTGTTTTTTTTTTTTTTTTTATATATCTTGTTGCTCTCCATTAAAACGAATCTACCATAAAAATCATTGTCATGAAGCTCCTTGTCTCTTTGTCTTCCATCCATCCATCCATCCATCCATCCATCCATCCATCCATCCATTCGCTTCCACTCAGCCTATTCAGGGTCGCGGGGGGGCTGGAGCCTCTCCCAGCTGACATAGGGCGAGAGGCAGGGTACACCCTGTACAGGTCGCCAGCCTGTCGTAGGGCCAACACAGAGAGACAAACATCCACACTCAGATTCACTTTCTCATTCACACCTATGGGCAATTTAGTTTCCAATTAACCTAACCCCAGTAAGTGCATGTCTTTGGGAGGAAACTCACGCAGACACGGGGAGAACACACAAATTCCACGGAGAGAGAGAGGGCGGAGCCTGGGCCAAGGTGGAATCGCCTTCCAGATGGTATTCTAACTGTGAGGCAGCAGTGCATAAATCAGTAGTATTGAAAAATGTGTGTAGTGATATCAGATCAATGCTAGCATAATTAATACTTTAATTTTGAAGAAGAAGAAGAAGAAGAAGAAACAGCCTTTATTGTCCCACAGAGGGGAAATTTGCGTGTAACAGCAGCCGCAGTTATTATAAATATAAGTATAATAATTTACATTATTAAGAAAGAATATATATAAAATCAACAAACAAGATTAACCTTAATAATAATAATAATAATAATAATAATAACACTATATACAATGTTTTAGTAAGTTGTTTCTCTTTTATCAAAAAGTTGACATGTCTGTGCAAACATCGCTCTTCTCAAATACACACAGTGTGTTACCTGGTCCCTAAAACTACCATTACCACACTATTAATGAATAATTCTGCCTCACTTGGATTCACTAAGTATGCGTTCTAATTTTTATCCTTTTTTTCTGGTCCCTTATTGCCATGTTACATCACTTTCAGTGTAATACCAGTCCGATACATCCACTTTTAATACCAACTTATTACTTGTTTATTACTTTGCAATGACATAGTATTGCTTAATTATTTACACCTGAAACCCTTGAACATGCAAGTGACAGTTGGCATTTGTATGTAATGTCCTGCTTAGACTGTTGATTTAGATTTAAACACATCAGTCATTTTTGTTGTTGTTCAAATTAATAAGGCTACTATCAGCTGCTACCTTATTCACAGGGGGTCACCACAGCAGGAAGCTCCACAGGTTTTATTCCAGATGTCCTTCCTGATGCAACCCAAATGGGAGTTGTGTGAGTTAATTAAAACAAAAACTCCTTAACAAATAAATGGCAAATGTTTGAAGACTGTTTGCAGATGGTTTGAGTAAATACCATTATTTTAAGAATTAAAGGCTGATTTGAGTATATGTAGAAATAAGGGCTTTAAAAGAAATTATGTCAGTGAAAACTCACCTAATCAGCTGTGTTCTTCTTGTCTTTAATCACGTCGCCAAACAGACTGACTGCTGAGGAAATCAGATGCAGCCCGATGCTTCTGCCTGCATTAATGATGCTGTTACAGCAGCGCCTTTCGTATGATGCAAAAGGGCACGCTGTGGTTCTTCAGCACATGGCTCAGATTGCATAATGCAGTCTTGCTGCAGCTGTTTCCAATGACTACAGAGAACTGAGTTTGTGTAATTTGCTTTGATTTCTACTGAAGTTATTCTGATCTTTCAAATGTGTTTTTTTCATTTACTTTTGCATTAGTTTATAGTTATTATTCAGTTTGTGGCAGGAGATGAAAAATAAGGTAATGATTAGGGTTGTCAATGAAGTGTGAAAACACAATCTTTGATGACACTTTGCAAAGTAAAGCACTTTGAGGTGACTATTACTCTGATCTGGCACTATATAAATAAAATTGAATTAATTGAATGTAATGCAAATGCATTTTTTTTTTTGACCAAGCACTGAACACTCTTGGCTCATTTCCATATCAGTTGTGCTGTTTGAATCTATCAATCCATAAAATGTGACTGGATTCAAATAACCTTTCAGTGAAAACAGGTGTGCATTTAATTGAAGCAGTATCCTGTAGAAAACGTGCACATAGATCATAGAGCAGTGACAGCTCATGTGACACTGTCCATAAACCCAGTAACATTTAACCTACAGGCACCATAAATGTCTTTACCAAGTCTTATAGCAATACATCACCGGAACTATGAGTGAATTTGAAATTGTAATCACAAAGCTTTACATTAAAAATAAACAAACAAGCAAGCAAAAAAAAAAAAAAAAAAAAAAAAAAAAAGAGTAAAGTCAACCCTATTTAAATACCACACTTTATATGGCAGGCATATACATACAATAACCTCCACCTATGATTTTACAAATCTTCATCAGTTCATAGAGTGTGCTGTAAGTGATAATGTGCAGAGATTACCCAACCAAAACACAAGCATTTAGAAACTGATTAATAAGTCATTATAATATAAAATGTGCATTTCCATTCTAATTCCCATCCATCCTGAACATCTCTTGTTTTCTGTTTTTCTGTGGGTAGTGCTCTCTTTCTGGGAACCAATTTAAGCCATCACAGTGAGGACAAATTCAATTCAATTCAATTCAATTCAGTTCAGTTCAGTTCAGTTCAGTTCAGTTCAGTTCAGTTCAGTTCAGTTCAGTTCAATTCAATTCAATTTTATTTATATAGCGCCAAATCACAACAAACAGTCGCCTCAAGGCGCTTTGTATTGTGGGTAAAGACCCTACAATAATACAGAGAAAACCCAACAGTCAAAACGACCCCCTATGAGCAGCACTTGGCGACAGTGGGAAGGAAAAACTCCCTTTTAACAGGAAGAAACCTCCAGCAGAACCAGGCTCAGGGAGGGGCAGTCATCTGCCGCGACCGGTTGGGCTGAGGGGAGAGAAAACACATGCTGTGGAAGAGAGCCAGAGATTAATAACAATTAATGATTAAATGCAGAGTGGAGTATAAACAAAGTAAATAAGGTGAATGAAAAGAAACAGTCTATTGTGGGAACCCCCCCAGCAGCCTAGGCCTATAGCAGCATAACTAAGGGATGGTTCAGGGTCACTTGATCCAGCCCTAACTATAAGCTTGATCAAAAAGGAAAGTTTTAAGCCTAATCTTAAAAATAGAGAGGGTGTCTGTCTCCCGAATCCAAGCTGGAAGCTGGTTCCACAGAAGAGGGGCCTGAAAGCTGAAGGCTCTGCCTCCCATTCTACTTTTAAGTATCCGAGGAACCACAAGTAAGCCAGCAGTCTGAGAGCGAAGTGCTCTGTTGGGGTGATATGGATCTGTTATCTGTATCATGAAGACACTTTGACTTGACCTTGAATCTTTCTTGAAAAAGAACTCGGCACATTTAATCTCATTTCAAAGAGTAACTATTAATTTTTTTGCTATTATATAGCACAATTTAACTTATTATCATTTAAGCAGTCAAGCTCATAAGCATTGGATGTTCACATTCACAACCATCCCCTGGCCCTGGGCAAAGGAGAGAGAACAGAGAGGCTGCAGAAGAATTTAATTGTTAACCCAAAGAGCAGAACAATGGGATGGATTCGTTGTATGGAGTACATGGAGCTCTAACACCATAATTCCAAAGTGAAGCAGACAAATACAGCCAATATTGATGTTTCTGATCCTGACCTCAGAGCATTTCTTAGACCCAGGTTGAAATAATGCTCTACAAAAGTCATGACATGAAAAAAGCATTTTGTCATAGGAAGCAATGTAAGAAGCATAGGATCCTAGTGCTACCACTCCTAAGTGATTAGTGCAACAATGTTGCAGAAGAATGCAGAGACCCAGATGAGCTCCGGGGAACATCCTGCGAACCCGTAAATGACCCGCAATACAGTGTGTTATTGGCATAAGAATCAGGCCCTGCGACTTGCAACTCCTTTTACCAGATCGAGTCACAAATCTCTGCTGGGTGCCATGTGGTTCTTGGGTGCCTGGGGCCCTGTCCTTAGCCTGTGTTGGAGTGGCTGGCCCCTGGCAACGTTGGCTGCCCATTGCCTCTGTTTCAATGGGGCTCTTGCCCTTTTTGCTGTAGCGGCTCAATTTGAGGCCTCCCTCTTCCCTCTTCATGGCTGGGGATGCGGACAATGAGATGGCACAGCAGCCAAATACAGCCAATGTGGATTTTTCCCGTCCACCCTGATCCTAGAGGAATTTCTTAGGAAGGTGATGGGCTGAACAACAGCTAGATAATGAGCTACACATGAAAGCGCAACAGTTGGTGAGCTGCTGTATGTGCTGCACAGAAGAGGAAGCACCCCAAGACCCAGATCACCTACTTGGCAGCCATGTGGTAAGTGATGATGCTCGAGTGACTTGTTTTAAAAGAACACTGCTGCCTCCAATGTTGTCAGCTCAGGTAGAGGACAAGGGTGAAGAGAGGGAGGATTAAGGTGACTCAATGCAGTGGCACTGAATATGTTAGAGCTAACTTTGTAGTCCAGAAGATTGATGGAGGTGACATTTCCTGAAGTATATATTATAGGTACGAGGGGAAAAAATAATAAATGCTTATCAAAATAAAGTTTATTTAAACAGTCCAATTTATGTGACAGGTGTATACACAACAACTTCCAATCAAATCTTCTTTGCATCAGTTTATCATATGTCCTACCTGGATGGACGTGTTCAGAGATTATACAACCAAAACACAAACATTTACAAATTCATTCCATCATCGAATCAAATTAATCATTTACTACACTACATGTACACTTTACACCATTTGAATGCAACATTCAAATGTTATTTTCTCTAAGCCTGATCACATCACCTATTTACTCTGTGTGTGTGTGTGTGTGTGTGTGTGTGTGTGTGTGTGTGTGTGTGTGTGTGTGTGTGCTTCAGTCTGTTCATTGATTTCTTTCTCTTCATCAAAACATTTTAATGAAGCACAGATTGAAGCGTGTGTCTTGTTGTGGATGATGAAAAATGTGTGGAACACTTCTCAGTCAGGAAAAAACCACCAACATCAAAGCGCACGACTACAGAAACTGCCCTGACCCTACGACGTAACCTGCCGTGCACCTCTGGAGAAATGTGACTACTTGTCGGGTCCATGCAGCCCGCAATGTTGTGATTAACCTGTTCAGTCCTTGTGCATTTCCAGCTACTTTTTGCTGCAGTGTTTGAATTTATCAGTCAGAGAATAACAATCAGGAATAATAATCAAAGCATCAATATAAGGACTCACAAATTGTCAGCAAATTCCTGGTAGGAGACTGCTAAAACAATCGGAATGGATGTGAGGAAATGAAGAAAGTGAAAAACAGGGACAAATATGTTTGCAGCCAAAAAACTGAGCACAAAGAGCGAGGACCAAAAAAAAGTCCCAGCCGGCACCGCATATAAAACACCAGCACACGACCGCAAAGTAATTAACACACACAATCCAGCTTGTTTACAGAGGCTGCAAAGATCCTGCATGTCTAATCAGCGAGCATCTAACCAAGCTAGCTCCAAAACAGAAGCAACTTCATGTGGTGAGAACATCAGGATGCAGCTGGATTTGAGCTTTGACTCCTTCAAGAGTTCAGTTTGTTTATGTCAAACATTTGCTGTGTTCTTTAGTTATACACCACGTGTACTGCACTGACATTTTTCTTCATATTCAATAATTCAGATTCAATAATCATTTTACATGGTAAGTTAGGCACACTTCTACCATATTATGCATCATTTTATAAGCTTATTTAGCTGCATGGATGACCATGTGTGCAAAGACTGCATAACCAAATCATTTAAAAATTAATTCAAGCTTTTAATTACAGTAATAATTATTGTGCCATTAGATTTGCACATTACATCGGTTGAGGTTGAATACAGTATTAATAATTAATGGTTATTAAGCCTCTGTACCACCTATTGATTAGGATAAAATTACGCTCAGGATTAGACAGCAGTCAAATCTAAAATATCAAACACAAAGCAAACCTGAGCAAACACCTCTAATACCACAGATACATTTAAAATAGATTTAAGTGAATAAGATTGAATATTGAGCCCTGTGACAGCTGGGATAGGCTCCAGGCCCCCTGCGACCCTGAACAGGATGAGCGGAAGAGGATGGATGGATGGAAAATCCTGTGTTTGCATCAAGCCTTTAACCTATTTAGATCACTAAACTTGCAAAATTCTTCACTGCAGCCTCTTTCAGTTGTTTTTTAAATTTTTTTAAATTTTTTTTTTTTTTTTGGGGGGGGGTACTCCCTTCAGTCTCCTCTTCAGTCTCCTCTTCAGCAGCTAAAATGCTCTATAAGGATTAAGTCTGGAGATTGACCAGGCCAGTCTAAAACCTTCCACTTCCTGCCCCTGATGACCTCCTTTTGGCACTGTGTTTGGGATCATTATCTTGCACCATGATGAAGGATCTCCCAATCAGTTTGGTTTCATCTTTATTTAAATAAACAGACAAAATGTTTCTGTTGACTTCTGAGTTCACTGTACTGTAGTGATGGGTCGGTCGCGAACGATCCGGCTCTAAGAGCCAGCTCTTTGAAGTGAACTACAGGAGCCGGCTCCTGGTAGTGAGCCATTTCTTTTTTCTTTTGGTTCGTTTCTTTTCTTTTTTTTTTGGAAGCCGCACATGATTGGGTTAAGATGAATGGTAGCACATGATCGTCTACACTGAGCGGGAAGGGAGGATCCATTGACACACTGCGCAGTGAGTAAACAAACACCAGAGAGGGAGGGGCTCCTGCAAAATTCGCTCGGAGACAGGAAAGAGCTAAAGGAAGTTGCGCGTTACATTGAGGCTACACGCGGGAACGGTGAGGAAAATGAGTGACGGAAAACGTAGTAAAGACTGGACACATTTCAGCCTTATAGCTCCAAACATGTCGAAGGAGACACCGCGTACTTCAAAAGTGCCATCGTTTGCGGACTTCCGGCAACAAATACCGTAATACCACTGCATGACTGTGAAGTGCAATTTCTGCGCGTTCAGGAACTGTTTGAATTTTTTCGATAGCACGAATGGTCGCGGAGTTACGGTAAAAAGCCAGCTGATCAAGTTCCTTTGACCAGCTGACTCTGCGGTGATACACTAGGTCTTAATCAGCTGTTCGCAGCTAGTAAGGTCAGGAAACCCGTGATTCAGCAGCTATCGCCTGGCATTCAAGGATTAATGTGATAGAGTGTCGACTGCAAATTTAAAATTTAATATAGAGCAGGCTCCACAAACAACCTGCACAGGCATATACGAATTGTTCATCCCTCAGTGCAATTAGAAGAACAAAACAGGGCAGGTCATCAGGCAGGAGAAACAGGATCAACTCCTCAAAGGCCCTTGTTTTTTCTGATCCAATCTTTTGTTTTATAATTTGTATTTGGAGCACTCTATTATATGTTGAGTATATAAAGAAATGTTTCATATAGGCCTAATGTATGTTTTTACATTAGTAATTCATTTTATACTTTTTAAAAAAAAAAATTAAATCTAAGGAGCCATTTGGGAGCTGAAAGAGCCGGCTCTTCTTTGGGAGTAGAGCCTAAAGAGCCGGAATTCCCATCACTATTGTACCGCTGCCATCATGCATGACATCATCATTGAAGATTAATGAGCCTATCCCAGAAGAAGCCATGCAAGCCCAAGCCATGACATCACCTCTACTGTTTTTCACAGGTGAACTTGCATGTTTGGGATGGTGAGATAGTGTCAGATTCTTTCTTTCTCCAAACTTTAGCTTTTCTGTCACATTGGTAAAGGTTAAACTTTGTCTCATCAGTCCATGAAACTCTGTGTCACAATTTTTGAGGCTTGTCTCTGTACTTCTTCACAAATCCCAGCCTGGTCTTCCTGTTCTTCTTGCTAATTAGTGGTTTGTATCTTCTGGTGAAGCCTCTGTACTTTTGTTCATGAAGTCTTCTGCGAACAGTTAAATTGTGTTACCTTCACTCCTGCCCTCTAGAGGTTTTTGTTGATCTTACTAACAGTTATTTTAGGGTCCTTCTTTACAACATTCACAAGGTTTCTGTCATTCCTTCTGTCATTTTCCTCAGTCTAGAGTACCTGTTTGTATCATTACTTAGTACACCAGTGATGACTTTCTTCTTCAGGACAGTCCAAAAGGTTGTACTCAGACTCAGCTTTATTGTCATGACTATGAAACATAGTGTGAACAAAATGTAGATTCTCAGGTCAGGTGTAGGTCAAACAGGTATAGCGGCATTCTACTATATCAGCAACAAGTTGAAATGGTTTAAGGTGCTGTTTGATTTGTGTAATATGTGCGTGCCTAGTCAGTCAGTCTATGCGGGTGGAATGGTTCAGCAGTCAGACTGCATCTGGGTAGAAGCTGTTTTTCAGCGTAAATGTTTTTGCCTGGATGCAGCGCAGCCTCCTTAAAGCTATTGCCAATGTTTGTGCACTGTGTCTGATTGAGTTTCCATCTTCTCTCAGATTCATAATTGCTTGTTTTTCACCCACAGACAGCTCTCTGGTTTTCATGTTGGTTACTCCTCTAACTATAACTGAACAGTCTTCACAGGCAAAACCCACATCTGGACCTGAGTGTAGACATTCAGTTCAATTTATTGTTGGAATAATCAATGTAGCAGGACACACCTTGGCAACAAAAAACAAAGGGGAGTGTATATATAAAAAAATCTAAAACTGACAGCCTCACAAAGTCCTTCATCAGTCTTTTAAACTATGTGATTCTGTGGCATTAGAGTGAGATAATCAAATCCAATCCTTATTGTCACTCTTTGGTAAAACAACATGGGAGGATTTCTGCCTTATGCAGATACAGCAGAGGTAGCATCACACAGCTGGGCAGGTTAAACCAGGCCACACTCATCATAACCACACACTTGACACTGTCCCTGATCTCAGATGGCCCTGTAAGAGCAGTAGAAACAAGGAGACCAACAAACCAAAGCCACAAAGTGCAGGTTATAGCGGTGATGGTGTAGAAAGCTCTCTGCTTTGATCGATCCCCACCTCCTTCTCCTGGTACTGGACGAATTAGAACAAAGAGAACAGAGAGGCTGCAAAAAGTTATGACTATCATGGAGAGAACCAAAAAACAGAACATTGGGATTGTGGTGAATTCAGAAGGCAATAAAGCTGTAACACCTATCAGTCCAAAGCAGAACAGCCAAACACAGCTAATGCTGATGTTTCTAATCCTGATCCCCCTGGAATTTCTTAGACCCAGATAGGTCATGGGGTGAACAACAGCCACATAACGCTCTACACAGGTCAGGGTGTGAAAAAACATCTCTCCACTGTAAACAATGGTAGTAGCAACAGATGCTACTCTTTCCATCACTGGGTGATTAGTGTATGTGGCCCAAATATAGCAGAGGCAGCTCAAGACCCCAAGCAGCTCCACGACAACCATGTGGAAGGTGAGGATGTCAGAATGACTTGCTTTTTTAAAGGAGCGCTGGCGACCCACATAAAGCACAAGGGTGGAAAGAGTAAGGATGAGGAAGCTTCTGAATGCACTGATGGCAGCAAATACATGAGGGCTAACTGCACGGGAGCAGGTATTGTCAAGAAGACCGTTGGATTCAGACGAGACGTTAACTGACATTATCTTCTGCGTATCTCACAGAGCTGAAAAGAAAAAAAGAGAAGATGGATAAAAACAATAGGAGTGAGGAGCAGAAAATATTTTGTGGCATACAAAACCTCTGAAAATGTAGTCACAGAGGTGCAATTGTTTTGTTTTGTTTTTTAAATATTTTCCTGACAATGTTCAAAATGGTAAAATTGAGAAACTGACCACCCTTTTAATTCCATTCACTGACCTGCAGCATGTACAGAATGTGACATATTTATCAATGCTCATGAACAGCAGGAATTTCAGGCATATTTTACATTTATTTTTTGAGTTTCAGCACAAATGGCATTCTTGTTCATCCTTCAAGCGTGCAGAAATCAAAAAGATGCAGAGCGATAACACAGAATTGCTGTGTTTTTCCTGTGTCTACTTGTCATGCTGGGGTATCGGAATCAACTTTGTCACTCATGTAAAAGGTGGCATGAAATATAATAAATAGGTCATTGGAAAACACCCACCTTGTTGACAATATTTCTGCTTGATGTTAATCACACGTTTACAAATTCACTATTGACTGCTCTTCTGCATTGATGATGTTCATGTTTCACAAAGCCGCAGGACTGTTTGGGATGTTGCATAAAACACAAATGCAGAAACCAACATGACAAAGAGAATTCATTTATAAAACACCAAAAAAGTGGTCATAAAATTAACAGAAAATAGAAGAATATATATATAAAAATAACAGAAATAACTGACGCTATTTAAGTAGCTCACCTTTTCAGCCCTGTTTCTCTCTGATGGTCTTTCTCCCAAGTCTCTGAACTTAGTGAGTGCCTCTGCCCATGATTAGCTTTGAATATATGACAGATGTTTATGTGAACTGTGAACAATTTTTCATGCAAACTGATGCAGGATTTCTCAGGATGTCACGGTAAATTGCAACAGTCAAATTGTCCTTTCACTCTCCTTTTGCTGAGCTAGGACATGAAAAAGGGCAGAGGGTTCACAAAGATTCACATTGATCTATTTTGTAATATCCTTTTCTCAAACACACCAAACTGTAACACAAAACATTTACACTGCAAATTAAAATTTATAGCACATATAGTTTACCTGACTCGCTTACACGGACACACCTGAGCTGCAGTTAAAACAAAACACTGAAGCAAAAAATTTGTGTTGAGAATTTTTAATAATCGAATTGAGTTACTCACGGAATTGTTGCAGCCCTAACATGTGCATTAAATTTTCAGTTTGTGTATCAAAATACATGAAGGTTGGTATTTACCTTTCATGCTGGGGTTTTTTTTTTTTTTGAACAGGAAGCTTGAAATTTTCATTTTTCCTCTTACTTCTCCTCGTGTTCATGCCGGTTGTCATTTCGATTTCTGTAGACCGCAAAATCAAATGTGCACATTGTGAATTAAACTACCCGTGTTCTGTGGTAGATTGCAGTGAAATGATACAGGCGCAAACGGCGATAATAGCAGTGACCTAGCTGGGGTGGAATCCACGGGGTGCACTCCTGGGAGAGGGCAGAGGAGCGCAATGTTGTTTTCCATCTCATAAAAGCATGGACGTTAACAGATAAATTGGACAGTATTTTGGCAATTTAGTGATATTTCCACACTTGGTTTGGTCTTGACTGTTCTTGAAATAAAATCTAGAGTCCTCAATGTCCGAGTCCATGACAAGACCGAGACCATCAAAAAGCGGTCTCAAGACCCGTCTCGAGTACTACAACACTAGCACAAACAGAAGACAGTCTTACCCACAAAAATTTTAGTTCAGCCAATGTCACATTTGACAAGATATTGAATTGAACTCACATGAATAGCTGCACATAAACATAACTCTATATTGGTAAAAAAAAAAAAAAAAAAAAACTTTAAAAGCTGAAGCCACAGTACAAGTGAACCAACCCTACTAAAAAAAAAAAAGCCATATTAGCCTGTTGTGATGTACAGTAAACAAAAATGAGCCGCACTTTATCATCTTTGTGGACTAGTGCTCAATTGAGCAATATAATAATCATGATGCAGTTGTGGGTTATATTTTTTTAAATTGAATTTATTCTGACATGTCAGGGTTTTAGCCAGGAAAAATTTTCAACCTGGAGCCTGTAACTGATTGGGGGTGAGGGGTAGCATAAGCTAATGCTAATTACTTTGCAAGTGCTAATTAGTTAAATGCTAAATGCTGCGCCTGCTTGTTAATTGAGTGATGGTGAATAGTTAGGCTGAATTAGGCTGGAATTAGACTTCTGCATCGGGTCTTTGCGAGGTCTAAGTACGTAACTCACCTCTGAAGTCTAGCAGTAATCACAATCCTTGTAGCAGTGTTGACCTGACCTTTTTCTCTAAGACCTCTCATAGCTCCTGGGATTTTATGTTTAATCAGAAGCCTAAAATTGTTCTTTGAGCTCCCTTTTTTCCTCTTCTTCCCCCTCACATTCATGTTAGTTGCCATTTTGCTTTCTGTAGCTCTGTGATCAGTGACATCTCGGGTGCAAATTGTGAACGAAATTGTCCATGCCCCAGTGGTAGATCCCCCTATAATGCAAGAGAAAGAGGATGGAAAAAAAAAAAAAAAATCAAGACTGTAGTATCAGCGACAGCGTGGAGTGCACGCCTGCTTACCAATTGCAGTGATAGCAACAACTTCCGATAAGGAACCATTGAAATTCTCAGCCTGATGCAAGGTAACCTCAGTATGGCGCATTGCCGGGCGATCAAATGCTGACTAGAAGCCTGTATGTATCTCATTCATTGAGTAAATTGTACTTTGTATAGTTATAAAACTGCATATTTTTCAGTTTAATAATTATAGTTATTATATTTTAACCTTCTATGACAGCCATTCCCAAAGTCAGGAATGCCGCGGCCCATGAGGCCCACCCAATCATAAATCTTCACTCTAATCAAAATACAAGAGGAAGTGATGTATTTCCATCAAAGTTTTATTCAAAAACCATAACCACAGGCTGTGGGCTATCAATACTCAGTCATATGCAAAGTGCTAATTCCAATATGTGACCCACTTTTCACTGGGACACAAGCTTCAATTTAAGGGCAGTAAATTTAGGTCAGACCAATATTAATAACACAAACTAACCACCTCCTATTACCATTTCAATGTAATTATTTATATATTTGTATATATATATATATATATATATATATATATATATATATATATATAAATAAACATTTACATAAATGTAATTGTACATATTTGTTATTTTGTTATGCTTATTACATTTGTTATTTCTGAGGCCTGCCTGCAGTAGCTTTGTGACCACACTTTTGAAATCAGTGCTCTGACAGGAATTTTGATTTTAGGGTTGAAAAAAATTCACCCTAGTATTTTTGAGCTTTGGCGTGCCTGACATCAATCATAAAATGTGCTTTGCATCCATTTCCTGTGAGTAATAACAGATAGCACAGCAAAAAAAAAAAAAAAGTACTGATGAATATGCATTCTTTCACATCTCCACTCATGAGCATGCTATTGTTAAAACAAAAGTGATCTAATGGCACAATGTTGCCCTGAAGTAACAAATGACAAACTACAATTTTAGTATATAAATAAAGACAAAGTGTTTTTACTCAGATATTCACACATGCACATCACAGGCATTATTTATGCAATGTTATTTAAATCTAAATATGTTATGTGAAATTTATCTTCTGGAAGTGTCTTGGTCCCAAAAAGGACTGTTACACCCCCACACGAAAGGATGAAACCACACTTATCGAAAATTCCTTGGTCACAGACTTATCCTTCAGACTTTGAACTTCACATTTACGGTAGTTTAAAAAATTTAAAGGGGGCCGGGTGAGGGCCAAAAAAAGTGGTTTACTGCCTGAGGGCAGCACCGTGACATAGAGGGTTTTAATTATTTTAGTTGGCTAAAATATGTTTTTCTGTTGACCCCATGGCTCTCCTTCAGAGCCGATCCTCCTACATGCTCCTCTAAACTTGGGGCAATTTTGATTACATTCAGCCATTTCCCCTGCATGATGGAAAGATGTCCTTTCTCTATTGACAAACGCAGTTTGGAAATCTTGGTCAGTTCTGTTCTGGGAACTGGTAATCTGTGGAAATCACAGTGAACACGGATGTCGTGACCCAGGGAGTCTGTAACCTGATCAAGATTGTTGTTTATTAAATTTATTTTTATTTTATTTATTTATTTTGATCTCCATTATCTGTAACAAGTACAACAACTCTTCCTGGAGTCTGACAAATTAAGGACTTGTGAGAGTGAGGCAACTTGCTTCCTGAGTTGTGTTGACCTTAGTTGCTCAGGGTGCTTTGCGCCACACTGCCTTCTATGAACATGCAAAAAAATCCTGTCCTCTGTAGTGCCTCATTGATTTAGGTCCAGCAAACAGGAAAAAGTTTATAGTATATATGCCACATTCTGTTCTTTTACTGGCAAGCAGTGACAGAGCATCCAAGACCCTTAATGTGAGCAGAACTGCAACCTTTCTGCCCCTTTTTCTCTTGATTTCAATTTAACTGAAATATTTGCAGAGCCTCTGTTCAGTCTGACAAATCCATGGTAACATCTTCATGGAGCTTTGTGTTTTCTTCTCTATGTATTTTTGAAAACTCCTCAGCACATCATCATGCTGCCTATATGAAGGCTTTCCTCCAGGTTTTCTAAGATGCCACAACCTAGTTTATAAACCAAAAACAAATATCATTAGCCTAATAGCATAATTGCCTAAGTCATATTTTGGCATATTTTGACATACCTGCCTAATTCTACTCTGCTAACAGTGTAGATTCATTTAGACAGATATCTCAATTTTGGCCAAAATATGACTTAGACAGTTATGCTATTAGGCTAACGATATGTGACACCCACATCAGTATTTTCAAGTTTAATCATGATTAAACAGTCAAAACCTTCAACTTACCCTTGAAGGCACTGATGTACTTCACATCAAGTCCCACTTTGTCCCTTCCAGTAGTAACAGGCAGTATTGCAATTTTCTTTGGATTATTGCGTCTTCACATTTTTATGTGTTATTGGCAGTTGTCACAACCCTGAAGTGACAAAGTTGACTGTCAGAATTATGATATTCAACAGGACAAGCCTGAGCAGAAAGCAAAACTCTATGAAAATTAGTGATATAGATACATCTGGACAGAAGTCAAAACATGCATCATACTTATTTTGCTTTACACTACTTATTGATGTTTTATCAGTTGCAATTAAGCCATTACACAGGCAAAAGAAACAATAGAGCTCTCCCTTCCCAAATATAATCTGCAAAACGGTAGGAACAAAAATGTTTGTAATGTGCATGTTTACCTCACCCAATATGGAGCTACACATTTCTATCAGAGAATTAGGTTGGTGGGAGTCTGCATCACATAGGAACAGGAGTTTGCGTAGTTTGCATAGCCTTTAGCAGGCTTCATGGACCATGCTTTCAATGCAAATAACTACACAGGCAGCGCTATAGCAAGAATAAATGTTCTAACCAACATCCATTAGCAGCCATGGGTTTTCTTCAGGAGAAAATAAATTATAATTAATGAATGTAAATCTAATCTGTAATTAGCTTGATTTTCTGCTCTCTGTATCATCATCCCAGGTCTCTTCATTTTTCTCCTTTATATACTTAATAATCTTACACCAATCACTACATAAACAGGATAACAGCATCACTTAAGGTTCTTTAAAACTGGATTTTATCGTCTACTGTATATTATTTTATGGATTACAATTTTGATATCATTATTCAAATAACTAACAACAAGCAAGTGCCTGTTAGTTACTGAAACTTAATTAGGTAACATTACCACACCCCAAGCTAACTTATTAGTTACTTGCACAAATGAAACACTTCCGCAAGCAAACAGCAGTTATATTTACACATACAGTATAAATGTTTACCTGTATGTATATGTTTTATGTTTCAAATCCAGCATCTAGTATATTAACGTCTGACACCCTGGGCAGAAGTTCCACTGGACTTCTGGTTACCCCCGCCTACATGTGTAAACCAGCCAATCAAACAGAGCCTGCCTGCCTAATAGACCCTTTTACTAGGCTGTAAAAGGCTCTTCATCAAAGGATGCGCGCGCATTTTGGCAACGGAAGTGAACTGCTACTCCATTCAAATCAATAAGAACCAGGAGACTGCCCATCATTTAAACGTGATTTAAAAGCGATATCAACATCAAAATGTCTGCTGTTGCGTGTTTGGCTGTCAGAATTTCTACTCTACCAAAAGTGGACTTAAGTTGTACTGAATCCCACAGAATCACAGCTGTTTGAGAGAAAACGGAGGCGTCTGTGGTTGCAAGCCATCAAATCTATTGATAAAAATTGGACTGAGGATACGATCAGGACTGAGGAGAGGATCAGAAATGCTCATGTTTGAAGCGCCCATTTTATATCAGGTAAAGTTATTTATCTTCCGTTGTTTATACCGGGATGTCAGGTATCTAACGTAAACAGTATTAGCTGGTAGGCTAGTGGCTTTTAAACTGTAGTGTGGCTATTTACAGGTGAGGCATCGCTGGAGTCAGAGAGTCCTGATTTTTAAATTAATTTTTAATCGCACTATAGTTTACAAAATGCAGTGCCAGTCAAAAGTCTGAGCAGACTCACATATGAATGGTTGAGCGAGTCTCACAGTGTGACTGGAACAGTATATATTCATTGTAAATCAATAATATCTGCAGCCAGAAAACTCTTAACAAGCTAGAAAAACAATTTGACTAAGTACTCACGCTGCCATGCAGGTACAATCCGCTGTGAGGACGTAGTTCTCTGACTTGTTTACAATGACCCGAGCCTCATACACAGCAGTTGTGTTTCCTTGTGTTTGACTTGGAAGAACTTCTGCTTTCAAGACACAAAACTGCGAGTCTGTGTCATGACATTTGATGTTCGGTACACGGCCACAAACAACATAATTGCAAGCATCCAGTGACTTATATGCGCTGCAACTTCTCTCCAGTGTATACGCTGGGTTTCTCCACCAAATAAGATAAAACTTTAATGATCCCACGACGGGGAAATTTGTGCATTACAGCAGCTCAGCACAGAGAAAAAATGAAAAGGATGCAGGCAGTCATTTTCTGGCAAACACTGAAAATCGCTTTTTGCCAGATGATCACTTTTTGGCACAACACTGGCAGCACCCCCCCCGTCGCCTCAACATAAAAAAATGACAACCACGAACCGAAGGCGAGTCAGCCTTGTTTAACAGCAGCATTTCTTCTATTACATACTGTTCGACCAACTTCTTCAACTCTACCCCACTTACTGGTTTTGCACCGAAGTCCAGCTTTTGTTGTTTAGCCGCAGCTCTGCTTTGCACCACCTGGTGGGACTTGCTGTGCAAGTGTGACTGTGCTGTGCTGGGACTCCAAATGTTTCTTCTTCATTCTACTTTTGATATCACTGTAATTGAGTAATGGTGAACAGTTAGGCCTGAATTAAACTTCTGCCTCCGGTCTTTGCAGGTAACCAGAAATCACCTCTGAATCCTGTGTGGTCATCACAGTCCTTGTGGATGCGTAGTTAGCTTTCTCGAGAGGTGCACATCAGATTATGTCTTATGTTACAGCGTTGGGTTCAGAGGGGATTTCCAGTTACTTAGATAGGACCGACAGAGAACTGCACATAGTTACAAACCCACTTACATCGTGCATCCTACATGTCCCAGGGCGCTGTTTCCTTCCACTAATGGGTTTTTCATGTAAAAAGTGTACACAACAAAAACATTATAATCCAGATGTTTTTATTGATCTGATCAGCTGCTAAAAGTACTCCATACATCCGAATATCCATCATCGCATTGTCAGCCTGAGAAGCCCTCTCACAGCTCCTATGATTTTATGGTTAATAGGAAGCCTGAAATTGTTCTTTTGAGCTCCCCTTTTCCACTTCTTCCCCATCGTGATCAAGCTGGTCGCCATTTTGCTCTCGCTAAGCGTGACCAGGACTGTCATGAGATCGTGTGCACATTGTGAATGTGGTTGATGGAGTGTGAGGGTTTGTGCGCCCAATTGCCAATTGCAGTGATAGAAGTTCTGATAGCGAACCGGTGAAATTCTCAGGCTGGCGCAGAACGACCTCAGCATGGACACACTGTCTTTTCTGGTAAATCCAAAGTGATGATGTCTCCATGTCTGCTATAATTTACGCAAGTAATGTGCAACTATCTCACTTTGTTTTAAAAAGTACTGTAAGTGTATTCAATTGAAGTACATGCATGTGTACATTTTCAGTATATTTTAACAGAAATTCATGAATTTAATCTTTTGTGTTACATTTACACCCCAGTACAGGGGTTCAGTTCAACCTGGTATGAATTCATTCATCCATATTCAATAGTTAAAAATGCAGTAATGCAAAAATAAACACATTCTAAAAACCTCTAAAAATAATTCATCCCACGATGGTCAGCAGTGTTTGCTGGTACCTTCCATAGTACCAGGTTAATTGTTGGCAGAATAATTAAGCTAACAAATAATCAGGCACACTCAATCAGACCTTGTTCTAAGAGTTTAATTCTTGCAAGAAAGCACAGTCACATTCAGCTCAGGTGTCCCGGTCTAGGAGCGTTAGCATTAGCATTAGCAAATGTTCAGTGGGCAGCCTCTGCAAGCCATTAATATGCGTACCCTGAAAATAACAAGCTTGAGAATAAGGTAAAAACAGAAAACAGGCACCATGACTTCTCATGGCACTGGAATATGATGTTTATGTTTCTAACATTCCAATCTCTTAAACGGCGATGGAGTCAGAAACAACTTAAAAACTGTTTACAGTTCACTAGTCTTGCTTTAAATCACTGTGATCCAGAGTTCATTCTTGCTTACTCTGAGCTTAGCATCATATATTCTATACAAGGTTTATTTCCTCAGTAAGACACTTCTCTGTCCATATATAACAACTTTTACACCAATTCATAATAGCATGATTATTACAACTAGCAACTATTTTTCTAGCATTAATAATTACGAAGGAGACAAAAGAGTGAAGGTTTTATTAGTAGTTTTATTAGAGTACTTTATCTTGAAAAGTAAGTAATCTGCAATCTATTAAGTGACTGGCTTGAATTTAGAAGTGTTGTCATTGTGTTGTCATGGTAATGTTGTTTGTACTTGTTTTAATCGGCTTCAGTGATATATTTATAATGAACATGACTGCTAAAAATCAGATGTTTATAAATTTCCAGACTGTTTTTAAACATGAGCAGTTACTTTTTTTTAAAAGAAATAAACTCTGTACTGACATTGTAAAGGGCATTTAAAAAATTAAAAAAAGGCCCAAAACAAAAGTGAATGCATGTTTTTTAACTAAGAAGGGCTATTGTCAATTTTGCCTTATATACTATATCGCCATTGATGTTTGTATGTCTAAGTACATCGCTACACCTATTTTGCATTTTTCTAGCAAAACGTAAAGAAATTTGAGGTGATTGAACACTTTTGCTCAGTACTACAGTTAAATCTAAGCGTCCTGTTTACTCGCAATTATAAAAGGAACATGAAAGTTTTCCTTCCCTTTGAAGATACAGAAGAGGTAAGACAAAACTGCAGGGCAGGTTGGCGATGCATACACTCATTCCCATCACACACTGGACAGCATTGCTCAGCAGGGGTGACACAATACTGTAAACAAGAAGTACTGAAAACCACAAAGACACCACACCCAGTATTGCTGTGATTGTATGAAAAGCTCTCAGCTTTAATTGGTCAACCTGCTCCTTTTCGACGCCTGCTTCCCCTGGCCCTGGACGCGTCAGAGCACGGAGAACAGAGAAGCTGCAGAAAGTTACGAGTACTATTGAGAATCCCAAAAGGCATGAAACAATGATGCTGCTGTACTTTATTCTATAATAGAGGATCACCAGTCCAAAGCTCAGCAGCCAAGCACAGCCAGTGCTGATGTTTCTGATCTTAACTCCACGGTCATTTCTTAGTCCTCTGTAGGTGATGGGGTGAACAACAGCCAAGTAACGCTCTACACAGGTCAGGATCTGAAAAAAAGTATCTCCAAAGAAAGGGATGAAAGACACTAATGCTCCTATTCCTTGCACTGCTGATTGATTAGTGTATAAGCCAGAAATATAGCCAATGAACCCCAAGACCCCGATCAGCTCCATGACAGCCATGTGGTAGGTGAAGATGTCAGAGTGGGCTGCTGATTTAAAGGAGCGCTGCTGCTTCCATTGTTGGTGACCCAGGTAGAGGATGAAGATGGAGAGAGGGAGGAGGAGCATCACTCTCAATGTAATAAGGGCAGTGTATATGTAAGAGCTTACTGTGGGGCATAAGTAGTCCAGAAGACCATCAGAGGTGGACGAGAAGTTAACTGACATCTCTCCTGTATACAGTGTTGACCTTTGGAGTACAGAAAAATACAAAAAAAAGAAGAGGAAATAAATGGAGAATATGAGGAGAGAAAGGGAAAAGGGAAGGAAAGAGAGTGAAACATATTTGCTATAAGTTAGCTGAAACCTGCTGATGAGTTGTGCTTTTAGACAGTCCTTGACAAGTTGCCATTGTAGAGGAAGGCAGGAGACACCAGTGGGTCATTTCATGACAAATCATTGACGATCTCAACCTGACCCCCTCAGAATTAGATGATTTATTTTTTTCTGTACAATAACTGTTGATGCCATACTCAGTTTTTATCAGTTCTCACAAAGAAAAGACAACTGGCTAAAAGAAGAGTCTCATATCAAAATGTACATCTGACATAATGTTATGAGTGTTTACACTCATATTGCAGCCCTTAAATTTTCATTTGGCTACCTCTTGTATCTATGAACTTCGGAAAGCTCGAATAAACAAAGGGACTTCAAAATCACAAAATTTCAAACCACCCCTTTGTACTTCAATAGCCTGTGAATCCAAAACTTATGAAGGTATATGAAAGTAAAATATTGCATGGCTTTATTAATTATCCAGTTTCTTTTGGATTTAAGATTTACACAGAATGACCCCACCATCTCCATAAGTATTATTTTTTTCCTGAATTTTCCTGAGTCACGCAAAATACTAGTTATTTTCCTGTATAACTTTAATTACCAAAAACAAAACAAACGAACAAAAAAAGACAGGATGCAGACAGAATATAACAGTTATAGCTACTGTAACATAGGTTAAACATCACAAACTGAAAATCATAACATTACTAAAGAGTACTCACCTTGTTGATAGATTTGTTTTTGATGCTGTATTCAAACTCAGTGACTGCTGCTCACTGATGTTTCCTCCTGGATTGCCAACTGTTATGTGTCACAGCAGCAGGAGTGTGTGAAGGTTTTTGCATAATGGGTTTTATGGGACTCTATTACAGTAAATTATATCAAGCAAACACATTTAACATGTGTTAGAGAGCAGTATTGCTACAGGGGATATGAGCATTTTCAACTACAGACTTCATGCAGTTATAAATGTGTATTCGGATCAATACTAAACCAAATAAAATACCCAACCGAGACCTTATGTACTTAGAGCGACAGTCAACCATGTGCTGACTGATGTTAATTCAAGTCAGCTCAACTCAATTTTTGTATGGTGTTTACCTTACCATATAAAGTGCCTCAAGTTGCTTTATGTTGTAAGAGATAACCTCCTCTGACCAAGTACTTGGTGACAATGGTTTAGGAAGGACAAAACTTAAATTAATAAAATTTGGTAAGAAAGTAGAATTATGTATACTAAGTCTGCCAATTTGTATTTTGAGCATTGAGTAGCTTTTGCATATTTCCATACCCGTGGTTATTCTTCATGTCAGCCGTCCATTCCATCTGACAGGATTCAATGACTTTCAAATTATGCGGTGACATTCTGACTGTGTATACAAAGTACAGGTCATATAGTGTGTGTGTGTGTGTGTGTGTGTGTGTGTGTGTGTGTTTTGAAATATGTAGAGATGAGTACCTATGATTATATGCAGGACGTAAGTATGTATGTATGTATGTATGATTATTTATGTATGATTATACAGGGGGGAATTATACATTTACCAAAGAAGGAACTCACCTATTCCTTCTCCCACACTGGTGAACTATTCGAATGTGGTAGGACTAACATAGCCACATACTGTCGTTAACTATTAGATACTGACTATATTGGGTGAACTCAGGAAGAGACCCTTGATTTCAGACTTGACTAAATACTCTTCGTCTTGAAGACACAGGCAGCCATGCAGCTTTGACTAACCACTGCTCGGTTGCCAGACTATATAACTGTTGACTGCAACAGAACTGAATGTAATCCAGAACTGTATCTGAGGTGAAAAAAAAAAAAGAGAGAAGAAAGAAAGAAAGGATTTAATGTTATTACTGGTTATTTAATTTTTTTTGTGCTGGGTCTTAATTGATACCCACATTGTTGTGACTTTTTTTGTTTTCTTTGGAATTACCACTCATTTCTATCCCGAGGGTAAAGGTATGCCAAAATGCAATAACAAAAGTAAATGTTTTATTTCACTATATAGTGAATGCAACTTTTTAAGTTGTTCATTGTACATTTGCATTCTCAGTTTGAATGAATAACACAAAAATCAGTGAAGCCTCCAGCTATTTCCCTATAAATATCACACAATCTAGCACCTAGCTTTTGAACCTAAACACTGGTCCAATATAGTGTAGCTTGTTTGAACTGCTTCCCAGGTCTGAGAGTGTTACACTGGTTACACTTGCATCGGCACACCCACCGCTAACAGGAGGCTAACATGATGCTGAAAGACTAAGTAATATGCCACCTGGTGGTATGTACTGAGCATGTGAGAAATCTGAGTCTGTGAGCCTGAGCTGAGGGTGAATGAATCCTCGATTAAAGACAAATCACTGCAGGGTCTGCAGCTAGAAGTGTATAGCAAAAGTCACGTGTAAAGAGAGCCAGCTGAAAAACTGGGTGACTTGTAACTGAGGTCTTGTGTGTATGTTCAGTGATTAGAACAAAACTTCAAGACTTTTCAACCATTAATAACTACACATGCTTCAGATTTATTTACACATTTACAAATCTGATTACAGACAGATTGCAATACAGACAAACAGATCTGAATATGCACACACAGATCACAACACACATACGCGGATTCAATTATGGACACACAAATGTTTTGCTACAATAGCCCCATAGGTCAAGCAGTACATGAAGAATTTCAAAGAAAATGAAAACAATTGTTATTTAGACACTAACAGGTGAGATGTCAGGTGGACACACACGCACACACACACAGGTGCACACACACACACACACACACACACACACACACACACACACACATACAGATCAAGCATAATATTATAACTGTCAGCCTGTGTTTTTGCCCTTTAGCTGCCAGAACAGCCCTGACCGTAGAGGCCACCGCCAATCTGACTGCCGCTCACTCCAGATGTCCAGTGATGCTTTTGCCTGTATTACCAACCCTCATGTATGACCAGCAGGAAAATGTTTTGAGTTTTGTGCATGATGTACAGTGATTTTATGGGGCTACAGCAGGTAACTTATTGACAAACATGTGGGTCAGAGTGCAGTATTGCTGCAGGGCACATCAGCAGTTTCTAATTGCTGTGGAGACTTTATATTGCAAATAAAAAAGTTCAGTTCAATGCATCACCCAGATATGTAGCAAAATAGAACCAGCTGAGAGTTTTTGTAATTGGTTTAGATTTAGCATGCAGATTATCTTTGTACTAAAACTAATGGGGACCTGTGTTTTCTCTGCCTGTTGCCATGTCATCGTCATTGTTTTCCCGCTGTGTGCTTCCTGTTTGTTTACCCTGGTTTCTGGAAATCTAGTTAAGTTTATTTTTTTTCTGTATTGATGCCACTGGTCCTGTCCAGTTCGGACTTTTGTTCATACTCCAGCAAATAAAGCTGAGTTTAAGTTTTACCTCTGCCTGGCGTATCCTGCACTGAGGTCCTCTTCCTGTCTGCCACACAGCCGTTCCATGACAGAAGGATGCGACCAGTATGGACCCCACGGATACGGAATTCTCGCCTGTTTTGTTCTCTAAAGGCACTATAAAACTACAAACTTGCTACTTTCGCACCGCCAACAAGCCGGTGCTCGTGCCAGTGCCAGTGCTGGTTTCAATGAACCGGCGAAACGCTTAAGAACGGACCCGCGTTTCCACCGCGTTTCTGTGAACTGCTACTTTACGTCTGAGTGTGGGCAGGTCTTCGTCTGGACACGGAAGCCGAAGCGCACAAACGTGGGAGAACACGTTCCCCTTTCCTGTGCTGCAAATACGTTTTAAGGTCCAAACCAAACTACTGCAGCATCTGTGTGCAGCACAGAGGTAAACACAGACAACGATTAGAGCGAGATGACAAGTACGCACTTTGTGTCCTTTTATCTGTGATATGAACTGATACAAAGCTGCAAGTTCAGCCTTAGAGCCCAACCTAATTCACAGCCGTGAAAATCGCTTCGCTTTTCTCATGTAATACACATGTAATATGGTAGAAAACTTGATGTTGAGACAGCAGAGTCACGCCCTTCTGCCGCTTTCGTCATGCTTTCTTGGTTCGAGACCAGCTAGTTTGCGGGGCGGGAGTTGAACCCGTTTTTCAGCCGAGCACCAAGTGCTTCCACGGTGGAAAACTCACCTAACGGTTCAAATAAAGGCACCGGCTCCGGAACCCTGTTGGTGGGAAAGAGGCCACTGTAGTTAGTGTGGTTCATATGGATACTCCTGAAAAGATTTCATACCGTCAAGCTATGGACTCTGCTGCTCTCTCCCTTTTGGAAGAAAAGAGGAAGACAATCATTTGTGTAGTGGACAATCTGTGTTTGAATTATTATCTGACCCATGTGAAGAGGAACAGGAAGCCATCACGACCAGGCTTCAAGAACTGATTGCTAGTTTCCCTTGCACGGGTTAGTAAAGGACTTTCTGCTCACCACCCTTCACCTTCAGCCTCTGTCGCAGCCTTCAGCGCTGTCTGCAGCCGAGTCTCTGCCACTGTCTTCAGCGTCGCCTGCAACAGCTCTCAAGCCTCTGTTACAGACTTTGGCAGCTGCAGCAGCTTCCAAGCCTCAGTCTCAGTCAGCCACAGCAGCCTCCAAGTAGTCTCAGTCAGAACCCCAGTCAGCTGCAGCAGCCTCTATGCAGTCTCAGCCACTCCATCTTCACCACCACCAGACTCACTCAGGCAATCCCCTAAGCGGCCCCAGCTGTCCAAGATGACAGCTGTGCACCCTGCACTGCAGCCCCAGCCTGCGTATCCGCTGTCGGCCCCCTGAACTTGTGGACTGTTTTTCTGGCCTAGTGCTGTTTGCTTTTTGTTTGGGCCATGTGTTTTTGTTTAGTTGTGTTCTTTTGTGGAAGTGGTGGCCTAGGGGTAGAAGAAGAGGGTTCATCACTGAGAGGACCCTGGTTTGAATCCTTGGGCTTGCATCACTGTGGGTCCCTGAGCAAGGCCCTTACCCCCACAGGTTGCTCCCCGGGCGTCCTCTAGCTGCACCCTGCTCCATGTTGTGCTGTGTGTGCACTACATACTCCATGTGTGATGGATTAAACGCAGAGACAGAATTTCACTGTATGTTCTTCTTCTTCTTTCTTTCTTTTGACCTTGGCCTCCCTGAACTGCTTTGGCCCTGTTTTCCCTCGTCCCCAGTATTTTGTCTTGGACTGCCTTGTCCAGCTTTGTGCTGCCGCTTTTGGTTCTTGCCCTGTATTTTTGTTTTGTCCCGTTTCTTGGCCTGGGTGGCCTCCTGGACTGTGTTACTTCCCCGGCAGACCCCCTGAACTGTTTTTTTTTTTTTTCTGTGTGGACTCCTCTATTTTGGCTTGATGCCACAGGTCCCGTCCTGTGTGTTTAACTTTTACCTCTGCCTGGCTTAACCTGCATTGGGACCCTCTTCCTGTCTGCCACACAGCCATTCCATGACATCATGAGCATTAACAGTATTTATATATTTCCATAGCAACAGCTGCTCTTATGTTAGCTCAGGGATCCTCACTTCCAGGCCTCGAGAGCTGGTGTCCTGCAGGTTTTAGATGTGTCTCTGCTTCAACACACCTGAGTCAGATATAGAAGTCATTAGCAGGACTCTGGAGAACTTGACTGCATACTGAAGAGGTAATTGGATATGAGGATCCCTGTGTTAGCTGATGGTATTTAGATGAGCTGTTAACAAAGATTGGTGTTTATTCAAATTAAGCAGTGTCCTGTGTGTGTGTGTGTGTGTGTGTGTGTGTGTGTGTGTGTGTGTGTGTGTGTGTGTGTGTGTGTGTGTGTGTGTGCCCAAAATATGATAGAAAAATGCCTTTTGTGTGCATATGAGAAACCCTTGATTCTCTTGTTCTCATAAGCTCTGTATGAGAGCTGTACAAGTAAAAACAGCAGGAAATGTTTTGGCTCAATTGTTATTCATTCATTATGACCTTGTTTTTATTCATAAGTGGTGTCAGTGATACAGGCATAGACTCTAATAGTATATGTATGTGTAAAAAAAGAAGTGTGTCAGAAATAAATACATGCATAAATAAATAGCAGTGTTCCCCTGACTTTGACTTATCTAATGTTTAATAATAACATGAAAAAATCCATTAATGTGCATTATTAAATGTGTATAAAACTATTTAAATGTAATAACTTGAAATTAGACCTGAGATTCATGACATTTTAAACTTAGGTGACACATACATTCAAACTGTTTTTCATATCTTTATTCATACAAACCCACAGTATTGAAGACTGCCACAGTTTACATTATACTTTGTGGGTATTTTGAAACTACTGCATATTGAGGGATACATACTGCATAAGATTTTTTATAGTTGGTTTGATAATTAGAGGAGCTCTGTTCTATATGTAATTAAGGGAACAACAATATATACTTTGATAAACAGATTACAGAATAAAATACATAATGTCTTTTCTTGTAGATGTCTGCTATAATTTACTGTACTTAAATGATGTACAGCTCTCTAACATTGTTTAAAAAAGTACTGTAAGTGTATTCAATTCAATTACATGTATACGTTCAGTTTATCTGTATTACGTTTTGACAAAAAGTCACGAATTTATTGTGACGTGTTACAATGACACCCGGGTACAGGGGTTCAGTTCAGCCTGTCATGAATTCATTCATTCATATTCAATAGTTATAAATGCAGTAACATCAAAATAAATACGTTCTAAAAATCTCAAGAAGATTTTATCATCACATGATGGTCAGCGGGGTTTGTAGGATGCAGAGGCCTTCCATGGTAACAGGTTAACTGTTGGCAAAATTCTTCAAAATAAGAGCAGAAATAATAAATAAATAGATAGCTAAACTAGGATGAGTAAGAATACACTAAACTAAATTAAAAACAGGTATAGCAGTATTCAACAACAGCAGCAACAATTTGAAATGGTGAAAGGTGAAAATGGTAATAACAAATAATTCTTGCAAGAATGAGCAGTCACATTCAGCTCAGGAATCAGCAAATGCTCACTGCAACCCCTGCAAGCCACCCTTATGCATACCATGAAACTGACAAGCTTGAGAACAAGGTAAAGACAGAAAACAGGCTCCATGACTTCTCACAGCATTGGAATGTGACTTTTATGTACCTGACATTTCAATCTCTGGAATGGCGATGGAGACCAGAACAACTTAAAGGTTGTTTACTATCAGTAATCCCTGTCTTTAAACCACCGTGCTCCAGGTTCAGTAGTTCAGATTCCTGCTTACTCTGAGAGTAAGCAGGAATCTTACAAGGTTTTTTTCCTCATTAAGACACTTTTCTGTTCATATAACAACTATACAGCAAGATTACTATAACTAGCACAACAACAATTGTTCTAACATTAATAATTATGGAGGAGGCAGAACAGAGAAGGTTTTATTAGAAGTTTTATTAGAGTATTTTATCTTAAAAATAAAATAATCTGCGATCCATTAGGTGACTGTATCTTGAGTTTAGAAGTGTTGTCATTAACTAATCACATGGTAATGTTTGTACTAGTTTTTAATCAGCTTCAGTGATGTATTTATGAACATGACTGCTAAAACTCAGATCAGTGCCAGCTCCAGAAATATTTTTCTGAAGGTGCTAAGGGGGGGCTAAGCATTTTACTGAGGGTTCTATGAAGGATCATGTGTTCTTTCAGTTCTCAACACAAGCTATTTTCTTCGGGGTGCTATGACTTTTCCAGCAGGAGCTATAGCACCCCCTAGCGCCCCCCCTGGCACCGCCACTGACTCAGATTATAAATTTTCAGACTGTTTTTAAATGACCATTTGATCAAAAACAGATGAGCCAATAAAGTCCATAGATTTATAATTTTGAACTCAGTACTGACATTAGTGAGGGGCATATTAAAAAAGGGCCCCAAAACAGAACAGAATACATGTAAAAGTGTAGTGGCTGATGTTTGCATTATCTTAGTGATTAGCTAACATTAGAAGCAACCATGAGAGTTGGGGAAGGTGTCATTTTTAAACATTATTATGATTTACAGTGTGAATTAAATTAAATTATAAGATTCAATTATATGTATACTGTATTTCCATTTATGTTTGTATGTTTCAATGCATTGCTACACCTATTTTGTATTTTCTGAGCAAAATTTAAAGAAATTAGAGGTGATTGAACACTGTACTGTAGTTAAATAGTTATTGTAAGTTACACAAGACACTAAAAATGTTGTGCAGTTGTTTTAAGTGCTGGTTTATATAAATAACCAGTTGTAAATCAAACTCAAGTCTCCTGTTTACTCGCAGTTATAAAAGGAACAGGAAAGTTTTCCTTCCCTTTGAAGATACAGAAGAGGTAAGACAAAACTGCAGGGCAGGTTGGCGATGCATACACTCATTCCCATCACACACTGGACAGTATTGTTCAGCAGGGATGACACAACACTGGAAACAAGAAGCATTGAAAACCACAACCACACCACAGCCAGTATTGCTGTGATTGTATGAAAAGCTCTCAGCTTTAATTGGTCAACCTGCTCCTTTTCGACGCCTGCTTCCCCTGGCCCTGGACGCGTCAGAGCACAGAGAACAGAGAAGCTGCAGAAAGTTACGAGTACTATTGAGAAACCCAAAAGGCATGAAACAATGATGCTGCTGTACTTTATTCTATAATAGAGGATCACCAGTCCAAAGCTGAACAGCCAAACACAGCCAGTGCTGATGTTTCTGATCTTAACTCCGCGGTCATTTCTTAGTTCTCTGTAGGTGATGGGGTGAACAACAGCCAAGTAACGCTCTACACAGGTCAGGACGTGAAAAAAAGTATCTCCAAAGAAAGGGATGAAAGACACTAATGCTCCTATTCCTTGCGCTGCTGATTGATTATTGTAAAAGCCATAAATATAGCCAATGAACCCCAAGACCCCGATCAGCTCCATGACAGCCATGTGGTAGGTGAAGATGTCAGAGTGGGCTGCTGATTTAAAGGAGTGCTGCTGCTTCCATTGTTGGTGACCCAGGTAGAGGATGAAGATGGAGAGAGGGAGGAGGAGCATCATTCTCAATGTAAAAATGGCAGTGTATATGTAAGAGCTTACTGTGGGGCATAAGTAGTCCAGAAGACCATCAGAGGTGGACGAGAAGTTAACTGACATCTCTCCTGTATATAATCTTGACCTTTGGAGTACAGAAAAATACAAAAAAAAAAAAAAAAAAATGAAATAAATGGCGAATATGAGGAGAGAAAGGGAAAAGGGAAGGAAAGAGAGTGAAACATATTTGCTATAAGTTAGCTGAAACCTGCTGATGAGTTGTGCTTTTAGACAGTCCTTGACAAGTTGCCATTGTAGAGGAAGGCAGGAGAAACCAGTGGGTCATTTCATGACAAATCATTGACGGTCTCAACCTGACCCCCTCAGAATTAGATGATTTATTTTTTTTCTGTCCAATAACTGTTGTCATGCTCAATTTTTATCATTTCTGATCTCAACTGTCTAGAAGATGAGCCTCATATCAAAATGTAGATCTGACATAATGTTATGAGTGTTCATGCTCATATTGCATCCCTGAAATTTTCATTTGGCTACCTCTTGTATCTATGAACTTAGGAAGGCTCAAAAATACTTGAATAAACAAAGGGACTTGAAAATCACAAAATTTTAAACCACCCCTTTGTACTTTGAGAGCCTGTGAATCCAAAACTTATGAAGGTATATGAAAGTAAAATATTGCATGGCCTCATTAATTATGCAATTTCTTTTGGATTTAAGATTTACACAGAATGACCCCACCATCTCCATAAGTATTATTTTTTTCCTGAATTTCACCTCTAAATTCAAAGTTATTATTTTACAGTATTTGTTACTGACTTATTGTTTGTTTGTTTGTTCTTTCTTTCACAAAAACACAAAACCAACAAACAAAATAATAAGTTATTCGAACCAAAATGTTTTATTTTTTTCATCAATAGAAGAGCATCTGCAGAATCACTTTGTTGAAGCCTGTTGAATTTTCCTTGTCACCCAAAATACTAGTTCATTTCCTGTATAACTTTAATGACCAAAAACAAACAAACAAAAAGACAGGATGCAGACAGAATATAACATTTATAGCTACTGTAACATAGGTTAAATAACAAACTGAAAATCATAACATTATTAAAGAATACTCACCTTGTTGATAGATTTGTTTTTGATGCTGTCTTCAAACTCAGTGACTGCTGTTCACTGATGTTTCTGCCTGGATTGACAGCTGTCGTGTCACAGCAGCAGGAGTGCGTGAGGGTGTTTTGCATAATGGGTTTTATGGGACTCTATTACAGTAAATTATATTAAGCAAACACATTTAACATGTGTTGGAGAGCAGTATTGCTACAGGGGATACGGGCATTTTCAACTACAGACTTCATGCAGTAAAAAATGTGTATTCAGATCAATACTAAACCAAATAAAACAACAAACCAACACTATATGTACTTAGAACAATAGTTAACCACGTGCAGATTAATGTTGTTATTTCAAGTCAGCTCAACTCAATCTTTGTAGGGTGTTTGCTTTACAATATAAAGTGCCTCAAGGTCCTTTATAGTATAAGGTAAGAGACAACCCCAAGTGACAAGTGACAATGGTTTAGGAAGTACAAAACTTAAGTAAATAAAAATGGGTAAGAAAGTAGAATTATGTACAGTAAGTCAGCCAATTTGTATTTTGAGCATTGAGCAGCTTTTATATATTTCATACCAGTTGTTATTCTTCATGTCAGCCATCCATTCCCTCTGACAGGATTCAATGACTTTCAAATTATGCGGTGGCATTCTGACTGTGTATACAAAGAACAGGCCGGATCACGTTGTGTGTGTGTGTGTGTGTGTGTGTGTGTGTGTGTGTGTGTGTGTGTGTGTGTGTGTGTGTGTGTGTGTGTGTGTTTATTGAAATATGTATCGATGGGTTCTCATGATTGCATGCAGAACGTAAAATATGTATGAATTTATGTATGTATGTATGATTATGTCAGTTGGAAGACTAGTTGGAAGCGGAAAACCCACCCTCCAGTTCAGCACGCAGGGCTGTGGTCTCTGTGGGGAGAACTCCAGGATGAGAAGTCAGCATCAAGGGAAGATCCAGCGTGGGAGACCGTTCCTACATTGTCTTCATCAGTGGAGGACAAGGAGGTGGAGCCAAGCAGGACAGGGCTGGCAGTGCCTATGGCTCAGTGCAGACTGCATGTAACAGATGGAGCACTGCTGACCATGATCAGGGATTTTCCGGCAGGTCAGCAGACAAGGGAGGAGGGTCTTTTGGCAGAACTCAGCGAACTGAGAGCCTCTGTTCCACCAACTGACCAGCTGCACATGGGTCCCCAGGTGCATGGACGTCCTGCTCACATACCACCTGTGGAGAACATGGCAGCTGAAATGGAAACCCCAAACACAGCGACAGCAAGCAGTCCCAGACTTGTCCTGCCTACACCTGCATGCCAATGGGCACACCGGGATCCTCCAGAAGAGGCCCCCTCTCGTCAATCCCAAGAGGTGAGCAACCAGCTACATCAACTGGTGTCAGAGTGGAGGCACTACGCTGGACCAAAGATTCCCCCTTACCAAATGGGGGAGGAGATTGAGAACGATTTGTTATGTTATTATTAATTTTACTACTAATTAACTACTAATCACTAATAATATTACTAACTCTGTTTTGATGGGTTTTCACTATATTGCGGGATTTTGCAGTATATAGGTATTTCTGTAACACCCCATAACTATGTTCATCACTCTGACAAAGATATAAGTCACGCCTATGGCTTTAGCGGAAATAGAAGTAACGGCCAAGGGTGAAGATGCTGCACCACCTTCATCGCCAACAGTACTGCGTAACTAAATTATTCATCATCTGCATCATTCAAGTTGTAGTAAGAGCGTGAGAAAGGTTTATAGGAGTGGTTTATGAAGCCTTAAAATATATATAAATATTAAAATAAATATAAAATAAATACAACGTTGCTACGTGGATTTTCACCTATCGCGGGGGTCTCTGGAACACAACCCGCGCGATAGGTAAAGGATCACTGCATTGCCAAGACTTGGAGATGGCCAGAGAGTGAGTGGGTTTGCCGTCTGGTTTCATTGCTTTCTGGGAAGGCACTGGAGGCCTACACTGCAATGGATGAGGACAGAGAGCCCATTGCAATAATGATCTCAAAAGGGCACCGCAAACTAAGTTTGGCATTTCACCGGAGACCTATCGACAGATGTTCCGGTTCCACCTGATCCCACCAGCTGAGAACCCCACTGAGACGCACTATAGCCTTAAGGGACTACAGGTGCTGGATGCAGCCAGAGTAGCACACCAAGGAGGAGATTGGGGAGGTGATCATCTTGGAGCAGCTAATCCGGGTGCTTCCAGGAGAGGTGAGGACCTGGGTGAGGGAGCATGAGCCAGCAGATGGATTGACAGCAGCTAGGTTGGCACAACAGTACCTTCAGCTTCATGTTTCACTGGGGCCACACCTTGAGCATCACTACAGATGGCTCAGCCAGGCCCAGCAAAGAGAGAGAGTAACCCGGGGCCGTCAGAAAACACCAGACCAGCGCCAAACCTGCGAGCTTCTGGTAAGGATGTTACCAGTACTTACCAGTACTCCTGGACTTGCTACAAGAAAAAGAACTGCAGAACGAAACTGACTTTGGAAAGAGGGGGAATATTGATGGGAATGTTGCTGGCCCAGTGGTGACTTGAGCCCAGGTGAAAGCTTGTGGCCAGCCCCTTCCAGATCTTGACAGTAGTCTGTGTGAAGGTGGCACTAAGTGGCCAAGAAAATCCCATCGCCAACATCGCTTTGAGAAGCAGCCATGGACGATGGGACCTGACAGAAAAATTTCAATGTGGGAAATACCTGATAAATACCTGATACCTGACCTTGTGATCCCAGCTAGCTGTAGGAACCTGATCATGCACTTAGCACACACAATCCCCTGGCCGGGGGAACCTTGGCCGGCAAAAACCCTACATGCGGGTTAGTTCATGTTTTGTTTTTGGCCATTAATGTACACAGACATACAGAAATATTGCAGTACCTGCCCTGCATGTAAGAAAACATGCTCTGCCCGTAAGTCAGACCGGGGCCTTCTGTAGCCACTCCATGTCATCTCCACTCCATTCCGCAGGATATCCATGGACATTGTGGGACTGCTGGTGAAAAGCAGTAGGGGCCATCAGTACATCTTGGTTGTGTGTGACTATGCAACTTGCTTCCTAGAAGCTTTCCCTCGCTGTGCACCTGCACCCAATGCTCTATGTACACTCATTTATTTCAGTTGTTCTCCAGGGTAGGAATACAATATGAAATTCTTACAGACCAGGGGACAAACTTTACCTCCAAGTTGTTGCAGCTCTTCCACAATCAACTAGGCATCTCTGCAATCAAGACATCACCTTGCCACCCCCAAACAGAGGGCTTAGTGGAAAGGTTCAACCAGACTCTGAAGAGGATGATGCAGAAGTTTGTGGTGGACACAGGCAAAGATTGGAACTGGTGGCTGCTCTTTCTGCTGTTTGCCTATAGAGAAATTCCTCAGGCTTCAACTGGCTTCTCCAATTTTGAATTACTCTATGGCTTGGATGTACAGGACCCCTTGGATCTTCTCTGGAGACGCTGGGAGACCCCTTGCCACACTTAAAACAATAAAGGAGTGGCGCAGTTTGTGCTTGAAATGAGGGATTGGCTGGCGAAGTACCTTGAGGAGGCTGAGGTCAATTTGTACGAGGCTCAGAAAAGCCAGAAGACCTGGTATGACCAGCAGGCTTGACATTGGGAGTTTCAACCTGGTCAAGAGGTCCTGTTACTACTCCCTTTGGCAAATAGCAAACTGCTGGCAAAATGGCAAGGGCCATACACAGTTATCCGCAGGATGGGGCCACTGACATATGAGATCCATCACCCCGAAAAGAAGAAATCAAAGCAGACCTATAATGTGAACCTACTGAAAGAGTGGAAGGAGCATCCAAGTCAGACTGCAGGAGAAGCTTGACTGGTAAAGGAGGTAATCCTAAAGCCAGAAGTGGGGCCAGAGTGGGAAACACCCTAGCTATTCCCTGTGCTGACAGATCTGGCACCTCAGCACCTCAGCTACTCCAGAGGTTCCAGGAGGTTCCATAGTTGTTTTCTGCTAACCCCGGCAGAACCACCCTCGTTGAACATGTCATACACCTAAAAGATGGACGACCCATCCGCCAACATCCTTACCCAGTTCTGCAACAGCTGGTGGGGAAGATGTGGCAGGAAGTGGAGAAGATGTTGGAGCCTGGGGTGATTGAGCATTCCTGCTCAGAGTGTAGTCCAGTGGTCATCATCTTCAAGAAGGATGGTTCCCCATGGATATGTGTTGATTTCAGGAAACTCAACTTCATTTCAGAATTTGATGCTTACCCAATGCCCCGAATTGAGGATTTGTTGGAGAAGATCAGACCTGCTAGGTACATCACCTGGATTTATGTAAGGGATATAGGCAAGTGCCCCTGGAAAAGTCCTCACAACCATATACAGCCTTTTGAACACCAGCTGGACTGTTTCAGTTCACCCTGATGTCATATGGGCTACATGGGGGACCAGCTACCTTACAGAGGCTGATGGACCGGGTACTGCAGGAGCGTGACCATTGCAGTGCAGTCTACCTGGATGATGTGGTGATTTTCAGCAACACCTGGGAAGAGCATCTGTAACACCTGGCAGGGGTTGACACTCAATCACTATAAATGTGAGTGGGCACAGCAGTAGACACGCTACCTCGGATACCAAACAGGACAAGGGGAGGTGTGTCCCCAGGTGGATAAGGTCGAGGCTATCCAGAAGTGCCCTCAGCCGCACACCAAGAAGGAGGTACGATCCTTCCTAGGATTGGATGGCTGGTACAGAAGATTTGTGCCTCAGTTTGCAATTTTTTTTTACAGCTCTGACCAGTAAGGACCAAAGAAACCCAGTAACCTGGACAAGGGAATGCGAGAAGGCATTTGCTACCCCGAAAGCTTTCCTCTGCACTCCCCCAGTCCTCAAGAGCCCTGACTTCAGCAAGAAATTCCTGGTTCAAGTGGATGTTTCTGCAGTCGGCCTTGGAGCAGTCCTGTCCCAGGGAGACCCTGGAGTGGAACATCCCATTCTATACCTGAGCCATAGTCTGCTGCCACATGAAACAAGGTATTCCACCATAGAGAAGGAATCCTTAGCTATTAAGTGGGCACTGGAGAAGCTATGGTATTATTTGCTTGGATAAGAGTTTGATCTGGAGACTGATCACTGAGCACTCGCTTGGATCAATTCCATGAATTGATTCCATGGTACCACCAGGTCCCTTGACTCGGTGGTACCTTTCACTGCAGCCTTTTCGATTTACCATCCGACACCAACCTGGCAAGTCTAATGTGGTGGGCAATTTCCTCTCCAGGTTGCTGCACCTGGTCAACCTCTGGGAGGACGGGGATGATGTGACAGAGTGCAGTGGTCACTGATTATGGGCAGTGGACATGAATGCACACCCATACACTAGCATTCACACATTTCCCTGTTTGTTTTTGGCAGTGACTAAAGATCATCGTTATCATTGTGATAGGTTGCTAGTGAAATAAAAGGGTAGGGACATCCACATTCTGCCTTACAAAAGCATGCACTACTACTTTCATTTTATTGAAATAGTGTGCATAGTCTGCCGGTTGTCTCCAATTGGGGAGTTGGAAGAACAAGACAAGGCTTGGAGTTCCAGTAATTAAAGTAAGTTTGTGTACACATTTGGGGTCACCTGAACTGCATTATTTTGTTTTTTCTTTCCTTCCCATAATTAGCCTGTTTAAGTTACAGGTAAATGTTTGTGAAAGTATGTTTAATTTATTGGTTAATTATTTTGCATAATAAGTGTGAAGGCATGTTGTCTAGTGGGGAAAGATGTCTGAAATGTGTAATCCTGATTCTGAGGGGCAGCAGGTTTAAAGAAAGTCTAAGCAATACTTACCATCTTCATTATTATGTGTATATACTTTATTTTTTTACAATGTATATATTTTTATATATTCTATTTTATTTTCTGTATATTTTTAGAAGTTCCATTTTACATTTTAGAAAGTGTGGCTTTCTAAATCATGGCACTTAATAGGAGTGGCCCTCCAATCTCATTGTACATTCGGTACAATGACAACAAAGGCTGTGGGGAGATAAACTATTTAGCATTACGTGTATTAGTTACGTTTGCTAGCAATTATTTGTATGAGTTATATTTGTTAGTTTTATTTGCATTTAGCAGTATATGCTTATTAGTGGTCTGGAACAGACTTTTTCCTTCTCAGTGTGCAGGCTGGTCATTCCTTAGGTGTGGTTGTCATACAAACCATTGTAGGAATTCCAAAAAAGGTCAAAGGGTAAATTCTTTAGAAGAAGTGGAGGATGGGGCATATAAACAGAGGACAGACTGTGACAAGGTTAGACTGGATAAGGCAGAGAGCCAGGGAGGTAAGGTCTGATCTAGTATCTCAGATATCTGATTAAACATGTTTTATGTCATATACTCTGTTAATTAATGCTTGAATAAATGTTTATATTATGACATGAGTATTTGCATGATCTCTGTGTTTCTTTTCGAACCTGGGTGGGATCACTGAATTGGAAGTTTTAAACAACGTAAAGATTTTAAAGTAGGATTGGAAAACAGATCCCAACAAGGCATTCTATTCTATTCTTGAATGGTCAATCTTATGATAGTTACAGTGAAGGTAACATGTGGTCCTCAGTCATTGGTCACCTTATCTTTGTGTGTGGAATACTTTTTGTTTTCCCCCTTTTGAATTGTTGTAAATAGCCTTTTTGTGCACTTTGGGAGACTGGCACAATAAATTACACCTTCAGAATATATCCTGACTACACCTGCATTCTTTGGGAGGAGTTTTTTGAGAGAACCCCATGACAGATTATATGTATGCAGGGTTCTAGCCAGAAAAAAATTTCAGCCCAGCGCACGTATGGGTTGGGGGGGCGGGGTAATGCTAAATGCTAATGCCAGCTTGCTAATTTAGTCATGGTGAACAGTTGGATAATATTATGTACCTGAATCTGACTGGACCATGTGACTTGATGATGATAAGGAGTGTGGATCCCTCTAGTCTGTGTTACGATACTCTGAAAATAAGATGCACAGCTATTGTCAATCAACATTCCTTAAGCAACACGTCAGTGTGTTATCCTTGTGTCTCTACGAAGACAAGAAACAAGACAGTCTCCTGGGATTTTATGTTTCATAGGAGTGCCAAAATTGTCCCTTGAGCTCCCTTTCTCCTCTACTCCCCCTTTAGAATAGAATAGAATAGAACTTTATTGTCATTATACATACAATGAAATTAATCATCATACAATTATATTACATAACAACATTCCATCATAATATAACGAAATTGCATTCAGAACAAGCATCCAGAGAAGAACAGACAAGACTAACATAGGGAGATTCATGCTGGTCACTATTTTGCCCCACTAAATTAACCGTGAACAGGATCTTCGAAAGATTGTGTGTGCAAGTTGCACAGTGCCCAGTGGTAGATTTCAAATTGCGGTGAAAGAATACAACAGTGCAACAATATAGCCGGGGTGTGGTATCGGCAACGGGGTGTCATGTGTGGTATGTGCGCCCGCTTACTAATTGCAGTGATGGAACAGTTCAGAGAGATAGCGAACTGCTGAAATTCTCAGGCCGGCGCAAGACAACCTCAGCATGGTGCAGCGCCTGGCAATCAACCGCTGACTACAACCCTGGTATGTATATATATGTATATATATTCAATTCAATTCAATTCAATTTTATTTATATAGCGCCAAATCACAAGAAACAGTCGCCTCAAGGCACTTTGTATTGTGGGTAAAGACCCTACAATAATACAGAGAAAACCCAACAGTCAAAATGACCCCCTATGAGCAGCACTTGGTGACAGTGGAAAGGAAAAACTCCCTTTTAACAGGAAGAAACCTCCAGCAGAACCAGGCTCAGGGAGGGGCAGTCATCTGCCGCGACCAGTTGGGCTGAGGGGAGAGAAAAGACATGCTGTTGAAGAGAGCCAGAGATTAATATCAATTAATGATTAAATGCAGAGTGGAGTATAAACAAAGTAAATAAGGTGAATGAGAAGAAACAGTGCATTATGTGAACCCCCCAGCAGACTAGGCCTATAGCAGCATAACTAAGGGATGGTTCAGGGTCACCTGATCCAGCCCTAACTATAAGCTTTATCATAAAGGAAAGTTTTAAGCCTAATCTTAAAAATAGAGAGGGTGTCTGTCTCCCGAATCCAAGCTGGGAGCTGGTTCCACAGAAGAGGGTCCTGAAAGCTGAAGGCTCTGCCTCCCATTCTACTCTTAAGTATCCTAGGAACCACAAGTAAGCCAGCAGTCTGAGAGCGAAGTGCTCTGTTGGCGTGATATGGTACTATGAGGTCTTTGAGATAAGATGGTGCCTGATTATTCAAGACCTTGTATGTGAGGAGAAGAATTTTAAATTCTATTCTAGATTTAACAGGGAGCCAATGAAGAGAAGCCAGTATGGGAGAAATCTGCTCTCTCTTTCTAGTCCCTGTCAGTACTCTAGCTGCAGCATTTTGGATCAGCTGAAGGCTTTTCAGGGAGCTTTTAGGACAGCCTGATAATAATGAATTACAATAGTCCACCCTAGAAGTAATAAATGCATGGATTAGCTTTTCAGCATCACTCTGAGAAAGGATGTTTCTAATTTTAGAAATATTGCGCAAATGCAAAAAAGCAGTCCTACATATTTGTTTAATATGTGCATTGAAGGACATATCCTGGTCAAAAATGACTCCAAGATTTCTCACAGTGTTACTGGAGGCCAAAGTAATGCCATCCAGAGTAAGTATCTGGTTTGACACCATGTTTCTAAGATTTGTGGGGCCGAGAACAAGAATTTCAGTTTTATCTGAATTTAGAAGCAGGAAATTAGAGGTCATCCAGGCCTTAATGTCTTTAAGACATTCCTGCAGTTTAATTAATTGATGTGCGTCATCAGGCTTCATTGATAGATAAAGCTGAGTATCATCTGCATAACAATGAAAATTGATGCAGTGCTTTCTAATAATACTGCCTAAGGGAAGCATGTATAATGTAAATAAAACTGGTCCTAGCACAGAACCCTGTGGAACTCCATAATTAATCTTAGTGTGTGAAGAAGACTCCCCATTTACATGAACAAATTGGAGTCTATGAGATAAATATGATTCAAACCACTGCAGTGCAGTACCTTTAATACCTATAGTATGCTCTAATCTCTGTAATAAAATATTATGGTCAACAGTATCAAAAGCTGCACTGAGGTCCAACAGGACAAGAACAGAGATGAGTCCACTGTCAGAGGCTCTAAGAAGATCACTTGTAACCTTCACTAATGCTGTTTCTGTACTGTGATGAATTCTGAAACCTGACTGAAACTCTTCAAATAAACCGTTCCTCTGCAGATGATCAGTTAGCTGTTTTACAACTACTCTTTCAAGAATCTTTGAGAGAAAAGGAAGGTTGGAGATTGGCCTATAATTAGCTAAGACAGCTGGGTCAAGTGATGGCTTTTTAAGTAGTGGTTTAATAACAGCTACCTTGAAGGCCTGTGGTACATAGCCAACTAATAAAGACTGATTGATCATTTTTAAGATTGAAGCATCAATAATTGGAAAGACTTCTTTGAACAGTCTAGTAGGAATGGGATCTAATAAACATGTTGCTGGTTTGGAGGAAGTAACTATTGAAGTTAACTCTGAAAGACCAACTGGAGCGAAAGAGTCTAAACAAATACCAGCAGTGCTGAAAGCAGCCGAACATGAAGAATAATCTTTGAGATGGTTATGAACAATTTTTTCTCTAATGTCTAAAATTTTATTTGTAAAGAAATCCATGAAGTCACTACTAGTTAAAGTGAAAGGAATACTCGGCTCTACAGAGCTCTGACTCTTTGTCAGCCTGGCTACAGTGCTGAAAAGAAACCTGGGGTTGTTCTTATTTTCTTCAATTAATGATGAGTAGTAAGATGTCCTAGCTTTACGGAGGGCTTTTTTATAGAGCAACAAACTCTTTTTCCAGGCTAAATGAGCATCTTCTAATTTAGTGAGACGCCATTCCCTCTCCAGCTTTCGGGTTATCTGCTTTAAGCAATGCGTTATACCACGGAGTCAGGCACTTCTGATTTGAGGCTTTCCTTTTCAGAGGAGCCACAGTATCCAAAGTCATACGCAGTGAGGATGTAAAACTATTGATGAGATAATCGACCTCACTGGGAGCAGAGTTTAGGTAGTTGCTCTGCACTGTGTTGGCACATGGCACTGAAGAGCATAACAATGAAGGAATTAGCCAATTGAATCTAACAATAGATTAAATGCAGTGTTGAGGCTGTCATTTTCAGCATTTACATGGATGTTAAAATCACCCACTATAATGATTTTATCTGAACTGAGCACTAAATCAGATAAAACGTCTGAGAAATTAGACAGAAACTCTGAGTAAGGACCAGATAGATAATAACAAATAAAACAGGTTTTTGATTTTCCCAATTAGGATGGACAAGACTAAGAGTCAGGCTTTCAAAAGAATTAAAACTTTGTCTGGGTCTTTGATTAATTAATAAGCTGGAATTGAAGATTGCATTTAATCCTCCTCCTCGACCTGTGCTTCGAGCATTATATATATTACCATATATATAAATATATATATATGGTAATATATATATATATTACCATATATATATTTATTTAAATAAATAAAAATGTCTAAGAAAGTAGAATTATATATACTAAGCCTGCCAATTTGTGTTTTGAGCATTGAGCAGCTTCTACATATTTCCATACCTGTGGTTATTCTTCACGTCAGCCATCCATTCCATCTGACAGGATTCAATGACGTTCAAATTATGCGGTGGCATTGTGTGTGTGTGTGTGTGTGTGTGTGTGTGTGTGTGTGTGTGTGTGTGTGTGTGTTTGTTGAAATATGTATAGATGAGTTCCCATGATTACATGCAGGATTATGCAAGATTATGTCTTTGTATATATAGAGCCAAATATTGTGCGTCATTAAAATAAATAAATAATACATAAAAAATAATAATTAAAAACAAAGAGAAGTGATTACTTTTTAAAATTCAAAGCCTTCTTTAGTGCCCCAAATCAGCAGAATTACACAATTTTATGAACAAAACTCATCTAAAAATTACAATAGTTTTAAGACAATAAACAAGAAAGCAACTGTCAGCTGGCTGTACTACCACAAGCAATCAGCAAGTTAAATAAGCAAAAATGGCAAATGTGAGCTAAATTTTGTTAAATGCTTGATAGAAGAGTCAGCTGAAATTAGTTGCCAGGACTTTAAAATCAATACCATTAACTAAAAAATTAAAGATCAATCTTTAAAAAAAAGGAAGCATTTAATAATAAATACCCATCTTTTTCATAGTGCTATTTCAATCTGACCTCTGTTCTCTCCAGATGTCCAGTGATGCTTTTACCTGTATTAACAATTCACTAACATGTGAGTCAGAGTGCAGTATTGCTTCAGGGCACATCAGCAGTTTCTAATTGCTGTGGAGACTTTATATTGCAAATGAAAAAAATCAAAATCAAAATAGCAAAATAGAACCAGCTGAGATACATGCAATACATTCTAAAAATCTCAAGAAGAATTTATCATCACATGATGATCAGCAGGGTTTGTAGGATGCAGAGGCGTGCACAAATCCGCTGCTGGTGAACGGTGGATGCTCGGTGTGATTTGATTGTCGTTATACGCCCAGGTCAAATTTATATTCTGCACACTTTACAAAACGCCTCTCGATGATTCCCCATGACCGGCTTAACTCTCTGGGGTCTGGGGTATATTTGGCCATTTTTGACAACTGTTGTTTTTAACTTTATAGTTGACCTTAGAAACTGTTTACCCTGCCTTGTTTGGTATCATTTTTTTTCACCACCACCTCATGTGTGTGACTGTATAGTTATTCTCTCATTTTGACATACTGTATTAACACATTGGACTTATAATCACATAAAAACATAAAATCAGAGTAGAAAAAAGTTTTTTTTTTTTACTGTAAAAATCACAAACATGCTTAACGAATTATTTTTACAACTTAAAATGCAAATATAAGTTGTAAATTTGCAAAACTTGTGTAAAAATATAATAAATAAAGTTATATACAACTATTCATGTTAAAATGTGGGAAAGGCCTCGGGCGTTTTTCTGTACAACTATTTGCAGAGCAATCAGGACTCACATTAAGATGCTAGACAAATTATTTATGCCACCTCAAAAAACAGTTTCTGTCCTCCGCAAGACTGAGGGGCCCATCACAGGCAAAACTTGCCAATAATGTTTCTCTACCACTTTTACACCTGCTCCTAAGCAGCCAAATGCACCCAAATGCATCATGTTACCGCATAATTTTCTGATTGGTTGATATGGTGCATTTTTCCACCAATAGGAAAGGGGTTGTCAAGAGTTATTTTGTTTTGTTTTTATTAGCAAGCACTTCCTGTTAGCGAAACTCACATTTTTGCCTTTTATTTCTGCACAAAACGCGCATCGAAGGTGAGGACAATATACAGGAAAAAGCATGGCATAAATTATTGGGCATAACTCTGGTTTTACTTGGCCTATCAACGTAATTTAAAAACTGGTACATAGTTTGAAGTCTGCACTTTCGATTTATGTTAAGACTCAGGGCAGCAGCGTCCCGATGCTACGTCATCTGAAATCAGCAATGTCATTTTGATGTGCCGGTGTGTCTGTGGACTCCAGAGCTTTGAATGACGGGTCATCAATCCAAAGAGTTTTTGTTGACTAAAACTGGACTAAAACCATCACATTTAGAAATGACTAAAACTGACTAAAACTAAAAAGCATTTCCGTCCAAAAGATTGAGACTAAAATTAAAACTAAAATGGTTGCCAAAAACAACAATGCTCATTTTTCATGTTGGCTGCCTTTCATTCTGTTCTCTGTCAGGATGATCCCACTCTGCTTCAATAATGTTAAGTTTTTCTTGGGGTCTGGGCTCTGGGGAGGCCAAGCGATGACTGATAATGTTCCATTGTGCTTTTCTATCCAGGTATGCTTTTACTGCATTAGCAGGGGGGTTAAGAGTACATCTTACACCATCTTAAAATGCTGTGACTGCATCCAATCTCCAACTCTCTGTAAATACTACTCATGGACATTGATCAGTGATCATGATAGTGCATATGAATGATTGTGAAACTGAGTTCATGCCTCAATGTTAGGCAATGGTCCTAGTTTTGGTCATTAACTGTACTGTTTATGAGGCTGGAGAAACCTGCAGTCTGCTGAGACTGAAGAAGTCACTTGGATGAGTGATAAAACATTTGTCCCACTAACATATTTTGTTTACATGAAAAGAATCGACTTTCTGGAGCCTCTCACTGCTTTTGCACTCAGTGAGATGTGCAAAGGTTTTGGCTAATAGCTCTTTGGGAATGACAACGGTGCAAAAATATTATTTTATGCCTACAAAATTGTAGCCTCTTTGGCATTTTTTGTAGATTCAACTGAAGAAATGGGAACCAACCACATATTTTTGCAGCAGGCTGCTAGAAATAAAATGCAACAATTACAATTTAAGGTTTGTTCAAGTTGTCTGTTACAGTGGCTTGCAAAAGTATTCATACCCTTTAAACTTTTCCATATTTTGTCACATTACAACCACAAACATAAATATATTTCACTGGAATTTAATGTGAAAGACTAACACAAAGTGGTATACAGTTGTGAAGTGGAAAGAAAATTATACATGATTCAAAACATTTTTTTACAAATAAAAACCTGAAAATTGCAGTGTGCAAACGTAAAGCAAGCCACTGTATGTGTAGACACAACACTGGTTCATTCTTTAATTAGGGACATTTTTTATGATGGATTCATCGATTTATATTTTAAATGGTACCTTAATTTGTTGTGGAAATGGTATTAGAGATGAAAAAAAAAGGTTAAAGAAAAATCCTGTTAATAATGCTGTTATTTTTGGTGGCATGCATTCAGAATTGTTTCATGTTAGTGCCTTTTGGACTGTAACCATGCTCAGTTACACTTCACTGTAACTGGCTGGTTCAAACAACCCCTTAGCCCTGCACTGTGTAAAAATGATGTATGAAAATATAATGATCTTTTTGTGGTGTACATCAGCTCATTACAGGCAGCACATTTTACACAAAAAACAGCAAGAGCACAAATTTTTACATAGTACAATATTTGTAAACCTTCAAACATTTAGCACTCCAGAAGTACAGGAACTCATTTGTATTTTACAAGTCCATTTGGAAGCTTGCAAACAACACAGAATTAGGCTCTGGTTACAATTTATGATATGATTACTAAAGAAAGAAATATTACTAAAGCTAATTTGAATAGCACTTGTAAAAGCTAGGGTTACAACAAGCTTGATGAAAACCCATAAAACCAAAAAAACTTGTGGAGATATTCAAACTTTAAGGAGAAATTTTAAAGACAGTTGGTTTATCAATTTAAATGAGTCATGCTAGAATTAAGTGCAACATCAAGAAAAAAAAAATAGAAATAATAACATAAAAACAACCCCAAACATGAAACACTACAGCAACAATTGCTAATTTAAATGAAGGACTTCCAATAGAAATAGATTGTGAACAATGCTTTAAAAGAAGATATTAATCAATTAAGCCTGAATTTGACCTTAGTCATCCTGCCTCGGTGGTCTTTTTGCAGCCTGGCAGTTTTCCTGCTCTGTGCAGAAACAGCAGAGGTAATACCAGACTGCAGGGCAGAGTGAGCCAGGCTGCAGACCCACCCACAGCACATGCAGTGGGGTTCTGGACTGAATTATCAAGCAGACTACTAACCAGGAGTCCCACAAACCTCAACCACAGAGCTCCCATTATGGCAGTGATTGTGCGGAATGCTCTCTTCTTTGTTTTGTCCACATGCTGTCTGTCCTGACCCCTCTTTCCTGGGCCTGGACGTATCAGAATGCAGAGAACTGAGAGGGTGCAAAAAGTGGCAAGACTTGTGCAGAAAACTAAAAGGCAGAAATGTGTGATGAAAGCCAAAAATTTGTTGAGCAATTTACTGAAACTGAGAAACACAAAACAAAGTAGCCAGGCACACCCAGTGCTGATGTTTCTGATCCTCACCCCGCCGTCCTGTCTCAGACCCAAGTAGGCAATGGGATGAACAACAGCCAGGTAGCGCTCTATGCAGGTGAGGACATGAAATAAATTCTGTCCAGGTGAACTGAAAGCAAATATGACATCCCCCACGAGTTTTAACTTTGGAACACTTATCATTGTACCACAACAATAAAAAAGAGTCCCCAGAATAGTTATCAGCTCTAGTGCAATCACATTATAGGTGAAGACGTCAGAGTGACTCGTCATCACTGCTGTGAAACCAGAACGCTGTTTTCTCCATCGCTGGTAGCCCAGGTAGACAACGAGGATGAAGAGAGGGAGAAATAACATGTTGGTCACTGAGAAAGCCGTGAAGATGAGAAAGCTAGTTCTGGATTCTGAGCAGTGGCTCAGTGAATCAGAGGAGAAATCAGAGCTGAAGGAGACGTTGGCTGACATATTGTCTTGAAGTCTAAAAAAAAGACAAGAATAAATGGAGGGACTGAGATCAAGAAGAACAAGGAAAGAGGGTAAGATTCAGTGTAGGGTTCAGGAATAAACAGAGGTTGTTAATCTTAAAATGTCCTTACTGAACTGTTTATGCATGCCCACAAGGCTAATCCCAACACTTTCTCTCAGTTTTGGCTATCCATAAAGAAAAAAACACTATTTTTCCACCCAAAGAACTAACTGAGTTTTATTACACATGGCTCCTGTAGGGAAGTCACCTGAGTGAGGGTTTATTAAGCTCAGTACAGCCCAGTGTCCAAGCTGTATTTGTCACAGAAAACTGCATCTGGCTCTGTTGTTTGAAGTTGTCCAATCATGGCTGCTTGGAGTACAATGAATATAGTCTTTATCATGTGTTATCTGTTACATTAAATTTTAGTTATACAGTGTTCAAAATTGATTCAGTAACATTTGGGTCACTGAGTTATTGCTTCCATTTTATTGATTTATTTTTAGGTGAATAACATTTGCATTTGAGAATGCTGCCAAGTATCTCATTCATAAAACCTAAAATTGTTCACTTTGAGTATATTTGAAGATTTTTTTAAGGTAAAAACTCCAAACCAAGGCAGGTGTTTCAAAAGTTTGGACACACTCACCCATTCATACAATGTGAATGGGTGAGTGTGTCCAAACTTTTGACTGGTACTGTAATTTCATTTACTGTCATTAAATATAACATATTTATGGATGTTAATAGTTAACTTCCTTATGATCAAAAACAAGCCAAATAAACAAACCAAAAAAAAAAAAAAAAAAAACCTTGAGAAATACTTTAAGAGTAACTCCAGATAAGATCAGCACAAGTCTGGGAAATCACCATCTCCAAACCTGATTACAGGATAACGGTGTTACGTGACTGGAAAAGAAAATGCTATGCTTCATTTTTGGATTAACCCATTCTGTGCTGAGTGAGTAACATCCATGTTTTTGGGAGACCTGAGTACTAAAACACCTTTACTCCTCATTATCTTGAATTTCTTGAATTTGACTGAAGATAGTTTGAAGATAGTTTTGCAAATGATGGGCATATGGGTTACCTGTGCAAATAGAAAAAAAATTCTGGGATCTTCATGCATATCTGCAGCATTGGATTCACTCCAGTCATTAAACAAAGTAAAACATCTTTACAATGCCTAAATAGTGAAATATGTGAACTCGTGAAAAAATTAGGTTTTAAAATCATCCAGCAGAAAGAAATTAAAGAAATGAATATAAAACAAAATTTCAATCATTCAGTTATAACCCATAATGGGTGCATTTGTCCAAACTTTTGACTGGTACTGTATTTACCTAATTTTAAGACCTGCTATGGACCAGATTATTTATTATTGCCATGCTTTGATATATAAAAAAATTGAAATCACTTTCTGTATTGTAAAGTACAGAGTATGTATTCTGTGTACTTTCTTATTACGTAGCTGTATGCCAATCCTTTGTAATTATGGAAAGTTTATGGAAACCTTTAAAAAACCAAATATTTTACACATAAAAGAGGTCTAAATACCTTGACTACACTAACCCCTAGAGTTAACCATAAGGCTTACATCTACACATTCTTTAGCACTGTTAAGCTTATTTGTATTTGCAACAAGAACAACACATACATTTGAAGTTATTAAATATCACTCACCTTATCAGTGGAGTTTAGTGAGTCTTGCATGCATCTTCAAGCTCTTTACAGATATTTTTTCAATACTATATATATGTAATGGTTGTGTGTTGAGGGTGAATGTATTTTTAATACATGTCGAAATGACAGATGACAGGGGGATTGAAAGGTTTTTGCATATTGCACCTGTTGTGATTTTGTATGACTCCATGTTGTATTCAGCAGGCAAATTTTCTTTGTGCACCTTTCAATTTAACATGGGAACAGGGTCAGCCGAGGATAGTAGCACTGAAGGTTCAAGTGTTTTGCTCATTTGCATTTAAGGTACATGCTGTCATCAAGTTCTTTAGTTTGTTTCCATAATTACAATGTGATACCAAGGCGAACCTCATTAAATGCACACACAAAGATGCTTTTATGCAGATGCAGATACATATGTTATTTGGTCAGTGATTTCACGCCTCCTGATTGATCCCATCCATGCATACAGTCAGACTGAGGAAACACGGGTGTTCTGATTTGAATCAGCAGTAGATTTAGTTTATGGGTCATTTGAATCCTGTCAAATGATGACATAAAGCATAAGCAGCCTTAAATCAAGTCTGTCTAATCTTTCCCAGGAACAAATCTTCTCCAAAAATAAGACTTTATGTACATTAACATCTGTAGAAATTCCACATCGGTTTTTTTTTAGTACCATTAACTCTGCATTATGCCTGCTATACCAGTTTAATATTTAACAGCATTTCATACCATTGATGCTGATGATTGCAGTGTGTCAGCTTTGAATGCATAGTTGGTCCAAAAATTTCTGAAAACTAACACAATTCTTGCTTCGCCATTTTTTGGCAGTTCATCTTATAACCAAGCAGGTAGGGTCTGTCCATAGTGCTAGTCTTCTAGTAGACTTTCAGAGGGTACTTCATGTAGTCTTGGTAATCGGCTTCAGGGGGTCCAGGTTTCTACCTTAGCCGTGATCTTATGTTTCTGGTCAGCTGCTCTGGTATTCAGCGTACAAGTTGTTTATGAGGGCTTGGTACCCAACCTGGGAGTTTGGGGATGATGATGTCTCCCCCCCTGACCTGTTGTCCTGGCTCCCCCTTGCTGTAGCATTTGTGTTGTATCTCGTCAATCTCTAGTTGCGACCTTGGCCAGATCTGTGCCTCGCCACAATTCTGTCTCTGAGCTCCTTGGGCAGTTCCTTCGACCTCATGATTCTCATTTGCTCTGACAGGCGCTGTGAGCTGTGAGGTCTTATATAGACAGGTGTGTGCCTTTCCTAATCAAGTCCAGTCAGTTTAATTAAACACAGCTGGACTCCAATCAAGGAGTAGAACCATCTCAAGGACGACCAGAAGAAATGGACACCATGTGAGTTAAATATGAGAGTCACAGCAAAGGGTCTGAATACTTATGACCATGTAATATTGCAGTTTTTCTTTTTTAATAAATTTGCAAAAATTTCTACATTTCTGTTTTTTTGTCAAGATGGGGTGCTGAGTGTACATTAATGAGAAATAAAATGAACTTTTTTGATTTTAGCAAATGGCTGCAATGAAACAAAGAGTGAAAAATTTAAAGAGGTCTGAATATTTTCTGTATCCACTATATTTTTAGAGATAACTACAGAAAAACTAGGGACAAACACATTACAAGAAACTAAGTAAGATTCAGACTCAAAAAACAAGAATTAAAAGGGTGATATCAGTAAGTATGAGCAAGTCTAAATAAAAAAAAAAATAGAGAACAAAACTCAAAAATGAATTATACTCAAAACAAAAAGGGAACCATGCACTCGCAAAACTAAAAGCCCTGGGTCCCAGACCCAGGGACCATGACACATGTTTTCAGTGAGAACAATAAATATAAATGTTATATAAATATAAATGTTCTTCATACATTGAATGCCTGACTAACATACTTTAGCTAGCATATATATTGAAAATTAATGAATTCTATGACAATTGCATATTTGGAGGTGCAGTCACACACAAGTGTGGGACTCACTCATTCCTGGATGGGCACACACTTGTCAAATTACCAAGATTTGCTTAATTTACAGAACACAGTTGTTGTTTTTGGAGGCACAATAATGGTCAAATGCTTGCTTTGATTTGAATGGATACCAGTCTTTGTTTCCAGGTCATTTGAATCCCGTCAAACACCAATCGCCATCACTACCAGTGATGTCCATTAGCAGCTGACCAGTTGCTCTGACCTCCCCATGTCAAATTACAATGTTTATGCCACACTAAACAACATGGGATCATGCAAAGCCAATCATTTGTTTGACTGCATGCAAGAAGGAACAGTGGTGCAGCAGTGCATGAGTTTACTACATTGAAAGATACATTTAGCCATAGAAGCATTTATATCTATTGGGGGATTAGTGAAGGACAGTCAGTGAATTTTCATCTGCAGGAAAAGAAGATTAAAAGAAATACGCCAAATGTCAAGGTGAGGGTCATTTAACTATCTATCTAAAACATCTCAGTTAATATTTGCACTTTTCCATTATTGTAACTGAGCTATGTGGTAATTTTCCAATGGTTATTAACTGAAGTTGGTGATAGCAAAATGTTTAAAACATGCCTACCTCTGATTTAGAGCATTTTTTGTTTGATCTGAAATCACTTTTTTTGTGAACTATGAATGTGATTACACAAATTACACACAGAATTGTTCAAATTCAATTTGATATATATTCACCATAAAAAGTCAGCTTTACCAGTGTTTGCAGTTTGTGGTTTTGCTGAATGAAATTTGATGATTATTCAAAATGTAAATATAATGCTTTAAAAAGTGCTCAACAAGTTCTCATTTAGTTCTTCTTTTTCCTCATTATTATTAGTTTATACATACTTAATGATGTATTCTTTATTTACACACACACACACTTGATACAAGTTTACAGATTGTATCACAGTGGCATCAGTAAACTGTAACTGTAAACACAAAGAAAAACACAAAAGTGAATTTTAATGATGGTCTCACTTCTTGCTTCTTCCTTTTCTCCACAAAGGCTCACACACCACATAAAACATGTCAGACAACTCTTCCTCTAACTTCAACTGTTACTGGTCAGAAACTGGAGCTTCCATTAACAGAACCTTCTTCATCACCAAGGTGATTTTCACCCTGCCTCTCTCCATCATCATCGTGCACCTGGGTTGTCAACAATGGAGGCGGCAGCGCTCTTTTGCAGCAGCAAGTCACTCTGACATTTTTACCTATCATGTGACTGCCATTGAGCTGATATGTGCATGGGGCACCATTCTTCTCATATGTGGCCAATACACTAATCAATCAGTGGCAGTTTTAATGGGGATTTTTGCAACCTCTATTGGTTATCCTGGAGAAATGTTCTTTAACATTGTGACATGTGTGGAGTGCTACCTGGCTGTAGTTCACCCCATCACCTACCTGGGGCTGAGACAGTCAGGTGGGGTCAGGATCAGAAACATCTCCATTGGCTGTGTTTGGTTGCTGTGTTTTGGATGGGTTTGTGTAATGGCTTTCTGTTCCCCTGATGCTCCCTATATTGCATATTTCTGCATGGCAACAGTCTCGTTAGTTACCACCTCTTTCTGTAGCCTCTCAGTTCTCTGCACTCTGATTCGTCCAGGGCCAGGGGAAAAGGGAGGGGACAGGCAGCGGGTTGATCAATCAAAGCAGAAAGCTTTCCACACCATCACAGCTATAATGGTAGTTCTCATGATGTCATTTCTAGGAACACTTCTTACACTTAGTTTGAATAACTCAAATGTGTTAAGTGAACTAGACCGGTGTATCATTGTACTAACTGGAAACTGGTGCAGTCTGCCCACAAGCCTGGTTCTACCTCTGCTATTTTTACAACGAGCAGGAAATCTGTCCTTTTGCTTTTTCAGCAAAAAGTAAAAACAGCTACACTGGATTTACACAGAATTCTATTATATTAGTAAAGAGTTTATTTCTCCAGAGTACAACACATAAATCAAAATGCAGTGTTGCAAATTTTGGCAAAGATGGTTGAATTGATGACACTGAAGAAAAAATGTTTTTTTAGTTATTGTTTTTAAGTTTTGTTCTCTCTTTAACTATTTTTTCTTCTATCTTTCCATTTAGTGTGAGTTTGCTACTATCTCTTTCCTGCTGTAAAACCCAAAATCATCCGCACAGAGAGCAATACCACTAAGCATTATTGTACCTCCAAATCACTTGGTATGTGATGCTTTTCTCAAAGACTGATGCATTAGAATAGTGGGATTGAATTTAAATGGAACTGGTCTTCCCACATTTCTATTAAATTATTCACAGGGAAAGATTTGCCTTATGTGTAATAACTGAGGAAAATATAAATAAAATTAGAAAGTGCAAATTTTCAATTTCATGCCAACAACAGGTTTAGCTTGAGAGGGACAGAGTTGATCCCATTAAATTTTAAATACATTCTGTAAATCAAATGTGTCGTTATGGGATATGCTGTCTTGTTACTATTTTCAGTTAAATCTAGCATTTCAGTGAGGGAATTATTTAGAAAAAGATTGCATTTACCATGCAAAAATTACATAAATGTACACATGTATGAAAGATTGTCTTATAGCTACATATATCTGTGCCATTACAAAACTATACTGAACTTAGATTGACTTGTATTTATATTTATTGGCATATATTAAAAAGTGCATTAAGAAACTTAAAGCAGTTTTTTTAGGCTATAAAAAAAATGTACATTTTTATATTCATCATAACACTTTAGTAATTTTTTGATACACTCCTCTTAAATGACATTATGTGATTTAACAATGTCACTTACATTTTTTTTCTGTGTATTTACTAATGGCCCATAACTGTATATTATCAATAAAACACTGATACACTGATGATATTATTGTTGTTGTTATTTTTTATTTATTTATCCTAAATTTTGTGTCCACCAGGGAAGGCATTGAGTGTAAAATCTGCCAGATCAGCTAAAGATGCAGACCTTTCTGCTTTGGTCGCTCCTTATCAAGGAAGTAGCCAAAAATGCTTTTTCTTTTCTTTCTTTCTTTTTTTTTTTTTAACTTGTTGTCAGTACTTGTTGGGGGTGGAAAGCTGACACCACCAGTTAACCACCAGTTGCACAGGCCAAGGCACCAATTATAGTCCCCTGTCAACCTATTGTTGCTAGCAAAATATGTGACCAATTGGTAAATGGTTGCTGGCTATTTCTTGGAAAATTGGTAGCAAAGACGATGCTGCACCAAAAACCTCATTGTGATTGCTTTAGTTACCAGCAGATTGCTGTCATCATCCATAATTTGCATGCAAGATGCTGACTCATCTGTATAGGCCAATAATTAGTGGCAGTGTATAATAAGTGGTAGTGAGTCTTGAAAAAGTGTGATGAAGTGTATGAATGATTTCCTTCAAAGTAAAAATTGTGTTTTATATTGTGATTTATATTTGTGTTATACATTAACATTTTCACTGCATTCAGGAGGGTAGTTGGCAAATGTTTGCAGACAAGTTGTCATCCTCTATACAGCCTGCAGGTGACCTCGGCAACCCGCGAGTGACCAAAGCCAATGCAAGGAGGTTTTTTGTTATAGTACCATACACCTTTTTGTGACCAATTTCTCCTAGCAACAGTCAGCAACATCCAGCAACCACTTGTCAACTAGTCAGGGGATACACAACCTGTGGTTGCCAGGGGGTCACCAGCCGGTCTCTATGGTTGTGTGACTGGGGCCTAACTGAATCCTACCCCTAGGTGATCAGTGACTTAGTGGATGCTAAAAAGTTCAAGGAAATGAAGCATTGCATGCCTGAATTGTTCATATATAAGACAGCAGAGAGATGACTGCTAGTCCTCCAGGATTAATTTAGGCTTTTTTTTTTTTGACAAAGGTAAAATATTAACTGAATTTGCTGAAAAGACTCAAGATGTCTGAAAAACAGACTTGATGAGAAATTTTAATATGACTAAACCTTTTGTTTGTACAGTACCCTTTGTTCATGACCAACATAAATTGATTTGCTTTGATGTGCTTTTAAAATACATTCTGTGGTTTTAATCTGACTGTGAACAGGGCGCAAATTCTCAGTGTCCCAAAAAGCTGTACACTACATGTAGTAAACAGTGGTTGTTGCAAGAAAGATGCAAAACGAAAATGTTCCCCTTGCATTTGAATTATGGGATCACACCATCACACCATGTCCCTCATTTGTTTGACTATATACAAAGCAAAGCAAAAAAAGTACAGTCATTGAACTTGGAGCTACAGGGGAAACAGAACAAGGTGCTGAAGGTGGCTGACTTTCTAATAAAACAATAATGAAAAACTAATTTTTTTAATAGTATATTTCTTAACAAAGTTAAAAAATACTTCTCAAAAAGAAATTTATTATATTTATTTAAAAGCTGACTTTTTTTTTAGCGGGGGGGGGGGGGGGACTTAGCATTTAATATTGATTAAATTTTATCCAGTTGTATCCAGATGGAAAGATAGATGTCTCCAAAAATACTGGATAAATCAATGTGTGCAATATAAATGAGATTATTCAAAATATAATTTTCAAAAAAAAGTGATTACAGCTTTTTTTTTTTTTTTGTTTTACCAGGTGGGGGTTAGCACTGCTCCCTCACAGCAAGAAGCTCTTAGGTTCAGATTCACTTCAGCCCAGGCCTTTCTGTGTGGAGTTTGCATGTTCTCCATGTGTTTGCTTTGGTTTCTCCAGGTTGTTGGTTCATTATTAATAAATATTTTTATTTAGTTATTTTAACAATTGTCTCTTGTATTGACAATGTCGATGTGAGGGTGGACGACTCACTACTGCTAACCAAATACAGCTACTAGCAAAAATGATGCAACCTGGACCAGAAATGAACAGGTTCAGTCATGCCAGTTCCATCATTTAATCCTCTTTGTTGATGAGCGCTTCATTCCCTCAGGGAAAGCTCCTGTCTGGATGGGGAAGATTTACATCGGAAGAGCTGCATACCTACCTTATTAGATCAGTGAGAACAAAATAGAGCCAAGGAGTGTAAATATGTGAACGATAAAATGCTAAATAAATGTTAATACTGCTCCGTGCTTGCCTGATTTACAGTGTTTATTGATATGCTTGCCATTACAACATGAAACTGAAAAAACAAAAAGAAAATATTGGTATGCAAGTTTTTTTTTCTCCTTTTTTTTCCCCTTGGTTTACTGCCTACCAGTGTTAATACTTTCAAACCAACAATGGTGAGCTAATAAAAGGTAGCCTCACATGTTGGTTACAAGCAAAAAAAACTTTCCATTTGATTACATGCACACTTCAACACCTTAGTTCAAATGATTAAAAAATATAGCAAAGTATTATTTATTATTATATCAGTTTGTGCTTTTGTCAGTGATGTGATTGTATCTCTTTTATACACCAGATGGTGCACCAACACTCCTCCAATCTTCAACAATCCTTTTGTTGTGAGCTTTACTCCAGTGACCATAAAGGCATTCTGACTCTGTGTAATAAAATTGTTTTTATTAAGAATTCAACAGCACCCGACATATCAGAAAAAACAGTAAAGTAAAAAGTAATAAAATAAATAATTGTTTCCACTGAGCACCAGATTAATTATATAAATAACTAAGAGCAACATAGAGTTTTTAGGAATATGTCCAATCATTATATCGAGGCATTTATTGTTAAAGTGTGTTGTAGGCGTTTAACATAATGCAACATAGCCCAGTTTAATTCAGATTAGAGTTGTGTGGTGGAAGATATGCCACAGTGAACTTATTAATCAGCAACAATTAGAGATGTAGAAAAACTTTTGAAATGACATGTTTCTTTTTTTGCCATAGAGAACATATTTAAGAACTCAGAGCTCATGGTGATGCGGATTTCCTGCCGAGTCTTTGTGTGCAGCTTTGTTAATGTTTCTAGCCGCTCTGATGGCTGATTTCATAGATGTTTCGATCCAAGCGTGAGGGAAAGCTGTGTGTTCCCCGGCAAAGTGGATCCTGCCTTCACTTCTGAAGAGCTCCTTTGAGTACTCTATGTGTTGGTAGGGTGTGAAGAGAGCAAAGGCACCTAGGCTGTATGGATCAATGCCCCACCTTTTTACCACCACGCCAGTACAGAGGTCCCATACTTGCTCACCATGAATCTGTGCCAAATCTCTCAGAGTCAGCTCTTTGAGGGCTTCGTCAGTTGCAGCTTGGAGGAATTGGGAGTCGTCGGCCCAAGTGTATGAAGCCAGGAGGACGCCGATGGTCTTATTTTTTGGGAAACTGTGGCTGGGGTAGTAGATGTAACGAGAGGGCCCGTCTGTGATGCTCTTTCCTCCATGGATGCCGTCATCCTCCCAGAACTTCCTCTTGAAGGTGAGGAGGACTTTAGTGGAGCTTTCATAGTGGACAGCCCTCAAGGCGTGCATTTTTTGCATGGAGAGAGGTGGTTTGAAATCCAGGAAGAGGGCCGCTTTGGCTGTGGTTGTTACCAGGACGACATCAGCATGAATATCTGTTAAAAAGGACTCATCACTGCTCTGATATGACACAGTTACACCCTTGTGCGATTGTCTAATGCGTTTGACTGTGGAGCTGAGGAGGATGGGGCCTTCAAGAACGGAGAGAAAAGCCGTGGTGAGGAGATCTGTCCCACCAGTTATTTCATCATACCTTAAAAAAAAGAAGAAAAGAAAGAAAGGACATTTCTTTATTCTTATTAAATCAAACACACATGCTTTTCTTATTTATAAGAATTCTATGATAGAAACTGCATGTGGTAATTCATGAAGCTGATTTGTGAATTGTATACAGCCAATGCATATGCACTGGCATCAGCATCCGGTCTAGTGGGGATTGGAAGTAGCTGTACAGTACTTAAGAGGAAATGAGCTAGTAATAAACATTCAGGAATACAAGAAACTTCCTTTTGTCCCTGTGGGTTTTTGAGGAAGCAAAACAGTGCAGCAGTCCTGTCAACACTTCCTCTATACACTAAGAACAGCTTCACCCATCAGCCACATATTATTTTAAGTTGTTTTAATTTTTAGGGGTTTAATAATGTCTCCCAGAGGATTCCTTTATCGACAACCTGTGCGAGTGTTTGGAAAGGAAAGTTCGGGTTTGTAGAAGTAAGACCAGAACTATCGATTGACACACAACTTCACATCCGTGTTAAATGTACTAATCTTACGTAGTGTTGTCATTGACGTCACTCTCGATGTAGAGCATCTCAGTCAGAGCCAGATGCATAAGGCTCTGTTCATTGAGCAGTTCTCCAATCATAATCACTGCCTCTTCACTTAGGCCGCCTTCCTGTATCAGATATTCCTGTGAAACCACACATAAAAGTTTGCTTGATCTTTTAATGAACTGAACAACTTAAATTGAGTAAAAGTCTCCAATAAGGAACACGACTGACAACATTTCATGGCTTACAACATAAGCAGCTCACAAGATGAAACTGTGCTTTACCTTCACTGAATAATGGTCATATTTCTTAAATGCAGCTCTGCATCCATGGGCCTTAACTTCATCTTTCACCTAGTAAAAAAGAAAAAAAAAGTTAATTTACAGGTTGTTTCCAGTGGTTCTTTATGCAAAGACAAAAATTCTTCCTTCATCCTTCCACACCTTCTGCAAAGCCTTCTGCAGCAGCTTCTCAGCTGACATCCCCCTCTCACTTTCTGGTAGTTTATATTTCAAGATGTCTGGGTTTGCTGTCACTGCGTACGTCCTCTTCCGCAGTCCATGAACCAGGTAATAGGTGTTGGAGTCATACATTCTGAACTGGTTCAGCTTGAGTCCCATTTTTTTGATAAACCAGCGAATGATTCTATTAAAAGATGGGGCCAGTAGCTTGTTACTTTTCCAGTTTTTCTTAAAATAAAATGACTTAATTGCCTCAAATTGGACAAAATTAAATGTTTGAGTCTTTGAACTATCTACATACATATGTTAGTACTTAAATATTTGATTTAACTACTGCAAACATGAACTTGTTCAAATCATGAATTGTTGAAGTAATTCAGGTAAAGCAAAACATGAAAACGTAAAACTTTTTTTTACTCACTTGTGACTGTCCGGTATCCTCATTGCACCCAGTTCAGCATACCAACCATCGTTTTGATCCCTGTAGGTCTCCACCCGTCCTCCCACACGATGACTAGCCTCTATGATGGTGACCTTAATCAAACAGTTCAAGAATTAAAATAATAAAGAAACAAACTGTGGCTATAGATTATTAGATATTTGATCACTTAAAGCTGGCACATTCATGATATTTCACTACTAATTGTGTGTCTTTTGTTTTTCACAGAAACATAACAATCAAGACTAACTTGAAAAAGTTAACGACAAAATAAAACTTGACATATGTAGCATTAACAAAGCAAGAGCACTATGAGGCACACCCTGCGTAAATTAAGCCCGTTAATCAAAATTAATCTGCGATAAACATCAATGTAATGTCTCTCTCTGTCTTTTTTAAATTTTATTAACTTGACAATTTCTCCAATCTCATTGTACATCCTGTATAATGACAATAAAGACATTCTATTGTATTCTACATGCATTTGTGAAGATATAAAACAACAGTCAAATTTTAGATTTTGGACATTTGCAAGTATTTAACAGGTCTGGGCTTTTGGACCACTGTGGATAAAATTAAAAACTATTGAAACAGGAAAAATTAGAATTTATGAAAACACTGCAAACTAATACAAATTCAGATACCCTCCAGGATCTCAGTTTTTGCACGGCGTGGAGTTATATTTTGTACATTTTCGGGCTGAAAATAAATTTTCTTTATCTCCTTAAGAGTAGGGGAGCATTGCATTTTTCAAAATACTTCTAAAATTATAATGATATAATTATAACAAATGTAATGTGTGGTGCTCAAAACTATATCTCCTTTCAAATTAAACACCAAAGTTTCTTGGAGCATTCTTGAGAGAACCAGCAGATGGCGCTGCTCACATAAACATTCAACCCTGTGCCGTGTACTGTAAAATGTAAATATCTTTTCTTCCTACTGAATGCAAATCATACGATGAAAGTAGCATTAAAGTATCAAAATTTTGCATGTACCCTGTGTCCTGCATCTTCCAGTAGCTTGGCAGCTGTCAGTCCAGCTATTCCAGCTCCAACAATTACAACGTGATGAGACTTATGGATGTGAGGAAGGCCAGTCTGTACTGTCAGCAGCAGCTCCTCATAGTCTTTGTCCTCCAGACAATTAGCCAACTCTTCCTTCAGATTGGCTGCAGCAGTGGTGGAGTACAGAGTGAGCAGCAGCACACTGATGGCAACTGAAAAAAAAAAAACATAGAAGATAAAATAGATTATTAACCATCCTTGACTAAGGAATATTTAAATTAAACTTACATCCTCAGAATATTAATCAGTTATTCCATACAAGATCATTTTTCTTTGCTTTATTTACCTTTGAATTGAATAATTATCTTAATAAGACATTTGAGAAATTAATAATGTGACTGCCAGGCTTGCAGAATGGTATCCATTTGATCTCCATCTTTAAGTTTCAGGACATCAAAGGGTTATTTATAATAACAAAAACATTAAATGATGACACTATATTGGTATTTGAGCATGAACAATGATCTGTAACAGCTGATTTTATCACACATCTGGACTGAGCAATGTGAATGTGACATAATGATTCATATTATTTAAAAGGAGTCATGTGATTCAAGGGTTTTCAGTTCTTCAACCTGAACAGTGTAAAAAATTTTGTCATTCTTGATAGTACGTGACTTGAAGTGCATGTTGTTACATTCCTAAAAAGCCTTCTCACATGGCGATTAAAAAAATGAACTCATGACTATCATGTTGCACAAAAGCAGAACTACACTTATGGCATGACATCCATTTCTTTAAAGAGTCAAAATCACAGACTGAGAAAGGACAGCTAAGTTTGCATGTACAGCAAGCTTTAAACAAATTCTCCACATTTAAAAACTGAATGCCCAAATTTTAGAGGGGAAGATTTTTTCTTACATTTTCAAGACTTTGGAGGCACAAAAGAAAATAACATTGCAGCAAAATGACTCACAAAATGTCCACTTGTTTATTTGTGGCTCCATGTCCCGTCACACATTTGTCTTCTTTTTTCTTTGGAGGCACGATGAGGAAGAAGAGAAACAGAGTCATAATAAGAAAAAAACAGAAGCTGGAAACTTCATATAGTACATTTATCTAGTCAGCATCTTATTCAAATTGGTACATTTCAAAAAGAGGAAACATTCTCTCATCTAAAAATTTTACCACTGCAGCTCTTGTTTCATTTTCCCTTCTGGCAATTACCTACTGCTGGTATTGATACTATTTATGTGCTCATTTATTATCATTTGTGACTATTTTTGGAGGGATTCATACTTTTCTTTTTTCTTTTCTTTCTGAGAACAGAAGAATAAAATTTAAATTCCATATGTAAATGCAACCTTAAGTGTCTCATATGCATATAATAAGAAACTTAATAGATATTTTCATAATTGCATACATAGTTTATGTATGTGTCAACAGCAACATAAAGTACGTATGCAGGACAGTGACAGCAGAATAGCATTTTGAATGGGTTTATGTTTATTTTTTAATTTTTAAATATATCTAACTTAATAAACACTTAATTTATGTGTTAAATCACCAAAAATTATAGCGAAAAGGCAACAGTAAAAAAAATGCCACCACAGAGATCCACCTTACTTTTAATTAACAACAGTTTTTTTAATATAATAACCACTTTCCTAGCATGCAAGTATCTACATTTGCCTCAGGCATACTTTCATTCTGTCTGAACAGTCACTGCTGCAGTGCAGAGGGTATTTGTTAATGTGTAAAATGGACTTTGGAGATATATTTGTCTTTTATTCTTTTATATTCTTTTCTTACTTCTGTGCTCTCACTTCTGTAGCCTTTACTTTATTTCATTTTTCATTCTGTTTTTTTTCATTGAGGTTTATCATGTCTAAAGGTCACAAAGAGAGGATGTGTTTTACCATCACCAATAAAGAAATCACTCGAAAATGATGTATAATTATTCAAACATTCTTTGAATTTGCTTTAGAACAAAGGATGAAAAGACACAACTTTACTGAAAGAAACTGGATTTACAATAACTCTATGTATAACTAGGTAGATAACATAGCTAGGTTTCCAAACAGGCTCTCTTAATCCTGAGTAATGCCAATAACATCAAATATGCATTCCCAAATAAACAAAAAATACACAACAGAGTTTGCTTTGCTGTAAAGAATATAGAAACTTTTTAAAATCTTCTAAAAACAGTCAACAAAACCGCACGAGGTCAGAAAACCCATAGACTGCCATAACTAGAAGAAATAAAACAATCTTACCATTCAAGGCACTTGCAACATATGACTGCGCTTGATGTGGAGGGAGTTTTATATATATATATATGAGCTCTCTGTAATTTACAGTCTCAGCCGATTGCGTCACCCAAAGGGCAGGACGGCTCCCTCTACTGCTCTTTTTTTCTGAGGTTTTACTTTTGGTTTCATTAGCTTTTCACTGCCTACATACAACCCAGCGCTCTGCTGCACCATTCAAACATTGTTTTAATGAGCCAAGGTTTTTCTTCAATGCATGTACACTGTACTCTAAGAATTTGTATTGGATTTATTTATTGCAGTCTAGTAAAACAAAACAAAAAATAACTGATATTGAAACTAACTGACTGTAACTGCTTTCCAGGAAAGAAATAACCATGCAAATAATATTTTATCTTTTATGCAGAAGTTATTGATAAAACCCTTTTTAGAATAAAGGATGAACACACAATATTAATACACTTAATCATAGCTTGTGAGTGTACAATAACTTTAATTCTAAGTAGGTATCAATAGTATAGGTAGGTATCCACACAGGCTTTATTTGTTAATATAGAATATTAGAATATTGAAATGTCTAGCATATTTTAGCTTTCTGTCAGCATGCCTTATATTTGTATGACTATGAAAAGATTTATTGTCCTATTTTCTTTGTTTTTCAGTTTGACCTTATTTAGACTTGGCAATTTTTGTCATTTTTATCCCCCTTTTGACAAGCAAAAACAAACAAATAAATTCTTACCTAGCTTCCTCCCTCAAAACAGGCAGGACTACATTCCCTCTTCTGTTTTTGTTTCTCTTTTCAAATTTTTTCCCCCTGGTTCTTCCAGTCACCTGCTCTACAACAGCTGTTTTGGTCTCATGCATATGACTCCCTTCAAATCTGTCACTACTCTTTCATTTGATGAACAAATGTTTGTCTTTACAGAAGTCACATTTTTGGTGGCAGCACTCACAGGAGCATAACTTTGATGATGTTTGATTATTAGAAAGAAAAAAAAAACAAGACTTTAAAGATTAAGACTGACCACATTAATCAAATTAAAAATTTATTGCATGAAAACTTTATAACACAAAAGGTGCCTGACACCGGTATACTCTTTAATGGCACTGACACAAAAATCACATGCATCCAATAAAGTTTTTCAATTTATCCTTGATACTGATTTACATGACACTCTGACTATAATAGTAACAGATTTGTATGAGCTAGAGAAATAATTGTAAGCTTGTAAAGAATAATAGAATAATAAAGAATAATAGTTTAGCAGTCTAAAATGTGATGAAGTAATTGGCAAAAGGAAAAACAAGTTAACATTTTTAAAATAATGCATATTTTGTTTCATTAATTAGTAAATGTAATGCATAACCAAGATTGGTTGCAGAAAGTAGATAAATGTTTGAAAACTGTAGTAGACTGGATTGTACTGGATTGGTCAGAGCCTAGAGTTCATCTCGTGGTTGACATTTAGAATCTGAATGCAGCCGTGCAGCTCTGTTAATGTTTTTTGCTGCCCTGATTGCAGATTTCATAGATGTCTCAATCCAGGCATGAGGGAAGGCTGTGTGCTCACCAGCAAAGTGCACCCTGCCTTCACTTTTAAAGAGCTCCTTAGCATATTCTAAGTGCTGGTAGGGTGTGAAGAGAGCAAAGGCACCCAAGCTGTAAGGATCCATGCTCCACTTCTTCACCAACACCCCTGTGCAGAGAGCCTTGATGTGGTCACCATGAATCTTTGCCAAATCTCTCAAAGCCAGCTCTTTAAGGTCTTCGTCACTTGCACCTAGGAAGAGTAGTGAGTCATCAGACCAGGTGTAGGACGCCAGGAGGACACCGATGGTCTTATTTTTGGGGAAACTGTGACTAGGGTAGTAGATGAAACGAGAGGGCCCATCCGTGATGCTCTTTCCTCCTCGGATGCCGTCATCCTCCCAGAATTTTCTCTTGAAGATGAGCAGGATTTTAGTGGAGCTGTCATAATGGACAGCACTCAGGGCCTCCATCTTTTTTTGGGGCAGAGGTGGATTGAAATCCATGAAAAGAGCTGCTTTTGTTGTGGTTGTTACAAGGACAGCATCAGCATGAAGATCGGTAAGAGAAGACTGTTGATCTGCTTGGTATGATACAATGACCCCTTTATGGGACTGGCTGATACGCTTGACTCTGGAGTTCAGGAGAATGGGGACATCGAGGACAGTAAGAAAAGCTTTGGGGAGACGGTCAGACCCACCATCCACTTCAAAGTACCTTAAAAAACAAAAGACATATATATTTGTATTAGAATGGATGGATGGATTCTTAATGAAACTGTTTTCTGTAGAAAACAATGATGATTGCATTGATTGCTTGTATAATTAAATGTTTAGTTTATAATGAACTGTACAGGGCATGAAGACTTTAAGCACCTCCAGTCATTTATGTGTGTATGTGAGAGAGATAATATCAAAAGCATGCATTCCTTTCTATACTGCACCATTTTGGTCTAACAGGTTCAGTCATGCCAATGCTATGGCTTCATTTTATGTGTAGATGAAACTGCATAGCTTTTGTCAAAGTTAGTCCCTTGGTGATAAACACAGTGGAAGATTTATATGAGAAGAATTGGATACTAATCTTAATAAGTTGGTGAGAACAAACTAGGGCTAAAGATATGTTGGCATATGGAGATGTTAAAATGCTGAATAAATATTGATGCCACTCATTTCTTTTAGCAGTTTGATGTTTGCATTGTTTAATGATATGCTTGCAATAGCAACATTAAAGTGACGCAAGTAGAATAACATCTACTTCGCACACATTTGTTTTTTCTTGGCATACTGCATACCAGTGTTACTACCATCACGCCCACAATCGGTAGCCCCACGGGCATGTTACAAGTCAGAGCTGCTGCTGCTAATTGCAAACAAATGCTTTCAGTTTTAATTTTCCACACTTTAATTGTGTTCTTTAGTTCAAGGGATTAAAAAGAACAGTAAAAGTATTTTATATTATTATCAGTTTATGCTGTGTGAATGAGGTGTCTCTGCACCAGATGATGGAGCTGAACCATAATTAAGTTGTGAGCTCTGCTTCACTGAAAATAAAGGCATTCTGATTTGAAACATAAAGCTGTAAATAGAAACATATGAAACTGTTTCACCTGCAAAAGAAAAAAAAGGTTTTCCTGAAATTTTCTTGACACCTAATCGAGCCCATTCTTTTCTTCTGGATTGTATAGTTTTGAATTTTCTGTAAAAGAGGATTTTTTTTTCTCCTGCCCTGTCCGGCACCTTTAGCAAGCAGAACTATGATCTGAACACTCTGTTGTGCCAAACACATAAAAGAAGAGCTTTGAGGAGTTGTCGGGCCTTACTGCACGCTGTCACTGATGTCAGTTTGGTCATAGATCATCTCAGTCAGCGCTGTGTACATAAGACTCTGTTCGTTGAGCAGTTCTCCAATCATTCTCAATGCTTCTGGACTCAGACCGCCTTCTTCTTTAAGGTATTCCTATTGGCATACAAAAGATACATGTTGTGCAATCAGGGCAACCAATAAAAAGGCTTGTAGATATAAAACCATTTGATGATTTGGTGAAATGTTTTTGCTTGTCAGACTTTCAGATATCGAGATCCAAATAGTGATGGACATTTTGTTGTTTGTAGAAAGTTTCAGCACTCTTGGTTTTATGGTGCAATAAGTTATGGTAATAATATAACACACAGTAAACTGATTTATCTGCAGTTATTCACATGATCCACTTAACACAAAGTGCTCTCATTCTACATTTCATGATCTCATTATGGTTTATACCTTCACAGAGTAATGGTCATATTTTTTCAGTGCAGCCCAGCAGCCATGCCTCTCCACCTCATCCTTCACCTAACAAAAGAGGAAAAACAACAGCTGTTTATATGGAAAAAAGTTAGGAACTCAATAAATGCATTGATTTTGTTGCACTCTTATTTGTCTCCAATAAGCCAAAAATGTCTAACTCAATGGCACAGTCGAGCCTGTCACAAAAAAGTAGAAGCTTATCGAGGTTGGTGAAATAGCAAATTTGACCGAAGCAGCAGTTGCAGTTTGTCTGCTGAAATCAAATTTCATCACTTCCTGTGACATTTCACAGAGAATATCTACAACCAAAGCATCTAACTTCCTATGCAGTGTGCCTAAGATGATGTTACCATTCAGTGATATGTCAAAGAACTATAAGTTTCTTGCTTAGTAGTAAACGTATATATGCAGAAAATAAGCTCCGTTTGTTCACTTGGCTGTCTTTGTTGTTTAGTTTTCTTTTGTTTTATTGTAATCTTGTATTCATTATTTTTTACTCAGTCTTTATGTTAGGAGCAGTTTAAAACTAAAGGAACATTCAAAATTATATGACTAGTGAATCTGCTTATGGAGTGTACATATGATCACATGGAGCTTCCCGTTTTTGGTGATCAGTTACCAGTAATGTGGTTAGTAATGACCTCTAAGAAAATGCAACCAAAGCATTGGAAAAGTTCCAAGATCTGTTCAGTGGAGGAATTAGCTGTGTCGCTCCATCCATTTTATGAAACTCTTTCATACTATGAATTTTGAGTTCATCCAGCCTCCCTTTCCTGTTTCTTACCTTCTGTAAAGCTTGTTGTAGGAGTTCATCCGCTGTCCTGTTTTTCTCACTTGGCCACACCTTGTACCCAAGGAGATTGGGATTTGATTCTGCTACAATAGTCCTAATCCGCCGCTCATTAACATAGTAAAAGGTGTTGGGGTCATCCATTTTGAATGGGTTTAACTTGACCCCCAGCTCTGTAGCAAACCACTGGACAATTCTGTAAGCAGAGGAGGTCGATGGTGGCAGAGTAAGCTTTACGTTGTGAGGTAATTTGCATCTAAGACATATTTCTAGGATTTGCTTATGATACATAATCAAGACAGTGAAACATTGCCAACCTGCATGCAGTTGACATATGAGGCCTGTGAGCTCAAGGGTTTTGGGCAGTATCTTAGCTGTTCCTAGAACTGCCCTGTTCTGGACAGAGATATCAGACCTCTCTTGCTCTCTCTAGCTCTTCTCTCAGCCTTTGGTATTTCTAGAGCTTCTCATGTTCATTCTTCCTGATATCACCATCACTTAAATTTGCTACATCTATCACTATGGCCTTCTTCCTCTGCTTGTACATCACTACTATGTCTCAACCTCAGAGCACTGGATTTGGGGTGAACCCTCCATGCACTGTAATGCGTTTTCATGTCTTGATGTTGGTGGGTTCTGTGTCTTTTGGCCCGCTTTTGATCTCAGTAGGGTTTCTGATTACTGTCAGGTGCAGGTGTTGGTTGCCCAGATCTTGTTCTTCCCATTCAGCTGACTCTCCAGGACTTGCCTTACTCTCTGCTGGTACTTGGCGGTTGCAGTTTTACTGCTATGATTCCTGACAGGAGCTTCCGTGTTGTTTGGAGGCAGCTTAATGGTGATACTTGGAGAGGATGAATCCCTTCTGGGGCTCTTTGGGGGATCAGGACCGTCCAGCCTTCAGTCAGCCTGCTGATGGAGTGCAGCTAGCTTCTTTAGCCAGTAGGGATGAATCATATCAGGGCCTGGTGCTGTCCATCTCTTCATAGTTGAGACTCTTATGTGCCTGACATATGCTCATTGAGGTTCAAGAAAGAGAAGCCATACATTCTGGAGGACTTATTTCTTTATTTTACTTTAGAAATTCTTACCTCACCTTATCTCACTGAGTGGATTATTTCATATTAGGAGTGAGGAAAAGTGAAACTCAAATGTAAGTGAGGTAGAGTGTTTTCCCTGCGGACATGCTGATGGATTCTAGAATTCCCAGGTATGCTTCAGTAACTTAGCTGTGTTTGTGGTGTGATGCACACATAGTAAGCTGTTTCTGACAATAACTGTATAGCACGTTTTTTGTTAATCTTTAAGTTTTTTTAGATAATAAAGTAGAGGATTATTTAGTGAAACAACATTGCATACTATACTGAAGATTTCACACACACATTTAAAGGTTCAACTCACTTGTGAAATCCTGGGATCCTCATGGCCCCCAATTCAGCATACCATCCATCTTTTTCATTTCTGTAGGTTTCAACTCGTCCCCCAATGCGACCACTAGCTTCTACTATGGTAACCTTGGTCAGACACATAGACAAATCATTAAGTGGCACCACAGGGGTTCAAATGGTTTGATGGGTAGGGTCTCAGCAGGGGTAATGCATGAACTCCATATGAAGTTTGAGCTGTTACCCTGAGGTCATTGTTTTAGAACACTGAAGGACTAAAGTGCTCACTCTTTTATATTTTCTCATTTAGAGGATGCTACAGATGTTGGAAAAGAGCATGTTTTCTAAACTTCTTGCACTTTTGGTTGCTTGGTATGAATCCCCATATCCTCCATTGTGTTCTAATATTTAATAATTAAAATATCCATAACCACTGCATCATCTAATGTTTGATAATGGGAGAAACTTCCTCTATCGGGGATACCAAAAGCCCCTGAAAGAGGTGACTATGTTTTCATAATATAATTATGCTACATGAGTTTGATAAACTGAACTCGTAAGCACCTGGGGTGGCATTAGCATTTTTTACAGGTTGTGAATCTGCATAAAAACCTTCTGTGCCCAAATCTCTTTGATTTGCCAGTATTGCATTTAGAATAACATTAAATAAATTATATGAATCCATAAAATGTTTAACAAGCTGCATTTTACCTTGTGTCCTGCATCTTGCAGTAGCTTAGCAGCTGTCAGCCCAGCCATACCAGCTCCAACAATAACAACATGATGATGTGTCTTTATGTGTGGAAGGCCAGTCTTTACTGTGTACAGCAGCTCAGCATAGTCTTTGTCCTCCAGACAATCAGCCAGATGCTCCTTCAGAGTGGCAGCTGCAGCACGGCTGTGGTACAGAGTCAGCAGCAGCACAGTGATAGTGCCTGGAAACACAGAGGAAGAAGAAAAACACACCTTATATTTCCATCCATCCTCACCTGCTTATCCTGTTTGTGGTGTAGTAGGGAGCTGGAGCCTATCACAGCTGCTATAGGGCAAGAGGGATTGTGCACCCTGTATAGGTCACCAGCCTGTCGCAGGACTAACACAGGGAGACAGACAACCATTTAGGGTTGTCTGTCTCCATTTTGTAGGGTCTTTACCCACAATATAAAGCGCCTTGAGGCGACTGTTTGTTGTGATTTGGCGCTATATAAATACAATTGAGTTGAATTTACACCTATGGGCAAAATCACCAGGTAACCTAACCCCAGTAACTGCATGTCTTTGGAAGGAAACCCACACAGACACTATGAGAACATGTAAACTCCATACAGAAAGGCCCAGGCCAAGGTGGATTCGAACCCAAACCTTCAAGCTGTGAGGCAGCAGTGCAAACCACTACACCACTGCGATGCCCTCCTTTGCTCTTGTTTTATTTTTTGTTTTTTAAAAGAAAATACATTTTATTTCTTTTAAAACACAAGCAGAGCTTATTTTAGGCTCTGCTCTCTAAAGTATTATAGAGTGTTACAGAGTCAAAGTGTAGTCAAGCAGCTGTAAGTTGTTTGCATGACGCTGACAGACATTACCTCACTATGGACTAATGACTTATTTCCCAATAAAATTTAGGTTCCTCCTGATACAGTGTCATATGTATTTTCTGGAAAGTCCAGTAAATATTGAACTCTGCTCAAATAAGAACGCGGTGATTATGTTAAAGTAAACCCTCAAAAAAGCAGAAGCAGAACATTGTTCAATCGTTTTCTTTTACCACAGACAGGAATTTGAGTTAAGGAACTGAAGAAAGGGAGCGCGTACTTTCAGCCAAGTGAGTATTGTAATTTCAAACATGACTGTACTTCTGCGAGACAGACACCCAAATTCACAATTGCCTAACAAGACCATGTTTCCTGCCTGTGCAACCACAGTCTAGGTCAGGGTGATCTAGAAGCAATGAAGTGATCTCATAACACTTGAAGTAACAATTAAAAAAAAAAAAAAAAAAAAAAAGGGAAGAAAGCGAAACAAATATCAATTTGGGGTTAATTTAATACTCACATAATTTCCATTGCACTGTATCCATCTCAGTGTGTTATTACCCTGTGTGGTGATACGTGATGAGAAAGAGGAAGAGAAAAACAGATGATGACAACATGTTTCATTCCTGGAAAATACTGAATATTCTTCACTTATATATGTGTGTATAAGAGTGTGTCCCCTATATATTGTGTGTGTGTGTGTGTGTGTGTGTGTGTGTATACATGTATATAAAATTTGTGTGTGCATGCGTGCGTGTGTGTGTGTGTGTGTGTGTGTGTGTGTGTGAGTGAAAGTTAAGGTACACTGTAGCCAATAACTACCTATATATGTATTTCATTTAGAGAAACTGAAACTGAGCTTCTGAACCTGAACCACAGATGTGGTTATGCTTCTGCAGTCGTACTAAAGCAGCAAGATTAAAATGCAAGTATAATAAAGTCTTACCCTTCTAGGAGCATTAAAGTCAGATGTGCAGTCACTTGAAATTATATGAGCTCTCAAATGCTTTCATTCATGTAGGACCGTTTACTCATTTGACTGTCATGAAAAAGCATTCACACACGAATCAGATGGCTGTCTCGATGTTAAAGAAAAAAAAAAAAAAGTGAAACTTGGCATCAAGTCAAGAAGGGCGTAACATCTCGTGTCACAATTTCCTCGCTAAAAATGAAGTGGAAAAAAAAAAAAGAAACCCATAGACTTTTACTGATTAATCTTGGATTTTATGTGCTAACACATGCTTGTGATTCACTGTGTCACATTTGTTGTGTTTTCCAACAAATGGTGAGTGGTGAGTGTATTCACTTTGACTGCTGTGCTGTTTTGGAGTTTCCACTGAAATTTTCAAAGGGTTTTTTTTTTTTTTCAGATGACATTTGATATTCAGATAAACTTTATTGGGAAGATCTCACCCAAATTAGATAACAGACAATACAATAGACAAAACACAGGAGATGCATGAAAAAGAGGAATTATCATGAATTATAATGCATGCCAGAATATAAATTGCCAGATTCAGATATTAAACTCTTAAACAAGACTATGTAATATGCACATTTCACCTTAATGTTCAGATAGAGTTTGTAAGACAGCCTTATGTTTTTTTTGGTCACCAGTGGAAGAACAATTCAACATCAACAAGAATAAATCAGTAACAAAGTTACTCATATATAAGGAAACCTGGCCAATGCCAAACAAACACAGTTGTTTTTAATCAAGCATCACCCCTAAAATGTAATGATTTACCTGATGGGGATATGCTTTTTAATCCTGGGAGAAAGTTAGCCTCCACAATGGGGTGGTGTAACCTGTTTTACAGTATGTCCCCACTGCATACACATATCATATTCAAACAGGATCTCAAACCCTCTTTTTAACTAATTGTGATGTTGGGGCTTTCTGAGCTGTATGAGCTCTTGAACACACATGACATGAGTGTGTTCAAGAAATGGGAAATGGGTTTTGGACTTTTGACACCCAGGCCCAATAAAAGCCTGACCAAGATATTTTACAACTGTCACACTTCACAGGAGCCGCACAGCAAGCAAAGATTAGAACTCTTGAATGATCAGGTGAGCACATCATTGGAAGAAGGGGTTATAGTTATGGTTAGTATGAGAGTCACTTATTGGTGGAGTAACCCAATCAAAGCCTGTCTCAGTTTTACATGTTCTCACAGAACCGAGGTCACGTCTAGTAACGATTGTATTTGTATCTTAGATGAAAGTATAAAACTAATTAGTGAATTGTAATGACATGGACTGTGATAACGTAAGGTAGTAGCATGCTATTGAGATGCAATTTCCTGATACCAAGCTGTAAGTGAATGCCAAGTGAATATTTATTATTATTGAATATTCATGAAGAGAAACAATGAAAAAGTAGCTAAATACAAGCAGCACTCACAGAAAAATGAAAACAATATTAACATGTTTTTGTTTCTTAGAAACTGGTAACAGAGGATTAAATGATTTCTATCCATCCACATGACCAAAGAAAATCCTTCTCATCATACTTTTTTTTTTTTTTTTTTTTTTTTTTTTATGCATTGTTGTGCCAAACATATTTATTCTTCCAAGATAAGCTCTATAGATTCTCTATAAGCTTTTCTTGTTAATGTTTTGTGTTTTTGTTGTTTGTTTGTTTGTTTTATTTCATTTATTTGTGTACATATACATTTAATTCCAGTGGACAGGCTGGGGGAGAAGAAGAAAAAAAAAAAAAAAAAAAAAAAAAAAAAAGGAGAGAGAGAGAGAGAGAGAGAGAGAGGGGAGAAAACAGAAAAAGAGGACAGAGCACCACTACACTAACCAAAACAATTCAAATGCTGCAACTGCAAAAAAAACCAGAAAAAACACAACATACCAAAACAGAACAAGCAATACCTGGAAAAATAACTATGTGGAAAAGGCACAACAAAATGAAGCATGGTTGTATAAGAACAACAATTTTGTTATGCTGTGATTGCGTTAGTGTCTTTGTCATGGAATGCACTTACCAACGAGGGCAGAAAGCCACCGCTCCGCCCACAAGGAGCCAGAGGCAGGCAGAGAAGGACCCAGGGAACCCGAGCCATCCGCAGCCCATCAAGAGCCACGAAAACCCGCGGCCGCACATTCCAGCGACAACCGCATACCCACCCCAGCAGAGGAGAAAGGGAGGTCCCAGATGAAGCCCCCCAGTCGAGGGGCAAGGGCCCCAGGGAATTCGAGGCATCAGGAAACCGGCCCCCCCAGAGGCCAGCCCCCCCGTGCAGGCTGGCGGCAGGGCCCCAGGGCCCAGGTGCCCAAGAACCGCCCGACATACCGCAGAGCCCCCCCCCGCGCCGGAGAAGCCCAAGCCGCCCCGGCCCACAGCCCCCAGGAGAGCAGGTCGACACCCACGCCAGAACATCCAGCCCGGCCCAGGAACCCCAAGGCACCCACACCCCGGGGAAGCGGGGGACGCAGGAGCGACCACCGAGAAGCAGCCGGGAGGCAAGGCACAAGAAGGCCCAGATTCAGGTCCAGCCATGCACACATGTATGCACACACACTCACCCACATATGCTCATGCGCACACACACACACACACCCACATATGCTCATGCGCACACACACACACACACATATGCTCATGCGCACACACACACACACACATATGCTCATGCGCACACACACACACACACATATGCTCAGGCGCACACACACACACACACACACACATATGCTCATGCGCACACACACACACACACACACACACACACACACACACACACACACACACACACACACACACATTTACCCACCCAAATACACCCACGAGGACTGTGACAAATGCACATTCATCCACATCTATCCACCCTCTGAGGCCAGGGCCTCATACTTTAATGCACGAGTTTCAATTACTTCTGCAAGGAAGAATCAAATCCTATGAAAGTTCACTTCAGGAGGGATGTGTGGTTGTTGTGGATGGCACAATCACATGCCCCTCATCCTCACTTCTCTTTTACACATTGAACTTTCTGTTTCTATTTGGTTAGACTGCGACATTAAAACTATGGTTGGGTTTAGTTCCAGATTCAATTCTGAATGAATTCAACAACTTGGACTGCCCACTGTGCTACGAAGATGAAAAATTCAGTTCAAGTCAGTTCAGTTTTATTTAAACAGCAAAGAGAAACAGGACAAAACAGAGCCCGAGATTAATAATAACTCATGATTAAATGAAAAGTGGAATATAAACAAAGGTGAATAAACAGAGGTGAATGAATGACATGGGGACCCCCCCCCCCCATGATGCACTAAGAGATGGTTCTGGGTCAATAAGATAAGATGGGGCCTGATTATTCAAGACCTTGTATATGAGGAGAAAGATTTTAAATTCTATTCTAGATTTAACAGGGAGCCAATGAAGAGAAGCCAATATGGGAGAAATATGCTCTCTCTTTCTAGTCCCTGTCAGTACTCTAGCTGCAGCATTTTGGATCAGCTGAAGGCTTTTCAGGAAGCTTTTAGGACAGCCTGATAATAATGAAATACAATAGTCCAGCCTAGAAGTAAGAAATGCATGAATGAGCTTTTCAGCATCACTCTGAGAAAGGATGTTTCTAATTTTAGAAATATTGCGTAAATGCAAGAAAGCAGTCCTACATATTTGTTTAATATGTGCATTGAAGGACAAATCCTGGTCCAAAATGACTCCAAGATTTCTCACAGTGTTACTGGAGGCCAAAGTAATGCCATCCAGAGTAAATACCTGGTTTGACACCATGTTTCTAAGATCTAAGAACTTCAGTTTTAACTGAATTTAGAAGCAGGAAATTAGAGGTCATCCAGGCCTTTATGTCTTTAAGACATTCCTGCAGTTTAACTAATTGATGTGTGTCATCTGGCTTCATCAATAGATGTGTTAGTTTCAATCAGTGTAATTTTTAACCCCAGCAGAAAACTTTCAGAGCTTCCATCTTGTGTCACTGTTTTCAACCCCTAAGGCAGATTTACTTTGCAGTCCACCACATCCTGACCTAGCGTAGGAAATCATAAAGTGATGGTTGTGTACTATACAACTATACAAAAAAGATCAATAAAACTCACTGATCTGCATTGGGGTCATATATTTTTTCAGTCTTTTTTGCTTTAAGCTTTAGCTATGAAGATTTCATTCATATTCAGGCGTGTCATGTGCAGATGCCTCATGGGAACTCAAGTAGTTTCTGTCTTTGCAGAAAACCACAGAACAAAACCCACCACGAGAATGGCCATTTGTATGTGCATCATGTCTGAGAAACAGGATATAAAACAACCACATACTGACATGAAACTTGAATCTGTAAGGGTACATGTGAACCAACAATGCACCATGTAATGCAATGCAGACTTGCCCAAATTGGGGCTTCAGGTAAAGACCTACATCTTTAATCTCATCTCTCTTTGTGTAGAGAGCAAATGACACCAAGTGTACTCTCTAAAATGTCAGCCTGTTCCTTTAACCAGGTTTTTCTTAACAATAGTTACCATTTCTGTGTATATACCCAAGTAATCCACATCACTGAAACCACAGACAGGTAAGTGAGTTATACTAACCATACCTGGAACAACATTGTAATGTTCTTCTGGGAAACCTTTAGGTTATGGCATTCCTATCGTACACTACAAATCTATCCAAAGAAAAGATCGATAAAAATCACCAATCTGTAGTGAATTCATATATTTTTCCCTTTTAGTTTCATATTTAGGTGCGTCATGTGCAGATGCTTTATGGGAACTCAAATTTCTGTCTTTGCTCAAAACCACAGAACCAATCTCACCATAAGACAGACTATTTCCATGTCTCCTGTGTCTGAGAAACAGGATCTAAAACAACCTTTGCTGACACAAAACCTTCATCTGTAAGAATACATGAGAACCAGCAACTACAGCCTCACTCTGCACATCTATATGCTCTCTGTCTCTAGAAGGAGAGAGCACATTTCTCCCATATTGCTGTCTCTTCACTGCCCCCCTGTTAAATTCAGTAATGAATTTAAAATCCTTCTTATATACAAGGCCTTGAACAATCAGGCCCCATCTTATCTTAAAGATCTCATAGTATCGTATCACCCACTTCGCTGTCTGGCTGCTGGCGTGCTTGTGGTTTTTGGGGTATTTAAAGTAGAATGCGAGGCAGAGCCTTCAGCTTTCAGGCCCCGCTTCTGTGGAACCAGCTCTCAGTTTGAATTCGGCAGGCAGACACCATCTCTATTTTTAAGTGTAGGCTTAAAACTTTCATTTCATATACTGAGTTTATAGTTAGGGCTAGATCACGTGACCGTCAACCCTCCCTTTGTTAAGCCGCAATAAGCCTAGACTGCTGGGGGTCTTTGTCATAAGCACTGAGTGTGTCTTCTTCACTCACCTCCTTTGACTCGCTCGGTGTTTATACACCACTCTGCATTAAATCAGTATTTAGTTTTGTGCTTGGTTATGGGTTTACTTTACAATATAAAGCACTTTGAGGTGACTCCTTGTGATTTTTTTTTTTTTTTTTTATGAATAAGATTGAATTGAATTGGATGTTGACGTTACTTTGAAACTTACCTATTATTTCTCAACACTGCACACTACTCTCATGGCATTCACAATGGCAGCAGCTTCACCCTGCTACAATACAAAACTTCCTGAGGGAACACACCAAAGTGCCCAAGGTGTTCACACACAAACTCTGCCTGATGACAAGCCACTCCAGAAAAGACCACCGAAGCCCCACCACTCAATGCACACAACCCAAAGGATCCTCTATCTATCTATCTATCTATCTATCTATCTATCTATCTATCTATCTATCTATCTATCTATCTATCTATCTATCTATCTATCTATCTATCTATCTATCTATCTATCTATCTATCTATCTATCTATCTATCTGTCTATCTATCTACCTATCTATCTATCTATCTATCACAAGAACAGTGCACTAGTAGACACGCTGACATTTTGGAGAAGCCAGAAAATACACATAATTTCACTTTCACTGGAAACTCTAAGGTTTGGAGTCTGTTCTCTATTTTCTCTCTGTGTGGTCACCTTCATTTGGTTTAACATCCCTTTAAGTAAGAAGTAAAGCTGGTAGAATAGTGACATGCAGACAGGCCTGTATTGGCCAACCTAACATTTTGACAAGCAACAGTTTTCTGCATAATCTAATTATGGTAGTACTTTTGAATGAGAGTACATGTCAATATTGTTCTAAGGTTTCTTTAAACTGAGCGATGGATCATAAAGCAAAATTAGTTTTTCTTATAAGGCAGATCTCCCATTGCTTATCTTTACTGTAACTACTGCAGATGACAATCTGTTGTAACAGCTGTAAAACTAATTGTGGACTAATGAGACTTTTGTCAGCCAGACACAGTGGAGTTTCTAAGATAAGTCTGCAGATGATGTGAGATTTTCCTGTTGCACTGTTTTGTTTTTTTTCTGCTCATCTCATGTGGCAATGCTGGCAGAAACCGCCAGGTGGCAGCACAACAAAAGCTTCTCCTTAGCTATAGCATGATCTTTGATCATCAACAGAATGCTATTATTCTCATTAGTTCACCCTTAAAGACACATTTGAATGTAAAGCCTCTTTCTTTAAAAATTTTTACACCCACTAGATTTATTTGACATATTTTATTTCAGGTGCAGCAAATCCAGGACAAAGTGCACTGACTCCTGTAGTAATAAAACATTTATAATCTTAAAGTAATTTGGAAGTAAGTGTGACTCAAGTCTCCTGGTGGTTGTACTTTAGTGGAACCTGGTACATTGATAATGCATCACAGTCATCTTTAAATTCACAGACAGTTCAATCTTTACGTCATCATCCTCAGGTATGCCCTCATGCTGGTATTCAGGGCCTCAGAAGGGAATGTATGGCAGGACTGTTCATATTTCTCTCCTTGTAGCAGACTTGCACTTACATGGCAGTAGTAGAACAGATAAACTATTTTCAGATTAAGATAAGGTTGAGAAGAGAAACTTAATACATTGTTTACTTTCCTTCTCTACATTAAAAATGGCTTTTGAACCTCATTTTTAGGAAGAAGTTTGGTAAAATTTAAATCGAACTGTTTCCTAAAAAGTTGTTCCGTACTCATCTTTCACATCCACTGCAAAGATTCCACTCACCCATTCATTACAACCCCGCTCTAACCTTTTAAGAATGTATTCTCTTTTTTTTTTCACCACTGCCTCCCAGCACCTAACTCTCAGTTCCTCTTGTTTTGTTTTCATAGTGTCACCAGCACTGAGCTTGTGACTTCTGCTTTCAGACACAGCCTAAAACTGAGCAAACAAATGTAGAAAGTCAGCTCATTTTCTTTGACTTTATTTAGTGGGGAATGATTTTTATTACAGTACAAGTCTTTGTGAAAGTGTTGTAACTAAGTTTAAGGATATTATTCCTCCAATATTATGCTCTTCAGTGCCATGTGCCAACACGGTGCAGAGCAACTTCCTAAACTCTGCTCCCTCAGCGATAGATCATCTCATCAGTAGTTTCACATCCTGACTGCATATTAGATACTAAGGATCCTGGAGAGGGACTGGTGTCTCATTAACATAAAAGATGCTCATTTAGCCTGGAAAAAGAGTTTGTTGCGCTATTAAAAAAGCCCTCCGTAAAGCTAGGACATCTTAAAATTCATCAGTAACTGACGAAAAAAAGAACAACTCGGGCAGCACGGTCCAGACTCCAGGTCTTTCTGTTGTGCTGCTTTCAGCACTGCTGGTATTTGTTTAGACTTGCTCTTCCCAATTGGTCTTTTGGAGTTAAATTCTTACTTCCTCCAAACCATCAATGTTGGACCCCATTCATATGAAGAAAGCTCAAAGAAGTCCTACCATTAATTAATGCTTCAATTTTAAATATGATAAATCTGTCTTTATTAGTTGGTTATGTACCACAGGCCTTCAAGGTGGCTGTTATTAAACCTCTACTTAAAAAGCCATCACTGACCCAGCTGTCTTAGCTAATTATAGGCCAATCTCCAACCTTCCTTTTCTCTCAAAGATTCTTGAAAGAGTAGTTGTAAAACAGCTAACTGATCATCTGCAGAGGAACGGTTTATCTGAAGAGTTTCAGTCAGGTTCAGAATTCATCACAGTACAGAAACAGCATTAGTGAAGGTTACAAATGATCTTCTTAGAGCCTCTGACAGTGGACTCATCTCTGTTCTTGTCCTGTTGGACCTCAGTGCAGCTTTTGATACTGTTGACCATAACATTTTATTACATAGATTAGAGCATACTATAGGACTACTTTCTTGTTTTGGCACAGTATCTCTAAAATTGGAAACATTCTGTCTCAGAGTGATGCTGAAGGCTCTGCCTCCCATTCTACTCTTAAGTATCCGAGGAACCACAAGTAAGCCAGCAGTCTGAGAGCGAAGTGCTCTGTTGGGGTGATATGGGACTATGAGGTCTTTAAGATAAGATGGGGCCTGATTATTCAAGACCTTGTAGATGAGGAGAAGGATTTAAAATTCTGTTCTAGATTTAACAGGGAGCCAATGAAGAGAAGCCAATATGGGAGAAATCTGCTCTCTCTTTCTAGTCCCTGTCAGTACTCTAGCTGCAGCATTTTGGATCAGCTGAAGGCTTTTCAGGGAGCTTTTAGGACAGCCTGATAATAACGGATTACAATAGTCCAGCCTAGAAGTAATAAATGCATGAATTAGCTTTTCAGCCTCTCTATTTTTAAGATTAGACTTAAAACTTTTTGATCAAGTTTAAAGTTCGGGCCGGATCAGGTGACCCTGAACCATCCCTTACTTTTAGGCCTGGGCAGCTGGGGGGGCTTCCCATGATTCACCTCTTTTCACTCTGTGTTTATACACCACTCTGTATTTAATCATGTATAGAGAGATCAATAATAACTCTTAATTATTATTGATCTCTTGCTCTCTTCAGCAGCATGTGTTTGTCCTGTCTCTCTCCCCTCAGCAGATGACTGCCCCTCCCTGAGCCTGGTTCTGCTGGAGGTTTCTTCCTGTTAAAGGGAGTTTTTCCTTCCCACTGTCACCAAGTGCTGCTCATAGGGGGTCGTTTTTGACTGTTGTGTTTTCTCTCTATTGTATGTTTTTTTTTACTTTACAATATAAATCACCTTAAGGTGACTGTTTCTTGTGATTTGGAACTATATGAAAATTTTTTAATTTAATTTCACAGCTGAGGCCATCACAACTCATTACTAGACCACATTTCAGTTAGAGACAGTATAACAATTTATAGGTATATTTGACTGCTGACTACAAACAAGGTTTGTAATCAGCAGGTTGTTGGTTTCAGAAAAAAAGGTGTTGAGACATTCTTGTTAGCAGTTGACCACAGTGAGCTATTTTATTAACCACATGAGCTCTTTTCTTATGAACAGGGTTTATTAACATGCAAAAGGACAAAGCAGATGGAACAAGTTGGTTTAAGTTCAAGCTTTAAATAACAGACGTATGCTTATGGCAGCATTTGAAAACACGTGGGTAAAGCTGTGGGCGGCTGAGTCTACAAAAGCTGTAACAATTTATAGACATGCACACCAAACCTATCTGAAGTAACCTCTGTTACATCCTTGTTTTCACTCAGATGTGAGCAGGTCTTCATTCAGCTCTCCTGCAACACACACAGGAAGTACAAAGCAAATATAAATAAAACACTACAACATTATTATTATTATTTTAAAAAGCATAGAAACAGTTTGCTGTAGTGCATGTTACAGCTACAAATATGATCTTCCTACATCAGTTCATGGACAACTGAGTCTCTGGTGAATCAAGTTTATTACACTGCAGCGTTAGTTCATACATGAGAGTGATAACACACGATCAGAAACCCCTGCTGTAGGTCCACTGGCTTGTTGCAGCATGTTTTTTACAGCTGGTGGGCATTCTGTGATTTAGTTTTATGGATTTGAACCAGACACCTACACACCGTGCTTCAGAAGTAACACACACATGCAAACAAAAGAACATGTAATCACAACAACACAGATTTTTCCCAGAGAGAAGGGAAGCCTCTTTAATCAGCATCTAAGGCGACTGACTTGGTCTCAGTGCAGGAGCTGTTATTGCTGCTGCAGCTCTTCCTAAGAGTACTGCAGTTTATTTAAATGAGCTCTGGGTGTCCACTTTGCAACAGGATGCCACACTGACAGAGGCCCCCGCCCTGAGTCACCACATAAAAGATGCAAAGTGCAGCCTCTTCTCTGACTTTGATACACCCCTGTGAGCTAGTGAAACAGCATTTACACAAGTTCCCTTTGTGTTTCTTTTGCCACAAAGCTGTTCACAGTCATTAACTGTAAGAAAATAAAATGTAAGCAACAAGCATTGCCTTGGACTTGGCTTCACAAAAACAGTGAGTCATAGTTGTCAAACAATTAAGGATGTGTGCAGTCAAAATCAGTCACACTTTGGGGATTAAATTCAAGCCTGTTTAACTGTATTAATTTTTTGTGTATATAGTTCCCAACAGTCACTTTAAAGCACTTTGCATTGCCTGCCTTAGCCAGCACTTCCTGCAGCAAGGTGAAAAAAACTATTATACCTATTATAGAGACAATCCTAATGATCAGGTGATCAGAAGGATGGCTAAACACCACTCTAGTTTGCTTCAGTTTCCCACTTTGTTCTGTGACCCACTGCCTCTTACCATGACTATGTAGTCTTGGGGCTACAATATGTAGACAATGCAGCTTCAGTACCACGGTAAAGAGTCAGGAGTGGTTTTGCTGACTTCACTTAGCAATTAGGCTGGGAGTACTTAAGGTCAGGGAGAAGAGAGCAGACTGCCAGTACCACTACTGTGCAATAACTGTCCACTCTTTACTATCTATTACATATTAGCTGAGCAACTAAAGCATCACTGCTTCCAGTCTTACGTACTTACGTGTATTGTAGAATAGAAGGGATCCTCTGCCACAAGGTGGTAGAGACCTGATGAAGATACACGAGTGCTGGTGGATCTTTCCAGGTCTGCTTCAACAGCAGGTGGGATTAAATTGGTCGGTAGCCACAATTTCCACTTAATACATTATTACAAACTGGTTTACAATGTTTCTGATGTTGGTTAATCTCAGGACAGCATATTGCTTGAATGGCTGTTAGTCAAAATGAGTCTTACCTTCTATTTGAGTGTCACCCGGGCCTAAGAGGGAGTAAATGGGTTTAGACGACAATCCATCGTCATCTAAAGGAGAGATACAGTAGGAGTGAAAGGGGGATTTTATCAGAGCAGCAACAATGATCAAAATCTGCATCTGCTTTTTTTTTTTAATCAGGCCTAGACTGACATTTTAGAAAATTCTACTATATGTTCAAGACGCTGCAAACAGGAGAGAACGGCAGGTTCAACTTAAAGGTTATTCTGAACTCAATACATGTTTTACTACCTACCATGTGTAACAGGTTTGAGCTGCAAACTCACAACCCTTACCATAAATACAGTACAGGTCAACAACTCATGTTTAGCGCTGTGGTTTTTAGTTGAAGTGCAAGTCCAGGAAGCTCATGCTGTCACTGACAGATTTATAAATAACACATCGAGTGAAGAGTCGGGCCAGACGTGACAAGCAGGCAAACAAGAAGTGGAGCAAGCAGTTGCTTTTGACTTCATAAACAGGATTTTGTGCTAAAAACTGTCATAGATTACATTTTATCTGAGTGGACTGAACAATAACTCATTTCCACTTAAACATTAAACATCAGAATACCTGTCTTCCTGTTTTTTGTTGCAGCATCACATGTTTCATATCCTGCATCAGCTGCATTGGCCTCTATAAAGACAGTAAACAGAGAAAAACAGTGTTGAGGCAAAATAGACTGAACTTCTTTCTTTCACAATAGTAACAAAAAAAATCTTTGAATAGATATTACATCAATCAAAGAAATGTATTGAAACTTTTCCAAATATTTATGTCTGTTTCACAATAACTAAGTAAACACTACTTTATGTTATATTAGAATAACAATCATCAGTGGTCACATCCTATTACATAATTGTTGGCTTTACTGTGTGGTGCACAGTGTAAGTTTGGTTTTAAAGGAGTTTTATTGTTCCTGAAGAAAGGAGGAAGTGAGTTTAACGTAGCTGATGTTGATATTGGCACATGTTTGTGTTCTGACCTGTTTGATCAGCTGTTGATCCTGAAGTTTGCATCTTCGCTGACAGACAGAGCAGTGCTGCAGAGGATGGAGGAAAACGAATAACAACAAAATAGATTTTTTGGAGCATTAAACAACAAATAAAGAAACAGGAATGTGCAAAGGTTTTGAGCCACTCCTCACTTCTTAATGTTTGGGAAACTGCTGAAGCAATTTATTTAAAGATGTGCAAACCTGGAAATGTTTGTGCTTCTATTTGTGAGGTTGAAACAGAGCCTGTAAGTCAGTATTTGGTATGACCACCTTTATTTTTCAGCACAGTCTGAACTCTCTTGGGCAGCTTTCTTGTGATTATTTAAGCAGGCTTTAGGATAGTTTTCTCTACTGCTTGAAGGAGCTCTTTTTTTGTGTGTAGCTGCCTTTTGTTTCAGTCTAAGTCAATACGATCCCACAGTGCCTCAATAATGTTGATTGTGTTCCACTGTATGTTTTTCTATTCAAGCTTTTATTGCATTGGTAGTGTTATTATGTTATTTTATGTACCTCTGTCCCAGTAGTCTTTGCCAAAATGATACAGTCCCCCAACCACCAACACAGCACTCAATAAAGAAGTGACAATAATCCAGGGTGTGGCGTCGGAGGGCCGATGGCTTTGCTCTTTATTACTGCCTGAATCAGCTACTGAATCTACTTTGGAAAAAAGGTAAAACATCAAAATATTAATTTTAGCTCCATCAAAATGACACATTCAAAATGTCATAAATCAAATTAAAAGTTTCTAAGAGGCCCTAGAAAGGTTAGTACACCTGTTTCAGTTGCTTCAATCAGGCATTTAAGACTGCACTCTGGGAATTTCTGAGTATTTCAAAAAGTTACAGACAATAAACTGCAGCTACAGCATACATCTATATCAAACAAATACATACAGCTTATTTGTGAAAATTAGCTTTTTCTCACCTGTGACTTTCAGCCAGCTCTCTGGTGATTCTCCAGCTCCTGAAATGCTGCATTTATAAAGTCCTTCATCGAGCTTGGAAGCTCTGTGGATGCTCGTGCTTCCTGTGGAGCTGCTGCTGATCTGGAGTCCATCTTTATAGAAATCAGCTGTGAAGTCGGAGGAAGTTGTTTTGTTTCTGCAGCGCAGAGTCACAGCTTCTCCCTCCAACACAGGAACAGCAGGACTCTCCAGGATCACAGAACCAGCTGAATAACAGTGGATATAAATGTATTATTAAAACTTGTGTTTGATTATGACAGCATGTTACTGTCTTAATGGAAACATACCAGTGACGCTGATGTTGATGCTGTTGCTTCTCTTCCCTCTTCCAGTCTCACACCAGTACTCTCCACTCTCATCTACATAAAGAGTTCTTATAGTGCAGGAGGATCCTGTTGCTGTTTTCACATAACTGCTACATGATTTATATTTTCCTTTTGCGTTTCGTACAATATTAAAGTGAGAGACACGCTCACAGTGAAACGTTACCGACTCATATTCGAAGAACTGTGATCTGTTTGGAACGACATGAAGAGAAACGGCATCTGAGACAAAGAAAAGGAGAAAAATTCACTTCAGAATTTGATTGTTGAAAAACCAAGAATGAAAAAACAACAGAGCAAAATAACAGAAATCATGGATACAATTCCATCAAACATCAAAGAGGAATGAACACATTTTCCCACTTCCTCCTTTTTCTAAATCATCTCCTTCTTCATCACAACATTGTAATTAATGGTTACATCAGTGAGCAGGTAGCTGGGACTCACCAGCTTTCTGATCATGTGCACACAGCAGGATCATCACAGCCGTCACTGAAGAGACAATTAAAGAGCCGCACTTTACAAAGATCCTTTAGTAGCATCGTTATAACTGTTGACTCCTACAGCTGCTAGCAAAAAAGCTTCCTCTACATGAAATCATTAAAATGCTTTAAATATTTGAACCACATCAACAAACTCTTTATAGTTTAGGTTTAATATGGAGGTGAGGCAGTACTCACACATGCTGACACAGAGAGCTGTGAACTCCATGATGTCTTACTGCAGACTGAAGTGTGGACACTGTGAGCAGGGCTTGTCTTCCTGTGTGACTTCCTTTTGCTAAAATAGAAATATTTTTACAAGTCAGTGCAATTTAATGATATGTAGCCATCTAATTTTATAGAAGTAGTTTGAGAGCAGCCGAGTTATCTTGGGGTCAAGTTACGGCTCAGAGTTTCAGTTCAGTGTCAGTTGGTGGAACAAGGAACTACTTCAGACTGATGATGTGTTTGATGCAACTTGTACAAACAGAAGACAAACTTTTTAAGTTTCAGAACATGCAGGAACACTTTCAAACACATTCCAATTAAACACATGTTGTATGTGCTTGTGGTAGGTTTGTGGTGAGCTTCATTAAAGTACCTTTTGGATCAATGCAACATAATTGTGGTGCATATTTCCATATTATTGCATAAATTATTTTATCCATTCATTCATTTATTGTGTCATTGGTGTTTAATGGGCATAAGCCCAACACATTCAGATTAATGAAAAGGTGTCTGCTATGGTTTCTGACCAGTTTGAGCCTATAAATCAACATTTTGTCTTTTACTTTGTTTCAAGACCAAAACAGCTCTCCTGCATTTCCAGTACTGGAGCTGAGATCTTCATAGCAGTTAAACCAGGGCCAGATTTGATCCTGTGAAAGTGTCAGAGTGCCAACAGTCCCTGATGACCTTATTTTAAATAACAGATATTCTGTGATTTACAGAATCCTGCAAGTGACCTGGGATGGTTTTGTGAGATTTTGCAAAAGTGCCTCTTTTTTTTTTTTTTTGCTCCCATGTTTTTTTTTTTTTCCATGTCCCTTGCAGGGTTCCGTAGTTATTTAAGACTTTCATTTCCATGCAGCAAACAAACATGAAGTAACTAAATGTGAGTATTCAGAGGAACACATCAGAGTATAAAAGATCTCTGAATATCCAGCAGAACATACAAAATACAACTCTGTATTTCTGATAACAGCAACAGGTCAGCTGATGATACCAATGTGAAGGACACACAGGTACACGGTGGGAGTCACAGTCTTGATCTCAAGTGGAGCCATGTGGAGCCAAAAAAGCGGAACATTTTCTTTGCAATTGTTCATCTCTGTAAACCTGATCTTATCCAGCTGCAGGTATTTCTGATGTTTGTTTGTGTTTTTAATGTCTCTGCTTATATTGTTAAATAGACTTTATAGATCTGTGTTGTTATAGTTGTTGCAACCTCTGCTGCCCCCGTGCCCCATCACTCTGGAAAAATTTATTTTTAATGTCAATGAGAGTTTTTCCCCTGATAATTGAAAAATCTATAAAAATCACTGCCAAAAAGTGATTGTAGCTTCTAACCTATGACAGGAGTGTTTGTACTCACTCAAAATGAGTTGAAATCATTCATGAGTGATATCTTTGACAGATTATAGGTCAACAAGTCATTTACAACACTTCAAAAACAGCCAGTCATTTTTTGGCAAATATCAAAAATCAGTATTTGCCACGACAACGCTAAAAATGTACGAGAGAGAGAGAGAGAGAGAGAGAGAGAGAGAGAGATGCTAGTGTCAGCTTCACGCTGAAGCCGAATCAGCTCCAGCTATGTTATCTATGAGTGGGGGAGGGGTTAGTGGTGTGTGGGGATTTTTCATTAGCTGTCATTTATAATCATCAAAATTAAAAGAAATTAATATTTGAAATCTATCAGTCTGTGTGTAATGAATGAATATACAAGTTTCCCTTTTTGAATGGAACTAAATCAACTTTTTCGTGATATTCAAATTTTATGACCAGCACCTGTACTTCTAGAGGATCAGAACAACTGGATCAATAAATCACACTTGCAAAGTGAACACTAACAAATGCAACACTGCTGTTAGCTGAAGCTCCCTGAAAAGCCTTCAGCTGATCCAAAATGCTGCAGCTAGAGTACTGACAGGGACTAGAAAGAGAGAGCAGATTTCTCCCATATTGGCTTCTCTTCATTGGCTCCCTGTTAAATCTAGAATAGAATTTAAAATCCTTCTCCTCACCTACAAGGTCTTGAGTAATCAGGCCCCATCTTAAAGAATCTGCTTAACAGATTTACTGTCTGTCTGTTATGTTATGTACAGTCTATGAGAGTTCACATGTGATAACACTGCTTCCAATGAATACACTGAATTTAAACTGAAAGAACAGCAACACTCAGACGGACAGTTTGTGGATGCAAATGTCTGACATCAGGTCAGTCAGGAAACACCGTCTGTTTGCTTTTTTAATCCACATTAACTTTATAACACGTGTATGACACTATAACAGCAGATTGTGACCATTTAACAAACCCTAACAGCAACATTTACAGCAAATATCTTTTAATAGAGGTCTGCTCAACAGATTTATTGGCAAAAGTTATTAAATGTAGGTTCCCTGACACTCTTTATACACATAAGTACACAACACTTTGAAAACCTTTGCAGTAAAGCTGGCACGTGGTCACTTACGGCTAACTCTGCCCCCTGCAGTGCATCATACAGCATTACACCATTGTTCTTCATTAGCAGAAACAGTTACACACAGTGTGACAGTAAGTTTAAAAGGCTGAAATTGAAGCATTTTACTGCCATTAAAACCTATAAATCACACAAGAGTTTTTTTTTTTTTTTAATTAATATTATTTCAGTCACTGAATATGCAAACAGAACAAGTCTTGATAGATGGGCAACAGACTTCAGTGCAGAGTACAGTAAGTCACAGGTCACGTGTTTGTCCATGAACAAACCACAGAGTCACTGTGGTGACTTGGTAGATGCTTCTTACTGGTGTTCAAAATGCAAACTGGGAGCAGAAAAAAAATATGATTTGTTTATACATCACATCAATTCTAAGATGTTCCCTTCTTGACAAAGTAACAGCACATGTTGCAGCTGCTTCTAGAAACTTAGAAATACAGCAAAAAGAAAAGAAAAAAGAAAAAGAATCAATGAACTGTCAAGCAAGCAGATGAAGCATGATGATGATGATGACGATGACGATGATGATGGTACTTATGATGAAGTAAATATGACAGTGGGGACCTCTGGGGGACCGTCAGTGCCGGTGCCAGTATTTGAACCTTTTCAGTGGTTTAGCTCCGGCCCTGCAAGCTAGCTGGTCTCGAACCAAGAACACGTGACAAAAGCGGCAGAAGGGCGTGACTCTGCCATCTCAACATACAGTTTTCTACCATATTACATGTGTATTACATGAGAAAAGCGAAGCGATTTTCACGGCTGTGAATTACGTTGGGCTCTAAGGCTGAACTTGCTGCTTTGTATCAGTTCATATCACAGATAAAAGGACACAAAGTGCGTACTTGTCGTCTTACTCTAATCGCTGTCTGTGTTTACCTCTGTGCTGCACACAGATGCTGCAGTAGTTTGGTTTGGACCGTAAAACATCTTTGCAGCACAAGAAAGGGGAGCGTGTTCTCCCACGTTTGTGTGCTTCAGCTTCCGTGTCCGGACGAGGACCCGCCCACACTCACACGTAAAGGAGCAGTTCACAGAAACGCGGGCCTGTTCTTAAGCGTTTCGCCGGTTCATTGGGAACAGCACGAGCACTGGCACGTGAACCGGCTCCTCGGTGGTGGAAAAGTAGCAACTGAGACTCTGTGTGGGAAGCACAGATGATAGACAATGATAACTTAGTAAAACAGGCTGTGCTCACCTTGGTCAATTGTTTATTACTGAATCACCTTCAAACATGTTTCATTTACAAATTTGAGCCCATGTGACTTCAACATGCAGTCACTCTACTGGAAAACTTCCCAAAAGACCGCCATGTCAAAATACCCAACTAATGAACAACTAAATAAACATATTTCAGCCTGGTGCAAAAACACTGTTCCACTCTCTGTAGCTTGTTTTCGGAAATCTGAGATAAATTGATCGACACAAACAGATTGTCTTTGTGAGGACTGAGTTTGCCTTTGCAAAGGGCTCAAACAAAACTGTAGAGCACAGCAGCAGCAGCAGTCTGCAGGGTATTCAACAAAGAAGAACAACACACAGAATAATTTACAGGAATCAGTTATCGGCCCACCAGGGTCACAGAATGCAACCAGAGCAATCCACACAAAAGATAACTTGTTTATACGGGTGCAAGAAGACGTAACATGATACTATCATGTTCTGCTAATGAAGAACAATGGTGTAATGGTGTAATGATGTTATCACTATCATCTGTTTAGCCATAAGAGCAAAAAAACTAAATACAGAGAAGGTCAAAGTCTTAATGATTTCCATCAGTTTCCCCCTTTTGATCATTTATGGATCACACAAAGATTTAAAAATATGGCACAAACATCAGAGCTAAAAAATTCTGCCAGGTTCAATCAAGGTCATCACTGAGTGTCATACAGAAAGCATATACCTGTTTTTGCAGGACACAGACACCCCTGGATGTATAGCAAGCAATAAGGAGAATTATGATTAAAATTATGCATCAATTTTACTCTGAACTGTCAGATTCTTCATCAAAATCAAAATGAGGTGAAATCCAATCAGTGACCCATCACTCAGGCTGTCACTTAGAGTCAGACAGGCTGATCAATCAACCTCATCACCACCAACCTAAAACATGGTGCTACACAACAGAGAAAAACAGCCCTAATCATGAGCACAGTCAGCACTGGAGCACATTATTACAGGTAGAGGACAACCATAAAATCCAACACCGCCTGAAGCAGCCGAGAGTTGATCTAAACTCTTATTTTGCAGCACCATCAGCTCAGTGTGAGCTGAGGTCATAATGAACTGTGAGGTATTCATGAACTGCACAAGTGCTGTACATTTGTGTTTTGATCAGAACAAGTGTGTGATCAGGCCTTTATTTCTACACTGCTTCTCAAACTTACTGTCTAGAGATACCACCATAGAGATGTGTGAGGCACAGTGTAGAGAGTCAGGCTGCATGTGTGTGTGTTGTGTACCAGCTGTAGTCTCCACTGAGAAGAACATAAAAACTCATCAGGGCCAAAAATGTGTCTGGATCAAATCCTTCAGTTTTAATCACTTTTAGGCTCTCAGATGATAAAATGAATCCACCTCCATAAATAAAATTGCCATTTGTTTATGGAGGTGCAGGAAATTCCCCACCTTTTACTACAGATAAGGAAAGTAATCAGATCATCCTGAGACATTTTCCAAAACACATCTGCACTCAACACATGTGCCCACAGAGGGACTATAACTTTCTTCAAGACAGGAAATAGTTTGTGTCACAGTTGTGTGCATAAGTATGCTGTCGTGTATGCTGTAGCTATCGTACCTTCAACCTCAGGCAGCAGTTATGACCACACGTTTCTCTGAATGCTGAAAAAAATTTCATTTACGCAAACAGGCTGACTTTGAGAAAATTTATTTTGCCTTTGCAAAGTGGTCAAAAAAAAGAAGAGAGCGCAGTCTGTGAGGTATCTGACAAAGAATAATAACAAACATAGAATCACTTATAGATTATCTTCCTGCCACGGTCACAGATACAGTCAGAACATTCTTGCAAAAGATAACTTACACTGATGAGTGTATGAAGACATAACATGATAGTATGGAGCTTTCTGTCTCGCCATAAGAACCAAAAGAAGAAAATACAGAACAGGTCAAAGTCCTAACTGCTTTCTTATTAACAAATACAATCACAAACAAAAATAGTAACATGAAGAACTCTTCATAACTGAATCATCTACATGGACCTTTCCTCCATTTGCACTGAAGCAGAAATGATGAAAAGAAACTAGTGAAAAAAAGGCGGAGGGGGCACATTTCATTTCACTACGTTTCAGTAACTCCTCCATGTTCTCGCCACACTCACCTGTCACCTCCTTTCTGAAGAGGATCTTGCAGATCATGAGGCAGGTGTTCCATTACAGGTCGCCATATTCATTCATAAAATCAGCATCATTGTTCCTTAACTTTGCACTAAGCCTCTCTAGTGGTAATATATTCATACCACTGAGTTAATGTAGGAGGCTGTTCATTGATCCCACTTAAAATGCACATTTATGGGCAAAAAATAGCAGTTTATTTAATAATACTGATCTGTTTTTATCCATAATTTTATTTACAGGTGACAAACCCAATAGAAACTGTCCTGAATCTTTACAATCTCACTCTTTAAAATTGTATCCACTGCCTTAGTTATACACCACCAGAGTTTTGATACTTTGATATAGTTCTTCCCTCCTTTGTAATAACTATAAATCCATTCATAAATGAGTCAGCTATGACAAGCTCAGTTGTGATGCATAATATCAGGGAAAGAAAGGCCTTTGTCTTTAGGTAATTTTGATCAATTTTGTTCAATTTCTCTGACCAGTTTCTTAGTTATATAAATAGGTAACATCTGAATAGGGAAGAGGAGACAAGGCAGAATATTCATTTTAAAAAAACTAGCTGCTGCTTACTGACTCACAGATCATGTGTTTTCAAAGCAGAGTTGCTGTTGTTGTAGTCAACACACTGAATGAGCCACCAAAGGCAACATGTAAGCATCAAAATGTAAGCATCCGTTGTTTCTGTAGGGCCCCGAAATACGACCTATATTTACATTTCCAAATGACCGCGCCTACCTCCGGCTTCGCGTGGCGTATGGACATGTTCTTGGGTAATGTTAGCGTGGCTCGGAGAATAGCATAGTAATTTATCAATTGGAAGGTTGATGGTTCGAGCCCAGGCTGTCAAACTATCCCACGGCAAAATAATGACTTCCGTACATGAATGACGAAATCGATACTTACGTCTTCTTTTGGGGTCTGTCGCACAAAACCGAACACATTTTTTAACGCACTTCCATCGACGACCACTAGATATCGTTTTTCCCCTTCCAAAACGTAAATATTCGTAAACGTAAACGACCAATACCTACGTTTTCACTCTGAGGACAGGCTGACCAAAGGCCACGTGAATGTTTAATGAGAAACACTGAAAATGTCCCCAATATAACACTTCTTTAAAAGAAAAAAGAAAATTAGAGGACTACGTAATTTCCATCCATCCATCCATTTATTTGAAATAATGAAGTTACTGTTATATACTATTCAACTGTAGAAGTAACAGATTGATTATCTTTTGTGCTAAACTTACCGTTAAACCATTAAAAGCAGATCATTTTTAATGCTGCCACAGGTAATATTTACTTCTGATGAATCAAAATGCTCGTAAGACAGATGTTTACGGTTGCTGAAAACCACAAAAAAAAAAAAAAAAAAAGGACTACTGTGAGACCGGCCATTTTCATCTGTCACATTTCTGAGAAACAGGAAATGAAGCAGCCACAGACGGGCACAAAACCATCCAAGCAAATCATAAAGACAACTCAAGATTTCTGGCTTGAAGTGAATCTAGATAGACATTGTGAATCTGGCTGACAGTGATCTCTCTCTCTTTCTCACTAACACTACAACAAATTGAACAGATTCATGGCAGCCTACTGAGTTTTGCTGTGTGTTTCTTGCAGTTGATGCATGTATCCTGTGTCTTCTTGTCCATCTTGAATCGACACACATTGCATCACTTCCTCTGTTTTCTTCTCTTTGTTCTTTTACTTCGCACTGATTGCATCATGTTGCTACATGGGGAGACTCAGATTTAAACACACTGCAAACATACGGAAATTTCTCTGTTTCAACACAACAAATGACTCTGTCAGTGACATCACGCTGAGTCCTTCACTGAGACCATGAATAAGAATGTTTTCCTTCAGTGCAAGTTGAGTCTATAAATGTGTGCTGAAGGTTTATCTAGTACAGCTCCAGTAGATCCCAACAGTCTAGAATGCAGGGAAATTTCAGTCTTTATGTCATCAGGTATCCCCCCCCCCAGGTCGGTATTCAGGATTTCTACAGTGAACATGGTGTTATGGTAGTGACTGGGTCAGTACAGATTTGATGTAGCACCCTCTTGTGGACAAGGGGGGAAAATGTTGAAATGTTAAATAAAGAGAGGTCGTCATGATTGACAGAGCTGTCCGAGTCCATTCTGTATAAGTGCATTATAGAGTAATAACTAACAAAACACATGGATCCTTACACTTTACAAGTTTACTTGTAGCAGACTGCCACATGATGTAAATACACAGTGGAATAAGAAATGACAATGTCACCTCACTGTCAATGTCAGCTCATTTTCTTTGAGTTACCTGAACAGCTGCTGCAGCATGAAACAAGACACATTGACTCAGTCTGTGCACGTGACTGCACTTCACATGCTTATTATCAGTATTTGCAGCTATATTTCACTGCTTATCACAAAATTGTTGCATCTGTTTTGAAAAAAGTAATGCAGCACTTTCAGATTAGTGGTCGATCACAGAGAGTCTGCTGTTCAGGAGCAAAGAGCTGCAGCAGCTCTCAGCAGAGTTCATGCACATGCAAAAAGACACCAGATAGAACAAAATGGTTTAAACTCAACAGGCAGACGCTTTTGGTAACATTTGAACTTTATATGTACTCATAACCATGCAGTTCTGATAGCCAGCTGTATCTGACTGAATACATACAAGATATGACAGTTTATAGACATGAACGTTAAACTCAGCTAACAATGTACAGCTGGTTCCATCACAGAAACAATATGTTGGTTACTTCTTTGTCTTCACTTTCATTCAGATGTGATCGTGTCTTCAGTCAGTTCTCTTTCTGCAACCTGTGAGACACACAGGAAGTAGAGAACAGAAATTAACACAATTTTAAATAAAGACAGATTTTTTTTCTTTGGTGCAGATTACATATCAATATTTACTTTACAGGCAACTCCTGGACAAGTATATATCATTCTTAACATGAAGGGTAAGTTTTCTTATTATAGCTTGCGTTTTACATTTACCACCTCTCACATTTTATCTGAATGTAACACATAAGACATCATTAATCACAGTTAGTCTCACCTTTGAGTTGAGCATCACCCTGGACTGAGGAGTAGTAAATGGCTGTAGAAAACAATATATCTTCATCTAATGGAGAGAGACAGTGGGAGTGAGAGGACTCATAACCAGTGATGATAATCTCTGTTTGCTATTCACTGTATTTATGAGGTGTAATGGGAAACTCTAAAAAATCAGATTTTTCAGAGGTGAATCAGAAAATGAATGTCACTCCTACATCAGCCCATTATGTAAGGCACTGGTAACAGGACACTAAAAATATGATTTGTGATTTTATTAACCTCATCAGTAATTAATCATCAGAAGCTATGCTGCACTTTTTATTTTCATCCATCCATCCATCCATTTGCTTCCGCTTATCCTGTTCAGGGTCGCGGGGGGGCTGGAGCCTATCCCAGCTGTCATAGGGCGAGAGTTTTATTTACCCTTTTAACCCTTGTTGTGTAAGTCCACTGCAGCAGTTTCAGTAGTAAAAGTCTAAACTGAATCTTTCGTCGTTGTTTCAGATGCAGTTTCTCTGAGTATCATTCCAAAGAGATCACAGGGTTAAAACTTTCCTTTTTGATCAAGCTTATAGTTAGGGCTGGATCAGGCGACCCTGAACCATCCCTTAGTTATGCTGCTATAGGCCTAGGCTGCTGGGGGATTCCCACAATAGACTGTTTCTTTTCATTCACCTTATTTACTTTGTTTATAGTCCACTCTGCATTTAATCATTAATTGTTATTAATCTCTGACTCTCTTCCACAGCATGTCTTTTCTCTCCCCTCAGCCCAACCGCTCACAGCAGATGACTGCCCCTCCCTGAGCCTGGTTCTGCTGGAGGTTTCTTCCTGTTAAAAGGGAGTTTTTCCTTCCCACTGTCGCCAAGTGCTGCTCATAGGGGGTCGTTTTGACTGTTGGGTTTTCTCTGTATTATTGTAGGGTCTTTACCCACAATACAAAGCGCCTTGGGGCAACTGTTTGTTGGGTTTTGGCGCTATATAAATAAAATTGAATTGAACTAATATGTTTCTAACATGGTGTTTTATCTGTTTTTTTTTTTTTTTCTTATATTGTGTTTTAATTATTGTACAGCGCTTTGTGACTTTCTGTCAGTGAAATGCGCTATATAAATAAACTTTACTTAATTACTTACAACAATCAGTCTGTCACCTGAATCCTGTTGCTTCTATGTGAGAAGGTGATGCATTGGCTTATGGTATGTTGCAAATTTCATTAGGGCTGCAATTATCGCTAATTTTAGTAATCGAGTTTTCTGTAAATTATTCCATCAATTACCCGAGTAACTGGATAAGAAATACTTTTTTCGTATTTGCGGTTCATCTGCGTATTTTAACTTCTGTACTGCAGTTTTTCTCTGTGTGAAACAAACAGGGTGGATGGAGCAGCTACAAAGTTCTCTTTTCTTCACTTACTGATCAGGTGGTTGATGAAGGACCTCGAGCTGTTTCCCAGTAAAGGTTTAATGGTGATTACAGGGAAAAAAAGCTTGTTTTGGACTCTAGAAAAACACTTCCTTTTGTTCTATCTGAGGTCATCATCTGGTACCGGCTCCACCTCTTTGCGCTTGTGCAGACGGACTGCACATAAAACAGTGTTGGGACATATTTTTTTACTGCTTTCATCTATCATCTATACTTTCCCTACTGCAAGCAGAGGCCCATTCAATATTTCGCACTGGCAGTAACCACCCATTCATTGCGTCATATACTGGGCGGGACTTTCCACACCCACAGCAGTGGGTCATCCATCATTTCATACTATGTACTGTGAGGGCCACTCATCCACTGCTAGGAAGGACCCATCAATTATCTCAATACTTTACGCTACTTTCCCCATTGCTAACTACTGGTATTGCTCCCATGGACCTCTAATGAGTCACTGTTACTTTCATCTATCATCATATATACACAGGAATATATCTACTTTTATTATTCACTTATGTTATTTGTACTGTCACTATTTTTATTTTTATTACTTGTGCTGAGAATATTTTTTTTTTATTCTATTTGGCCTTCAGACTGGTGCATGGAGTAACTAATTTCATATTTTAGGTACCAGGCACCACTTTTATGGCCTGTCTAAAATACGAGACAGGTACATTATGACAGGTACATTCCTAAAATGGAGTTCTGTAGGCCCCCCACCCTCGTGTTCTTGTGGCCAAAAGGGGGGAGAGAAAAAACTTGCCTGTGTGGGATGATACTAGGGGTGTTATCTCAGCAGATGCTTAAAGGAAAGAGGATTCATCATGGGGGCATCTGTCTTAACTGTCATAAACCAAAAGGTACCCCTGTGATGTGTACGCCTTAAACATGTGACTTTAGAGTGGGCGTAGTTTAACCAAAAGATTCAGGTTTCATGGGTTAAGACTTTATGTATACTAGGAGGGGTCAAAGGCAAGTGAGCAGTTACCATCTTTAAGATATAAACAGTGACCCGCTCTTTGTCTGGGATCTCTTCTGAATTCTTTTTTCTGGCTTTTCTCTTTTCTGTCCTCTTTTTCTTCCTGTTTCTGTATCTTTCTCTTTCTCTGTCTCTCTTCTCTTCTCTCCTCTCATCTCTTCTGTGTGTATCTTTGTCTCGACTATGTTACTGTCTGTATCTTGGCTTTTGTTGGTGTTCTGTGTAATTAATATGTCTAATAAACAGCCTGCACTGGAACCTGCTCGTCCCAGTGAGTTTTTTGGTATTTTGGGTTTAATTGAGTTTGAATCTTTGGCCAAAAGGAACATGGAGACTCAAAGGAAATGTCACCGACAACAGCTGACTGCTGTTGTTGTGTTATCAGTGTTTATCTTGAAAAACTGGGGGCTGCGTGAGCGTAATCTTGTAAAGCTTTATATTCACAAGCATTCTCCTAAATACGTTTCTACTGCAGGTCTACATTTAGTCACTAATCAGGGGTTAAAGTATCAAAAATATTTTGATGGGGAATGGGTCTTTCCAGGACCGGACAATCGCTAGTGCTAATGCTGGGAGCTGAAGTAGAGAAAAAAATAAAAGCTGAAATTCTCAGCACAGCAAGTACAACACAAACATGGTAGCAAACTGTGGAGGTGTGGAAAAACATGTCAGCAATTATACTCTCAGTGTTAAAAGGAATCCATCCCAGTGACAGAGAAGTTTTTTAGAATCTGAGGGGTTGTTTTCTAACTCCTGATCCCCACTCCAGTCCAGTAGGTGGCAGCTCTAAGCTGTTTTGGTCAACCGCAAACCCACAAGAAGAAGACAACAACGGAGAACTGTAATGCAGATAATGTGGGCAAAATGCTATTTAATGGATCATACTGCATTTTTTATTCCTTCTCGATATTCGATCCAGTAATTCAGGTCAGGATCGGACCAATACCGATACTGAATATCGGATCGGCGCATCCCTAATTTAAACCCAATGAAAGCAAATGTTTCAATGACATTATAAACATTTATAATTCCAATGCTTTTAAAATGCATCATTGTTTCAAAAAAGTTTGTTCAAGAATAAAAGTGACTGTGTTGAGTTTAAAATTGATTTTGAAACTGAGTGCATATCTTAAGGTGACCTTTATGTCACATGTGACCATTCTGAGCTGCACGAGGAAACTCAACCCTCACATTTGATGCAGTGCATGTCTAAAAGAGCTGCTTCAGGCTTGTGTTCTGTGGTTTTTATTTCAGTCATGAGTTTGAGAAGCTCAAATTATCACTAGCATCTACACATTTATAAATAACACACTGAACAAAGATTCAGGTGATCCATTCTTTCTTAATTTTTGTGAGTACTTTTGTGTTACTGTCATAGAAAAACTGCTCTGCAACATACCTTTCTTTTTACTGATTGTTCGCACAGAAGCTGTCGGGTCGTGGTTGCGGCTCTCTCCCGCTGCCCCTCTTACCAGGCGGAAGTGAGACCAATGGAATCAAGTGCACCTTGATAGTAACTTCACACTTCACAAAAACTCACTGGAGATGAGCAGGATTTGTTTCCAGAATTTATTGAAGCACAAAGTTAAACAAAGTACAAGCAAGCAAAAAACCTCCCGAGAGTGAGTGCCGTGGAGCCGTTGCAAGGGTGGTGGAGGAAGAGCAGAAAAGTAGACGTCCAGAGTTTAACAGAGTATAAAAAGCACAGAAGCCCTCTCGGGAGTGAGAGCCTTGGAGCCGCTGCAAAAGGGGAGAGAGGAAGAGCAAAGAAGAGCCTTCCCTCCCAACTTTACCAAGGCCATTTATAGCCCAATCTCACACCTCCCCCTGCTGTTATCAGGACCAGAGGGCATAGTAGCATGCTCCTCATGCAACCGTTCCATGACTTGGTCTCTGGGGCTCTCATGACAAACAACTTTCCCATGGGAAAATACCTCCCACCTGGGCACTGCCCCTCCCTTCTATCCATATTTTCACATTACTTGAATCACTTTTGGGACGGTCTTATCTCGATTCACACATTTACTTCCTGGGCTTCATTACAGAAGCCCAGGTGCGACTCCAGCCCCCCTTTCCAAGACACACTCCCCTCTACTTGACCTTCCCTCTGGCGATGCTGTGTCAAAAGTGCACTGTGTACAAAGGTGAACCGCTGAGTGCAGTACTACTAGTGGAAAAAAACCAGGCTGGGCAGAGTCACCCTCAGTCCTTTTCCTATAGCATGCAGTGCTCCAGTGTGTGAGTGACAATATAGGTGGCAAATAATACATAATGTGACCATTAATTCAGATTAATATAGGTACTAATAAATGATATATTAAAATACCAATATCAGATGATAAAAATATCCCAACAAAGCATAAGTCACTGTGTTGGCCTCTATGGACAAAATGAGAAAAATATTAAAGCAGGCAAAGATTAAGTATTTCTCATAAACATCTGTGTTCTGACCTGTTGGATCCTCGGCTGATCCTGAACCCTCTCCCTCTGACTGACAGAGCAATGCTGCACCTGAGAACGAAAGAAAAAAACAAGAGCGATGTTTTTCAAAGATTACTGACCAAATGCAATTAATTAGCACATTTTCCATCTAGCAGTAATTAAGGTGCAGTGACTCCAGGTTACACCTGTCATACACTTTTGCTTTAACAGGCCATACTGTGAGTGTGCAGTACAACAAAACAGAAGGAATGAATCTGAAGTTACTGCATGCATGAAATATATTTATTTTCTTTACCTTGGACCCAGCACCCTTTGCCAAAGTGATAGAGTCCCACTGCTGCCATCAACAGAGCGCTCAATAAAATGGTGGCAATGATCCAAGGGGTGGCTGCAGAGGATGGACGGCTCTCCTCTGTGTGAACGTCTGGATCAGTTTCTGAGTCTAAACGAAGATTTCAAAAGACAGAAAGATTGAATTGAGAAACTGTACAAATGTTCATGTCAGCTTCTTCATACTGACTCATTTAAAGTGTTGCAAACTGGAAATTTCAGCTTTTCAAAACTCCAATCTTCAACAGCTTTGCTTAAAAAGAGTGTCAGTATGATTCATGTCTCACCTGTGACTTTCAGCCAGCTCTCTGGTGATTCTCCAGCTCCTGAGATGCTGCACTTGTAAAGTCCTTCATCAGACTTGGAAACTCTGTAGATGTTCATGTTTCCTTTGGAGCTTCTGTGGATGTGACGTCCATCTTTATAGAAATGAGCTGTGAGGTTGGAGGAAGCGATTTTGTTTCTGCAGTGAAGAGTCACAGTTTGTCCCTCAATCACAGGGACAGCAGGAACCTCCAGGATCACAGAACCATCTGAAACAACACACATTTGATATGTATGTCATATTACATTTAATTAAAATGAATCAGAAAATATTGTAGTCTTGCTCCAAACATACTAATGACAGAGATGTTGATAATGTTGCTTCTCTTCCCTCCTTCAGTGTCACTCCAGTACTCTCCACTGTCTTCTGTATAAACATTGTTGATGCTGCAGGATGATCATGTTGGTGTTTTCTTATTAGTGTTGTTGCATGATTCTAATTTCCCTTTGACTTTATGCACAATTTGACAATAATCGACTCCTTCACAGTAAAATGTTACTGATTCATATTCAAAGAACTGCGATCTGTTTGGAGCGATACTCAGAGAACCTGCATCTGAAACAAAGAAGAAAGATTCAGTTTAGACTTTTACTGCTGAAACTGCTGCAGTGAACTTAAACCATGAAGGAATAAAAGGGTCAATAAAACAAAGAAAAGATCATCATAACTGCTGTTAACTCACCAGCTAACTGCTCCTGTGCACCCAGCAGGACCACGATGGCCATCACTGAAGACACAGAACAGAGCTACAGATTTACTGTACTAGGACACTTGCTGACTCTTACAGCAATTAGTAAAGTATTATCATATCACATCTCATAACTAGGCTTGACAATGTCCAGAAGTTAAACTTCCTTTCTTTTCTATGGTAATGTAGAAACAGAGGAAATACTCACACAGTCTGAGGCACCGAGCTCTGACATCCATGATGTCTTGCAGCTGCATCAAGTCTGCAGCGTAACCTGAAGCATAAAAACGATGAAGAGGGTGTCCTCCTGCTGCCAAAATAATTTTAATATCACTTCAGTGCAATTCAATCATCTAGTTTTACAAAAGTACTTTTGAGAGAGGCTGAGCTGCTTTAGTGTCGAGCCTCAGTGTTTGAGTTCAGTGGGTGGAACAAGGAAGCAGTTCAGACTAATGTTGTGTTTGATGCAACTTTGTAGATGGTTCAAGTTTCCTGTGCTCGTATCCTCAGTTCGGTCAACGTTCCTGCAACATGTCACAAAAGTATTGAAATTTCAAACCTTTCTGAGGCGAATTCAGGAAACCATCAAAGTCACTGAACCTATTTTCAGTCTCAAGACAGAAAGAAGTTGTAGTGTGATCGCACTTTAGAACATTTAATATTTTTGTCACTGAAGAGAAGACAAAGTTTTGCTGTGTGTGCACTGCATGGTGTATGTGGCATCTGTCTTTCACTGAGAGAGAGATGCCACATACAAAGGCTTGAGGAGAAAGCGGGAGATTGTGTAGGGAATGTTAAAAAAAATGGTAATGATAACACATACTGAATATCTTAATCTCATTACAAATAAGAAGAAGGTTGATAAGAGAAAATGTTCCTCAGTGTGTGTCTCCTTGTGTTGTATCTAGTCTGTCTCCGTTTCCTCGTTGTCACACTTCCTGCTTTATTTTCCCACCCTCTTGTTCTTTATGTGTTGAGTTTAGTTTTGCTTTCTTTGCCTCATTAGTGTAATTTTGTTCGTTCCCTCTGCGTATATATATTGTTTTTCTTCTCGTTGTTGTGGCTGTGTCTTATCTAGATGCTCAAAAAAAAAAAAAGGAGGCTACAGCATTTAAATGATGCTCATTTGGTAGTAAGAGGCCCAAAGTGTATGAGGACCCCCCCCCCCAGCATCTGTGGTGACATTTGTCTGTGTAGCTGGAGTGAACGCTGTTATGTTAGAATTCTATATGACATTAAATGCACCAAATAAATAATTAAATAAAAATGTGTTTGCATGTGTGATCTATGGAACATTTGAAACTTATGAGTTTTACTAAAAATTGACCAGATTGCTGATTGAAACAAGAGGCTTACAGCTCCTCCTCTGAATACCTCAAAATGAAATATGATGACACGTTAATTTGTCATTAAAGAAATATTTCAGCACCAAAATACAGCCTTGCATGTTTTTAAAAATTCACTGTTACCAGCACAGCTGTTTTTTTTTTCCTTTTGCTGTTTATGTTTTTTGGGGGTTTTTTGGGTTATATTTCCCAAGATGAAGTTCTAGTGCAAAAATAAATGTACCTCCTTTGAGAGATACTTGCAGTTCTTAAAGAATGCATCAATTTTTTACTTGCAGTGAGCATTTTATACATGTTTAACTTAAGCTTTATAATATAATATAAATCACTCAAATACAACCAATGCACGCTCCCCGTGAAAAAACAACCATCAAAGTCACTGATGGTTGTTGGAATTGCAGCAATTTCCAAAATTTGGAAATTGCTGCAATTTAATTTCAAGATTTACAAATTGAACTTTGTTTTTGGGCCACAGACAAACCAATTTAATCTCAAGTGGACTGATCCAATAAAATATTACATAATAACCAAGATGGAAAAAAACAGAATAAAAACTGTTTCATATCCCTGTTTTAGAGGATCTGCAGAACAGGGGTGTGTGTGTGTGTGTGTGTGTGTGTGTGTGTGTGTGTGTGTGTGTGTGTGCAACGGCAATAATGGTTCCTGTTTCACTTCAGTCCATCTCTGCACCATTCAGTCCATCGCCAGCACTGTTTTATTTATTATACTGTGAAGTCCAAAGTAGTGGCTGATAAAAGGCTTTTATAATTGTCACAGCAGTTATTAAAATACATAATAAAATCTTCATATCCTATCACACAGGTGTGCTCAGTAACCCCAAATGAACAAGTAGGCTGAGGAAGACCTCCACTGCTGATGACTTAAGAATTTTCCCTGTGATGAAGAATAGTACCAGTAGTAAATATGATGCTCTCCCGGTTGCTCCCCCATCCCCACCCCACCCCCCAACCACACCCCCAGATCAAGACTACTCCCCACCCCTTAGACCAACAACCACCCTCCACACCGACCAAGACCAACAACTACACCCCCCCCAAACCCTGACAACACCAACAGTAGCCCACCACTACCCCCACCTGTTGTATCAGGCCCCATCATGTCCGTCCTCGTGCGCGTGCTTATGGCTCCCATATGCACATTTGATCAGCCCAACCTATGGGGTTCTGGTTTTAGGTGTGATGGATATAAGGACCGTGCAATCATCAATCCTTCAACCACCAGCACAGCTGCATCTTCACCAACCTTTGAAACCAGTCAGTGACCATGGAGGCCTTCTCACAGCTGCCACGCAGAGAGCCTTTTGCAATCACCAGTGATATCATAGGTACGTTCACCAGATTACCAAGTTGACGGGCACCCCCACAAAAAGAGACATGAAGAGACAATACAAAAGCCATAGTGGGTACACGCACAATTAAATATAGTGATGGAAAACTCATGTTGTGGGTGGATTCTAGTGAGGGAGAGATTTGGGGTGTTGGAGGTGTGCACGCCATGTCCACGAAAAACTGGAAGCTGTTTCCTTCTGTAGTGTGTCCCAACCTGAATCAGACTGGTTTTCCTGATGTGTTATATGTGGCTCAGTGGATCAGTCTGACAGGGGGAGAGCTGTATAAGGTGGAGGCCGACCTCTACAAACACAACATTGATGATTTTGTTTTTTTGAGCATCTGTGATGACTGGGATAGTGTAAGTGCAACCAGAGGTGCTGAAAACTGGATGTTAAATCCATATCCTGTCACTATGGAAGAATGTGCAGCCTGGTTTAAGGACTTGTTTTTTATTCAGTGGGCAGAATGGAAACCTATGCAGTGCTTGTTTAGAGAGATCGACGATGCCATCAAGAGGGATAGACTCAACAACGCTTACAAGAGTATTAGAAAACGTCTTGTTTTTGATGATATCATGAGCGCTGAGAAGACTTCTATGCCTTCTCCCTTGTGCAGGCCAAAAATCATCAGACAGTCAGACTACTAGAAAATAACATTTGGTATTTGTGTATGTATGCATGACAATAAAATGTTGAATACATTAATAATAATAATAATAATAATAATAATAATAATAATAATAATAATAATAATAATAATAATAATAATAATAATAATAATAATAATAATAATTTTTCTATTACAGCCATCACTAAAATCAACCAGGAGATGGTTGGTTTTAGTGATGGCTAAAACCAACCATCATCATCCCCGCCGCCACCCCTCCTGACACACGTCCTTCATCACCTTCTTCATCTCAACAAATACCTGACGAGGATCTGACAGAGCACGGTGTGAAGGCTGATAAAGTCGCTACACTTGGCATTCTGGCTACGGCGCTGCCAAAGTACCATGAGGAGATATGCTATGGTTGTCAAGTCGATCATCCTAGCCAGATTAAACACACCTGTCTGTACGAGATGCCTGATTTCTTCTACGCCATCCGTTATGATGATGTGATTCAAAAGATTCTAGATTCTACCACAAACATGGTGCATCTGTTTTACAAGAAAAGAAATGTGACAGTTTCAGATGAGCAGTTGACCACAGTGTGTGTGTGTACAGACTGCAGCAGCTCTTTACTTGCAAACAGCATTCATGTATCTAAAAGCTTAAAGGAAAAACAAATAAAGCAAAACAAACAAAAAAACAGGGCACATGGAACTTTGTTCAAACCTTATTTGTACAAAATCACGTGGCTCTGGCAGCCAGCTGTATCTGACTGATTAGAGACAAGACATTACAGTTTATCCACATGTACAGTATAAAAATAATGAACGATAATTGTGGGTTACTTCTTTGCTTCAGTCTCTCAAATGTGATCATGTCTTCTATCAGCTCTCACTCTGCAAGCTGTAAGAAAAACAGGAAGTGCAGAACTAACAGCATTAACAAAAAAGGATATAAACAATTTGTTATGCTGCATATTAAACACCAATATTAATTTAATAGAGCAGTTCCTGAACAAGTATGAACATTTTTTAAATTAGTTGACTTCTTTTATTTAGTGAAAGTAAGGATTAAATCTACAGTAAGATGGGGCCTGATTATCTAAGACCTTGTAGGTGAGGAGAAGGATTTTAAATTCTGTTCTAGGTTTAATGAAGAGAAGCCAATATGGGAGAAATCTGCTCTCTCTTTCTAGTCCCTGTCAGAGTAATAACACACGATCAGAAACCCCTGCTGTAGGTTCACTGGCTTGTTACAGCATGTGTTTTACAGCTGGTGGGCATTCTATGATTTAGTTTTATGGATTTGAACCAGAGACCTACACACCGTGCTTCAGAAGTAACACACACATGCAAACAAAAGAACACGTAATCACAACAACACTGATTTTCCCAGAGTGAAGGGAAACCTCTTTAATCAGCATCTAAGGCAACTGACTTGGTCTCAGTGCAGGAGCTGTTATTGCTGCTGCAGCTTACCAACACTCTTCCTGAGAGTACTGCAGTTTATTTAAATGAGCTCTGGGTGTCCACTTTGCAACAGGATGCCACACTGACAGAGGCGCCTGCCCTGAGTCACCACATAAAAAAAGTGCAGCCTCTTCTCTGACTTTGATACACCTCTGTGAGCTAGTGAAACAGCACTTACACAAGTTCCCTTTGTGTTTCTTTTGCCACAAAGCTGTTCACAGTCATTAACTGTAAGAAAATAAAATGTAAGCAACAAGCATTGCCTTGGACTTGGCTTCACAAAAACAGTGAGTCATAGTTGTCAAACAATTGATGATGTGTGCAGTCAAAATCAGTCACACTTTGTGGATTAAATTCAATCCTGTTTAACTGTATTTATTTTTTGTGTATATAGTTCCCAGCAGTCACTTTAAAGCACTTTGCATTGCCTGCCTTACCCAGCACTTCCTGCAGCAAGGTGAAAAATCTATTATACCTATTATAGAGAGAATCCTAATGATCAGGTGATCAGAATGATGGCTAAACACCACTCTAATGTGAGCAGGCTGAGCACCTCTGAGCTGCCCTCTGTTTGCCCCTTTTCTGGCCTTTCTGATGAGCAGCAGGGTGATGCACTGAGTTTGCTTCAGTTTCCCACTTTGTTCTGTGACCCACTGCCTCGTACCATGACTATGTAGTCTTGGGGCTACAGTACGTAGACAATGCAGCTTCAGTACCACGGTAAAGAGTCAGGAGTGGTTTTGCTGACTTCACTTAGCAATTAGGCTGGGAGTACTTAAGGTCAGGGAGAAGAGAGCAGACTGCCAGTACCACTACTGTGCAATAACTGTCCACTCTTTACTATCTATTACATATTAGCTGAGCAACTAAAGCATCACTGCTTCCAGTCTTACCTACTGTATTGTAGAATAGAAGGGATCCTCTGCCACAAGGTGGTAGAGACCTGATGAAGATACACGAGTGCTGGTGGATCTTTCCAGGTCTGCTTCAACAACAGGTGGGATTAAATTGGTTGGTAGCCACAATTTCCACTTAATACATTATTACAAACTGGTTTACAATGTTTCTGATGTTGGTTAATCTCAGGACAGCATATTGCTTGAATGGCTGTAAGTCAAAATGAGTCTTACCTTCTATTTGAGTGTCACCCGGGCCTACGAGGGAGTAAATGGGTTTAGACGACAATCCATCGTCATCTAAGGGAGAGATACAGTAGGAGCGAAAGGGGGATTTCATCAGAGCAGCAACAATGATGAAAAACTGCATCTGCTTTTTTTTTAATCAGGCCTAGATTGACATTTTAGAAAATTCTACAGGAACAGGAGAGCTTTACAAACAGGAGAGAACTGCAGGTTCAACTTAAAGGTTATTCTGAACTCAGTACACATTTTACTAGATGCCATGTGTAACAGGTTTGAGCTGCAAACTCACAACCTTTACCATAGATACAGTACAGGTCTACAACTCATGTTTAGCGCTGTGGTTTTTAGTTGAAGCGCAAGTCCAGGAAGCTCATGCTGTCACCTACAGATTTATAAATAACACATCGAGTGAAGAGTCGGGCCAGACGTGACAAGCAGGCAAACAAGAAGTGGTGCAAGCAGTTACTTTTGACTTCATAAACAGGATTTTGTGCTAAACACTGTCATAGATTACATTTCTTTTTGAGTGGACTAAACAATAACTCATTTCCACTTAAACATTAAACATCAGAATACCTGTCTTCCTGTTTTTTGTTACAGCATCACATGTTTCATATCCTGCATCAGCTGCATTGGCCTCTATAAAGACAGTAAACAGAGAAAAACAGTGCTGAGGCAAAATAGACTGAACTTCTTTCTTTCACAATAATAACAAAAAAAAAAAAACAATATTTGAATGAATAAATATTACATCAAAGAAATGTACATGAACTTTTCCAAATATTTATGTCTGTTTCATGATCACTAACTAGACACTACTTCATGTTATATTAGAATAACAATCCTCAGTGGTCACATCCTTGTTTGGTTTTAAAGGAGTTTCATTGTTCCTGAAGAAAGGAGGAAGTGAGTTTAACGTAGCTGATGTTGATATTGGCACATGTTTGTGTTCTGACCTGTTTGATCAGCTGTTGATACTGAAGTTTGCATCTTCGCTGACAGACAGAGCAGTGCTGCAGAGGATGGAGGAAAATGAACTTCACCAATGAACAACAACAAAATAGATTTTTGGAGCATTAAACAACAAATAAACAAACAGCAATGTGCAAAAGTTTTGAGCCACTCTTTACTTCTTAATATCTGGGAAATGGTTGGAGCAATTTATTTAAAGATGTGCAAACCTGGAAATGCTGGCACTTCTATTTGAGAGTCAGAAACAGAGCCTGTAAGTCAGTATTTGGTATGACTGCATTAATTTTCAGCACAGTCTGAACTCTCTTGGGCAGCTTTCTTGTCATTATTTAAGCAGGCTTTAGGATAGTTCTCTCTGCTTCTTGAAGGAGCTCTTTTTTGTGTGTAGCTGCCTTTTGTTTCAGTCTAAGTCAAGACGATCCCACAGTGCCTCAATAATGTTGATTGTGTTCCACTGTGTGTTTTTCTATTCAAGCTTTTATTGCATTGGCAGTGTTATTATGTTATTTTCTGTACCTCTGTCCCAGTAGGCTTTGCCAAAATGATGCAGTCCCAAAACCACCAACACAGCACTCAATAAAGCAGTGACAATAATCCAGGGTGTGGCATCAGAGGGCCGGTGGCTTTCCTCTTCATTACTGCCTGAGTCAGCTACTAAATCTACTTTGGAAAAAAGGTAAAACATCACAATGTTAACTTTAGCTCCATCAAAGTGACCATTCAAAATGTCATAAATCAAACTAAAAGTTTCTAAGAGGCCCTAGAAAGGTTAGTACACCTGTTTCAGTTGCTTCAATCAGGGATTTAAGACTGCACTCTGGGAATTTCAGAGTATTTCAAAAAGTTACAGACAGTAAACTGCAGCTACAGCATACATCTATATCAAACAAATAGATACAACTTATTGTGAAAATTAGCTTTTCCTCACCTGTAACATTCAGCCAGCTCGCTGGTGATTCTCCAGCTCCTGAAATGTTGCATTTATAAAGTCCTTCATCAAGCTTGGAAGCTCTGTGGATGCTCATGTTTCCTGTGGAGCTGTTGCTGATGTGGAGTCCATCTTTATAGAAATCAGCTGTGAAGATGGAGGAAGTCGTTTTGTTTCTGCAGCGCAAAGTCACAGCTTCTCCCTCCAACACAGGAACAGCAGGACTCTCCAGGATCACAGAACCAGCTGAATAACAGTGGATATAAATGTATTATTAAAACTTGTGTTTGATTATGACAGCATGTTACTGTCTTAATGGAAACATACCAGTGACACTGATGTTGATGCTGTTGCTTCTCTTCCCTCTTCCAGTGTCACACCAGTACTCTCCACTCTCATCTACATAAAGAGTTCTTATAGTGCAGGAGGATCCTGTTGCTGTTTTCACATAACTGCTACATGATTTATATTTTCCTTTTGCGTTTCGTACAATATTAAAGTGAGAGACACGCTCACAGTGAAACGTTACCGACTCATATTCAAAGAACTGTGATCTGTTTGGAACGACATGAAGAGAAACGGCATCTGAGACAAAGAAAAGGAGAAAAATTCACTTCAGAATTTGATTGTTGAAAAACCAAGAATGAAAAAACAACAGAGCAAAAAAACAGAAATCATGGAAATAATTCCATCAAACATCCCAGAGGAATGAACACATTTTCCCACTTTCTACTTTTTCTAAATCATCTCTTTCTTCATCACAACATTGTAATTGATGGTTACATCAGTGAGCAGGTAGCTGGGACTCACCAGCTTTCTGATCATGTGCACACAGCAGGATCATCACAGCCGTCACTGAAGAGACAATTAAAGAGCCGCACTTTACAAAGATCCTTTAGTAGCATCGTTATAACTGTTGACTCCTACAGCTGCTAGCAAAAAAGCTTCCTCTACATGAAATCATTAAAATGCTTTAAATATTTGAACCACATCAACAAACTCTTTATAGTTTAGGTTTAATATGGAGGTGAGGCAGTACTCACACATGCTGACACAGAGAGCTCTGAACTCCATGATGTCTTACTGCAGACTGAAGTGTGGACACTGTGAGCAGGGCTTGTCTTCCTGTGTGACTTCCTGCTGCTGAAACAGTTTTAATACTTTTGAAATATTTTTACAAGTCAGTGCAATTTAATGAAATGTAGCCATCTAATTTTACAGACGTAGTCTAAAGAGCAGCAAAATTATTTTGGGGTCAAGTTACGGCTCAGAGTTTCAGTTCAGTGTCAGTGGGTGGAACAAGGAACTACTTCAGACTGATGATGTAAAAACAGAAGACAAACTTTTTACGTTTCAGAACATGCAGGAACACTTTCAAACACATTGACACTAAACACATGCTGTATGTGCTGTGGGAGGTTTGTGGTGGGCATTAATAAATTACCTTTTGGATCAATGCAACATATAATTGTGGTGCATATTTCTATATTATTGCATTAATTATTTTATCCATTCATTCGTTTATTGTGTCATTGGTGTTTAATAGGCATAAACCCAACACATTCAGATTAATGAAAAGGTGTCTGCTATGGCTTCTGACCAGTTTGAGCCTTTCAATCAACATTTTGTCTTTTACTTTGTTTCAAGACCAAAACAGCTCTCCTGCATTTCCAGTACTGGAGCTGAGATCTTCATAGCAGTTAAACCAGGGTCAGATTTGATCCCGTGAAAGTGTCAGAGTGCCAACAGTCCCTGATGACTTTATTTTAAATAATAACAGATATTCTGTGGTTTACAGAATCCTGCAAGTGACCTGGGAGAAAAAAACAAACAAAAAAAAACAAACATGGGAGACAAAAAAGAGCCACTTTTGCAAGATCTCACAAAAGTTTTGTGAGATCCCGAGAAAGATGGCTTCATAGGTTTGGGCCACTGAAGAATGAGAAGGCTTCATGGAACAGAGCAGAAATGGAGGACGATTTAGAACGTTCCCTGAGGTCAAGAGAGGTCTCACAGGATGATATCATGCTCATGCAATGAGACAAGGTACTTATAAAATTCATTAAGTTATAGAACAAAATAGCATTTAAAACGTGGGGGTTTAGAAGGTGGCTAACTTGGTGAAAACAGAAGCAGAATTTACAAGCATTGAGGCAATGGCTCATAAGGCCATTCTCCAAGAGCCAAAGTATATAGTGGATTGCTTCTCCACAGCCATGGCGAGACAAAGAAGGCCACAGGCACAAGAGTATCACAACTATTTGAAACGACAAAGGTGATGCTGTCTTAAATAGAACAGACAACCTTTAATCATCTTCAGCGATAAGTCAAAAATGATGATGAAATCAAGGCTGAAAAAAGTCCTGCGTTTCTGCACAGGGTCCTATCTGTCATCTGTTCTGACAAAATTCTGGTGTGCTTTAATGCTGAAACAGGGCTTAGCAGAAAGCCTGTTGCTCATACCTGTGGAGCTACTCTTGAAGTACCATGGACTGAGTTTGACAACATCCTTTCCAACTTTTACTTGGAAATGGACATCATCTGAACTTGCTGGAAGTCTTTTTTCTAGATTATCCATGATTCCACTGTTTTCTTGTTTCCCATTTAAATTTGTCATTGAAATGCTGAATGCATTCTGCCATATAGCAATCAGTCATCTTTTTTTTCAGATGGTGTAATGTTATGTTCTCTTACATTTGAAAAGGATTCTATTTTTTTTTATTTCCAATATGCTCGGACATTGAATGCAGGTTTCACTACTGCTGACATCATGTGAAAATCACCTGTACTCATTTTCCTGTTGCTAGCTGTTTATAGGAACTGTTGAGGAATCCAGGCAAGAAGAAAAAGTTATACATTTAATTTTAGGGTGAAAGGTCGGTGTACTTTAAGTCTTTTTTACTCAACAAAAGAACTAAACGTTAATGTTGATGATTTTCAGTCTTTTCTGTTTCTTTCTTGTCTGTACAGTGTATATTTCAAGTTAAGAAATAAAAGTTTGATTATGTTTCAGTTTATTTGTGTCATAACCTAGGGAGGGTCTGTGTATGTTTATGTGTTTGTGAGTCATTGTATGTCCAGCGGATGATGGCGAGGGGTTTCAGGCGTCTCCGCCTCTGGGTGGATACGTGGGCGTGGTACCACCACACCTGTATCGGATCAAGGCATCAGGTGGAGCTACTTAAGCTGCCAGCGGACATTCAATCTTCGCTGGATCATTGACTACTTCCAAGTTAGTGTCGGCTCCTTCTATGACTCCCTCTCGCGTGTTCCTAGACTTACCTGTTCTCCGTTTTTTCGTCTTCCTCAGATCTCCGTGTCGGCTCCTGCTCTCGCATCTTGGAAATCCTGCTCTCTGCTCGCCACGCCATTCCACGCCGTGCCACCGCTGATCCCTGGACTCACCCGCTCGCTCACTCACCTGACTGGCCTCCCCTCCTCCCCTTGGATTTTCTGCTCTCCGCTCGCCACACCACTCCACGCCGTGCCACCACTGGTTCCTGGATTCACCTGCTCGCTCACTCATCTGACTGGCCTCCCCTCATCCCCTTGGAGTTTCTCCAACACCTCACTCCACGTCCACCGCCACCACCAGCCGTTTTCCCACAACTCCCCTGGCCCTGCTTACCTTCGCACATTTTCACTGCCACTGTAAATAAACTTGCACTCTGTTCTCATCAGCTACCGCCTGTGTGTCTTCTCCTTCCCCGGCCGTGACAACTTGTCCCATATTACAAAAACATATACCATGATATCCTTATAAAAGTGGTGAGTAATGTCAAAGTATCATTTCAATTGACTTACATTTTATCAAAGCTCATCAGGACAGGTGTGTTCAGAAAATTAAACTTTCTGCTCATAAAATAGATTACTGAATAATATGGTGACCAGAACATAGTGTCTATGTCCATGAGAGCCTCCAACAGTTCAACAGATCAGCACTTTATTTAGCTTTGCACACCAATAAGTCTTGAATCATTTAAAATTAGGAAAAAAAAATAGTAAATATATTGTTAGATTGTATTGATCCTGAAAGTCAGGTTTCTCAAACTGCAGCCCCTGGGGTTTTGATGCCCCTTAATACAATTTTGTGTGGGTTGCCAGATACAAAAAAGAACAGAATTTCTATTTTACCTGTTATATTCTAGACACCATGGCTAACTCTACATTCCAGTCATTACAGCAGGTGTCAATAAATGCAGACTCACTAACTGAAAATAACAAAATGAACAAAGCACCATTATAGGAGAGTCATTTCACAGCTTACTTCAATGACCCTCCTTTAATACAAAATGAGATACTTTTGCAACAAGCCATTCTCATACATGGCCGTGGACTAGAGAGCAGTCTGTTTTACATCCAGAGGTTTGGTTTCATACATACAGCACCTCCAGGTCAATGCTGAGAAATGTTCTGTGCTGCACATGTTTTACAGTGATGCCATGATGACCTCTCTTAGATGCATACACAGGTTCACAGCCTGATATGGGTCTGTTGGTGGAGTCCGATGTGACTCACTCATAAGGATACTGCATAGTTCATACACATCTTGATCACATGGTTTGGTCTGCCGAAACACACACTCATTTTCACACAGTTCAACATGCTCCTCTTCAACGTGGCAAATAAAGTCTCTTGTCCTGCAGAGCTCAGGTAACGTATACATCACATTGGGCCGGACACTGGGGATGTTGATGTTTTTTGATGGCCTGATGGAGTGTGTATTCCAAACCTGTGCAGTCTCATTCAGCTCATCCTGTTAAAAAGAGTACATCAATCTAAGAACTGTGCATACATGGTGGTCTGAAATAGAGGCTAAATATAACAATTTCAGTTTTCATTTTATTTACTGTCCTGGTCCTCTTGATTCCTCCCTCTCCCTTCTCCCTCTCCCTGTCTCCTTCTTCTTCCAAGTCTGTCTATTCCCTCTACCTGTCCCTAGTCTCATCACTCACTTTACTCTATCTCCTCTCTCTCTATGCTTCCTCTTTTCTTTCAGTCCCCACACTTTCTCTTTCACTCACATAGACATACTTTCACACACATATGAAACAAGTAATTTATTAGCTCACCTGGATAGGGCCCATAAAACAATACTGAAGGAGGTTTTTGTCCAGAAATCCACCATCAAAGTACCCATTGTTTCTGATGTCTTCAAACAAGGACAACCAGAACTCCAGACACTGGCTGCGAAGAAAACGCCACCAATATTCAATTCTTTGTTTTGTCAATACTTGCTCACTCCAAGTAACTGTCAAGGGTGTCATTTGGGTTCATGGGCACAAGGAAACGCTGAAAGCCTCTAACGTGTCCATTTTCCAAGATCACCCCTCACAACTCTAGGGCAGCCCCTTAAACGCTATACTGCTTCTATGGAATACCTCCCAATCACCTTTGGATTACTATTTGTTGTGTAGGCATTAAGCCAGATTATTTTCCTTGAGAAACCATCAATACTTCCATTAATACAAACCCCATATGGCTTCAGTTTATCATATGAGTCCAAGTGCCAGATGAAGTTCGGTCCTTTGGAAAAATAGTTCCTTTGCCTGAGACGTCTTGCTTGCCTTAGTGCCACTCCTCGGGTATCCATCTCCTTCAATACCAAACGCACCTCCTCTTTCCTTACATGTAGTCCATGTTCCCTGCATTTAGCGTGCATCCATCGGTATCTGTGAAGCTGTCCAGAGTAAAGCAGCTCATTGCTAATGAAATCAACCAAGACAGCAAGGTCAGAGTACCCTGTGCAACAAGTGTGTACCCTTGCTTGCTAGTGTCAGCTTCAAGCTGAAGCCAAATCAGCTCCAGCTATGTTATCTGTGAGTGGGGGAGGGGTTAGTGGTGTGTGGAGATTTTTCATTAGCTGTCATTTATAATCCTCAAAATTGAAAGAAATTAACATTTGAAATCTGTCAGTCTGTGTGTAATGAATGAATATAATATACAAGTTTCACTTTTTGAATGGAACTACTGAAATAAATCAACTTTTTCGTGATATTCAAATTTTATGACCAGCACCTGTACTTCTAGAGGATCAGAACAACTGAATCAATAAATCACATTTGCATAGTGAACACTAACAAATACAACAATCTGTTAGCTGAAGCTCCCTGAAAAGCCTTCAGCTGATCCAGAATGCTGCAGCTAGAGTACTGACAGGGACTAGAAAGAGAGAGCAGATTTCTCCCATACTGGCTTCTCTTCATTGGCTCCCTGTTAAATCTAGAATAGAATTTAAAATCGTTCTTCTCACCTACAAGGTCTTGAATAATCAGGCCCCATCTTAAAGAATCTGCTGCACAGATTTATTGTCTGTCTGTTATGTTATGTACGGCCTATGAGAGTTTACATGTGATAACACTGCTTCCAATGAATACACTGAATTTAAACTGAAAGAACAGCAACACTCAGACGGACAGTTTGTGGATGCAAATGTCTGACATCAGGTCAGTCAGGAAACACCGTCTGTTTGCTTTTTTAATCCACATTAACTTTATAACACGTGTATGACACTATAACAGCACATAGTTGACACGACATCAACGCGGCTACTTTTGCAGATTGTGACCATTTAACAGACCCTAACAGCAACATTTACAGCAAATATCTTTTAATAGAGGTCTGCTCAACAGATTTATTGGCAAAAGTTATTAAATGTAGGTTCCCTGACACTCTTTATACACATAAGTACACAACACTTTGAAAACCTTTGCAGTAAAGCTGGCACGTGGTCACTTAAGTCTAACTCTGCCCCCTGCAGTGCATCATACAGCATTGCATCATTGTTCTTCATTAGCAGAAACAGTTACACACAGTGTGACAGTAAGTTTAAAAGGCTGAAATAGAAGCATTTTACTGCCATTAAAATCACACAAGAGCTTTTTAAATTATTATTATTTCAATCACAGAATATGCAAACAGAACAAGTCTTGATAGAGGGGCAACACACTTCAGTGCAGAGTACAGTAAGTCACAGGTCACGTGTTTGTCCATGAACAAACCACAGAGTCACTGTGGTGACTTGGTAGATGCTTCTTACTGATGTTCAAAATGCAAACTGGGAGCAGAAAAAAAATTGATTTGTATACACAGCACATCAATTCTAAGATGTTCCTTTCTTGACACAGTAACAGCACATGTTGCAGCTGCTTCTAGAAACTTAGAAATACAGCAAAAAGAAAAGAAAAAGAATCAATGAACTGTCAAGCAAACAGATTAAGCATGATGATGATGATGACGATGATGATGATGTTGGAGCTGATGATGAAGTAAATATGACAGTCGGGACCCTCTGGGGGACCCTCGGTGCCGGTGCCAGTATTTGAACCATTCAGTGGTTTTTCCACCGCGAATGCACTCGTTGAAAAACGGGTTCAACTCCGGCCCCTGCAAGCTAGCTGGTCTGGAACCAAGAACACGTGACAAAAGCGGCAGAGGGGCGTGACTCTGCCATCTCAACATACAGTTTTCTACCATATTACACGTGTATTACATGAGAAAAGCGAAGCGGTTTTCACGGCTGTGAATTAGGTTGGGCTCTAAGGCTGAACTTGCTGCTTTGTATCAGTTCATATCACAGATAAAAGGACACAAAGTGCGTATGTAACCGGTATATCAGCCTATTAAGGAATGACTGCTGTTAGTAGTGATAAGCATCCATCCACTTCTACTGAGGCACTTGATGCTGACTCTGTGCTGGTTAATCCTGTGCCAGGGGATGTTCAAAGAGTCATTGTGGAGCACATTGTGAAGCATGATCCATTACTACACCCCCCATCTACTCTTGTGCTTAATGCATTTTCAGGAAAATCTCCAAAACCCTCAGCCGAGGTTGAATATAATATTTGGAGACTTAGAGTTAAACAAGTAGTAAATGACCCTACCCTCTCCGAAGGGCATCAGCGACGCATGATTCTTGATAGCCTGGCTAGCCCTGCATTAAATGTGGCTCTTTCTATTGGGTCTCAAGCTCCACCAGAAGACTATCTCAATGAGCTGGACAAAGCTTATGGTAATGTCACCGGAGGTGAGGAATTGTACATTCAGTTTTTAGAGACTCATCAGAATACTGGAGAAAAAGCGTCTGATTACTTGCGCAGACTGCAGACTCTGCTGGGGGAAGTTGTTGATAGTAGTGGGATAGCCAAAGCTGATTTCGATAGTCAGTTGTTAAAGCAGTTCCTTAGAGGCTGCTGGGATGACACTCTAATTACAGCTTTGCATCTAAAAGACCAGTTGGAGTATCCACATAAAGCCATCCTTACTTTCTCAGAGCTGCTCTTCAAAATCAGAGCATATGAGAAGGAAAGTCATCTGAAAGAAGTTCGCAGAAAACGCCATATGTGTGGGAACTCAAGTAATGTGCATGCCAGAACTGTTGTAAACATGGGCGACTGCAAACTCCCGAGTGATGCCCCCACAGTTCTAGATGCTCATACCAGAGAGCAGCTGGAGGAGAGAATTCAGCAGTTAGAAGCCGAGTTAATGAATAATTCTGCCGCTGGAAAGTCTCAGTTTCCCAGAAAAGATAAAACTAGGCAGAGGCCTACACAAAAAGCCAAACCCATTGGTGCAGCTGAGCTTTAACTTCCAAACCGGGAGTTGATGTGGCTGGCTCCTTACGTGTTGTACAAATACGAGTCGCTGCCGCTCGATTTAAGACCATGGGGCTCACATTGTATGCTGATGCAAGCTCATTTACCTGTTCTTGGAAACTGACAGTCATATCATCAATGATTTGAGCAAGGGGTACTACATTATGTGCCTGGTGTAAATCATCAGATTTCTGAGGATGATATTCATCTATCTGAATGACCTCCCAGCATTCCCCATCAACCAAGTGTTCATCATCTAAGAGCATTGGGGTAATCGACTCAGTGAACTGACACAAAATGGTATCAGGAAGACTGTTGATGTGCTTGATTTTGACAACCTGGTCAAGCGAAACAAAAACTCTTTGCACTTCTTGCAGCTCAATTCTGGGTTTAACTCCCTTAAGCATAACAGTGTAATCCGGATCAAAACCATACCTCTCACAAAACTCCATTTTTGTCTCTGCAAGTAAAACAAAATTCACAGGTGATCCTGCATGTGCTTTAAGATAAGGTTTATGATGCGCTCAAGTCCCTGTTCGGGCGCCACTTTTCCTTCTACTTGTTGTAACCGGTATATCAGCCTATTAAGGAATGAAAGCTGAAATCGTATCTGTCACAACAGGATGGATTTTATTTAGGGTCGATGGCAATGTACCATCCTTGTCCAATACCTAAATCTTTTGTTTTGGACTGAAGCATGCATCACAAACAGTTGCAGAATGTCATCCCTTTACACACATCTGCCATGCATTTATGATTTGAAAGGAAACCTAACTTTAACCATAACATAAATTCACCGCTACGCGGGTGTGCCTGAAATAAAATTGTATAACACTTACAAATAACAAAAGAACGAAAGAAAAGAAAATACAGGTCGTATCTTTAATTACAACACTCTCATTAACACAGCATGTATCAAACTATGAGGCACATAGTATACCCCACAAACATAGAGTCTCTTTCTCAGTTTTTGGCAGCTCAAGCACCAATGTTCATATCAGCCACAATAAAAGCGTGGGTCTCCAAAACGCACTCCAGTAAACGCTCAGAGTAGTCTATGAATGAAATAAAATGGCTGGCCAGCAATAAAAGAAAATAGAGCTCTATATGTGTGAGATGTGTCTGTGGGTACTTGTTCCAGATACGTGGTGATCCAGAGGCTCACGTGAACGTAGCCAATCCCTCTCCTTCGTAGCCCCGACTGGGCAAGACGACTGTTTCTCTGGAAACCCAAAACGAATGTCTCCACAGTGAACGTAGCCTCTCTCTCTCTTCCGTAGCCCCGGCTGGGCAAGATGACCGTTTCGCTCGGAAACCCGAAACAAACGTCTAGCAGGACGATGAACATAAACTTTAGGGCTGTTGAATAGAAAAGCTACAGTGGCTCGCTCAAGTTCGCTCTGCGAAAGCTACAGACAGAGTGAGCCCGCAGCCCCTCCCACCAGGGTTAACGTTCGAGTTGACTGCCGCAAAACAGTCGCAAAAATGAACCATCCTCCTTCAGGATGATCTCAACACACTTCACATGCACACCATCATAACAGAAACTCTTACAATCTACCGCTGGGTTACATCCACCCCTGCTTAAAACGTGACGTCCCCGTCACTAACATGTGGCAGAGACTGCACCAATTCAGCGATTTGGTGCTGTAAGGCCCTCAAAAACTCATCCAGTAGAGTAGATACTGGCGTCACGCCGTGATGTTTACAACCAACTTGATAACCCACCTGGTAATCACTGAGATAAGCTGGTGGCAACCGCCTTCTTTGCGGCCTACCAGTAGTCCTAACTGGACTCAACGCACTGTCGACATCTGCCGACTCAGATTCAAACTGATCCGAAATGAACTCAGCAGCTTCAGGATTCCAAGAATGCCGCATCTGAGAGACACCCTCTTCTCCCAAAACAGCACTCTCCTCTCTTTGACCTCCCAACAAGCCAACATCAAAAGTACGATTAGTCAAGTCTGACACATCATCTTCCACCACTTCTTCAACAGGCTGGTGGTCCTCAACACTGTCCCATCCGGCTCCACCCACACAAGGTTCACTAGAGGTGGTTTGCACATCCAAACTTTCAGCTCCCGAGTTCACAGGCAGAAAACCACAAGGAAGAAGCATGTCACGGTGCAAAACTCGCTCTCTACCTTCTGCATCCTCAGGCTTAATCACATAGACAGGGATAGACTCATCCGGTTGCTTAACCACAACATGCACAGTAGGCTCCCACCTATCTGAGATTTTGTGCTTCTTTCTGAGACTCAAATTTCTCACTAGGACTCTATCGCCCACTTCTAGAGGCAGGGCTGTAACTTTAGCATCCCAGCGCCTCTTGTTCAGCAATTGTCTTTTCTCAGCATTCCTGGAGGCTAAGTCATATGCATGCCTCAACCTACGCTTTAGCTCCCGTACATACTGTGAGTGTGTTCCAACGATGTGACCTCGGGGACTGATCCCAAAACAGAGGTCTATTGGAAGACGTGGCTCTCTTCCAAACATGAGAAGAAATGGAGCCTCCCCAGTTGCATCATGCTTCGTGCAATTATAAGCATGTACGAGGGGTCGAACATACTTTCTCCACTCCTCCTTCTTCTTGTCCTCCAGTGTACCCAGAAGGTCCAGCAAAGTCCGGTTAAACCTTTCCACTGGATTGCCCCGTGGGTGATAGGGTGTAGTGCGGGACTTCACAATGCCCGCCAGTTTACAGAGCTCCGCAATCACTTCCGATTCAAAGCAAGCGCCTTGATCACTATGAATTCTGCGAGGAAACCCATAGTGGCTGATGAAGTTCTCCCATAGCACTGCAGACACCGTCTTCGCTGTCTGGTCCTTTGTTGGATACGCCTGCGCGTATTTCGTAAAATGGTCTGTCAACACTAGAATATTCCTAGTGTCCTTCGAATCAGGCTCTAGTGTCAAAAAATCTATGCAAACTAGTTCGAGTGGGCTACTAACCTTAATGTTAACGAGTTTAGATGCCTTCTGCACCCGTGCTTTCCGTTTTACACACCTTTCGCATGTTTTACATTTGTTCTCAATGTAACTGGCCATTCGTGGCCAATAGAACCTCGCTCTGGCAAGTTCCAAAGTCCTCTCAATTCCCATGTGTCCTACCTCGTCATGAATACCTTGGAATGCTCTTTCTCTATGGCTACTAGGGATAACAAGCTGATGGAAAACCTTTCCCCTTTGATCCAGAACTTTGCGAAATAGCACTCCTTCGAGTAAGAACAACTTGGATCTCTCTCGTAAGAGTCGAGACACCTCGGGGTCATCAAACTTCCTGTCCAAAGTCTCGGCTTTAGTTTCCAAAATCTGAATGACACTGGCCAAAGCACTATCATTCCTCTGCAACTGATACCAGTCCTCACTAGTCATGCCTGGTAGCGCTGGCTGTCCGGGCAATGGGACTGGTTCATCAAGATCATCAGGGACCACACTATCATCGCACAAAAGCGTTTCAATTGCAGGGACTGCACTCTGCTCCCCACCACCTGAAATCATGTTAACACTAACACCATGGCACATACAGAGTGTACTCATAGTCTCCCTATCAAGGACTGTAAACTCCTCAGGAGACAGGCTAGCACGCTCCAACATGCTGGAGATCCTTCTGTCCATCTCCTGGGACTCCTCATCTTCCTCTGAGGGCCCATGAGGCCTTCGGGACAGACCGTCTGCATCAGTATTATGCTGACCAGATTTGTACTGTATGTCGAAGTCATACAGTGACAATGCAGCCAGCCACCTCTGACTTGTGGCATCCAGTTTTGCACTTGTCAGCACATAGGTCAGAGGGTTGTTATCAGTCAGCACCTTGAAGTTAGCCCCATACAAATAATCATGAAATTTCTCACTTACTGCCCACTTGAGGGCGAGAAACTCCAACTTGTGCACAGGGTAATTCTTCTCACTTTTAGAGAGGCCACGACTAGCATAGGCTACCACTCGAGTTTGACCATCTTGGACTTGATACAACGCTGCGCCCAGACCAGTCATACTAGCATCAGTGTGTAGCACATATGGTAGCTGCCAATTGGCAAAGGCAAGAACAGGCGCTGAAGTGAGCTTCTCAATGATAAGGTCAAAAGCTGCTTGACAAGCAGGAGACCATTTTACCCCAATTGGGGGCGATTTTGCTCTTGGCCATTGTCTTGGACCACGATGCTTAGGGGCTAGTTCCCCTTTCAACAAATCATTAAGGGGCCGAACAATGCGAGAGTAATCTCTCACAAACCGCCTGTAATACCCGGTGAAGCCCAAGAAGGACCTGAGCTCTTTGGCTGTTTGAGGACATGGCCATTCTTTGACAGCAGCCACTTTGTCTGGGTCTGGCTCAATTCCCTGGGCAGATATTACATGCCCCAAGTATTTTACAGAGGATTGGAAGAACTTGCACTTAGAAGGGGACAACTTCAGTCCAAACTCAGCAATACGCCTGAGTACCTTCACTACTCGTTCTTCATGTTCCTCTAGGGAGTCAGAAAAAATTATGAGGTCATCAAGAAATGCAACAACCTCCTGAAGGTTAATTCCTTCCATCACCTTCTCCATGGTTCGTTGGAATGTGGCAGGGGAGTTGGTTAAGCCTTGAGGCATCCTCCGAAACTGCCATGTTCCAAACGGTGTCGTAAAGGCTGTCTTGGGTCGATCTGATGGCTCAACCTCAAGCTGATAATATCCACTCTTGAGGTCTAGGACAGTGAACCATTTTGAGCCTGAAAGTAGGGTGAATGTCTCCTCTATGCGAGGCAATGGGTAGGCATCTTTTCTGGTGAGATTATTTAACCTCCGATAATCCACAACCATGCGCAGTTCCCCATTCTTCTTCCGAACGAGCACCACTGGAGAGGCATAAGGACTGTGTGATTCCTCTATAATGCCTGCCGCCAAGAGGTCGTGAAGGTGCCTTTTTAAGTCATCGAAATCTGCAGGTGAAACGCGCCTGGTACGCTCTTTGAATGGAACGTGAGGTTCTAACTCAATACGATGCGTAACCCCTGCTACACTGCCAACATCCAGATCGTGTTTTGAAAAAGCATTAGATGCCTCCTTAGCGATCCTGGCCTGTATGTGCTCTCTAAGTTGTGGAGATATTGGGCTATCTCCAAAATCCAAACCAAGAGACACCATAGATTGGCTGTTGGTTTCCTGGTGAGAAACTGACAGAGAATGTGCCTGCGGTAAAACCCCTTCAGGCTGAGGGCCCAAATCCGAAAGCGCGATCGGAATGGCCCAATCAATGGGAGAGCACTCGGCAATAACTGCCCTTGGGTACAATGTAAGGTCACGCTGAGAAATATTTTTAACTGCAACCTTAAACTTACAGTGGGACTCAGGTCTCACATCTACTATCTGATCATAGATGATGAGCCCCCCTGGTGTGATGGTTTCCTCTGAACTACTAACCAGGGCCTGAAATTTGTCAACACTGGGCTTAAGGTGACAGATTGCTTTTAAAGCACGCACCTCGCCCTGTTTCAAGCGTACTGGCACTTTGCTACAAAGCGTTACGCGAAGGGCTTTGACATCTTTCACATGAGCGTCTTTCTGAGTGCAGTATTTTGTATATGCCATGGCCCAGTCGGTGTCAATGGGCAGAGTCTGCAGAAATTCTGCTCCACCCTTCTCCCTACAGTCCTGGATCATAACACGCAAAACATTTGTGCCCACCAGAAGAGAAAATTGGTTATTGTATGACTGGTCGGGACTGACTAATGCCAGTATATCGAAGCATTTTTCTGTGCCACAGATGTCTTTTGGAAACTGTACCTTAACCTCAATGTAGCCAACATATGGTACCTTCTGTCCAGCTGCACCTTCAATGTCTAGCACTTCTTTTATAGGGAACAGTTCCCTATGAGAAAGGTAGCGGTAGTAGAATGATTCTGAAATGATTGTCACTTGCGATCCTGTGTCAATTAAACACTGGCACTGCACTCGATCTAACCACGCTAAACTATCACAAGGCTCTCCAATAAGACCTTGTGGAAACTGAGAAGCCACCAAGGTATTTGGGGACTCATGCATACACTGACTTGAGGGTGTGGAACTATTTTGACTACCGGCTCCTGCTTGTTCCGCAGCAGGAGCTCCTACCGGTTTAAAGGCAAATCTGACTGTGGACTGTTCTGACTCTGATATATGGAACATTGGCTTTGCCTAGCATTGTGCCTCTCACACAACTTCTTTTGCACCAATATAGCGTTAGTTGGGTTTGAACATTGCGGCAGCATATGTGAATCCTCTCCACAATTATAGCAAAACTTCCTAGCTCTCCTATGGTCTCCAAAAGAGCTGACAGGAGTTGGAGGAGCTGCACCAATGGGTTTGGCTTTTTGTGTAGGCCTCTGCCTAGTTTTATCTTTTCTGGGAAACTGAGACTTTCCAGCGGCAGAATTATTCATTAACTCGGCTTCTAACTGCTGAATTCTCTCCTCCAGCTGCTCTCTGGTATGAGCATCTAGAACTGTGGGGGCATCACTCGGGAGTTTGCAGTCGCCCATGTTTACAACAGTTCTGGCATGCACATTACTTGAGTTCCCACACATATGGCGTTTTCTGCGAACTTCTTTCAGATGACTTTCCTTCTCATATGCTCTGATTTTGAAGAGCAGCTCTGAGAAAGTAAGGATGGCTTTATGTGGATACTCCAACTGGTCTTTTAGATGCAAAGCTGTAATTAGAGTGTCATCCCAGCAGCCTCTAAGGAACTGCTTTAACAACTGACTATCGAAATCAGCTTTGGCTATCCCACTACTATCAACAACTTCCCCCAGCAGAGTCTGCAGTCTGCGCAAGTAATCAGACGCTTTTTCTCCAGTATTCTGATGAGTCTCTAAAAACTGAATGTACAATTCCTCACCTCCGGTGACATTACCATAAGCTTTGTCCAGCTCATTGAGATAGTCTTCTGGTGGAGCTTGAGACCCAATAGAAAGAGCCACATTTAATGCAGGGCTAGCCAGGCTATCAAGAATCATGCGTCGCTGATGCCCTTCGGAGAGGGTAGGGTCATTTACTACTTGTTTAACTCTAAGTCTCCAAATATTATATTCAACCTCGGCTGAGGGTTTTGGAGATTTTCCTGAAAATGCATTAAGCACAAGAGTAGATGGGGGGTGTAGTAATGGATCATGCTTCACAATGTGCTCCACAATGACTCTTTGAACATCCCCTGGCACAGGATTAACCAGCACAGAGTCAGCATCAAGTGCCTCAGTAGAAGTGGATGGATGCTTATCACTACTAACAGCAGTTAGTCGGGGAGCTGTGAGGGGCTGAGCTTTAACTTCCAAACCGGGAGTTGATGTGGCTGGCTCCTTACGTGTTGTACAAATACGAGTCGCTGCCGCTCGATTTAAGACCATGGGGCTCACATTGTATGCTGATGCAAGCTCATTTACCTGTTCTTGGAAACTGACAGTCATATCATCAATGATTTGAGCAAGGGGTACTACATTATGTGCCTGGTGTAAATCATCAGATTTCTGAGGATGATATTCATCTATCTGAATGACCTCCCAGCATTCCCCATCAACCAAGTGTTCATCATCTAAGAGCATTGGGGTAATCGACTCAGTGAACTGACACAAAATGGTATCAGGAAGACTGTTGATGTGCTTGATTTTGACAACCTGGTCAAGCGAAACAAAAACTCTTTGCACTTCTTGCAGCTCAATTCTGGGTTTAACTCCCTTAAGCATAACAGTGTAATCCGGATCAAAACCATACCTCTCACAAAACTCCATTTTTGTCTCTGCAAGTAAAACAAAATTCACAGGTGATCCTGCATGTGCTTTAAGATAAGGTTTATGATGCGCTCAAGTCCCTGTTCGGGCGCCACTTTTCCTTCTACTTGTTGTAACCGGTATATCAGCCTATTAAGGAATGAAAGCTGAAATCGTATCTGTCACAACAGGATGGATTTTATTTAGGGTCGATGGCAATGTACCATCCTTGTCCAATACCTAAATCTTTTGTTTTGGACTGAAGCATGCATCACAAACAGTTGCAGAATGTCATCCCTTTACACACATCTGCCATGCATTTATGATTTGAAAGGAAACCTAACTTTAACCATAACATAAATTCACCGCTACGCGGGTGTGCCTGAAATAAAATTGTATAACACTTACAAATAACAAAAGAACGAAAGAAAAGAAAATACAGGTCGTATCTTTAATTACAACACTCTCATTAACACAGCATGTATCAAACTATGAGGCACATAGTATACCCCACAAACATAGAGTCTCTTTCTCAGTTTTTGGCAGCTCAAGCACCAATGTTCATATCAGCCACAATAAAAGCGTGGGTCTCCAAAACGCACTCCAGTAAACGCTCAGAGTAGTCTATGAATGAAATAAAATGGCTGGCCAGCAATAAAAGAAAATAGAGCTCTATATGTGTGAGATGTGTCTGTGGGTACTTGTTCCAGATACGTGGTGATCCAGAGGCTCACGTGAACGTAGCCAATCCCTCTCCTTCGTAGCCCCGACTGGGCAAGACGACTGTTTCTCTGGAAACCCAAAACGAATGTCTCCACAGTGAACGTAGCCTCTCTCTCTCTTCCGTAGCCCCGGCTGGGCAAGATGACCGTTTCGCTCGGAAACCCGAAACAAACGTCTAGCAGGACGATGAACATAAACTTTAGGGCTGTTGAATAGAAAAGCTACAGTGGCTCGCTCAAGTTCGCTCTGCGAAAGCTACAGACAGAGTGAGCCCGCAGCCCCTCCCACCAGGGTTAACGTTCGAGTTGACTGCCGCAAAACAGTCGCAAAAATGAACCATCCTCCTTCAGGATGATCTCAACACACTTCACATGCACACCATCATAACAGAAACTCTTACAATCTACCGCTGGGTTACACGTACTTGTCGTCTTGCTCTAATCGCTGTCTGTGTTTTCCTCTGTGCTGCACACAGATGCTGCAGTAGTTTGGTTTGAACCGTAAAACGTATTTGCAGCACAAGTAAGGGGAGCGTGTTCTCCCACGTTTGTGTGCTTCAGCTTCCGTGTCCCGACGAGGACCCGCCAACACTCATACGTAAAGGAGCAGTTCACAAAAACGCGGGCCTGTTCTTAAGCGTTTCGCCGGTTCATTGGGAACAGCACGAGCACTGGCACGTGATCCGGCTCCACGGTGGTGGAAAAGTAGCAACTGAGACTCTGTGTGGGAAGCACAGATGATAGACAATGATAACTTAGTAAAACAGGCTGTGCTCACCTTGGTCAATTGTTTATTATTGAATCACCTTCAAACATGTTTCATTGACAGATTTAAAGGCTGAAAATTTGAGCCCATGTGACTTAAACATACAGTCACTCTACTGGAAAACTTCCCAAGAGGCCGCCATGTCAAAATACCCAACTAATGAACAACTAAATAAACATATTTCAGCCTGGTGCAAAAACACTGTTCCACTCCCTGTAGCTTGTATTGGAAATCTGAAATAAACTGATCGACACAAACAGATTGTCTTTGTGAGGACTGAGTTTGCCTTTGCAAAGGGCTCAAACAAAACTACAGAGCACAGCAGCAGCAGCAGTCTGCAGGGTATTCAACAAAGAAGAACAACACACAGAATAATTTACAGGAATCAGTTATCGGCCCACCAGGGTCAAAGAATGCAACCAGAGCATTCCACACAAAAGATAACTTGTACATACGGGTGCAGGAAGACGTAACATGACACTATCATGTTCTGCTAATGAAGAACAATGGTGTAATGGTGTAATGATGTTATCGCTATCATCTGTTTAGCCATAAGAACAAAAAAACTAAATACAGAGAAGGTCAAAGTCTGAATGATTTACATCAGTTTCCCACTTTTGATCATTTATGAATCACACAAAGATTTACAAATATGGCACAAACATCAGAGCTAAAAAATCCTGACAGGTTCAATCAAGGTCATCACTGAGTGTCATACAGAAAGCATGTACCTGTTTTTGCAGGGCACAGACACCCCTGGATGTATAGCAAGTAATAAGGAGAATTATGATTAAAATTATACATCAATTTTACTCTGAACTGTCAGATTCTTCATCAAAATCAAAATGAGGTGAAATCCAATCAGTGACCCATCACTCAGAGGCTGTCACTTAGAGTCAGACAGGCTGATCAATCAAACTCATCACCACCAAGCTAAAACATGGTGCTACACAACAGAGAAAAACAGCCCTAATCATGAGCACAGTCAGCACTGGAGCACATTATTACAGGTAGAGGACAACTACAAAATCCAACACCACCTGAAGCAGCCGAGAGTTGATCTAAAATCTTATTTTGCAGCAGCATCAGCTCAGTGTGAGCTGAGATCATAATGATCTGTGAGGTATTCATGAACTGCACAAGTGCTGTAAATTTGTGTCTTGAGCAGAACAAGCGTGATAAGACCTTTATTTCTACACTGCTTCTCAAACTTACTGTCTAGAGATACCACCATAGAGATGTGTGAGGCACAGTGTAGAGAGTCAGGCTGCATGTGCTGTGTGTGTTGTGTGCATTTTCTCCAAAAGTAGGTGGCTTTTGTACTAGCTGTAGTCTCCACTGAGAAGACCATAAAACTCACCAGGGCCAAAAATCTGTCCGGATCAAATCCTTCAGTTTTAATCACTTTTAGGCCCTCAGATGATGAAATGAATCCACCTCCATAAATAAAGTTGCCATTTATTTATGGAGGTGCAGGAAATTCCCCACCTTTTCCTACAGATAAGGAAAGTAATCAGATCATCCTGAGACATTTTCCAAAACACATCTGCACTCAACACATGAGCCCACAGTGGGACTATAACTTTCTTCAAGACAGGAAATAGTCTGTGTCACAGTTGTGTGCATAAGTATGCTTTCGTGTATGCTGTAGGTATTGTACCTTCAACCTCAGGCAGCAGTTATGACCGCACGTTTCTCTGAATGCTGAAATAAATTGATCTACACAAACAGGCTGACTTTGAGAAAATTTATTCTGCTTTTGCAAAGTGGTCAAAAAAAGAAGAGAGAGCAGTCTGTGAGGTATCTGACAAAGAATAATAACTAACATAGAATCACTCATAGATTATCTTCCTGCCACGGTCACAGATACAGTCAGAACATTCTTGCAAAAGATAACTTACACTGACGAGTGTATGAAGACATAACATGATAGTATAGAGCTTTCTGTCTCGCCATAAGAACCAAAACAGGAAAATACAGAGCAGGTCAGAGTCCTAACTGCTTTCTTATTAACAAATACAATCACAAACAAAAATAGTAACATGAAGAACTCTTCATAACTGAATCATCTACATGGACCTTTCCTCCATTTGCACTGAAACAGAAATGATGAAAAGAAACTAGTGAAAAAAAAAAGGGGGGGGGGTGTACACATTTCATTTCACTATGTTTCAGTAACTCCTCCATGTCCTCGCCACGCTCACCTGTCACCTGCTTCCTGAAGAGGATCTTGCAGATCATGAGGCAGGTGTTCCATTAGAGGTCGCCATATTCATTCATAAAACCATCATCATTGGTCCTTAACTTTGCACTAAGCCTCTCTAGTGGTAATATCTTCATACCACTGAATTGATGTAGGAGGCTGTTCATTGATCCAATTTAGCAGTGCACATTTATGGGCAAAAAAATAGCAGTTTATTTAACAATTATGATCTGTTTTTATCCATAATTTTATTTACAGGTGACAAACCCGATAGAAACTGTCGTGAATCTTTACAATCTCACTTGTTAAAATTGTATCCACTTCCTTAGTTATACACCACCAGAGTTTTGATACTTTGACAGAGTTCTTCCCCTCGATTGTAATAACTATAAATCCATTCATAAATGAGTCAGCTATGACAAGCCCAGTTGTGATGTGTTATATCAGGGAAAGAAACACCACCTTTATCTTTAGGTAATTTCAGCTTTTTAAACTCAATCTAGATTTTTTTCTTTTTCATGTGAATTTTGATGAATTTTGATGAATTTCTCTGGCCAATTTCTTAGTTCTATAAATCAGTAACATCTGAATAGGGAAGAGGAGACGAGGCAGAATATTCATTCTAGTTAAGCTTATTCTGCCCATCCAGGAAACAGAGAGATCCATCCATCTAGCAAGATCTTTTTTAATGTTTGTAAACACTATGTCCATGTTTTTTTTTTGCTATTTGGAGCTATATAAATTCCAAAGTATGTGACTTCCAAGGCCATAATCAAATACCATAAAAATGTGTCTATCTGTGTCACGTGGACACAGCTGATTTGTAGTTATTCCTTTTAGTGTCCTTATGATCGCTGAGAGATGCAATTATAATACAGCTCACACAAATAAATGAATAAACAGACTGTGAGCTCTTCAGTGTCTCACCTGTGATATTCACTGAGCTCTTTAGTGATTCTCCAGCTCCTGGGATGTTAGACTTCTAAAGTCCTTTAGCTGTTCCTGATGTCACGTCCATCTTTATAGAAAACAGCTGTGAGGCTCAAAATTGTCTTGTCTCTGCAGCAGATGTCACAGCTTCTCGCTCCCTCCATCACAGGTGCTGCAGGATGACAGAACCAGCTGGATGACCAGAGCTTAACATGTATTTCAGGTCAGACTCATGCAGTGGCGGCTCCAGAAATATTTTTCTGCAGGTGCTAAGGGGGGGGGGCTAAGCATTTTACTGAGGATGTTATGAAGGATCATTTGTTCTTTTAGTTCTTGAGGGTGCTACAGGGGTGCTATGACTTTTACAGGGGGGGAGCTATAGCACCCCCTAGCACCACCACTGGACTCATGAGTTTATGAGAGAGTGATACTGCATCCATGCAAACATACCAGTCACAGTGATGGTGATAACATTACTTCTCCTCCGGTCTGTCACCAGCGCTCTCCACGGTTTCTGTCAAAATGATTGTGATGATGGTCAAAATACAAAATAAATACATTTCTACTGTAACTCTCAACTTTTTCTACTCCAAACACAAAATAATTAATGCTCATGTCAGTAAAAAAACTAGCTGCTGCTTACTGACTCACAGATCATGTGAACATGAAAAACAGTTTTCAAAGCGGAGTTGTTGTCATGGTCCTGGGCTGTGCCCAGCGTTTTGTGTTTGTTGTTTGATGTACTGTTTCTTTTGTTTTGCTCCTGGTTTAGGTTTAGCTGGGGCCGATGTCTGGTTTTTGTGCTTAATGGTTTACTCTGTTCTCATGTCAAGTTCTTGTCTTAGTCTTGGTCTTTGTTTCCACTTCCGGTCTTATTTTGGTAGTGCCTTGTTTCTAGTGCAGTGTGTTTAGTTTTCCTTCCTGTGTCTCCCTTCCAGGTGTTCCTCATCCCCTCGTTACCTAGTGTGTATATATATTGTCTGCATTTCAGTCAGTTCTTTGTCGTGTCATTGGTTGTACCCCGCTGGTTGTTGTGAATGTTGAGTCAAGTTAGATCAAGTCAAGTCTGTTTAACATCTCTCCCTGTCAGGTCTTATTTGGGGGAGAGTTCATGTTTGTTTTAAAAGGCTTGTGGAAATAAAACGTGTGTGTAAAATACATCTGTCTGGAGTTCTGCACGGCGGCAAACCCTGACAGTTGCTGCTGTTGTAGGCAACAAACTGATTGTGTCGGTCACCAAAGGCCACGTGGATACTGAATGAGAAACACTGAAAATGTCCCCAATATAACAAGAAATTTAGAGAACTATGTAATTTCCATCCATCTCATTGTAGTTTAATGCGAAGATCTGAATTTCTTTTTTTTTTTCTTTTTCTTTTAATTATTTATTTAAGTTTTTCAATTTTATACACAGGTAACAACATAACCAAAATAATAACAAATGAACGTGAGCATTAATTAACACAAAAAGAAAACAGACAGACAAACACCCAAAACAATCCAAAAAAAAAAAAAAAAAGGAAAAAAAAAGGGGGAGCTGGACATATACAGTTATTAAGAGCACTGGTGCATCAGTATAACTAATGTATCTATGTAGATTGGCTGCCAGAGATTTAGAAAAGATTTGGGTTTGTTCATTATGTCATATCTGAGTCTCTCCATATGTAATACCTCAGTCAGTTCTAAGAGCCATTCATTAAATGTAGGCACAGCTTCTGTTTTCCACAACCTTAGGATCAGTCTCTTGGCGATTATCATTCCATACTTAAAAGTGATTTGTATTGAAGAAATACATTTAGCAATGGAAAGAGAGAATCCAAACAGAGCAATATTGGAATCAGGCTTAAACTCACAATTATACATTTTGGAAAACCACTTAAATATATCACTCCAGAAATTATACAGCTTTGGGCGTGTCCAGAAAAGGTGGGCCAGAGAGCCTTCAGCAGACTTGCATCCGTCACATAAAGCAGAAATTGTGGGATAAATTTTCTGTAGTTTAGTTTTGGAATAATGAAGTCTATGTATTACCTTAAATTGAATTAATTGATGTTTCACATTAACAGAGCAGGAACTTGTTCTGCCGAGGCTCTCCTCCCATACCATATCATCAATCTGTGCATCCAAGTCTCTTTCCCAAACTATCTTAATAGCTTGAGTACCAGAGTTAGAATCAGAGAATAACTTAACAAAATTAGCTATCATTTTTTTTTAAATCTGGGGAACTCATCAAAAGCGTGACACATCTATTGTCCTCTGGAAGATGTTCAAAGTTAAAGATCTGAATTTCTTGTATGTTCGTCTTTGACAGACTGGTGACCAGGGTGGACCGGCCTCTTGTCCTGTGGCAGCCCCTGAATTGGATGAGTGGAAGAAAAAGGAAGCCCGGGTAATGGATGACACAACCTCTTTTTTTTTAAATCTTGTATTAGCAACGTAAACCTTTCTGTTGTTTGGTTTGAATTTGTCAATAAAACTACATGGTTGACTTCAAAAACAGGAGATTTTTAACCCAATAGTTTATGCTAACCTCTGCACCACCATGCCGCTCTTGTACCCAAGTACTGCACTCAAGTGGTTGTTAAGGCAAATTCACCGTATCATTGACGTCATGCTGAACCAACACAGGAAATAATGAAGTTACTGTTACATACTATACAACTGTAGAAGTAAAAGATTGATTATCTTTTGCGCTAAACTTACCAAACCATTAAACAAGATCATTTTTAATGCTGCCACAGGTAATATCTTATTCAGATAACTCAAAATGCTCATAAGACAGATTTTTGTGGTTGCTGAAAACGACAGGGGAAAAAAAAGGACTACTGTGAGACCGGCCATTTTCATCTGTCACATTTCTGAGAAACAGGAAATGAAGCAGCCACAGACGGGCACAAAACCATCCAAGCAAATCATAAAGACAACACAAGATTTCTGACTTGAAGTGAATTTAGATAAACTTTGTGAATCTGGCTGAAAGTGCTCTCTGTCTCTCTTTCTCACTAACACTACAACAAATTAAACAGATTCATGGCAGCCTGCTGAGTTTTCGTGTGCTTTTCTTGCAGTTGATGCATGTATACCAGGGATCCTCAAATCCTGAATCAAATGGCTGAATTACCTCCTCAGTATGCAGTCAAGTTCTCCAGAGTCCTGCTAATGACTTCTATATTTCAATCAGGTGTGTTGGATCAGGGACACATCTAAAACATGCAAGACACCGGCCCTCGAGGCCTAGATTTGAGGATCCCTGATGTATCCTGTGTCTTCTTGTCCATCTTGAATCGACACACATTGCATCACTTCCTGTTTTCTTCTCTTTGTTCTTTTACTTCGCACTGATTTCATCATGTTGCTACATGGGGAGGCTCAGATTTAAACACACTGAGCACATACTGAAATTTCTCTGTTTCAGCACAACAAATGACCCTGACAGTGACATCAGGCTGCGTCCTTCATGTTCAGCACTGAGACCATGAATAAGAAAGTATTCCTTCAGTGCAAGTTGAGTCTATAAATGTGTGCTGAAGGTTTATCTAGTATAGCTGCAGTAGATCCCAACAGTCTAAAATGCAGGAAAATTTCAGTCTTTATGTCATCAGGTATGCCCCCCCCAGACCAGTATTCAGGACCTCTACAGTGAACATGGAGCCTTACACTGTACGTGTTTACTTGTAGCAGACGGCCACATGATGTAAATACACAGTTGTATAAAAAATGATCAAAACAAATGTAGAGCTCATTGTCAGCTCATTCACTTTGAGTTAACTGAACAGCTGCTGCTGAATGAAAAAAGCCACATTTACTCAGTCTGTGCATGCGACCACACTTCACATACTCAGTATCAATATTTGCAGTTATATTTTACTGCTTACCACAAAATTGTTGCATCTGTTTTGAAAAAGTAATGCAGCACTTTCAGATTAGTGGTCGACCACAGAGAGTACCTGCTGTTCAGGAGCAAAGAGCTGCAGCAGCTCTGAACAGAGTTCATGCACATGCAAAAAGACAGCAGATAGAACAAAATGGTTAAAACTCAACAGACAGACGCTTTTGGTAACATTTGAGCTTTAAATGTTCTTATAACCATGTAGTTCTGATAGCCAGCTGTATCTGACTGAATACATACAAGATATGACAGTTTATAGATGTGAATGTCAAACTCAGCTAACAATGTACAGCTGGTTCAATTACAGAAACAATATGTTGGTTACTTCTTTGTCTTCACTTTCATTCAGATGTGATCGTGTCTTCAGTCAGTTCTCTTTGTGAGACACACAGGAAGTAGAGAACAGAAATGAACACAATTTTAAACAAGGATAGATTTTTTTCTTTGGTGCATTTTACATATCAATATTTACTTTACAGGACCACTCATACATAATTATATGTCACTTTTAATATGAAACATAAGTTTTCTTATTATAGCTTGCATTTTACATCTACCACCTCTCACATTTTATCTGAATGTAACACATAAGGCATCATTAATCACAATTAGTCTCACCTTTGAGTTGAGCATCACCCTGGACTGAGGTGCAGTAAATGACTCTAGAAAACAATGTATCTTCATCTGATGGAGAGAGAGGACACATAACAAGAATAACATTAGTGATTAAGATCCTTGTTTAATATTCATCATCATCATCATCATCAAGCTTTATTTATCAACCACTTTAAAAAGTCACAGCAAATACAAAGTGCTGTACACCAAATAAGTAAAGATTAAGAGAAAAAAAGAAATCAGTTAAAAATAAATAAATAAAAACTGTAATACATTAAAACAGGTAAGATCAATGTGTAATGCTCGGTTGAAGGCCAGAAAGTATAAATGAGTTTTAACAATAGACAGTGTAGGAGATTTCTAAAGTGCAAAGGCAATTCATTCCACAACTTAGGGGCATCAATGGAAAAAGCTCGGTCCCCTCTGAGCTTCCACTTAGATCTCTGTATACGTAAGAGCATCTGATCAGATGACCTGAGATCTCGGACGGGAGGGCAAGGACAAACCAGTTCAGAAAGGCTGTTTAAGGATTTAAAAACAAATACAAGGACCTTAAAATGAATTCTAAAGTGCACAGGCAGCCAGTGGAGTGAAACCAGGACAGGTGTAATATGCTGTCTTTTACGTCTTCCAGTCAGAAGATGTGCAGCGGGATTTTGAACAAACTGGAGACGTGAAAGAGAAGACTGTCTGACTCCAACATAGAGTGCGTTACAGTAATCAAGCCGAGATGTAATAAAGGCATGTATCACTGTTTCTAGATGCTGCCTAGAAAGGATAGGTTTTACCGTCATCAATCACCTTCACTACTTCATTACTGCACCGATTTGACCATCCATCCATTCACTTCTGCTCATCCTGTTCAGGGTCGCGGGGGGGGGGGGCTGGAGCCTATTCCAGCTGTCATAGGGCGAGAGGCAGGGTACATCCTGTACAGGTCGCCAGCCTGTCGCAGGGCCAACACAGAGAGACACACAACCTTTTACACTCACATTCATGCTCTCGTTCACACCTATGGGCAATTTAGTATAGCCAGTTAACCTAACCCCAGCAAGTGCATGTCTTTGGAATGTGGGAGGAAACCCACGCAGACACAGGGAGAGCATGCAAACTCCCCACAGAGAGAGAGAGGAGCCTTGGCCAAAGTGGAATTGAACCCAGGCCTTCCAGATGTTATTCTAACTGTGAGGCAGCAGTGCTAACCGTTGAACCCAATTTGACCATTCAACTTAAAGTCACTGTCCATTATAAAGCCCAAATTTGTAATTATGGGCTTAACATATGAGGCCAAAGGGCTCGAATCAACCTGGGGAAGAGGCTCACAAGAGCTACTGGGTCTAAGCACCAACACTTCAGTCTTTTGTTCGTTAAAATGTAGAAAATTTAGGGCCATCCAGGCTTTAATCTCATCAAGACATGCAAGAAGAGATAAAAAATAAATAAAGCTTGCTGATTCATGTTATTTGTGAGGTTTATTTTGTAATTCTTTAATATCTGATGTCCAGAGATAGAAAAAAATATCACTGTCAGTTCTCCATCAGCTCATTATTTAATTCGTTGCTAACAGGATACTAAATTAAATCAAGTTTCTGCTGTTTGATGATAAGAGCTGCTATGAACATCTACTTGAGTTTTACCCTACATTTCATTAGTGTAGCTTTGTGCTAAGCTAAGTGATGTTACTTAGCATCACAGATTGGACTTTTTAAAAAATATTTTGAACCTTTATTTTTTGAGTCTCACAGGCTCAGATTAGGCTTTGGTTTGTTCTTGTTCAAGTTTTATTCTAAATTAAATGAACAAAGTTCTACTTTATGCCACATGTATCTGTTTTGATCCATGTGAGGAAACTAAGTTATAGTGGCCTGTCCGTTTGTTTTTCTTGTTAAGATGAATAGATAGATCTCTTTATCGTCATTGTTACAAGAACAACAAAATTGAAAGTGCCATTAGACAGTGCCTAAAAAACCAATAAAAAAAATAATAAATACATAAAATGATAAATATGTTTTGGGCATCACCGTGGCGCAGTGGTTAGCACTGCTACCTCACATTTAGAATACCATCTGGTCCAGGCTCCTCTCTCTCTCTGTGGGGAGTTTGCATGCTCTCCCCGTGTCTGCGTGGGTTTCCTCCCACAGTCCAAAGACATGCAGTTACTGGGGTTAGGTTAATTGGAAACTCTAAATTGTCCATAGGTGTGAATATGAGTGTGAATGGTTGTCTGTCTCTCTGTGTTGACCCTGTGACAGGCTGGCAACCTGTACAGGGTGTACCCTGAACAGGATAAGCGGAAGTGAATTGATGGATAAATATCTCTTATTTTGCCTTTGTGCCTCCTTTTTGCCAACTGGGACACTTTTTGTTACTTCCCACAACCCCTGGACTCTTTAGGGAAATGTAACATCACGTAAACCAAATTTATTTATTTTTTTCTCCAGCACTTGACTTATTTTTGCTTTTTGTAAATATAACTGAAAAGGACAAATGTACTTGGTTCAATATCGTTCTTCTTCCAGTTTCTTTCTCAAAGCAGCACCTGCTGCTCTGCATGCTTTCACTCTGCTGGCCTCTTTGGAAAGTGATAAACCAAAGGAAAAGAAGAGAAGCCCATTAAATCATTCAGCTTACGCCAATCTTTTTCTTTCAAGACTTTAGAAAAATGTTTAAACTGTCACTAAATTTTTATTGATTTCACCAAATTTGCCTATTTAATAATAGATAATGTGTTTCTGTTTCACAACACAAAAACAGTTAACATAAAATGCTGGCATGACATTGGTGTTCTGACTCGGTTTGCTCCTCAGCTGAGCCTGAACTATTGTTGACAGACAGAGCAAAGCTGCAGCAGAAGAGGAAGAGCACCGGCATAAAAATAAATCGGTATTTTTTTTCCAACATTCAGCACTAAAAAAATGTAGCATATGTTCCAGTTGACTTCACTAACACACCATGCTGTGAGTGTGTGGCAAAGAAAAAGCAATGAGAATAAAGTATGACTTTACCTCTGTCCCACATTTTGTTGTAAAAATAAATTCCAAAAAACAGACCCAGAGCGATCAGTAAAGCCATGCTAATGATCCACGGTGCAGCACAAGGAGGCAAAAGTCCCGTCTCTGTGAGACAGTCTGGAGCAGAAGTTTAATGTATAAAAAAGTTAGAATGAAAGAACATAAAATTAAATAAAACTTACACACTTACACAAAAAGTGTGAAAGATATTTTGGAACATTTTGTGCCCTTGTTTCAGTTGCTATCAGCCCTTAAAAAAGAAAAAAAAAAGTTTTTGTTGGACTACAAAACTTTTGGCCTTTAATTGAACAACAAGAGGAAATCAAATCGAGAAATAAAGGACTACATGAAACAAGAACGACAAAACAATCATAACTCGTGATGATTATGACAAAGACGAGGTTCACTGAAGAACACTTTTTACTGCTTCATGCTTTTTACTAAAGTTCTCGATCCTCCAAAATGTTTAATAATGTTCATGTAAATGAGCAAACAGCTGATACTCACCAACTTTCTGATCCTGTCCACACAACAGAATCATGATAATCATCACTGAGGAGACACAACTACTGAGATACTTGTTCACTCTTACAGTTACTAGTAAAGGTACTATCTTATAACTGTTTCCTAAAAATGTTATACTTTGTCATGAAGCAAAAAAATAAAAATAAAATAACAACACTCACTATTTAATAATAAACATTAATACAACGTTTTATGCGCCTTGAGGCGACTGTTTGTTGTGATTTGGCGCTATATAAATAAAATTGAATTGAATTGAATTGAATTGAATGTATTTTTTCAGATGAGGAAATGAAGACAGTACTCACACAGTCTCATGCTGAGAGTTTGGACCTCCATCTCGTCTTATTGCACAATGAAGACCAAAATGTAAAGACAGTCAATGCGAGTTTCTCCCTGCTGCTGCAACAATTTTAATGTAAAATATTTTTATAGCTTAATGCAATGAAACAATTTTACAAAAGCAGTTTCCGGTGAGACTGAGTTGCTTTTGTGTGAAGTCAAGTCTCAGTGTTTCTGTTCAGTGTCAGTGGGTGGAACAAGGAACCCCTTCAGGGTGATGCTGCGTTTGATGCCCCTTGCAGGCCAGTTCATGTTTCCCACCTCTGCTTTGTTAGTTTGATGTTTAACAAGCTAATAAACTAGCTTATAATGACTAAACTGATTGGAGTGTCATCACAAGACATACAAGAAAAACTTAATTATTGATTTTGGTGTTTGTAACCTTTTTTTTAGTCCTCCCCCCAATTTTTTTTTTTTTTTTGTGGTGGCATAAGTGTAACATTAAGGATCCTTATGACAGCCAATAATTGTCTTTAAACCACAGTGATTTTTGTGCTAATCTTTGGGTCAATTGCTGCTTCTAAACTGGCCATAGTTGTGGGAGCATACCTTGCTTCTTGACTAAGGCAGATGCTATAGGCTCCGACTAACTGAGACAGAACATGAGAGTCTGAATTTTTTTCAGTTTTGTTCACAAAGATCATACCTCTTTGTTTTTTTGGCTGTGATGCAGTTTTCATATTTGCTGACTGAAACCCAGGAAAATAATCAACAATATGTTTTAGGAGTTGTAATGGTCTCCCCACTGGATCATCACCTTGGTGTGGTACAAGGTCTTGTATGTCTGAGGGGCCGTTAGAGACATTATAACTGAAATGCTCTCTCACACAGAACTGTAACACACTCACACACACACTACTGAAATGCGCTCACACACTACTGAAACTTGTTCACACACACTACTGAAGTGGGCTCACACACACTACTGAAACGGACTCAGACACACTACTGAAACGCTATCACACACACTACTGAAACACGCACACACACACACACTACTGAAACGCTATCACACACAGTACTTAAACATGCGCACATACATTACTGAAATGCACTCACACACACTACTGAAACGCACAGACACTACTTAAACACGCTCACACACTACTGAAACGCATTCACACACACTACTGAAACGGGCTCACACACACTATTGAAATGCGCTCACACACACTAGTAAAACATCCACACACACTACTGAAACGTGTTCACACACACTACTGAAATGTGTTCACACAGAACTGTAACACGCTCACACACTACTGAAACGGGCTCACACACACTACTGAAAGACGCACACACTACTTAAATATGCGCACACACACTGCTGAAATGCGCTCACACAGAACTGTAACATGCTCACACACACTACTGAAACGCTATCACACACACACTACTGAAACGCTATTGATAGGTTCCGATCATTTTAATAACTCAGAGAACAAACACACAACTCTTTTCAAACTTGGCAAGGAGGAGAGATCCGTTCCTTGAACTCAGCTCTCGGCTGAGTGGAAGTTATCTGTCCTAAAGGACCGCTTCCTGCGCAGCTTTTTTTTTCAGACTTTCACAATAAGATCACGTGGGTTACACCAAACGCAGTTTACAGCATGTTATAAACAACATTCTTGGCTTTTTCCTTACCACATATGGCAGTAAGTATACTGTGGAATGCGCATACGTAACATGGCATATATGAGACACGTATCCTATGTGTGTGTTCTTGCAGGCTTGAAACAGCCTGCAGGTAACTACAACTTCCTTTGTAAAGAAATGTCACCACGTGTTTCCATTTCAAACATAAAAACAACGGTATCATCCATCCATCCATTCACTTCCGCTTATCCTTTTTCAGGGTCTCGGGGGGGTTGGAGCCTATCCCAGCTGTTATAGGGCGAGAGGCAGGGTACACCCTGAACAGGTCGCCAGCCTGTCACAGGGCTAACACAACCTTTCACACTCACATTTACACTCTCATTCACACCTATGGGCAATTTAGAGTAGCCAATTAATCTAACCCCAGTAAGTGCATGCCTTTGGAATGTGGGAGGAAACCCACGCAAGCACGGGGAGAACATGCAAACTCCACACAGAGAGAGGGAGAGGCCTGGGCCAAGGTGGAATCGAAACCAGGCCTTCCAGATGGTATTCTAACTGTGAGGCAGCAGTGCTAACCACTGCGCCACCATGCTGCCAATGGTATCATATGTACATAAAACAACTTATAAAAAATATACAAACAGAAGATATGATAATTCATAATAAACAGAATGGAATTTATACTATAACTCCAACAGCTATCACACACAGTACTTAAACATGCGCACACACATTACTGAAATGCGCTCACACACACTACTGAAACACGCACACACTACTTAAACACAAACACACAGTACTCAAATGCCCTCACATACACTACTCAAACACGCTCACACACACTACTGAAAGGCGCTCACACACACTACTGAAAGGCGCTCACACACACTACTGAAATGCGCTCACACACTACTGAAACACGTTCACACACACTACTGAAATGGGCTCACACACACACACTACTGAAATGCTCTCACACACACTACTGAAACATGCACACACTACTTAAATATGCACACACACACTACTGAAACGGGCTCACACACACTACTGAAAAGCTATCACACACACTACTGATACGCGCACACACTACTGAAACGCTATCACACACAGTACTTAAACATGCACACACACATTACTGAAATGCACTCACACACACACTACTGAAACGTGCACACACTACTTAAACATGAGCACACACACTACTGAAACGGGCTCACACACACTACTGAAATGCCCTCACATGCACTACTTAAACACGCTCACACACACTACAGAAAAGCTCTCACACACACTACTGAAATGAATTCATCTATGAAGTAAGAAAGATATTAACATCATTCCATGATCTGTTTGTGTTAATTGTCAACATTGCCTCTGTTTCCTGTATCATGACAGCTGAACAGGAATTAGTTTTAGCTCTGATTTTCTCACAGTGAAGTCCCAGCAGCAGCAGCAGCAGCAGCAGCAGCAGCAGAGCCACCGTCACCTTAGTGAACACAGTCAGTGAAAAAAGTTGAATGACGGCCGAGCCCGAGGAGGAGTCTCTGAGTCTGTGTGTGATTCACTCCTGAGATGATGATGAGTCTCTTTAGATTGATTCTACAGTAGGTTTGGATGGCTTTTTTTTTCTTACAGAATTTAATGAAATATCATTTAAACATGGCATTTTGGATTTACAGGTGTTATCTTTGTTCAGTTAGTTTGATGATGTGAGACATATAAATGTGACAAATATGAAATGAATAAATAAATAAGAACAGCCAACAGTGTTTCCCAGCATTGTATTCAGTTTGAGTACCAGATCATGTTTCAGTTAGAGCCTTGATAACTATCAAACTTCACATGTATATTTCACTGCTGACCACAAACATGGTGCATCTGTTTTGCAAAAAAAGAAATGCGACAGTTTCAGATGAGCGGTTGACCACAGTGAGTGTGTGTGTACAGACTGCAGCAGCTCTTTTCTTGTAAACAGCATTCATGTATCTAAAAAAACCAAACAAAAAACAGAGCAGATGGAACTTTCTTCAAACCTTATATGTACAAAATCACGTGGGTCTGGCAGCCAGCTGTATCTGACTGATTAGACACAAGATATTACAGTTCATAGACATGCACACAAACCAAAACAGTGCGTGATAATTTTGGGTTAATTCATTGTTTCAGTCTCTCAAATGTGATCGTGTCTTCTATCAGCTCTCACTCTGCAAGCTGTAAGAAAAACAGGAAGTGCAGAACAAAAAGCATTAACAAAAAAGGATATAAATAATTTATTATGCTGCATATTAAACACCAATAATAATTTAATAGAGCAGTTCCTGAACAAGTGTGAACATTTTTTAAATTAATTGTCTTCTTTTATTTAGTGAAATCAAGGATTAAATCTACACTTTTATATCATGAGTAAAGCTCACAGGATAGTAAACCATGTAGTACATAGTCCATTTAGATGCAATATGTCTACATTATGAAACTGATGTATTAATCTTTATTACCTATTATCTAAATGCAGCACATAAGGCATCGTTACTCTCCGGTCTGCTACAGGTGAGCTGAAGGTAAGAACAGCAACACTCAGACAGTTTGTGAATGCAAACATCTGACTTCAAGTCAGTGAGGAAACACAGTTTGGTTTCTTTTTTTTTAATCCACACGAACTTTATAACACATGTATGACACTATAACAGCACATAGGTTACACAAACTCAATGCATAGTTGTTGTCTCAGCTCAAATATGGCTACTTTTGCAGACCCAGCACCAATGGCAACATTTACAGCAACGATCTAAAGCAGGGGTGTCAAACTCCAGGCCTTGAGGGCCGGTGTCCTGCAGGTTTTAGATGCGTCCCTGAACCAACACACCTGAATCATGTATAAAAGTCATTATCAGGACTCTGGAGAACTCGCCTGCATGATGAGGAGGTAATTCAGCCATTTGACTCAGGTGTGTTGGATCAGGGACTAAAGGTCTGCTTGACAGATTTCCTGCCATAAATTATTGAATGTAGGTTCCTTGATATTAATTATATGCATGAGTATACAACACTTTCTGAGTGCCTTTGCAGCAAAGGCAGCACCTGATCACTTCAGTCCAACTCCGCCCTTTGCAGTGCATCATCCAGCATTACATCATTGTTCTTCCTTGGGAGAAACAAAGTTACACATAGTGTGACAGTAAGTATACATGGCTGATATAGAAGCATTTTATTACCATCACTAAACATGCACCATTTTATTCTTTTCAAAAAGAAAACGAAGAAAAAGAATAATAAGAAGCCAAAAAGCCAATGAACTCTCAAGCAAGCAGGTGAACTGATGATGACGAGGTAAATATGACAGTCGGGGTCATCCAAAGATAATTGTACAGACAGTGAAACAGGAAATGAAGCTGTGACACACCAGCACAAAACCATTCAAACAAATCATAAAGAGTAGAAGTGATCTTTCTCAATACTACAACTTAATAAGAATGCCACCTTGCTGAGTTTTGCTGTGTGTTGTGTACGTATTTCTTGCAGTTGAAGCATGTACACATTGCATCATTTCCTCTGTTTTCTTCTCTTTGGTCGTCTACTTCACACTGGTTGCACCAAGTTGGGAGGCTCAGATATGAATGAACTATGCACATATACAGAAATTTTTCTTTTCTCTATTTCAACACAAAAAATGACCCTGTCAGTGAAATCAGGCTTAGTCCTTCATGTTCAGCACTGAGACCATGAACAAAAATGTATTCCTTCAGAACAAGTTGAGTCTATAAATGTGTGCTGAAGTTTTATGTAGTACAGCTCCAGCAGATCCCAACAGTCTTGAATGCAGAGAAATTTCAGTCTTTATGTCATCAGGTATGCCCCCGAGACTGCAGACTGCAGCAGACGGTCACATGATGTAAATACACAGTGGAATAAGAAATGACCAAACAAATGTAGAGCTTAATGTCAGCTCATTTTCTTTGAGTTAACTGAACAGTTGCTTCTGCATGAAACAAGACACATTTACTCAGTCTATGCACGAGACCGCACGTCACTTTAAGACACAGTCAGTATCAACATTTGCAGCTATATTTCACTGCTTACTACAAAATTGTGGCATCTGTTTTGAAAAACGTAATGCAGCACATTTAGCTTAGTGGTCGACCACAGAGAGTACCTGCTGTTCAGGAGCTGGAGCAGCATGCACATGCAAAAAGACACCAGATGGAACAAAATAGTTTAAACTGATATTTAATAACAGACAGATGCTTTTGGTAACATTTGAAGTTTATATGTTATTATAACCATGTAGTTCTGATAGCCAACTGTATCTGACCGAATATACACAAAATATGAAAATTTATAGACATGTACAGTGGGTACGGAAAGTATTCAGACCCCTTTAAATTTTTCACTCTTTGTTTCATTGTAGCAATTTTTAAAATCAAAAAGGTTCATTTTATTTCTCATTAATGTACACTCAGCTCCCCATCTTGACAGAAAAAAACAGAAACGTAGAGATTTTTGCAAATTTATTAAAAAAGAAAAACTGAACTATCACATGGTCATAAGTATTCAGACCCTTTGCTGTGACACTCATATTTAACTCACATGCTGTTGGTTCTGCTCCTTCATTGGAGTCCAGCTGTGTTTACTTAAACTGATTGGACTATATTAGGAAAGACACACAACTGTCTGGAATGGGTATTGGAGAAAAAGCATCCTTTTGAGCTAGTACAACCATGAGTCTTCTTGGGAATGATGCAACAAGTTTTCCACACCTGGATTTGGGGATCCTCTGCCATTCTTCCTTGCAGATCCTCTCCAGTTCCATCAGGTTGGATGGTGAATGTTGGTGGACAGCCATTTTCAGGTTTCTCCAGAGACCTGAAAAAGTTGGGTTTAGGTCAGGGCTCTGGCTGGGCCAATCAAGAATGGTCACAGAGTTGTTGTGAAGCCACTCCTTTGTTTTATTAGCTGTGTGCTTAGGGTCATTGTCTTGTTGGAAGGTGAACCTTCGGCCCAGTCTGAGGTCTTGAGCAGTCTGGAAGAGGTTTTCTTCCAGGATCTCTCTGTACTTGGCAGCATTCATCTTTCCTTCAATTGCAACCAGTCGTCCTGTCCCTGCAGCTGAAAAACACCCCCATAACATGATGCTGCCACCACCATGTTTCACTGTTGGGGTTGTATTGGGCAGGTGATGAGCAGTGCCTGCTGTTCTCCACACATACCGCTTAGAATTAACGCCAAAAAGTTCAATCTTCGCCTCATCAGACCAGAGAATCTTATTTCTCACAGTCTGGGAGTCCTTCATGTGTTTTTTGGTAAACTCTATGCGGGCTTTCAAATGTCTTGCACTGAGGAGAGGCTTCTGTCGGGCCACTCTCCCATAAAGCCCCGACTGGTGGAGGGCTGCAGTGATAACTGACTTTGTGGAACTTTCTCCCATACCCATCCCAGACAGGTGTGTGCCTTTCCTAATCAAGCCCAATCAGTTTAATTAAACACAGCTGGACTCCAATGAAGGAGCAGAACCAACAGCATGTGAGTTAAATATGAGTGTCACAGCAAAGGGTCTGAATACTTATGACCATGTGATATTTAATTTTTTTTTTTTTTAATAAAATTGCCAAATTTTATACATTTCTGTTTTTTTCTGTCAAGATGGGTGCTGAGTGTACATTAATGAGAAATAAAATAAACTTTTTTGATTTTAGCAAATGGCTGCAATGAAACAAAGAGTGAAAATTTTTAAGGGGTCTGAATACTTTCTGTACCCACTGTACACCAAACAAAGCTAACAATGTACAGCTGGTTCCATCACAGAAACAATATGTTGGTTACTTCTTTGTCTTCACTTTCATTCAGATGTGATCATGTCTTCAGTCAGTTCTCTTCCTGCGACCTGTGAGACACACAGGAAGTAGAGAACAGAAATTAAAATTTTAAACAAGGATAATTTTTTTTTCTTCAGTGCAGATTACATATCAATATTTACTTTACAGGATAACTCCTGTACAAATAAAAATCATTTTTATTATGAATCATAGTTTTCTTATAGCTGGCATTTTACATTTACCACCTTTCACATTTTATCTGAATGTAACACATAAGGCATCATTAATCACATTAGTCTCACCTTTGAGTTGAGCATCACCCAGGCCTGAGGTGTAGTAAATGACTGTAGAAAAAAATGTATCTTCATCTGATGCAGAGAGAGGACACATAACCACAGTAACATTAGTGATTAAGATCTCTGTTCAATATTCATGTTATTTGTGAGGTTTATTTTGAAATTCTCTAATATCTGATGTTCAGAGATAGAGAAAAAGAGAAAAATGTCACTTCTACATCAGCTCATTATGTAAGTCACTGCTAACAGGACACTAAACTAAATCAAGTTTCTGCTGTTTGATGACAAGAGCTGCTCTGAACAGCTTCTTGGTTTTTACCCTACATTTCATTAGTCTAGCATCACAGAAAAAAAATATCTTGGACCTTGAGTTTTTGAGTCTCACAGGTTTAGGTTAGGCTTAGATTTGTTCTTGGTTAAGTTTTATTCTAAATTTAATGAACATATTTTTACTTTGTGCCACATTTATCTGTTTTGATCCATTTTGCGGAAACATTTGACCCAAACTATCAGTACAAAGATCCAGAAATCAAACAAACAGTTTTTTTTTTTCTTTTTGTCTCTTGATGTTTTTGTTTTTTGGCATTATTGCTGAAAAGGACAAGGAATGTTTGTTTCAGTAGCTTTTTTCTTCCTCTCTCAATTCAGCAACAATTAACATAAAATGTTGGCATGACACTGACTCTGATTGCTCCTTAGTTGTGCCTTAACTATTGTTGACAGACAGAGCAAAGCTGCAGCAGAAGAGATAAGTTGACCTGCCTTAACATTTGTTAAGGTACAATGGCAGATTTTTTTCTGTTCAGAAAGCAGGCACTTTTTTTTAAACATATCATGCTGTGCGTGTGTGGCAAAGCAAAAGCAATGAGCATAAAATATGACTTTCTTTACCTTTCTCCAAGCACTCATTGAACAAGTACGTTAAAAGAAACAGCAACAGAGCGCTCAGTACAGCAAGGGCAAAGATCCACGCTGTGTCACCAGGAAAGAAAACGCCCGTCGCTTTGAGACAGTCTGGATCAGAAGTTGAATGTAAAAAAAAAGTTAAAAAGAATGAAAGTCAAATAAATAAATGTTACACACTTCTAAAAACCCTTTGGAACATTTTGTACACTTGTTTCAGTTGCTGTCAACCACTAAATAAGAAAAAAGTGATTTGTTTTTTTTTGATTACAAAACTTTTGGCCTATAATTGAACAACAAAAGAAAATCACATCAAGAAATAAAGGACTACATGAAACAACAACGACAAAATAATCATAACTCGTGATGATTAAGACAAAGATGAGGTTCACCAAAGAACTCAAAGCTTTCCTGCTTGGTCATTGTTTCTAACATTCTCGATCCTCCAAAATGTTTAATAATGTTCATGTAAATGAGCAAACAGCTGATACTCACCAACTTTCTGATCCTGTCCACACAACAGAATCATGATGGTCATCACTGAGGAGACACAAAAGATACAGATTTACTGAGATACTTATCACATCATGTCTTTCATAAAAATATATTAAAGATTTGTCACAAAAAAACCAATATAATATCAAAACTTTTCAGTCTTTTTAATCATTTATTTTAAGTAGAAATGTAAAAGTACTCACACAGTCTGATGCTGAGAGCTCGGACCTTCATCTCGTCTTATTACAGTCCAAAGACTGAAGTGTAAAGACAGTAGAGCGCGAGTCTCTGCCTGCTGCTGTCACAACAGTTTTAATATAAAATATTTTTACAGCTTAATCCAATGCAATGAAACAATTTTACAAAAGCAGTTTCCAGTGAAACTGAGTTGCTTTTGCATGAAGTAAAGTCTCAGTGTTTCTGTTCACTGTCAGTGGGTGGAGCAAGGAACCCCTTCGTAGGCCAGTTCATGTTTCCCACGCTCACATCATTAGTCTGATTTTATATGTTAATAAACTCACTCATAATGGCTGAACTTATTGTAGAGTCATTGCAGAAATACAAAAAAAACTAAAGTATTAATCTTAGCGTTTGTGTCATGGTCCTGGGCCTGTGGCCTGCTGTTTTATGTTCCTTTGGTGTAGTTCTGTTTCTTTGCAGTTCCTGGTTGTTTCTTCATTTTCTCACAGTTTAGTTTCTTAGGCTGCTGCTACTAGGTTATTCTGGTTTTAAGTTCTTGTGTGCTGGTGTCTGTTATCCCTCCTGTGTCAAGTCTCGATGTCATGTTTAGTCTGCATTTGTGTCTGGTTTGTTTACTTCCTGTTTTATTTTGATGGTACTATATTCCTTGTGTGTGTTGAATTTTGCTTCCTGTGTTTTTATTATGTGATTCAGTCCACCTGTGCTCCCCAGCTGTTTCCTGTTATCCCTCATCATTCCCTGTGTAAACACTGTCTGCATTTCCCTCGTGGAGGTGTGGTTCAGTTCCTGGTTTCTGTCTGTTTTAGTTGTGTTACAGTGCTGTTCCTGTGTGTTTCTAGTTATTTTCAATAAAGCCGCCATTTAAGTTCAGTTGGCCTTGGAGATCTGCCTTTGGGTCCTCCCTGCCTGCCACACCACCCGTACATGACACTTTGTACCATTTGTTTTATCAATCCAACCAAAACCACTTTTCTTGGTGGTACAAGAGGAACAATATGAATGCTTCTGACAGCCAATAATAGTCATCATCTTTAAACCAGACATTTTTGTGCTAACCTATTCAGTAGATACTTCACACAGTAAGTGATATTTATCAATTTACATTTTTAAACTGGAACTTGCCATTTTTGTTCAAAAGACATTTCAAAAAAGTAATGCAATTCTCTGACTCAATCATAGCATTTTCATTCAGACATACAAAAAAATGTAATGGAGAGTATCTGTATGTGCAATATTTGCTATACCTGTCCAAGATTTGTTTCACTTATGGCAATGCAATGTAACCACACCTTTGGACATGAAGAACAGGCTGTTTGTGTCTTACTGTGCACTGCAGGTCACGAGAGAGATGGAGGCATCTGTCTCACATAAAACAAGGTGAGATAACAACCTGGTGCCTTTTTGTGGAGTTTGCATGTTCTCCGTGTGTGTGCATGATTCTCTGTGGGTACTTGGGTTCCTCCCAAAGTTATGTATGGCGTTGGGTCAATTGCTGTTTCTAAACTAGCCAACGGGGGCACGTTACATCGAAGGGGTGGGGTGGGGGTCATTTTAAATTGGGCAGAGATCAGCTTAAAAAAAAAAAAAAAAACAGGTAGGAGGCAACCGAGTAAACTAAAACCAAGGAGTATGTGAAAAGCATACATTTATTAAAAACAAACTAAAACATTAAAGACAAGGCTAGCTCAGAAAATCCCCTTTGTACCGTCTTCACTTCCCTGTGGCCATTGCAACAATCAGTTCTTTTCTTTTTTTCTTCACCACATTTATGAAGTCCATTGTTATTTTCCCTCATGGCCATCGGGGTGTCACCTCTGCCAGTTCTTCTCTTTGTCACGGTTGTGGGCTGGTGGCCCAGTGTGTTTAGTTACTTTTGTGTAGTTTTGTTTTACTTGTCAGGTTGTGTTTCTTAGTTGTTCCCACAGTTTAGTTTCTCAGTTTGTTGTTTGGGTGTTCTGTTTATTTAGTTATTTGCATGTTATTCAGGTTTCCCTTTGTTCGTGTTCCTGTGTCTGTTTGGTTTTGGTGTCTTGGCCCTTCTGTGTTTAGTTCCCCTTCCTGTTGTTTCCTTGTGTGGTGTTTAGGTTCCCTCTCCCTTAGCTCTAGCTTAGTTCTCCCTGTGTTTTCCTTTAGTGTCCCTCTCTTGTCTTGTGTCTGTCTTCCCCGTGTTGTCAGCCTGTGTTCGAGTAGGTGTCTAGCCTTATGCTTAGATTCCCTCTGTGTCAGTGTAGCATCTCGATCACTAATGCTGTGTGCTTTATGTTTCAAGTCTCCAGTTTTGGAATTTATTAAGTTTTCTATTTTTTTTTTTTTTTTTTTTGTGTAGCTGGCACCTGACCAGCCTTGTTTCTCTAAATTTGTACAAAAGTTAAGTAGAACTATAGCTCATGCCTTGTGTCCTGCATTGACGTCCTCTCTGCAGTGCTTTCTCCTCTGCTTGCTCCCCTTCTCTGCTGCTCCTCCATTCTTTATAAAGATGCCCCAGCAGGTGTTTCCCATCACCCTGATTGATGCAGCAGGAAGTAAAAACCAAACAATAAAGGCATGTAATACAAATATTTAAAACATGCAAATATAAAACGAAAAAAACAAAACAAACTACAAACATTAAAATCACTTCTGCCACATCAAAAGCATTCCCTGCTTCTTGGCTAAGGCAGCTGGGACAGGCTCCAGCTGACTGAGACTGAACATAAGAGTCTGAATTTGCTGATTTTTGTATGAAACCCAGGAAAATAATCAACAATCTGTTTTAGGAGTTTCTGTTGTAATGGTCTCCACACTGGATCATCGCCTTGTTGTGTTATGGGGGCTTGTGTGTCTCAGCGACCCTGAAAAAATTGTCGTAGCCATATTGGAGAGGTTGAAGGGTAGAGATCAGACTAAGATAATTCCTGGTCCTCCAAGGTGGGGCTGGACATGGGCTAACAACCCCATCCCATAAAAACCCAAATGTTACGGAAACAGCCACAATTAGATCTAACTCTGCTGGGTGTGAGGGGCTTCCAGAGTCACAAGATTTCTAGTGGTGAAAGCTATGATGAAGCCACAAGCAGAAAAATGGGAAAAAATGAGAATCCAAAAGCAGACAGAAGTCTACGGCCTTTGTTGCTACCCTACAGGCCAGTTGGTCATCTATACATAGTAAGTTTAACCACTGCAGCTTTTACCACAATAATACCATTACTGCACATTCAACTCAGCTCTCTGATTTTCAAGCTGACAGCATTGAAACCATAAAATGTGCTTCAACTGTGTCTATTTAAGTCTTCCATACAGAAGATTCAGTGGTGTTACACAAATGATTGAAATTTTATGCATAAGTACTATTTCCTTTTTAATATGCACAGATTAACTCTCCTTTAAAAGTGCAGCCTGTGCCTGTTATAGAGGGTGGATGAGAGTCTGTAAGTGAACGTTTTGCAATAATGGGAGAAATAAAGTAACATATGGATGCTTTTGTATTAATCATACAAATATTAAACTATAAATCCAAATCTCAGTTTTCAGTCTTTATTATTTCAAACAGAAACACAAAAAAAGCACCTGATGATGTGCAGAAATATTGAAGTACAGTCTTTTACAGAGAAGAAGCATCGTTGTGGGTTTTGTTTATCAGACGGTGGGATTTTACAGACGTGACTTTACATTGTTTTCTGAGGTGTTTATTTCTTTAATGTCACAGCACATGATTCATCTGTTTATAGAAGATGAAAAATCCAGAAATCAAAATGAATTCATCAGTGAAGTATGAAAGATATTTACATCATTCCATGATCTGATTGTTTTAATTGTTATCGTTGTTTCCTGTATCACGACAGCTGAACAGACATTAGTTGTAGCTCTGACTGCAATAATAACACACTGCTGACCACAAACATGGTGCATCTGTTTTGTAAGAAAAGTACTGCGACAGTTTCAGATGAGTGGTTGACCACAGTGAGTGAGTGTACAGGCTGCAGCAGCTCTTTTCTTGTAAGCAGCATTCATGTTTCTAAAAAAAAAAAAAGACAAGGAACAAGTTGATTTATCTTCAAGCTCTGTGGATGATCATGTTTCTGAAACATCTTAATGTTTATCACTATCCAGATTTTAAAGTTTATCGCTCTGTCTCTTTAGATTGATGCTTTTTCACCTACAGTAGGTTTGGATGGCTTCTTTTTTCCTTACAGAATTTAATGAAATCATCATTTAAACACTGCGTTTATTATTTCCTTGTGTTATCTTTGTTCAAATAGTTTGATGATGTGAGACATATAAGCGTGACAAATGCTCATAGGGGGTCGTTTTGACTGTTGGGTTTTCTCTGTAATCATTGTAGGGACTTTACCCACAATACAAAGCGCCTTGAGGTGACTGTTTGTTGTGATTTGGTGCTATATAAATAAAATTGAATCGAATTGAATTGAATTGAGTCAAATAAATAAATAAGAAGCACCAATATTTTTTTCCCAGCATTGTATTCAGTTTGGGTACCAGATCATGTTTCAGTTAGAGCCTTGCTCTCAGTATCAAATTTCACACATATATTTCACTGCTGACCACAAACATGCTGCATCTGTTTTGCAAAAAAAGAAATGTGACAGTTTCAGATGAGCGGTTGACCACAGTGTGTGTACAGGCTGCAGCAGCTCTTTGTTTTTTTGTAAACAGCATTCATGCATCTAAAAAAAAAAGAGCAGATGGAACAAGTTGAATTAGCTTCAAACTTTAATCGACAAACACACGCTTTGTTCAAACCTTATATGTACAAAATCATGTGGGTCTGGCAGCCAGCTGTATCTGACTGATAAGACACAAGATATTACAGTTTACAGACATGCACACCAAACCAAATCAATAGATGATAATTGTGGGTTATTTCATTGTTTCAGTCTCTCAAATGTGATCATGTCTTCTGTCAGCTCTCACTCTGCAAGCTGTAAGAAAAACAGGAAGCGCAGAACAAACAGCATTAAAAAAAGGATACAAATAACTCGTTGAGGACACTTCCTGGTTTTATGCTACATTTTATATTTTTAGCTTTGTTCTAAGCTAAGCTGTAATTTCCTAGCTTATGCTCAACATTTGAGAGTGACAAAAATGTATTTCACAAAATGCATTTACACTAAATTTTATTTTTCTGAAAAAAAAAAAAAAAAAATCCCACATGTTTATTTTACTGATTTTGGACCTCTTTTATTGTATTCCTCCTTTATTTACATCTGGGTTTTCAAATGGCAGAATTTCTGGTTGCTCTCAGTACAGTACATACACCACACCAGAAAAAACAATCAAACAAAAAGAAAACAAATGGGTCCTTTATCTACAAAGTAATCACACGTGAAATCCAGCAGCCGAAGTTTTCCTGCAAAGTATTCTAGTATGAAAAAATTAGTATTCTGGCGTTTTTATGCAGATGACTGTTGCATTTATATTTGTATCAATATTTTATAAAACATTCTGCTTGAACATTCTGCTAAAACATTCTGCTTGAAAATTGAAACAAACCCAACTGACATGAGTAACCAAATGTTTTAAATACACTGACACAATTTCAATTTTGGGTGAATATAAGTCAATATACTTTTAAAGTGGATTTTTTTTTTTTAAATTTTGTTCGAAAATTGAATTTATGCACAGCTTCACAATAAACAACCCTCACGGTGAAATGTTACTGATTCACATTCAAGGAACTGCAATTAGTTTGGAATGATAAGCATAGAAACTGCAAATGAATTAAGACCGCAGCATAAAAACAGTGAGGATGGCTGTCTTCCTGCTTTTACAACAATGTTAATAATACTTACTTTTTTTTAATTAATTAATTTTTTTTTACAATTTAGTGCACTACAATAGTCTAGCATTACAAAAGTACAACTTAGTCAAACATGTAACAACACTGAGATTTGCTAAAAAAACAAGTGTAATTTGAAAAGTAAATTTTTTTTTTTTAAATTTTCTTTTGGAAATAATGTCTCCAAAATGGCCACTCATTATGTTTAAATTTGGATGAAAAGTTAAAGGAAACTTTTCATTAACACACCTGTAATCTCATCAGGAAACCAGAGCCAGCAAGAAAAAATAATTTTAATCATTTTTTTGATTAAAAGAAACAGTTCATTACTAATCTTTAAGGTACTTAACTTCTGTGACATTCATGCTGAAGGTGAGCAGTTGAGTTTGAGTCATACACAAGTTACAGGTCACATGTGAACACAAATTTGTTTTTGTTTTTTGTTTATTTTAGTTTTTTATAGAAAAGAAGCAGTGTTGTAGGTACTTTACAGATCAGAAAGAAGAAATGGAATTTGGATTTTTCTAATGTTTTTCTAATGTTTTGGATGGTTTATTAATCTCTGGCTCTCTCTCTCTCTCTTTCCCCTCAGCCCCAACCAGTTGCTGCAGCTGGCTGCTCCTCTCTGAGCTGGTTCTGCTGGTTTCTACCTTTTAAAAAGGGAGTTTTTCCTTCCCACTGTCACCAGTTGCTTGCACATAGTTGATCTTCTGATTGTCTGGTTTTTTTCTGTACTATTGTATGGTCTTGACCGTACAACATACAGTGCCTTAATCCAGCTGTTTGTTGTGATTTTTCACTGTATAAATACAATTGAATTAAATTAAATTCATCTCAAGTCCGTTAACTTTGACCTTTAAACATTTTTCTTATTTATTCACAGCTTTAACAATGACAAACACAGAAATGGAGACAGTACTCACAGTCTGGTGGAGGCAGCTCCGACCTCCATGATGTCATGCTGCAGACTGAAGCATCAGCTCTTCCTGTGGTTTTTACTTCAGCCTATGAAGCAACTGTAAAGATTTAAAAATAGTTTCCAAAGAAGCAGAACTGCTGTTGTTGTAGTCAAAGCTTGTTTCAATGAACTGTCAGAGGTTTTCTCATGTTCTCTCATATTTTGATTCATTACATTCTAATATACTGTTTTCTTAAAAGCACCAAACCCACAATAAAGATTTGGCTGTTCAGAAAGTCATTATCAAACAAGTATAAAAATATTATATAATGATCTGATGAGTTTAACATTTAAAGTAATTTAACAGAGATATTTGATAAAATGCAAAATAAAAGTAGTTTTGATGGTAAGACTAGTTGAAAAGTAGGAGTGCTGATTGAGACTCATGTAGGTGAGATATTTCACCGCATGACTGAAATGTTTGATTTGTCTCAAAGGTCATGTGTTCACTAAAGTCAGAATGAATGTGTCAAACATTAACAGTGCACAACATTGTTGAAAACAGCTTTGTAAAGATAGAAAGATGTTTCAGTTTAGACAAAAGTGTTGGACGGAAACTTAACCACAAAACGTTTTGATCTCTGGCTATATCTACTCACCTGTTATAACACTGCTTGCAATGACTACACCATTTAAGACTGAAGGTAAGAACAGCAACACTCAGATGGACAGTGTGTGGATACATCAGGTCAGTGAAGAAACAAGGTCTTCAGCCTGTTTACTTTTTTAGCCACATTAAATTTATAACACATGTATGACACTGTAACAGTGACATAAAACCAATGCACGTTGGCTGTCTCAGCTCAGATGTCACTACTTTTGCAGATTGTGACCATTTAATAGAACCCAATAGAAACATTTACAGCAAATATATTTTACTAGAGGTCTGCTTGACAGATTTACTACCATAAATTATTAAATTTGGTTTTCATGATACTAATTATACGCATCAGTATACACCATTTTATGAGTACCTTTGCAGTAAAGGTGGCACCTGATCACTTCAGTCCAACTCTGCCCTCTACAGTGCATCATTAAGCATTGCATCATTGTTCTTCCTTGACAGAAACAAAGTTACACACAGTGAGAAAGTAAGTATATATGGCTGATATAGAAGCATTTTATTGCCATTAAAACCATTAAATCACACAAAAATTATTCACACATTTTTTTTTCATTTCAATCAGTAAACATGCACCATTATATTCTATACCATAAAAGTGTTAGATCAATTGCATCAATTTTCATTGTTATGCAGATGATACTCAGCTTTACCTATCAATGAAGCCAGATGACACACATCAATTAGTTAAACTGCAGGAATGTCTTAAAGACATTAAGGCCTGGATGACCTCTAATTTCCTGCTTCTAAATTCAGATAAAACTGAAATTCTTGTACTCGGCCCCACAAATCTTAGAAACATGGTGTTTAACCAGATACTTACTCTGTATGGCATTACTTTGGCCTCCAGTAACACTGTGAGAAATCTTGGAGTCATTTTTGACCAGGATATGTCCTTCAATGCACATATTAAAGAAATATGTAGGACTGCTTTTTTGCATTTGCGCAATATTTCTAAAATTAGAAACATCCTCTCTCAGAGTGATGCTGAAAAGCTAATTGATGCAATTATTACTTCTAGGGTGGACTATTGTAATTCATTATTATCAGGCTGTCCTAAAAGCTCCCTGAAAAGCCTTCAGCTGATCCAAAATGCTGCAGCTAGAGTACTGACAGGGACTAGGAAGAGAGAGCAGATTTCTCCCATATTGGCTTCTCTTCATTGGCTCCCTGTTAAATCTAGAATAGAATTTAAAATCCTTCTCCTCACATACAAGGTCTTGAACAATCAGGCCCCTTCAGCTTTCAGGCCCCTCTTCTGTGGAAAAAGCTCCCAGCTTGGATTTGGTAGACAGACACCCTCTCTAGTTTTAAGATTAGGCTTAAAACTTTCCTTTTTGATCAAGCTTATAGTTAGTTATGCTGCTACAGGCCTAGGCTCTTGGGGGGGTTCCCATAATGCAATGTTTCTTTTCATTCACCTTATTTACTTTGTTTATACTCCACTCCGCATTTAATCATTAATTGTTATTAATCTCTGGCTCTCTTCAACAGTGTTTCTTTTGTCCTGTCTCTCTCCTCTCAGCCCAACCGGTCGTTACAGCTGACTGCCCCTCCCTGAGCCTGGTTCTGCTGGAGGTTTCTTCCTGTTAAAGAGGAGCTTTTCCTTCCCACTGTCGCCAAGGGCCTGAGCCACCACCAGGCCACAGCTACCAAGGGAGCAGGCCAAAAGCCACACCAAGACATCCGGCCACACACCCCAAGACCCACACGCACCCACATCCCAGGGGCAGCAGTGATGATCAGTGGCGAGCAGCGAGGAACAGCAGGGAGGGGTAACTCCCGCCCTTCGCAACCGTGTCCCACAGGGCCCAAGAACACTACCACCAGGGTTATCTGCCTGGTTATAGACAGAAAAAGGAGGTCACTCAAATAAATAATCAGTCAATCAAATACTGAGCTTGCATCTTTCTTTAAAGAGTTTCCACACACCTGGCGTTAGTGGGGAGTGGGGTTCCACATGAAATCCTGGGACCGCAGCTCAGTATTTTCCTCTGCAGGTCTTGAGTGCTTTCATCAGGCTGGCCACCTCCTAATGTCACAGTGTACATTCCCTCCTGAGAATCCCTTTGCATGCAGGATCTCCTTAGCAGTTCCCAGTCCGTTACTGCTTTAAAACACTTCAAATACAGTTTGGTTAAAATGAAACCTCCTCCCAATGAAACTAGACTCCTTTAAAAAACATAAATTCAACCAGGCCAGGTAAAATATGAACTTCCTTTAAAAAGATGTTTTCCTCAACTGAGATCTCTAATCCAGACGCGTAGTGATGAGAGTGTGAACCCGAAGCTTCGATAAATGCTTCGAACCCTGAGCTTCCAACTTCAGAGAACCACTGCTTTGAAGCTTGTTTCAGGACGAAAAAAAAATAAATCACGTGACATATGACGTCCAAAGCAGCAACTGCTTCATTCTCAGAATGAATCAGCTGACTGGTTCAGGTGATTCGCTGGTTATGAGTGAAGGAGCGAGAGTGAGACAGTCAGCCAGGTTCATACTCACACAGTTTTAGCGTTATTATGACCAACAGTTATTGCTGAGTTATGAATTAAAGACAACCTTTGCTGGCTCATCCTTTCAACGTGATGACTGATGCTGTCATATCAAGATTAATGCAAAAGCAGTAGTTACACAAGCACAGCCAGTTAATGCCATGTTTTCCCAGCACTCTGCTCAGTAACAAAACACACACATTCATCCATCTTCATTTGTAAATAGAACCTGATATCATGATGTTTGGTCAGAACGTGTGTGCCTCAAACAATGCAAAGATGCTTCAAATCATTGAGGTGTGTGAGTGTGTGCATGGAGATATGTAATTGAAATCATTGCACTTTTCCAGGAGAGGGCGCTATAATTGAAGCTTTGAGTAATGAACCTATTTTTGAAACAGTTGTTCAAGTGGTTCAGTGCTTCACAAAAGCTTCATTTTCTCATCACTACAAATGCATTTTGAGCAGCTGCTCCTGTGCTCTACAGCCCTCTTACTTCCTGTCTCCCACACGTGCAGCGTTCCTGCTTTCTTTCCCCTTTATAGAGGAGGGTGTAAACCCACACCAATCACTTACTTCCAGTTCTCAACTCCAAACACCCAGCAGGTGGACTAGAGTGGGACCTCCACTCCCACATAGGTGTGGCCTATATCACAAAAAAAACAAAAAAAAAAAAAACAAAAAAAAACAAAAGCATGCAAAACTTAACATAAAATCATCCTAACCCCATGCTTTGTAGGAGATCCTCTGTTATTTTCACTTTTCCACACATATACTGATTTCTTTCTCTATTTCAATGCAAGAAACGACCCTGTTAATGAAATCAGGCTTAGTCCTTCATGTCCAGCACTGAGACCTAACTGTCATGCATGTTTATCTAGTACAGCTCCAGGAGATCCCAACAATCTTGAATGCAGAGAAATTTCAGTCTTTATATCATCAGGTATATCATCATTTCAGATTAGTGGGTCTACTGTAGTGGCACCACTTGCTACTTAACTGCTGTCTGCCTTTCAGTTTTATTTACACTTTAGACATTGAGGATTTTGGGGGGTAGGTGTGGGTGAATCACGCTGATTGACAGTCAGGTGCTCATGTTTCTGTCAGCTCAATTTGAATAGCACTCTAGTTTTCATACAGACATACTCACATTCACATTTCATTCACTCATGTATTCCAACACATGCAGCCAACATTTCAACTTCCAGATAAGTGGGGATGAGAGCAGGCACGTCTTTTCACACCCCTTTTTTCTTCATCCGATGTAGGACGGGGATTGGCTAGGGTGTTGGAGGTGGCTCTGGAGTTACTGTTGGCTCAAGTGACACTCATTCGTCCACGCGCCAGAAGATGGGTTAATGAGTGGAAGTTTGTGTCCCATGGTTTTTTGTCTTGGTGTGTATGTTTGTCTCTCTGTGTGTGTGTGTGTGTGTGTGTGTGTGTGTGTGTGTGTGTGTGTGTGTGTGTGTGTATGGGGTTTGCTGTGCTTCTCCCCTCTGGGACATGTTTGCTCCTCGCTGGTCAATGCTGCCCACCTGGGAGGTGGGCACTCAGTGGTTCTGGGGTGCAGGGCTGGGTGTTTTGGGATGGCTGTTGGCCAGCTCCCTTATTGGTTGTGGTTCGGGTGGGGGTGGCCTCCTCTTGGGTTGGGGACTCGGTTGTCATCGAGATGTGTGGTCCTGGGTCTTCAGTGTTCATGGGGGGGCTGCGGGTGGCCTGGGTTTCATGGGTCTATCTCTGGCTCTAGGGTTCGTTGTTGTGGCTTCTTCCCCTCCTTACCAAGTATGTTTCATGACACACACACACACACACACACACACACACACACACACACACACACACACACACACACACACACACACACACACACACACACACAACAGAACAAGAGTATATACTTGTTTTCTGTTCTATGCTTCTGTTTCAGGTGCTATTTGGTGTTGTTTTTGTTTTGTCCTCTTTTATTAAAAAAAAAAAAAGAAGCAAAAAGCTGCAGCAGGTCTTTGCTTCTGAACAGCATTCATGCACATCCAAAAAGACAACAGGGTGACTCAACTTTAAACTCAACTTCTAAATATCACACAGACACTTTTGGTAGCATTTGAACTTTATATGTACTTATAAGCTCTCAAAGTGCTTGTATAAGTGCTTTGAGTGCTCTGACTGAGTAGAAAAGCGCTATATAAGTACTAGTCCATTTACATTTACCATTTATAACCATGTGGTTCTGATAGCCAGCTGTATCTGACTGAATATACACAAGATATGACAATTTATAGACATGAACACTAAACTCAGCTAACAATGTACAGCTGTTCAATTTGTCTTCACTTTCACTCAGATGTGATCGTGTCTTCAGTCAGTTCTCTTTCTGCAACCTGTGAGAAACACAGGAAGTAGAGAACAGAAATGAGCAAAATTTTAAACAAGGATAGAAAATTTTTTTTTCCTTTGGTGCATATTACATATCAATATTTCCTTTACAGGACAACTCCTACACATGTATATGCCATTTTTAAAAAAAATATGAACCATCATTTTTTTTTATAGCTTGCATTTTACATTTAACACCTCTCACATTTTGTCTGAATGTAATGCATGAGGCATCATTAATTCTCACCTTTGAGTTGAGCACCACCCAGGCCTGAGGTGTAGTAAATAGCTGTAGAAAACAATGTATCTTCATCTGATGGAGTGAGAGGATAGATAACCACAGTAAAATTGGTGATTAAGATCCCTGTTCAATATTCATGTTTTTTGTGGGGTTTATTTTGAAATTCTCTAATATCTGATGTTCAGAGGTAGAGAAAAATATCAACGTCACTTCTACATCAGCTGTTTATGTAAGTCACTGCTAACAGGACACTAAACTAAATTAAGTTTCTGCTGTCTGACGACAAGAGCTGCTCTGATCAGCTTGGTTTTCAGCCTACATTTCATTAGTGTAGCTTTGTGCTAAGCTAAGTGACATTTTGTCTGAATGTAATGAGACATCATTAATCACAATTAGTCTCACCTTTGAGTTGAGCACCACCCTGGCCTGAGGTGTAGTAAATAGCTGTAGAAAACAATGTATCTTCATCTGATGGAGTGAGAGGATAGATAACCACAGTAAAATTGGTGATTAAGATCCCTGTTCAATATTCATGTTTTTTGTGGGGTTTATTTTGAAATTCTCTAATATCTGATGTTCAGAGGTAGAGAAAAATATCAACGTCACTTCTACATCAGCTGTTTATGTAAGTCACTGCTAACAGGACACTAAACTAAATTAAGTTTCTGCTGTCTGACGACAAGAGCTGCTCTGATCAGCTTGGTTTTCAGCCTACATTTCATTAGTGTAGCTTTGTGCTAAGCTAAGTGACATTTTGTCTGAATGTAATGAGACATCATTAATCACAATTAGTCTCACCTTTGAGTTGAGCACCACCCTGGCCTGAGATGTAGTAAATGGCTCTAGAAAACAATGTATCTTCATCTGATGGAGAGAGACAGTGGGAGTGAGACGACTGACAACCAGTGCTGATGATCCCTGTTTGCTATTCACTGTATTTTTGAGGTCTAATGGGAAATTCTAAAAAAAAAAAATCAGATTTTTCAGAAGCGAATCAGAAAATGAATGTCACTCCTACATCAGCCCATTATGTAAGGCACTGGTAACAGGACACTAAACTAAATCAAGATCTACTTTTTTTCTGGCAGTAACACTTTGATGGCCAAGCCAAGTTTATTTATAAAGCACTTAAAAAACAGCAACCACTGACCAAAGTGCAGTACATAAAACACACCAGGACGACAAAAAAATAAAACTTACAAAAGTTAAAAGTTACACACAAATAAAACAACTATAAAATGCTTAATTTATCCTAACAGTAAATAAATAAAATAATACATTCAAATAAAACCAATAATAAAAGCATAATTTATCCTAGAAATAAATACGTTACAAATTTCAATAGATAGCTGCTCATATTAATCAAAGGCCAAACAAAATAAGTGGGTCTTAAGAGCAGACTTAAACTTGGCCAATGAAGAGGGTTGTTTAATGTCTAATGGCAAAGCGTTCCAGAGTTTTGGAGCTGCCACAGCAAAGGCTCTGTCTCCTCTGAGCCTCCGCTGTGTCCTCGGCACATCCAGGTACAACCGATCAACTGATCTGAGTGACCGGGAAGGAGTAAGTGCAGCAACTCGGAAAGATAACGTGGGGCAAGGCCATGAAGTGACTTAAAAACAAGTAAAAGGATTTTAAAATGAACTCTAAAATACATGGGCAGCCAGTACAGTGAGGATAAAACAGGGGTAATATGCTCTCTCTATTTCGCGATCCCGTCAATAGGCACGCGGTAGCATTTTGAACCAGTTGCAGATGGGCTAGAGCAGACTGGCTCACACCAACATATAAAGCATTGCAATAATCCAGTCTAGTGGTAAATAAAAGCATGGATCACATCTTCAAAATGCTTCTTCAATAGTATACTTGTTATTTTCGCCAGCTGCCTCAAATGAAAGAAGCTAGATCTCACCACTGCACCGATCTGATCCTCCAATTTAAAATTCTCGTCCATAATAAAACCCAAATTTGTGACAGATGGCTTTACATATTGTGATAATGAACCCACGTCCATGGGGGAAGATGCACCAGGGAACGCTAGGGCCAAAGACAATCACCTCTGTCTTTTTTTCATTAAAATTCAAGAAATTTAGAGCCATCCATGCTTTAATATCATCAAGACACTCAATCAGGGTCTGTATAGAGTTGGCTTCCTTGCGTTTCAAAGGCATATAAATTTGAGTATCATCAGTGTAGCAATGGAAAGCAATTTTATGCTTTCTGAGAATGGTTCTGAGGGGGAGCAGATACAAAGAAAATAACAGAGGTCCCAAAATTGAACCCTGTGGTACTCCACATGTTAACAGAACAGGAGATGATTCAAACTCATTTAGATTTATGCAGAAGTCCTTTGGGTCAAGTAAGCCTTAAGCCATTTCAAAACAGTGCCATGAAAACCAGCACAGTGCTCTAAATGAGAAATTAAAATATCATGGTCCACTGTGTCAAAAGCAGCTGTTAAATCTAAAAGCATTAAAATGATCTCCTGTATCTGTAGTCAAAAGAATGTCATTAAACACCCTCAACAATACAGATTCTGTGCTGTGGAGAGGTTTAAAACCAGATTGAAAGATCTCGAGAATATTATTTTCATCTAAAAAGGCTTTCAACTGGTTATAGACAACTTTCTCAAGTATTTTAGACAGAAAAGGGAGTTTAGAAATAGGCGTTGTTCCTAAATCTATTAAACATGCCTCAGTTCAACCACTGATCAAAAAACCTGGATTGGACCCCACTGTGTTATCTAATTTTAGGCCTAAGGATAAGCTACTGTTGATAATAGTGAGGACTAGTAGGCCTAAGGCAGCAATAGCCTCTTTAAAAATGTTGGAGATCCTGAGGGCTTCAGCTGACTAACAGTCTCATATAACAAAGGCAAAGTAACTGGCTCAAACTGGTACAAGGCAATCGAGCAAGGAACAGAGACTGAAGGGTCAAAGGTTGGAGGTGATATGAGGGCCCTAACATTGTTTACTTTATCCACAAAGAACTTACAGAATTCCTCACATACCTCAGGCAAAGGCTCAATACCAGTAATCTGGGGGGCATTTAAAACTTTATTAATAGTGTTGAATAAAATGCAAGGCTTGTGACAATTTGACAAGATTATCCTTGACAGGTGCTCTCGTTTGGCATGTTTCACAACTACCTGGTAGTGATGCCAACAGTCCCTTAACATTTGAAAAGACACCTGTAATCTGTCTTTTTTTCATTTACGTTCAGCTTTCCGACATTCACGTAGGGCAGCACGAGTTGTGTCATTTAAAGAAGGCTCTAGCTTAATTTTAGATTTCCTGAGCTTCAATGGGGCCACTTCATCTAAAGCAGTCTGGCAAATAGAGAGAAACCAGGAATTAAGCATCTCTGTACCTAAACATGCAGAATCCAGAATTCTGCAGTTCTGTTCAATAATGGCGGAAAAGCAGACAGCAGTGAGCTGGTTTACAACACAATGACTACATGCAGAAACACAAGATTTCATACGGCCACAAGGCATAACAATGTCAAAAAGCACCGGCTTATGATCCGAAATGACAGCATCATTTAACGACAAGTTAGAAATAGACAGACCATAGGCTAAAACAAGGTCCAGAATATGCCCACGTTCTTGAGTGGGCCCAGACATCCATTGCATAAAATTAAAAGAATTTATGAAATTTAAAAAGTCCTTAACCAACGGTTTGATGGCAAGAACGTCACCTGCTCCTAACAGTTTCTTGGTTTTCCCCTTACATTTCACCAGTGTAGCTTTGTGCTAAGCTAGTACTCCCAGCAATAAACCAAATGAAAAGAAGAGAAGCCCATTAAGTCATTCAGCTCATGCCAATCTTTTTCTGTCAAGACTTTTAAAAAAAAAGTTTAAACTTTCATCAAATTTCTGTTGACTCTGTCAGATTTGCCTGTTTAATAATAGATAATAATGTGTTTCTGTTTCACAATACAACAACAATTAACATAAAATGTTGGCACGACATTACTGTTCTGACTCGGTTTGCTCCTCGGTTGAGCCTGAACTATTGTTGGCAGACAGAGCACAGCTGCAGCAGAAGAGGGAAGAGCACCTGCCTTAACAATAGTTCATGTACAAAGGCAGATTATTTCTGTTTAGAAACCCTTCACCTTTTTTTTTTAACAGACTATGCTGTGAGTGCGTGGCAAAGAAAAAGCAATGAACATAAAGTATGACTTTACCTCTGTCCCACATTCTGTTGTAAAAGTAGATTCCAAGAAACAGCACCAGATTAGTCAATACAGCCATGCTAAAGATCCAAGGTGCAGCACCAGTGGGCCAAAGACCGTCTGGATCAGAAGTTGAATTAAAAAAAAAAGTTAAAAAGAATGAATGTAAAATAAATAAATGTTACTCAATGTTGCACTTGTTTCAGTTGCTGTCAACCATTAAATAAAGAAAAAATTGTTTTGTTTTTTCAACTACAAAATTTTTGGCCCATAATTGAACAACAAAAGAAAATCACGTCAAGAAATAAAGGACTACATGAAACAACAACAAAATAATCATAACTCGTGATGATTAAGACAACGACAAGTTTCACTAAGTAACGCGTTTTCCTGCTTCGTCTTTTTTTCTAAAGTTCTCGATCCTCCAAAATGTTTAATAATGTTCATGTAAATGAGCAAACAGCTGATACTCACCAACGTTCTGATCCTGTCCACACAACAGAATCATGATGAACATCACTGAGGAGACACAAAAGAGCTACAGATTTACAGACATACTTGTTCACTCTTACAGTTACTAGTAAAGGTACTATTGAATCTTTTATCTGTTTCCTAAAATTTTATCCTTTTTCTTAAAGCAAAAAAATAACAACACTGTCACTTTTTAAAAAACATTAATAAAATGTTTTATTTATGTATTTTTTTCAAATGTGGAAATAAAGAAAGTACTCACACAGTCTGATGCTGAGAACTTGGACCTCCATCTCGTTTTATTGTAGACTGAAGAGCGAAGTGTAAAGACAGTCGATGCAAGTCTCTGCTGCTGCCACAACAATTTTAATATAAAATGTTTTTTCAGCTTAATCAAATGAAACAATTTTACAAAAGCAGTTTCCCGTGAAACTGAGTTGTTTTTGTGTCTCAGTGTTTCTGTTCACTGTCAGTGGGTGGAACAAGGAACCCCGTCAGGCTGATGCTGCATTTGATTCACCTCGCAGACCAGTTCATGTTTCCCACGCTCATATCATTAGTTTGATTTTATATGTGTCTTACTGTATGTGTGCTGCAGGTCCCGAGAGCGATGGAGGCGTCTAGTTCACATAAAACAGGGTGCGATAACAGCCTGGTGCCTTTTTATGGCGTTTGCGTGTTCTCACTATGTATTCATGGGTTCTCTGGGTACTCGGGTTCCTCCCAAAGTCATGTATGGCGTTGGGTCAATTGTTGTTTCTAAACTGGCCAATGTGAGCATACCCTCGACTAAGGCAGCTTGCATAGGCTCCAGATAAACGAGACTAAACATAAGAGTCTAAATTTGCTGATTTTTGGCTGTGGTGCAGTTTTCATATGAAACCCAGGAAAATAATCAACAGTCCATTTTAGGAGTTACTGTTGTAATGGTCTCCCCACTGCATCATCACCTTGTGTTATGGGGGCTTGTGTGTCTCAGTGACCCTGAGAGATTTACCACAGCCATACTGGACAGGTCAAAGGGTAGAGATCAGACTAAGATAATTCCTGGTCCTCCAAGATGAGGTTGGACATGGGCTAACAACTCCATCCCATAAAAACCCAAATGTTACAGAAACAGCCACTAATAGATCTAATTCTGCTGGGTGTGAGGGGCTTCCAGAGTCACCAGATTTCTAGTGGTGAAAGGTATGATGAAGCCACAAAGCAGAAAAATGGGAAAAAAATGAGAAGCCATAAGCAGACAGAAGTCGAGGGCGCTTTGTTGCTGCCCTACAGGCCAGTTGGTGTAACAGGCATGGACAGGCTGTAACTGTGTCTGCAAAAATGATCAGGTACGTGCAGTATGGAGGCAGGTCATTTTTAGTGTTTTAAAAGTTTAAGTGTCATGTAGACATAGTAAGCTTAACCATTACAGCATTTATCATAATAATAATACCGTTACTGCACTGTAAATCAGCAGTCAGCTGATTTTCAAGCTGACAGCATTGAAACCATTAAACAGGGAATGTAAACTTGCGGCCCGCCGAATACTACTGCCACAGCTACTATACACCAATCTATAGTCATAGCCCATTTCATACTGTCTCTGGCCAGTCTGAAGTGTCAAGAAATTGCCAGAAACTGCAGTTTTCACTCTTTCACAGTTGTCAGTGTCTCGCCTATGTCAGCTCTCTGCTTAGTCTCCAGCTCTTTAAATGTTGCTTTTAAAAGATCTGTCATCTAGAAGCTCCATGAATGATCACATTTCTGATACATTTTAATGCTTATCACTGTAACCAGAGTGATAGAGGTCAATGACTTTGATTCTCATCTGTTCTTGAGTCTCTTTAGACTGATGCTTTTTCACCTACAGTAGGTTTGGCTGGCTTCTTTTTTCCTTACAGAATTTAATGAAATCATCATTTAAACATTGCGTTTCTTATTTCCTTGTGTTATCTTTGTTCAAATAGTTTGATGATGTGAGACATATAAGCATGTCAAATATGAAATAAATAAATAAGAAGCACCAATATTTTTTTCCCAGCATTGTATTCAGTTTGGGTACAAGCTCATGTTTCAGTTAGAGCCTTGTTCAGTATCAAACTTCACACATATATTTCATTGCTGACCACAAACATGGTGCATCTGTTTTACAAGAAAAGAAAAGCGACAGTTTGAGATGAGCGGTTGACCACAGTGTGTGTACAGGCTGCAGCAGCTCTTATTTTTGTAAACAGCATTCGTGCATCTAAAAAAAGAGAGCAGATGGAAGTTGATTTGTCTTCAAACTTTAATCAGCAGACTCATGCTTTGTTCAAACCGTATATGTACAAAATCATGTGGGTCTGGCACCCAGCTGGATCTGACTGATTAGACACACGATATTACAGTTTACAGACATGCACACCAAACACGGCTTGTTCAGTTACCCAAACAATAAATGATAATTGTGGGTTACATTTTTGCTTCAGTCTCTCAAATGCGATTCTGTCTTCTGTCAGCTCTCACTCTGCAAGCTGTAAGAAAAACAGGAAGTACAGAACAAACAGCATTAATAAAAAAAGGATATAAACAATTTGTTATGGTTACATATCAATATTCATTTAACAGAGCAGTACAGACATTTTTGAGATTAGTTTTCTTCTTTTATGTAGTGAAATTAAGGATTAAATCTACACTTTTATATCATTTCAGTATTAATGGAAGTGAGGAAAGCTCATAAGATTGCCAGCCATACACTACATATTCCAGTGACATGTAATAGCACGTACACGTCTATATAATGAAACCAATGTATTAATCTATATTCGATATTATCTGAATGCAGCACATATAGCATCATTACTCCTCGGTCTTACCTACTGCAGTGTAATATAGATAGATTATAGATTCAGACCTGCTGAGGATGGTTCTGTGATGGTTCCTGGTTCTGTTCTGAAAACAGATGGAATTAAATCCATTAATAGCCAACATTTATAGTAAATAAAACATTGATCTTAGATCATTACAGTACTCATCATTAATGACACTTCTTGGTTTTTATGCTACATTTTATAATTTTAGCTTTGTTCTCAGCAAAGCTTAGATTCTAAATTCTATTTTTCTAAAAAAAAAAAAAAAATCTGACATGTTTATTTTACTTTTTTTGGACCTCTTTTATTGTGTCCTCATTTATCTTTATCTAGGTTGTCAAATGACAAAGTTCCTAGTTGAATATACACTAATCAGCAACAACATAAACAAACAAAAACAACAACAACAACAATGAAACAAACAAATAATTCCACATGAAATCCAGGAGCCAAAGTTTCCCTGCAGAATATTCCAGTTTAAGATAATTAGTATTCCAGCATTATTATGCAGATGACTGTTACATTTATATTAATATCAATGTTTTATAACATATTATGCTTTTTAGTGGCAAAATTGAAACAGAACCTGAATGACACGAGTAACCAAATGTTTTAATGACATTATGTGCTTTCATTATATACATTATATGTTTTCAAATGGTTGATTTATTTATAGAGTGTGTCTTTTGTCCTGTTTCTCTTCCCTCAGCCCCAACCGGTCACCTGGTTCTGCTGGAGGTTTCTTCCTGTTAAAAGGGAGTTTTTCCTTCCCACTGTCACCAAGTGCCACTCATAGGGGGTCATTCTGACTGTTGGGTTTTCTCTGTAATTACTGTAGGGTCTTTACTCTACAATATAAAGTTCCTTGCAGCAACTGTTTGTTGTGATTTGGTGCTAAATGAATAAAATTGAATTGAATTGAATTGAAGTGGGTGAAAAAAAAGTCAAAGTGGCAGCAGGCAACATGCCAGACATGTCACTTCAAAACTAAATCCACAGTCCAAAGTGGATATTGTGGCCATGCCCACCTATTATAGACAGTGTCTTTAAATAGAAATAATAAAGTAAATTAAATGTTGATTAAATAAAATAATTAAGTAATTAAATAATTAAATGATACTTTGACTTTTTTCGAGTTTAGACTTTTACTACTAAACTTGAACAATGAAAAAAAGAAAAATATTCAGGAAATGAAAGCAAAATAATTGAAAGTGCATCATCACTTCTTCCATGTAACACTACCATCACAAAAGCACACTTTTCATACACTGTCTGCTCCACCAAACACAAAAATAGTAAACATTCACATCAATAAGCAAACAGATGATACTCACCAGCTTTATGATCATGTGCACACAGCAGGATAATGACGGTCATCACTGAAGAGACAAAAAAGAGCTCGATTATATAAACTTTAGTTTAATTCTGCAGCTGCTGGCCAACCTATTATAATATCTCATAAAAGTGCTCCCACAGTCTGAGGCACAGAGCTCTGACCTCCACGTCCTGCTGTTGACTGTGTGCACACCTGACAGTGTAAAATCAGTGAGCAGGGGCATTTCCTTTGTGGCTTCTTCCTGCAGCTAAAGCTATGCTAAATATTTAAAAATAGACTTCAGAGAAGCTGAGCTGCATTCTTGTTGCTCTCAGTGTTTCAGTTCACTATCAAAGGGGAGGAAAAGACAGATGTTGCTTTCAATGCAACATCCAATCATTTCATGTTTCACGTTTACCTCCATACTCTGATGTATTAGCATGCTAGCGGACATTCATTAGCACTAAACCTAAATTACAGATTAAAGAAAAAAAAAATATCATTGTCCTTTCAGTGGCTTCATTGTTTCTTATGCAGGCAACTGAGGTCACAGCTCACACAAGCTCATAAAATTCAGGCACTGTTAAAATGTTGGCTGGTGTGATGGTCTCAATACTGTTGTGACAGAAAAAAAGGAAAAAAGGTGGCAGTGGCGCAGTGGGTAGGTACTCGTCTTGCAGCCGGAAGGTTACAGGTTCGAGCCCCTGTCCCCTGCGCTGTGTTGTGTCCTTGGGCCAGAGAGCAGCACATTGCCTAATGGTAGCGCCGGTCTCTGGCTGCATGACCGCAGACGCTCGTCTCTGGATGAGTGATCTAGAACCATCATTTTGTTGTGTGCCTTGACACAATGACAATGAGTTGAACCTAACATTTTTGAATGGGTGCTCTCCAGGGTGCGGTTATCCCTATTGCTTGTAAACATTTTTCTACCACATCTTTTCCTTCCCTTCACCTCTCTATTAATGTGCTTGGACACAGAGCTCTGTGAACAGCCAGCCTCTTTAGCAATGACCTTTTGTATCTTGCCCTCCTTGTGCAAGGTGTCAAAGGTCATCTTTTGGACAACTGTCAAGTCAGCAGTCTTCCCCATGATTGTGTAGCCTACAGAGCTAGACTGAGAGACCATTTAATGGCCTTTTTAGGTGTTTTGAGTTCATTAGCTGATTAGAGTGTGGCACCAGGTGTCTTCAATTTTCTGATATATTGAATTTGGGGTTTTTATTAGTTGTCATTTATAATCATCAAAATTAAAAGAAACAAACATTTGAAATGTATCAGTCTGTGTGTAATGAATGAATGTAATATACAAGTTTAACTTTTTGAATGGAATTACTGAAATAAATAAATTTTTTCATGATATTCTAATTTTATGACCAGCACCTGTATGCCTCAATGAATGTAGACTGAGTCCCTATGCAATAGTATTCACTGCAGTCCAACCCTGCCACCTACAGTGCATTTGGAAACATTACAACAATGATTTTCCTCAGGCTCAAAAAAGGTTATATGCAGTTTACACTGAGTACATGTGGCTGATGCAAACACTAAAACAATTCTGTTATAAATTTATCATGATTCTTGTCAGCTGATTAAAATGCCTGGGACCCCAAGGCCAGCCAATCCAAAATGCTGCAGCTGAAGGCTTCTCAGGAAGCTTTTAGGACAGCCTGATAATAATGAATTACAATAGTCCAGCCTAGAAATAATAAATGCATGAATTAGCTTTTTAGTAACACATTGCTTACAACTAACAATGTGTTCGACCTGTGGGGGATTACTCATGGATGCACTTGTGTTAGGGCTGCGATACAGTCTGAACAGTCTCCACTCTATCTGGCACAGGATTTGAACTTATCACTGGACTTGCTCAGAGATTTATCTTAAATGGTTACCTCACTGGTTACCTCATTATGTGAGAAATGTTGCTTGAGTTCAGCCTATCAATTGATTGACTCAATATGTAATTGAATGAGGCAGAGACTACTGATTGTCTTATTACTTTCATCTGATAATGTGCATCCTAACCCAGGTCCTGAGTTGGTGCCCATCCAGACACCATCTGATATTAAATCATTGTCTGGTTTTAAACTTGTTCACTTTAATGTGCACAGCTGGCTTTCTAAGATAGATATGGTGGTGATATGGAGGATATGGATATGGATAGATATGGGGGTGGTGTTGCTATAGATCAGTGCTTCTCAAGTATTTTCTGTTGCCCCCCCAGGAAGAAGAAAACCTTTTGCACCCCCCACCCCCACTGTTTGCCTACTGAGTAGGCAAAAAAAAACAAAAAAAACGTGCACCATAGAGCTGTTACTTACTGCGCACACTCTGACAATGAGAGTGCCACTGCCACCTACTGTTGTGGATGTGCAATTACACTTTATTCTAGTACAGCAAAAAAAAGTATGTTCCCCGGGGTGCAGAATCCTTCTGTGATTCCATTAATCTTACTCAGTTGGTTAATTTACTCACCCGGCCAAACCTTAAAAGCCCCCAGGCAGACACTGTGAGGGCCGGATGCTCTCATAAATTAAAATAAATTAATATTGTATCCTAAGTAACATAATGTTATTTGATATTTTAGTTTTCCTTCCAAATTTATGCTATTTTTAAAGTCTTTTAAAGTCTTAAACTTATATAACCAGTCAAAGGTTTGGACACACAGGATTCTGTGTTTTAAGATTCAAAGCAATTTTTCAATTTTTCTAATATAAAATACAGAAACTTTATTATTTTCACAATGTTCATTTGCATTATTTTCATTTTTTGCAACTTCTTCAAATGTGAATATTTAAAATTTAGTCGATAACTTTGTAACTTGTTACTCTGCATAATGATATTCATATCACACATGACTGATTAATATTTTTAGATTAAGATAAAGCTTTGAAACTTTATAAGTAGATGTTATTTTATATATGTACACACAGTATAGAACTAAGCCCAAATAACCTGAGAACCTCCTCCCAGCATCTAAAGCTCATCGTTTTCATTATTATCATAGAATCAGCAGCACCCACTCAGCTCCTGAGTTCTGCTACTGAACAGCTGCATGAAACAGAACACCTGTGCACTAGACTGCACTTCTCATAGGTACATACTCGGCATCAAACATTGCAGGTTTATTTCAATGCTTACAAAAACACAGTGCATCTGTTTTGGAAACAAAAAAGTAACACTTTGAAATTAACAGTCGACCACAGGGAGTGCCTGTTCTTCAGGAGCAAAGAGCTGCAGCAGCTCTGAGCAGAGTTCATACACATGCAAAAAGAGACCAGGTGGAACAAAATGGTTTAAACTCAACAGACAGATGCTTTTGATACCATTTGAACTTTATATGTACTCATAACCATGTGGTTCTGATAGCCAGCTGTATCTGACTGAATACACACAAGATAGGACAATTTATTGACAAGCACACTAAACTCAGCTAACATTGTACAGCTGGTTCAATTACAGAAACAATATGTTGGTTACTTCTTTGTCTTCACTTTCATTCAGATGTGATTGTGTCTTCAGTCAGTTCTTCTTCTGCGACCTGTGAGCCACACAGGAAGTAGAGAACAGAAATGAACACAATTTTAAAAAAAAGATAGAATTTTTTTTCGTTGGCACATATTACATATCAATATTTACTTTACAGGACTAATCCTACACAAGTATATGTCATTTTTAACGTGAAACATAAGTTTTCTTATTATAGCTGGCATTTTACATTTACCACCTCTCACATTTTATCTGAATGTAACACATAAAATATCATTAGTCACAATTAGTCTCACCTTTGTGCTGAGCATCACCCTGGACTGAGGTGCAGTAAATGACTCTAGAAAACAATGTATCTTCATCTGATGGAGAGAGACAGTGGGAGTGATGATGATCCCTGTTTGCTATTCACTATATTTGTGAGGTCTAATGGGAAACTCTAAAAAAAATCTGATTTTTCAGAGGTGAATCAGAAAATGAATGTCAGTCCTAGATCAGCCCATTATGTAAGGCACTGGTAACAGGACACTAAAAATATGGTTTGTGATTTTATGAACCTCATCAGTAATTAACTTCTGTACTGCAGTTTTTCCCTGCGTGAAACAAACAGGGTGGATGGAGCAGCTACAAAGTTCTCTTTTCTTCACTTACTGATCAGGTGGTTGATGAAGGACCTCCAGCTGTTTCCCATTAAAGGTTTAATGGTGATTACAGGGAAAAAAAGCTTCTTTTGGACTCTAGAAAAACACTTCCTTTTGTTCCATCAGAGGTCATCATCTGGTACCGGCTCCACCTCTTTGCGCTTGTGCAGACGGACTGCACATAAAACAGTGTTGGGATATTTTTTTACTGCTTTCATCTATCATCTATACTTTCCCTACTGCAAGCAGAGGCCCATTCAATATTTCGCACTGGCAGTAACCACCTATTCATTGCATCATATACTGGGCGGGAGTTTCCCCACCCACAGCAGTGGGTCATCCATCATTTCATACTATGTACTGTGAGGGCCACTCATCCACTGCTAGGAAGGACCCATCAATTATCTCAATACTTTACGCTACTTTCCCCATTGCTGACTACTGGTATTGCTCCCATGGACCTCTAATGAGTCACTGTTACTTTCATCTATCATCATATATACACAGGAATATATCTATTTTTATTATTCACTTATGTTATTTGTACTGTCACAATTTTTATTTTTATTACTTGTGCTGAGAATATTTTCTTTTTTATTCTATTTGGCCTTCAGACTGGTGCATGGAGTCATTATTTTCAAATTTTAGGTACCAGGCACCACTTTTATGGCCTGTCTAAAATAAGAGACAGGTACATTATGACAGGTACATTCCTAAAATGGAGTTCTGTAGGCCCCCCACCCTCGTGTTCTTGTGGCCAAAAGGGGGGAGAGAAAAAACTTGCCTGTGTGGGATGATACTAGGGGTGTTATCTCAGCAGATGCTTAAGGGAAAGAGGATTCATCATGGGGGCATCTGTCTGAACTGTCATAAACCAAAAGGTACCCCTGTGATGTGTACGCCTTAAACATGTGACTTTAGAGTGGGCGTAGTTTAACCAAAAGATTCAGGTTTCATGGGTTAAGACTTTATGTATATTAGGAGGGGTCAAAGGCAAGTGAGCAGTTACCATCTTTAAGATATAAACAGTGACCCGCTCTTTGTCTGGGATCTCTTCTGAATTCTTTTTTCTGGCTTTTCTCTTTTCTGTCCTCTTTTTCTTCCTGTTTCTGTATCTTTCTCTGTCTCTGTGTTTCTCTCTTCTCTTCTCTCCTCTCATCTCTTCTGTGTGTATCTTTGTCTCGACTATGTTACTGTCTGTATCTTGGTTTTTGTCTGTGTTCTGTGTAACTAATATGTCAAATAAACAGCCTGCACTGGAACCTGCTCGTCCCAGTGAGTTTTTGGATATTTTGGGTTTAATTGAGTTTGAATCTTTGGTCAAAAGGAACATGGAGACCCTAAGGAAATGTCACCGACAACAGCTGATTGCTGTTGTTGTGTTATCAGTGTTTATGTTGAAAAAATAGGGGCTGTGTGAGCGTAATCTTGTAAAGATTTATATTCACAAGCATTCTCCTAAATACGTTTTTACTGCAGGTCTATATTTAGTCACTAATCAGGGATTAAAGTATCAAAAATATTTTGATGGGGAATGAGTCTTTCCAGGACCGGACAATCGCTAGTGCTAATGCTGGGAGCAGAAGTAGAGAAAAAAATAACAGCTGAAATTCTCAGCACAGCGAGTACAACACAAACATGGTAGCAAACCGTGGAATTTAAACCCAATGAAAGCAAATGTTTCAATGACATTATAAACATTTATCATTTCAATGCTTTTAAAATGGATCATTATTTCAAAAAGGTGAAGGTGACCTTCATGTCACATGTGACCATTCTGAGCTGCACGAGGAAACTCAACCCTCACATTTGATGCAGTGCATGTCTAAAAGAGCTGCTTCAGGCTTGTGTTCTGTGGTTTTTATTTCAGTCATGAGTTTGAGAAGCTCAAATTATCACTAGCATCTACACATTTATAAATAACACACACTGTTCACACTGAACAAAGATTCAGGCGATCCATTCTTTCTTAATTTTTGTGAGAATTTTGTGTTACTGTCATAGGAAAACTGCTCTGTAACATACCTTTCTTTTTACTGATTGTTCGCACAGAAGCATAAGTCACTGTGTTGGCCTCTATGGACAAAACGAGAAAAATATTATAAAAATATTAAAGCAGGCGCAGATTAAGGATTTCTCATAAACATCTGTGTTCTGACCTGTTGGATCCTCGGCTGATCCTGAACCCTCTCCCTCTGACTGACAGAGCAATGCTGCACCTGAGAAGGAAAGAAAAAAAACAAGAGCGATGTTTTTCAAAGATTACTGACCAAATGCAATTAATTAGCACATTTTCCATCTAGCAATTATTAAGGTGCAGTGACTCCAGATTAAAGCTGTCATACACTTTTGCTTTAAAAGGCCATACTGTGAGTGTGCAGTACAACAAAACAGAAGTAATGAACCCGAAGTTACTGTATGCATGAAATATATTTATTTTCTTTACCTCGGACCCAGCACCCTTTGCCAAAGTGATAGAGTCCCACTGCTGCCATCAACAGAGCGCTCAATAAAATGGTGGCAATGATCCAAGGTGTGGCTGCAGAGGATGGACGGCTCTCCTCTGTGTCAGTTACAACAAAGATTTCAAAAGACAGAAAGATTGAACTGAGAAACTGTCCAAATGTTCATGTCAGCTTCTTCATACTGATACATTTAAAGTGCTGCAAACTGGAAAATTCAGCTTTTCAAAACTCCAACCTTCAACAGCTTTGCTTAAAAAGAGCGTCAGTATCATTCATGTCTCACCTGTGACTTTCAGCCAGCTCTCTGGTGATTCTCCAGCTCCTGAGATGCTGCACTTGTAAAGTCCTTCATCAGACTTGGAAACTCTGTAGATGTTCATGTTTCCTTTGGAGCTTCTGTGGATGTGACGTCCATCTTTACAGAAATCAGCTGTGAGGTTGGAGGAAGCGATTTTGTTTCTGCAGTGAAGAGTCACAGTTTGTCCCTCCATCACAGGAAGAGCAGGAACCTCCAGGATCACAGAACCACCTGAAACAACACACATTTGATATTTATGTCATATTACATTTAATTAAAGTGAATATTTTTGTCTCCCTGTTGTCTTGATGCAAACATACTGGTGACAATGATGTTGATAATGTTGCTTCTCTTCCCTCCTTCAGTCTCACTCCAGTACTCTCCACTTTCATCTGTATAAACATTGTTGATGCTGCAGGATGATCCTGTTGGTGTTCTCTTATTAGTGTAGTTGCATGATTTTAATTTCCCTTTGAATTTATGCACAATTTGACAATAATCGACTCCTTCACAGTAAAATGTTACTGATTCATATTCAAAGAACTGCGATCTGTTTGGAGCGATACTCAGAGAAACTGCATCTGAAACAAAGAAGAAAGATTCAGTTTAGACTTTTACTGCTGAAACTGCTAGCAGTGAACTTAAACCATGAAGGAATAAAAGGGTCAATAAAACAAAAAAAAAGATCATCATAACTGCTGTTAACTCACCAGCTAACTGCTCCTGTGCACCCAGCAGGACCACGATGGCCATCACTGAAGACACAGAACAGAGCTACAGATTTACTACATTTGTTGACTTACAGCTATTAGTAAAGTGTTATGATATCACATCTCATAACTAGTCTTGACAATGTTCATAAGTTAAACTTTCTTCCTTTCGTTGCCCTGGATAATATAGAAACAGAGGAGATACTCACACAGTCTGAGGCACTGAGCTCTGACATCCATGATGTCTTGCAGCTGCATCAAGTCTGCAGCGTAACCTGAAGCATAAAAACAGCGAACAGAGTTATCCTCCTCCTCCTGCTTCCAAAATAATATTAATGTCACTTCAGTGCAATTCAGTCATCTAGTTTTACAAAAGTACTTCTGAGAGAAGCTGAGCTGCTTTAGTGTCGAGCCTCAGTGTTTGAGTTCAGTGGGTGGAACAAGGAAGCAGTTCAGACTAATGTTGTGTTTGATGCAACTTTGTAGGTGGTTCAAGTTTCCTGTGCTCGTATCCTCAGTTTGGTCAACGTTCCTGCAACATGTCACAAAAGTATTGAAATTTTAAACCTCTCTGAGTCGAATTCAGGAAACCATCAAAGTCACTGAAACTATTTTCAGTCTCAGGACAGAAAGAACTTGCAGTATGATCGCACTTTAGAACATTTAGTTCTTTGTCACTGAAGAGAAGACTGTGTGTTTGTGTTCCTGTGTGTGCACTGCATGGTGTATGTGGCATCTGTCTTTCACTGAGAGAGAGATGCCACGTACACAGGCTTGAGGAGAAAGCGGGAGATTGTGTTGGGAATGTTAAAAAAAAGGTAATGACAACATACTGAATATCTTAATGTCGTTACAAATAAGAAGAAGCTTGATAAGAGAAAATGTTCCTCAGTGTGTGTCTCCTTGTGTTGTATCTGGTCTGTCTCTGTTTCCTCACTGTCACACTTCCTGCTTTATTTTCCCACCCTCTTGTTCTTTATGTGCTGTGTTTAGTTTTGCTTTGCTTCCTTTGCCTAAGGAAGTGTAATTTTGTTTGTGTATATATTGTCTTTCTTCTTGTTGTTGTGGCTGTGTCTTATCCAGATGCTCAAAAAGGAAAAAAAAAAGAAAAAAAAAATATATATATGTGTATATATATGTACACACGCATGCACATTTGCTGTAAATTTTTGGCTACACATCTGTGATGTGAATCTCGTCTTAAAGTGCTGGGTTGAGTTCTTGTGACTGTGGAGGCTGTTTGAGTGCAGAGATGTTCCACAAACCAGTTTGTTTCCTGGTACAAATGAGCCATCACAAGATGGGTACACTGTTCTCATAAACAATGCTCGAGGAGGCATTTAAATGATGCTCATTTGGTAGTAAGAGGCCCCAAAGTGTATGAGGACCGGAGCCCCAGCATCTGTGGTGACATTTGTCTGTGTAGCTGGAGTGAACGCATTTTGTCACAATTCTATATGACATTAAATGCACAAAATAAATAAGAACTAAATAAAAATGTGTTTGCATGTGTGATCTATGGAATATTTGAAACTTATGAGTTTTACTAAAAACTGATCAGATTGCTGATTGAAACAACAGGCTTACAGTTCCTTCTCTGAATACCTCAAAATGAAATATGGTGACACGTTAAGTTGTCATTAGAGAGATATTTCAGGGCCAAAAAACAGCCTTGTATGTTTTTAAAAATTCACTGTTACCAAAACAGCTGTTTTTTTCCTTTTGCTGTTTATGTTTTTTGGGGGTTTTTTTGGTTATATTTCCCAAGATGAAGTTCTAGTGCAAAAATAAATGCAGCTCCTTTGAGAGATACTTGCAGTTCCTAAAGAATGCATCAATTTTTGACTTGCCGCGAGTATTTTATACATGTTTAACTTAAGCTTTATAATATAATATAAATCACTCAAATGCAACCAATGCACGCTCCCTCTAAAAAAACAAGTTTGGAAATTGCTGCAATTTAATTTCAATTTTGGGCCACAGACAAACCAGTTAACTGCAATAACGGTTCCTGTTTCACTTCAGTCCATCTCTGCATCATTCAGTCTATCACCAGCACGCTCCCCCTGTCTCACAAGTGAAAGGAATCTCTAAAGGACTTTTGAGCTTTTTCGTACACGTCCAAGTTAATTGTAACACCTCTGACATAGCTTTATCCAACTCATTTTGGGCAGTTTGTCTGATGGATGGTGTGTTCTGAGGCGACTGTTTTAAAATATCCAACTGGTGTTGAGGCACCAAAAACATTTTCTGTGGGTGTGCCATCTCACCTACTTGCTATGAGACTAGTGATGAACGGGATAGCAGCCCCTAATAAAGGTAATAAAAATCCCCCAAATTGGTTGATGCTTCTTCTTTTTTCAAAACTTTGACCTATTTGTCAGCAACTAGCCTGATTATTGTTTTTTTTTGTTTTGTACTGTTGCCTGTTCAACGGCATGTTATTTCACACAAGCCATTAATAAAATCTATACTGGCGTTCTTAATGATCACAGAGCGTACAGAGGGTGGTGACTTATACAACAGCTCCAACAAAACCAAATTCCTCCTCATGCGCGTTGACATTGTTTTTCACTTCTTTAATCTTTTAGGAATATACACAACTGGTCGGTCTGACATCAGATCGAATCTGAGTCTTAAATAGTCGGGTGTCTTTCCCTTTTAATCTATGACCAAATAACCATAGGGGACTGATGTTGCATCATTAAAAGGCTCTAAAAGATATTTGCTGTGACCTGGAAACGTTTGTCTACCTAAAACACTGATCTGATACTTATCACGAAGATTATTGAATAGAACCAGATCATTTGTATTCAGAGAAATTGTTCTGCTGGATTTACCTTCAATAAACAAGTTCTGAAATAAATAGATGCAGCTCAGATTCCTGTGATGCACATACTTGGTGAACATGTTTTGCACCTCTAAATTGTTGGAAGCATCGTTTATTAGGTTGTCTATAGTGAGCAAAATATTTTTGTTTGGAGGAAGAAGTACTTCATCACATAGCGATTCTGGAAGCCCATTCACAAAGTTAATATTTTTTATCTGAAGAAGGTGGTCGTAAAAAGGCTGCCAACATGAGTAAATGTAGATAATAGTTTCAATATTGTGTGTCAGCGTTTTCAATCACAGATTTGAGAAAAACTGTTTTTCCGCAGTTACTCGGCCCACTAACAACCATGCTAAACAGATGTTGTAGGTGTGCCTCAAAGGTGAAATTTTGTTTAATATCCATAAGGAAGGGTGGTGTAATCGCTAAGCACCCTGAGTTTATTGTACACTACCTGAACTCTGGAATCGTTTTTCAGATGAAATGTTTTTTTATCTTGTTTGATGGTCTCAGAGACTGCTGTCACATGATTGTGAGTGGAGCAATTTGCCACAAATGAAAGGACTAAACCTTTCACGGACTCGTGGGTGATGATTTTAGAGTTTAAGGCATTGAGTGTGATGCCGTTACACCTTACCTTTTTTTTTGTCAGCTTTGTCTGATAAGCATAACATTTAGGACCCCCTGAAACAAATTCAGTGATGTAGTCCTCTTCCCCATTCTCACCACACCCCAGCACGCTAGTGAGATCACCCAAATGAGGGCCCAAAGGACGAAGCCACTCACCGTCACATGCTGTGAAGATAATTGAATTTGTGTCACAATAGAGGATGCGTTTTTGCAGCTTGTCTAACAAGTCGTACAACATGAGTCTGGCATGGGCGGTCGTCATGGCCCCCACAAAGACGTTCACGTCTCTCACACGAGCCGTCCTACAATCAGCATGGCGCCACTGCAGCAACCTCGTCACAGATAAAACAAAACAGGCTCACAGTGTAGTGATCGCTAAACATGAGCTGTGTGAAACGTGATGGCTCTGTGATTAATTCACAAGTCAGCATGTTTGATCTTATGCTGAATCTCCCCCACAGGGAATTCAGAAGAAATTTGCTGCAACTTCTGACCGCCTTGTTAACACAGATCTTTGCAGGGTCTAATCTAATACCCTCTTTCTCGTAGTACTCCTGAATGTACAACTCCTGTTCATCTGGAGTTTTCACATTCTCAGGATAGCCCGAAGCTTCTTGCTTGCACTTTAGAAACGTTTTAACGTATTCTTTAAAAAGTGATGCAGACCTGTGAGGGAAGTGCCACACTTTGTGGGTAGAGAGGATTTTGTATCCTTTTTCAACTGCTTGTTCAAGCTCGAATGACACCCACGTGCCGGAGAGCTGTCTCTCACTGTCGGTGTGTGTGTGTGTAATTAGGTTCCTGATTCTCAGCCTCTGTGCATGCGCAGCATAGAGGGAACATCAGTTTGTCATCACACCTGTAGGGGAGGACAGGATGATAGGGACCTCTAGGTGGGAGTACTGTGCATTTCACAAATCCCAAATAATTCTTCAACCTGTCAAAATCCTAACCCAGAGGATACTGTTTCTTTGCCTGTACCGTAGGGTACAGGCTGGTAAAGTCATAATAATGGATCTTTTCTCCATCACTGACCTTGTGGTACAGCTTCATCGCATTTGTGCGACCACCAAACAGCACATCTCTGGAGTTCAGACGTTCCACATTTTTGCAGCTTTGCATGAACGCCTTCACAGACGGCGTTCACTTTACTCAGTCACAATCCCACATCATATCAACTCTCAACCCATGAACGGTCCTCAGCACATCCAGCCTCTGACAAAAACTGTAATACAGTTCATGCTGTGGAAGAGAGCCAGAGATTAATATCAATTAATGATTAAATGCAGAGTGGAGTATAAACAAAGTAAATAAGGTGAATGAAAAGGAACAGTGCATTATGGGAACCCCCCAGTAGTGGGCCTATAGCAGCATAACTAAGGGATGGTTCAGGGTCACCTGATCCAGCCCTAACTATAAGCTTTATCATAAAGGAAAGTTTTAAGCCTAATCTTAAAAATAGAGAGGGTGTTTGTCTCCTGAATCCAAACTGGGAGCTGGTTCCACAGAAGAGGGGCCTGAAAGCTGAAGGCTCTGCCTCCCATTCTACTCTTAAGTATCCTAGGAACCACAAGTAAGCCAGCAGTCTGAGAGTGAAATGCTCTGTTGGCGTGATATGGTATTATGAGGTCTTTGAGATAAGATGGGGCCTGATTATTCAAGACCTTGTATGTGAGGAGAAGAATTTTAAATTCTATTCTAGATTTAACAGGGAGCCAATGAAGAGAAGCCAATATGGGAGAAATCTGCTCTCTCTTTCTAGTCCCTGTCAGTACTCTAGCTGCAGCATTTTGGATCAGCTGAAGGCTTTTCAAGGAGCTTTTAGGACAGCCTGATAATAATGAATTACAATAGTCATTAGTACAAGAATTTCAGTTTGATCTGAATTTAGAAGCAGGAAATTAGAGGTCATCCAGGCCTTAATGTCTTTAAGACATTCCTGCAGTTTAACTAATTGATGTGCGTCATCTGGCTTCATGCTGAGTATCATCTGCATAACAATGAAAATTGATGCAATGCTTTCTAATAATACTGCCTAAGGGAAGCATGTATAATGTAAATAAAATTGGTCCTAGCACAGAACCCTGTGGAACTCCATAATTAACTTTAGTGTGTGAAGAAGACTCCCCATTTACATGAACAAATTGGAGTCTATTAGATAAATATGATTCAAACCACTGCAGTGCAGTACCTTTAATACCTATAGTATGCTCTAATCTCTGTAATAAAATGTTATGGTCAACAGTATCAAAAGCTGCACTGAGGTCCAACAGGACAAGAACAGAGATGAGTCCACTGTCAGAGGCTGTGAGAAGATCATTTGTAACCTTCACTAATGCTGTTTCTGTACTGTGATGAATTCTGAAACCTGACTGAAACTCTAAAAATAAACTGTTCCTCTGCAGATGATCAGTTAGCTGTTTCACAAGTACTTGTTACTACTCAGTTAATGCCATGTTTTCCCAGCACTCTGCTCAATAAAACAACACACACATTCATCTGTATTTGTAAATAGAACCAGATATCATGATAATTGGTTATAACGTGTGTGCCTCAAATAATGCAAAGATGCTTCAGATTAATGAGGTGTGTGAGTGTGTGCATGAGGCTGTGTAACTGAAAGCATTGCACTTTTCCAGGAGAGGGCGCTATAATTGAAGCTTTGAGTAATGAACCTATTTTAGAAACAACTGCTCAAGTGGTTCAGTGCTTCACAAAAGCTTCACTTTCTCATCACTAGCTCTAAGAAAGGAGCAGTGTTCTCAGTGACCTACCTTAGTTGACAATGGAAACTAGGCCTTACAAATGAGTCTCCAGGAAAATCAGGGTTAACCACACACTGCCAGAGAACCCCACACAGACATATACCACAGCTCCAGGTTCAAACGAAACAGCTGCCATAATGACCAGCACCTGTGCTTATAAAGGGGAACACCGTGCCCACAAGGGGAGGCACATAAGTCAGCTTCCACCCCCCCACATACTCTTTCAAGAATCTTTGAGAGAAAAGGAAGGTTGGAGATTGGCCTATAATTAGCTAAGACAGCTGAGTCAAGTGATGGCTTTTTAAGTTCAATTCATTTCAATTCAATTCAATTCAATTTTATTTATATAGCGCCAAATCACAACAAACAGTCGCCTCAAGGCGCTTTGTATTGTGGGTAAAGACCCAACAATAATACAGAGAAAACCCAACAGTCAAAACGACCCCCTATGAGCAGCACTTGGTGACAGTGGGAAGGAAAAACTCCCTTTTAACAGGAAGAAACCTCCAGCAGAACCAGGCTCAGGGAGGGGCAGTCATCTGCCGCGACCGGTTGGGCTGAGGGGAGAGAAAAGACATGCTGTGGAAGAGAGCCAGAGATTAATAACAATTACTGATTAAATGCAGAGTGGAGTATAAACAAAGTAAATAAGGTGAATGAGAAGAAACAGTGCATTATGTGAACCCCCCAGCAGACTAGGTCTATAGCAGCATAACTAAGGGCTGGTTCAGGGTCACCTGATCCAGCCCTAACTATAAGCTTTATCATAAAGGAAAGTTTTAAGCCTAATCTTAAAAATAGAGAGGGTGTCTGTCTCCCGAATCCAAGCTGGAAGCTGGTTCCACAGAAGAGGCGCCTGAAAGCTGAAGGCTTTGCCTCCCATTCTACTCTTAAGTATCCTAGGAACCACAAGTAAGCCAGCAGTCTGAGAGCAAAGTGCTCTGTTGGGGTGATATGGGACTATGAGGTCTTTGAGATAAGATGGTGCCTGATTATTCAAGACCTTGTATGTGAGGAGAAGAATTTTAAATTCTATTCTAGATTTAACAGGGAGCCAATGAAGAGAAGCCAATATGGGAGAAATCTGCTCTCTCTTTCTAGTCCCTGTCAGTACTCTAGCTGCAGCATTTTGGATCAGCTGAAGGCTTTTCAGGGAGCTTTTAGGACAGCCTGATAATAATGAATAACAATAGTCCATCCTAGAAGTAATAAATGCATGAATTAGCTTTTCAGCATCACTCTGAGAAAGGATGTTTCTAATTTTAGAAATATTGCGCAAATGCAAAAAAGCGGTCCTACATATTTGTTTAATATGTGCATTGAAGGACATATCCTGGTCAAAAATGACTCCAAGATTTCTCACAGTGTTACTGGAGGCCAAAGTAATGCCATCCAGAGTAAGTATCTGGTTTAACACCATGTTTCTAAGATTTGTGGGGCCGAGAACAAGAATTTCAGTTTTATCTGAATTTAGAAGCAGGAAATTAGAGGTCATCCAGGCCTTAATGTCTTTAAGACATTCCTGCAGTTTAATTAATTGATGTGTGCCATCTGGCTTCATTGATAGGTAAAGCTGAGTATCATCTGCATAACAATGAAAACTGATGCAGTGCTTTCTAATAATACTGCCTAAGGGAAGCATGTATAATGTAAATAAAACTGGTCCTAGCACAGAACCCTGTGGAACTCCATAATTAATCTTAGTGTGTGAAGAAGACTCCCCATTTACATGAACAAATTGGAGTCTATTAGATAAATATGATTCAAACCACTGCAGTGCAGTACCTTTAATACCTATAGCAAGCTCTAATCTCTGTAATAAAATGTTATGGTCAACAGTATCAAAAGCTGCACTGAGGTCCAACAGGACAAGAACAGAGATGAGTCCACTGTCAGAGGCTGTAAGAAGATCATTTGTAACCTTCACTAATGCTGTTTCTGTACTGTGATGAATTCTGAAACCTGACTGAAACTCTTCAAATAAACCGTTCCTCTGCAGATGATCAGTTAACTGTTTTACAACTACTCTTTCAAGGATCTTTGAGAGAAAAGGAAGGTTGGAGATTGGCCTAAAATTGGCTACGACAGCTGGGTCAAGTGATGGCTTTTTAAGTAGTGGTTTAATTACAGCTACCTTGAAGGTCTGTGGTACATAGCCAACTAATAAAGACTGATTGATCATTCTTAAGATAGAAGCATCAATAATTGGAAAGACTTCTTTGAACAGTCTAGTAGGAATGGGATCTAATAAACATGTTGCTGGTTTGGAGGAAGTAACTATTGAAGTTAACTCTGAAAGACCAACCGGAGCGAAAGAGTCTAAACAAATACCAGCAGTGCTGAAAGCAGCCGAACATGAAGAATAATCTTTGAGATGGTTATGAATAATTTTTTCTCTAATGTCTAAAATTTTATCTGTAAAGAAATCCATGAAGTCACTACTAGTTAAAGTGAAAGGAATACTCGGCTCTACAGAGCTCTGACTCTTTGTCAGCCTGCATGGCTACAGTGCTGAAAAGAAACCTGGGGTTGTTCTTATTTTCTTCAATTAATGATGAGTAGTAAGATGTCCTAGCTTTACGGAGGGCTTTTTTATAGAGCAACAAACTCTTTTTCCAGGCTAAATGAGCATCTTCTAATTTAGTGAGATGCCATTCCCTCTCCAGCTTTCGGGTTATCTGCTTTAAGCTGTGCGTTTGTGAATTATACCACGGAGTCAGGCACTTCTGATTTGAAGCTTTCCTTTTCAGAGGAGCCACAGTATCTAAAGTCGTACGCAGTGAGGATGTAAAACTATTGACGAGATAATCGACCTGACTGGGAGCAGAGTTTAGGTAGCTGCTCTGCACTGTGTTGGCACTGAAGAGCATAACAATGAAGGAATTAGATCCTTAAACTTAGTTACAGCACTTTCAGAAAGACTTCTACTGTAATAAAACTTATTTCCCACTGCTGTGTAATTCATTAAAGTAAATGTAAATGTTACTAAGAAATGATCAGACAGGAGGGGGCTTTCAGGGAATACTGTTAAGTCTTCAGTTTCTATGCCATATGTCAGGACAAGATCCAGAGTATGGTTAAAGTGGTGGGTGGGCTCCTTTACATTTTGAGAGAAGCCAATTGAATCTAACAATAGATTAAATGCAGTGCTGAGTAAGTAGTGGTTTAATACAGCCACCTTGAAGGCCTGTGATATATAACCAACTAATAAAGACAGATTGATCACTTTTCAGATTGAAGCATCAATAATTGGAAAGACTTCTTTGAACTGTCTAGTAGGAATGGGATCTAATAAAATGTTGCTGGTTTGGAGGAAGTAACCATTGAAGTTAACTCTGAAAGATCAACTGGAGCAAAAGAGTCTAAACAAATACCAGCAGTGCTGAAAGCAGCCAAACATGAAGATAAATCTTTGAGATGGTTATGAATAATTTTTTCTCTAATGTCTAAATTTTTTTTTTTAGAAATCCATGAAGTCACTACTAGTTAAAGTGAGGTGTTTATTTCTTATAAATGTGACAGCACATAATGAATCTGCTTATAGAAGCTTAAAAAATACATAAATCAAAATTAATTCATCAGTGAAGTAAGAAAGATATTAACATCATTCCATGATCTGTTTGTGTTGTCAACATTGCCTCTGTTTGCTGTATCATGACAGCTGAACAGGAATTAATTGTTGTAGCTGTGATTTTCTCACAGTGAACTCCAACCAGCAGCAGCAGCAGCAGCAGCAGAGCCACCGTCACCTTAGTGAACACAGTCAGTAAAACAAACTGAATGACGGCCGAGCCTGAGGACGAGTCTCTGAGTCTGTGTGTGATTCACTGCAGAGACGATGATGAGTCTTTTTAGACTGATGCTACAGTAGGTTTGGATGGCTTTTTTTTTTCTTTAGAGAATTTAATGAAATCATCATTTAAACATGGCATTTTGGATTTACAGGTGTTATCTTTGTTCAATTAGTTTGATGACGTGAGACATATAAATGCAACAAATATGAAATAAACAAATAAGAACTGCCAACAGTGTTTCCCAGCATTGTATTCAGTTCAGGTAACAGATCATGTTTCAGTTAGAGTCTTGATAACTATCAAACTTCACACGTATATTTCACTGCTGACCACAAACATGTTGCATCTTTTTTAAGAGAAAAGAAATGTGACAGTTTCAGATGAGCGTGTGAACAGACTGCAAAAGCTCTTTACTTGCAAACAGCATTCATGTATCTAAAAGCTAAAAGAAAAACAAATAAAGCAAAACAAACAAAAAACCAGGACACGTGGAACTTTGTTCAAACCTTACATGTACAAAATCACGTGGCTCTGGCAGCCAGCTGTATCTTGCTGATTAGAGACAAGACATTACAGTTTATCCACATGTACAGTATAAAAATAATGAACGATAATTGTGGGTTACTTCTTTGCTTCAGTCTCTCAAATGTGATCATGTCTTCTATCAGCTCTCACTCTGCAAGCTGTAAGAAAAACAGGAAGTGCAGAACAAACAGCATTAACAAAAAAGGATATAAACAATTTGTTATGATGCATATTAAACACCAATATTAATTTAATAGAGCAGTTCCTGAACAAGTATGAACATTTTTAAAATTAGTTGACTTCTTTTATTTAGTGAAAGTAAGGATTAAATCTACAGTAAGATGGTGCCTGATTATTCAAGACCTTGTAGGTGAGGAGAAGGATTTTAAATTCTATTCTAGATTTAACAGGGAGCCAATGAAGAGAAGGCAATATGGGAGAAATTTGCTCTCTCTTTCTAGTCCCTGTCAGAGTGATAACACACGATCAGAAACCCCTGCTGTAGGTCCACTGGCTTGTTGCAGCATGTTTTTACAGCTGGTGGGCATTCTGTGATTTAGTTTTATGGATTTGAACCAGAGACCTACACACCGTGCTTCAGAAGTAACACACACATGCAAACAAAAGAACATGTAATCACAACAACACAGATTTTCCCAGAGTGAAGGGAAACCTCTTTAATCAGCATCTAAGGTGACTGACTTAGTTTCAGTGCAGGAGCTGTTATTGCTGCTGCAGCTTACCAACACTCTTCCTGAGAGTACTGCAGTTTATTTAAATGAGCACTGGGTGTCCACTTTGCAACAGGATGCCACACTGACAGAGGCGCCTGCCCTGAGTCACCACATAAAAAAAGTGCAGCCTCTTCTCTGACTTTGATTCACCCCTGTGAGCTAGTGAAACAGCACTAACACAAGTTCCCTTTGTGTTTCTTTTGCCACAAAGCTGTTCACAGTCATTGACTGCAAGAAAATAAAATGTAAGCAACAAGCATTACAGTGGACTTGGCTTCACAAAAACAGTGAGTCATAGTTGTCAAACAATTGATGATGTGTGCAGTCAAAATCAGTCACACTTTGTGGATTAAATTCAATCCTGTTTAACTGTATTTATTTTTTGTGGATATAGTTCCCAACAGTCACTTTAAAGCACTTGGCATTGCCTGCAGTAGTCAGCACTTCCTGCAGCAAGGTGAAAAATCTATTATACCTATTATAGAGAGAATCCTAATGATCAGGTGATCAGAATGATGGCTAAACACCACTCTAATGTGAGCAGGCTGAGCACCTCTGAGCTGCCCTCTGTTTGCCCCTTTTCTGGCCTTTCTGATGAGCAGCAGGGTGATGCACTGAGTTTGCTTCAGTTTCCCACTTTGTGACCCACTGCCTCGTACCATGACTATGTAGTCTTGGGGCTACAGTATGTAGACAGTGCAGCTTCAGTACCACGGTAAAGAGTCAGGAGTGGTTTTGTTGACTTCACTTAGCAATTAGGCTGGGAGTACTTAAGGTCAAGGAGAAGAGAGCAGACAGCCAGTACCATCACTGTGCAGTAACTGTCCACTCTTTACTATCTATTACATATTATCTGAGCAACTAAAGCATCACTGCTTCTAGTCTTACCTACTGTATTGTAGAATAGAAGGGATCCTCTGCCACAAGATGGTAGAGACCTGATGAAGATACAGGAGTGCTGCTGGATCTTTCCAGGTCTGCTTCAACAACAGGTGGGATTAAATTGGTTGGTAGCCACAATTTCCACTTAATACATTATTACAAACTGGTTTACAATGTTTCTGATGTTGGTTATTATCAGGACAGCATATTGCTTCAATGGCTGTAAGTCAAAATGAGTCTTACCTTCTATTTGAGTGTCACCAGGGCCTGACAGGGAGTAAATGGGTTTAGAAGACAATCCATCGTCATCTAAAGGAGAGATACAGTAGGAGTGAGAGGGGGATTTTATCAGAGCAGCAACAATGATCAAAATCTGCATCTGCTTTTTTTAAAATCAGGCCTAGACTGACATTTTAGAAAATTCTACAGGAACAGGAGAACTATACAAACAGGAGAGAACTGCAGGTTCAACTTAAAGGTTATTCTGAACTCAGTACATGTTTTACTACATGCCATGTGTAACAGGTTTGAGCTGCAAACTCACAACCTTTACCACAGATACAATACAGGTCTACAACTCATGTTTAGCTCAGTGGTTTTTAGTTGAAGCCCAAGTCCAGGAAGCTCATGCTGTCACCTACAGATTTATAAATAACACATCGAGTGAAGAGTCGGGCCACACGTGACAAGCAGGCAAACAAGAAGTGGTGCAAGCAGTTTCAATAACTCATTTCCACTTAAACAATAAACATCAGAATACCTGTCTTCCTGTTTTTTGTTACAGCATCACGTGTTTCATTTCCTGGATCAGCTGCATTGGCCTCTATAAAGACAGTAAACAGAGAAAAACAGTGTTGAGGAAAAATAGACTGAACTTCTTTCTTTCACAATAATAACAAAAAAATCTTTGAATAAATATTACATCAATCCAAATATTTATGTCTGTTTCAGGATCACTAAGTAAACACTACTTTATGTTATATCAGAATAACAATCATCAGTGGTCACATCCTATTACATAATTGTTGGCTTTACTGTTGCTACTTTCCCACCGCCGAGGAACCGGTTCACGTGCCAGTGCTCGTGCTGTTCCCAGTGAACCGGCGAAACGATTAAGAACGGGCCCGCGTTCCCACCGCGTTTCTGTGAACTGCTCCTTTACCTATGAGTGTTGGCGGGTCCTCGTCTGGACACGGAAGCCAAAGCGCACAAACGTGGGAGAACACGCTCCCCTTTCTCGTGCTGCAAATACGTTTTACGGTCCAAACCAAACTACTGCAGCATCTGTGTGCAGCACAGAGGGAAACACAGACAACGATTAGAGCAAGACGACAAGTACGCACTTTGTGTCCTTTTATCTGTGATATGAACTGATACAAAGCAGCAAGTTCAGCCTTGCGTCCCTGGTTCCAGACCAGCTAGTTTGCGGGGCCAGAATTGAACTCGTTTTTCGGCCGAGCACAGAGTGTATCGGTGGTGGAAAACCAGCCTAACGGTTCAAATTTACGGGACGGGCCCCCGAACCCTGTTGGTGGGAAAGAGGCCTTTGTGTCCTTTTATCTGTGATATGAACTGATACAAAGTAGCAAGTTCAGCCTTAGAGCCCAACCTAATTCACAGCCGTGAAAATCGCTTCTCTTTTCTCATGTAATACACATGTAATATGGTAGAAAACTTGATGTTGAGATGGCAGAGTCCTGCCCTTCTGCCGCTTTCTTGGTTTGAGACCAGCTAGTTTGCGGGGCCGGAGTTGAACCCGTTTTTCGGCCGAGAACCGAGTGCTTCCGCGGTGGAAAACCCGCCTAACGGTTCGAATTAAGGCACCAGCACCGGAACCCTGTTGGTGGGAAAGAGGACTGTGGGGTGCACAGTGCAAGTTTGGTTTTAAAGGAGTTTTATTGTTCCTGAAGAAAGGAGCAAGAGAGTTTAACGTAGCTGATGTTGATACTGGCACATGTTTGTGTTCTGACCTGTTTGATCAGCTGTTGATCCTGAAGTTTGCATCTTTGCTGACAGACAGAGCAGTGCTGCAGAGGATGGAGGAAAATGAACTTCACCAATAAACAACAACAAAATAGATTTTTTTGGAGCATTAGACAACAAATAAACAAACAGGAATGCGCAAAGGTTTTGAGCCACTCCTCACCCCTTAATGTTTGGGAAACGGTTGGAGCAATTTATTTAAAGATGTGCAAACCTGGAAATGCTTGCACTTCTATTTGTGAGGCAGAAACAGAGCCTGTAAGTCCGTATTTGGTATGACTGCGTTTATTTTTCAGCACAGTCTGAACTCTCTCGGGCAGCTTTCTGGTGATTATTTAAGCAGGCTTTAGGATAGTTCTCTCTACTTCTTGAAGGATATTTCAAAGCTCTTTTGTTGGCTGTAGCTACCTTTTGTTTCATTCTCTTTCAAGATTATTCCACAGTGGGTTAAAGAGGGCATATCATGCAAAATCCCATTTTTTTAGGCCTTAAATAATTTTTTCCTGTACTTTTAGTGTGTACCAGACTTTGAGTGTGCAGAAAATTCTAATTTATTCTCTCCTGGTGCTGCATAGATATCTTTATATTCTTTTTTGGTCATATTTTTCAGTCTGTTCAGTTTTCTCTATTACCTGTTCTGTAGTCCATTAGGCTTTTTTTTTTTTTTTTTTGTCTATTACGTCTCAGTATTTGCTGTGGAACTGCTGAACAAGGACACGGACTTTCGTGAATTCGCCATTTTTTTATTCTCACAGTGATTTTGTAGTCCAAGTTCAGTTATGCCAAAGTTGCAAGTAGACAAGTCAAAATATTCTGCAGGTTCATCGTATTCATTCTCCTGCTCTGGGTCAGACTGATTCGAAACTGTAAAGGTGGATGGACAAGTGTTCAATTGTTGATGTCTTTAATAAACTTGTGAATAAAAAGTTTCTCTGTCAGTAGATAAGCGTATCGGTGCTATAAAACTACAAAAATGGCCGAAAGGGGTGGAGTAGAACACTCTGAGAACTGGAGGGGGCGGTGTGTTAAAAGTCTCATTCACATTTAAAGAGACCACACCAAAACGAGCTGCTCTAAGACGTGGCTCAGAACAGGTGTAACAGAGGGGTCTGTGGAGCTACAATAACGAGGAATTCAGACCAAAGCATTGCAGTTCTACTTTATATAGACCACAAGTGAATGATTTACATATGAAAAGGAAGGATTTTAAGCATGATAAGTGCCCTTTAATAATGTTGATAGTGTGCCACTGTATGTTTTTTATTTGAGTAAGTGTTTATTGCATTGGCAGTGTTATTATTATTATTATTATTATTATGTCTTCTGTACCTCTGTCCCAGTAGTCTTTGCCAAAATGATGGAGTCCCCCAACCACCAACACAGCACTCAATAAAGCAATGACAATAATCCAAGGTGTGGCATCAGTGGATGAATGGTTTTCCTCTTTGTGATTGTCCACGTGAGCAAATAAAGATAAAAAAAAAAAAAAAAAAATTTAAAAGACAGGAAAGCTTCTAAAATGCACTGGAAAGGTTAGTACACCTGTTTCAGTTGCTTAAATCAGTCATTTAACACTGCACTCAGACTTCAGACTTCTACTGCAACAACACACATTTATATTAAACAAATACATAAAACTTAATTGAAACTTTACTACTTCTCACCTGTGACTTTCAGCCAGCTCTCTGGTGATCCTCCAGCTCCTGAAATGCTGCATTTATAATGGTTATTTTTGGTTATTTTTATTTTTTTTTTTTTGCTGATTTTGTTTGACAAGATTAAACCAATTCAAGATTCTTAAGACTGACATAAACCATGAAGTGATGCAACTGTAATACTTTTGGCATAAAAAAAGAAAGATGGAAAAAAAAAAACAGATGTGAGATTTTCAGTGTCTCACCTGTAACTTTCAGCCAGCTCTCTGCTGATTCTCCAGCTCCTGAAATGCTGCATTTATAAAGTCCTTCATCGAGCTTGGAAGCTCTGTGGATGCTCATGCTTCCTGTGGAGCTTCTGCTGATGTGGAGTCCATCTTTATAGAAATCAGCTGTGAAGTTGGAGGAAGTTATTTTGTTTCTGCAGCGCAGAGTCACAGCTTCTCCCTCCAACACAGGAACAGCAGGACTCTCCAGGATCACAGAACCATCTGAATAACAGTGGATATAAATGCATTATTAAAACTTGTGTTTGATTATGACAGTATGTTACTGTCCTAATGGAAACATACCAGTGACACTGATGTTGATGCTGTTGCTTCTCTTCCCTCCTCCAGTCTCACACCAGTGCTCTCCACTGTCCTCTGGATAAACATTTCTGAGAGTGCAGGAGGATCCTGTTGCTGTTTTCACATAACCATTGCGACATGATTTATACTTATGTACAACATTATAGTGAGAGACGTCTTCACAGTGAAAAGTTACCGACTCATATACAAAGAACTGTGATCTGTTTTGAACGACATGAAGAAAAACGGCATCTGAGACAAAGAAAAGGAGAAAAATTCACTTCAGAATTTGATTGTTGAAAAACCAAGAATGAAAAAAACAACAGAGCAAAATAACAGAAATCATGGATATAATTCCATCAAACATCCCAGAGGAATGAACACATTTTCCCACTTCCTACTATTTCTAAATCATCTCCTTCTTCATCACAACATTGTAATTGATGGTTACATCAGTGAGCAGGTAGCTGGGACTCACCAACTTTCTGATCATGTGCACACAGCAGGATCATCACAGCCGTCACTGAAGAGACAATTAAAGAGCCGCACTTTACAAAGATCCTTTAGTAGCATCGTTATAACTGTTGACTCCTACAGCTGCTAGCAAAAAAGCTTCCTCTACATGAAATCATTCAAATGCTGCAAATATTTGAACCACATCAACAAACTCTTTATAGTTTAGGTTTAATATGGAGGTGAGGCAGTACTCACACATGCTGACACAGAGAGCTCTGAACTCCATGATGTCTTACTGCAGACTGAAGTCTGGACACTGTGAGCAGGCGTGTTTTCCTGTGTGACTTCCTGCTGCTGAAACAGTTTTAATAATAAATACTTTTACAACTCAATGCAGTTTAATGAAATGTAGTCATTTAATTTTATAGAAGTAGCAGCAAAGTTAATTTGGGGTCAAGTTACAGCTCAGAGTTTCAGTTCAGTGTCAGTGGGTGGAACAAGGAACTACTTGAGACTGATGATGTACAAACAGAAGACAAACTTAATTATTCACTTGATGATTAGTTCATCCCCTACAGACGATAATCTTTGCACCAATTTTCTCTCCTATCAGCCAATAATTATCACTCTATTTCAATTAAAAAACAAAAACAGGCAAACTGTAGTTCAGTTTGAGAACAGATGGGAGATTAAAATATAACAAACGCTTCAATGAAGATTTTATGAACCAGACTGACCAACACCCCCCAGCCTCAGACAGAACATGCAGGAACACTTTCAAACACATTGACACTTAACACATGTTGTATGTGCTGTGGGAGGTTTGTGGTGGGGGTCATTAAATTACCTTTTGGATCAATGCAATATTTGATTGTGGGGCATATTTCTGCCAAGTACAATTATTTCATCCAATCTTCATCCATTCATTCATTTATTGTGTCATTGTTGTTTAATGGGCATAAACCCAACACATTCAGATTAATGGAACAATGTCTGCATGGAGCTCATGACCAGTTTGAGCCTTTCAGTCAACATTTTGTCTTTCATTTGTTTCAGGACCAAAACAGCTCGCCTGCATTTCCAGTATTGGAGCTGTGATCTTCATAGCAGTTAAACCAGGGCCAGATTTGATCCTGTGAAAGTGTCAGAGTGCCAACAGTCCCTGATGACCTTATTATAAACAATAACAGATGCATATAAATATTCTGTTAAGACTTTCATTTCCATGCAGCAAACAAACATGAAGTAACCAAATGTGAGCATTCAGAGGAACACATGGGAGCATAAACGATCTCTGAATATCCAGCAGAAAATACAACTCTGTGTATTTGTGATAACAGAGCAACAGGTCAGCTGCTGACACTAATGTGAAGGACACACAGATACATGGGGCGGGTCTGGCTCCAGAGCAGTGGTAGACGTGCCTAAAATGTCACATAAGTGGGAGTCACAGTCTTCAGGTGGTTCTTGTTTAAGCTCAGAACAAAAACAACAAGGTGAACATTTTCTTTGCAAATGTTCATCTCTGAAAACCTGATCTTTTACAGCTCAATGCAGTTCAATGAAATGTAGTCATTTAATTTTATAGAAGTAGTTTAAAGAATTATTCTTTGGTCAAGTTAATGTTCAGTGTTTCAGTTCAGTGTCAGTGGGTGGAACAAGGAACCAGTGCTGGCCAGAGGCATAGGCGACATATATGGCTGTAAAGAACCCTGTGTGTGTGTGTGTGTGTGAGTTTGTGTGTGAGTTTTTGTGTGTGTAGTGTCCATGATGCATGATCACATGAGTATTTCTTTTCATTCACCTCTTTCTAATCTGTTTTTTATTCTCTCTGCATTTAATGCTGAGTTATTATTAATCTCTGGCTCTCTTCCACAGCATGTTTGTTGTCCCGTCTCTCTCGTCCCTCCACATTTTTCTTATTATTTATTCACAGCTTTAACAGTGAGAAACACAGAAATGGAGACAGTACTCATAGTCTGGTAGAGGCAGCTCCGACCTCCATGATGTCTTACTGCAGACTGAAGCATGAACTCTTCCTGTGGTTTTTACTTCGGCCTATGAAGCAACTGTAAAGATTTAAAAATAGTTTCCAAAGAAGCAGAACTGCTGTTGTTGTAGTCAAAGCTTGTTTCAATGAACTGTCAGAGGTTTTCTTGAGCTAATATAATGTTTTCTTAAAGGCACCAAACCCACAATAAAGATCTGGCTGTTGATGAAGTCATTATCAAATAGTATAAAAATATTATAATGATCTGATGATGAGTTTAACATTTAAAGCAATTTAATATTTGATAAAATGCAAAATAAAAGTAGTTTTGATGGTAAGAGTAGTTGAAAAGTAGGAGTGCTGACTGAGACTCATGTAGGTGAGATATGAAATGTTTGACTTGTGTTTTGAAGGTCATGTGATCAGTAAAGCCAGAATTATTGAACATGTCTTTGTAGAGCTATAAAGATGTTTCAGTTTAGATAAAAGTGTTGGACCAGCTGCATTAGTATCATAACCACAAAATAAACTTAACCACAAAACATTTCCATCCCAGGTTACATCTACTCACCTGTGATAACACTGCTTACAATGAATACACTGAATTTAAACTGCAGGAACAGCAACACTCAGACGGACAGTTTGTGGATGCAAACGTCTGACATCAGGTCAGTGAGGAAACACCGTCTGTTTGCTTTTTTTAAAATCCCACGTTAACTTTATAACACATGTATGACACTATAACAGCATATAGGTGACAAAAAAATCAATGTACAGTTGCTGTTTCAGCTCAGACTTTTGCAGATTGTGACCATTTAACAAACCCTAATAGCAACATTTACAGCAAATATCTTTCACTAGAGGTCTGCTCAACAGATTTATTGGCAAACATGATTAAATGTAGGTTCCCTGATACTATTTATACACTTAAGTACACAACACTTTATGAGCGCCTTTGCAGTAAAGATTGGACCCGGTCACTTCAGTCCAACTCTGCCCCCTGCAGTGTGTCATGAAGCTTTGTAACACAAACTAAAAGTTACAGACAGTTACAAAGTTTAACTTGGTGGGTAAAAAGAAGGAAAAGATATTTGAAGACATGAAAGATCAGCTTTTTTTATGTGTTTTTTTGGCGATGTCAGTGTCAATATCAAATTTATTTATATAGCACATTTAAACAACCAGAGTGGACCAAAGTTCTTCACATGCAACCAATAAATAAATAAAAAAAATATGCCATACATAAAAGACAAAACAAAAACAACAAAAACAAAAATCCAGACAAAATATAATAACTTAATAAATGCAGAATACCAAGATTAGCTTGAATTAAAAGCCAGAGAAAAAAAATGGGTCTTGAGCAAAGAAACAGTCCGAGCAGTTCAAATATGAAATGGTAAGATATTCCTGAGGCTCAGCGCAGTAACTGAAAAAAGCTCAGTCAACTCTATTTTTAAGCCTACATATAGAAATTTTTAGGATCATCTGATTGGCAGACCTCAGTGCTCTGACAGGAGTATGAACATGAATAAGATCACACAAATACAGATTTGCCAGCCCATTTACAATCTTAAAAACAATCAATTAAATCTTAAAATTGATCCAAAAATTGACAGGAAGCTAAAACTGGAATAACTATGCTCATGCTTTCTCTTCCATGTTAAAAGTTGAGCAGCAGCATTTTGGACATGCTGAAGCTGACAAAGAGATGACTGTGGTAATCCTACATACAAAGAATTACAATAATCCAGTGCTGACATGATAAGAGTATGTCTGACTCTTTCAAAGTCATTATAAGAAAGCTAGGGCTTCACTTTAGCTATCAATCTCAACTGTAAAAAAAAAGAGTATTCACCACAGAACTAATGTGCCTATCAAAGTTAAAGGAGTTGTCAATGATCACACCGAGATTTTTAACAGATTTGTGGATGCAAAACCCTATCTGTCCAAGAGAGGCTGCAGAGTCCTTCAACTTTTCAGAACAACTAAACAGTCTCTGTTTTGCTTTCATTAAGATGAAGAAGATTCATGCTCAACCAATTCTTTAGGTCATTAATGCAGTTTAACAAAATCTGCAATGAATCGGATGAATGAATTTGATTTCATAGGTAAATAAATCTGAATGTCATCAACAAAACAATGAAAGGACAGGTTATACTTAATAAAAATAGATCCCAGGGGTAAAATATATAAGGAGAAGAGTAATGGGCCCAAAATAGATCCTTGTGGCACACCACAGGAAAGAGAGGCTACAGAAGAAGAATATTCGCACATATTTACAGAGAAACTTCTGTCACTCAGATAGGATTTAACCAATCAAGCACTATGGCTCTAATGCCCACACACTGTTCAATACAAGACAGAAGAATTGAATGGTTGACAATGTCAAAGCTGACGTTAAATCTAAAAGCACTAACAAAGCAGGGTTTCCTGAATCGACAGCTAGGAGAAGATCATTAAGAACTCTTAAAAGGGCCGTTTCAGTACTATGATGAGACTTAAAACCAGACCGAAATTTCTCATTTTCATTTCCTTTTTCTTCCAACACATGATGCATCTGCTTCTAGAGGATCATAAAACCTGAATCAATGACCCACACTTGCAAAGTGAACACAAACAAATGCAACAATACTGTCAGTTTAAAAGTCACGGGGTCACCAGGTCAGACTGACTGTTTGTCGGGCTACCAGTGCCAACAAGAAAGCTGTATTGGTAGAAAAGCTAAACATTACCTGTGATCAGTAAAAAATCCCAACTTTAAGTCTTCAACTAACCAAACATGTATCCATTCAGCTCTAATGAAACTTTTTTAAGTTGAGTTTACTTGTTTTTAAACTGAAGGTAAGAACAATGAGAGCTACAATGAGACATAACTGTGAACGTGTGAGGCCTCGAGTCAACGAGGACATAGAGGAATAAATGTCAGCAGGGTCTTCAGAGCAGGCAGCAGTTTGGACTGTTTGATTACAGGGCGCATATTTATACATATTTCACCTCAACTACTGGAACTGTTTCAAAATCAATTTTATTTATAGAGCCCCAAATCACCACAAAGTCGCCTCAAGGTACTTTAACAGATGTGACAATTTAATAGCATATGAACACTTTTTGTGGATTGTGATCACTTAACAGCCTTAAAAAGCAACATTTACAACAAATACATAATTTGTTATATTTTTCAGACTCATTAGCATGTTTAAAGGCAGCTTCCAATAAACATTAATATTAAGCATTAATCTTTGCAGTGATGGAGGTTTGTTTCAGTACAACAGGTCTGCATCAGCAGTACAACATTTTATTTATTAAAAAAAAAAACAATTCCCAGGCAGAAATAAAGTCTTTCTTCATTATTTCAAATGTATAAACTGCAAACAGAACAGAAATGCAGCACATGACAGGTGAACTACACATTTCAGTACAGAGTAAGTCACAGGTCACAAACTGGACCACAGAATATATTAATGCAGAAATAACAACACTGTGGTTGGTTGCAGATGTACATGCACATGTATGAGGACAGCAAGGCAGTGGTGAGGTGTGCGGTTAGAGTGACAGATGAGTTTAAGATGGAAGCGAAAGGTGAAGAAGAGTGCAGGCAGGGTGGAAACGATCATCGGGGTGATTTGTGATGGAAGGACAGCAAGAGTGAAAGGGAAGGTTTACATCACCTGCTGTGATGTACGGTTTGGAAATGGTGACACTAACAAACATGAGGCTGAGCTGGAGGTGGTAGAGCTGAAGATGTTGAGATTTTCACTGGGAGTGAGCAGAATAAACACGATTATAAATGAGCACATCAGAGCGACAGCTCAGCTTGAGTGGTTTAAAGACAAAGTTAGAGAAGCAAGGCTGAGATGGTTTGGACATGTGCAGAGGAGGGATCATGGATATATTGGACAAAGGATGTTGAAAGCAGTGAAGGAGGACATGCACAGGGTTGGAGTGACAGAGGAGCGTGTTAGGGATCGAGTAAGATGAAGGATGATGATTCACTGTGGCGACCCTTAAAGGGGGCAGCTGAAAGAAGACAAAGGTTAGACTGCAGATGTTTGACTAATAACTGCTTCCATGGTTCTATTTGTCATCATCGGCTGCATCACTTTCTGTACTGTGACAGTTACATTTACATGAAGGTGAACACGGTTTAGTTGTTGTAGCTTTGACTTTCCCACAGTGAAGAAGTCCCACCAGCAGCAGCAGCAGAGCCACCATCACAATCATGAACACAGTCTGTAAGAGCAGGTAAACATGACAGCTGGACTCTGAGGAGGGGTCCCTCTGAGTTTCTCTGAGATCAGTCTCTGTGTGAGCGACTGCTGAGATGATAGAAATTAATTAATTAGCTGTGCTCACTTTGTTAATTACTAAATATCTACATTTAGTACTTGTAAATACAAGAGCTGAAAAATACATAGACAGCCAAACAATACAAGCTTCTTAAGACTGACATGAATCACCTGAGAATCACTGAGTGATGCGACTGTAATACAGTCAGAACAACAAAAATCAGATTCAATGTCTCACCTGTGACTTTCAGCCAGCTCTCTGCTGATTCTCCAGCTCCTGAGATGCTGCACTTGTAAAGTCCTTCATCGAGCTTGGAAGCTCTGTGGATGCTCATGTTTCCTGTGGAGCTTCTGCTGATGTGGAGTCCATCTTTATAGAAATCAGCTGTGAAGTCGGAGGAAGTTCTTTTGTTTCTGCAGCGCAGAGTCACAGCTTCTCCCTCCAACACAGGAACAGCAGGACTCTCCAGGATCACAGAACCATCTGAATAACAGTGGATATAAATGTATTATTAAACCTTGTGTTTGATTATGACAGCATGTTACTGTCTTAATGGAAACATACCAGTGACACTGATGTTGATGCTGTTGCTTCTCTTCCCTCCTCCAGTCTCACACCAGTACTCTCCACTCTCATCTACATAAAGAGCTCTTATAGTGCAGGAGGATCCTGTTGCTGTTTTCACATAACTGCTACATGATTTATGTTTTCTTTTTCCGTTTCGTACAACATTATAGTGAAAGACCCGCTCACAGTGAAACGTTACCGGCTCATATTCAAAGAACTGTGATCTGTTTGGAACGACATGAAGAAAAACGGCATCTGAGACAAAGAAAAGGAGAAAAATTCACTTTAGAATTTGATTGTTGAAAAACCAAGAATGAAAAAACAACAGAGCAAAATAACAGAAATCATGGATATAATTCCATCAAACATCCCAGAGGAATGAACACATTTTCCCACTTCCTACTTTTTCTAAATCATCTCCTTCTTCATCACAACATTGTAATTGATGGTTACATCAGTGAGCAGGTAGCTGGGACTCACCAGCTTTCTGATCATGTGCACACAGCAGGATCATCACAGCCGTCACTGAAGAGACAATTAAAGAGCCGCACTTTACAAAGATCCTTTAGTAGCATCGTTATAACTGTTGACTCCTACAGCTGCTAGCAAAAAAGCTTCCTCTACATGAAATCATTCAAATGCTTTAAATATTTGAACCACATCAACAAACTCTTTATAGTTTAGGTTTAATATGGAGGTGAGGCAGTACTCACACATGCTGACACAGAGAGCTCTGAACTCCATGATGTCTTACTGCACACTGAAGTGTGGACACTGTGAGCAGGTTTATCTTCCTGTGTGACTTCCTGCTGCTGAAATAGTTTGAATAATAAATACTTTTACAACTCAATGCAGTTTAATGAAATGTAGTCATTTAATTTTAATTGAAGTAGTTTAAAGAATTATTCTTTAGTCAAGTTAATGTTCAGTGTTTCAGTTCAGTGTCAGTGGGTGGAACAAAGAACCAGTGCTGGCCAGAGGCATAGGCGACATATGTGGCTGTAAAGAACCCTGTGTGTGTGTTTGTGTGTGAGTTTGTAAGTGTGTGTGTGTGTGTGTGTGTGTCTGGTGTCCATGATGCATGATCACATGAGTATTTCTTTTCATTCACCTCTTTTTAATCTGTTTTTTATTCTCTCTGCATTTAATGCTGAGTTATTATTAATCTCTGGCTCTCTTCCACAGCATGTTTGTTGTCCCGTCTCTCTCGTCCCTCCACATTTTTCTTATTATTTATTCACAGCTTTAACAATGACAAACACAGAAATGGAGACAGTACTCACAGTCTGGTGGAGGCAGCTCCGACCTCCATGATGTCTTACTGCAGACTGAAGCATGAACTCTTCCTGTGGTTTTTACTTCGGCCTATGAAGCAACTGTAAAGATTTAAAAATAGTTTCCAAAGAAGCAGAACTGCTGTTGTTGTAGTCAAAGCTTGTTTCAATGAACTGTCAGAGGTTTTCTTAAACTAATATGTTTTCTTACAAGCACCAAACCCAAAATAAATATCTGGCTATTGATGAAGTCATTATGAAACAGTATAAAAATATTATAATGATCTGATGATGAGTTTAACATTTAAAGTAATTTAACAGAGATATTTGATAAAATACAAAATAAAAGTAGTTTTGATGGTAAGACTAGCTGAAAAGAAGAAGTTCTTATTGAGACTCATGTAGGTGAGATATGAAATGTTTGACTTGTGTTTTGAAGGTCATGTGATCACTAAAGCCAGAATGATTGAACATGTCTTTGTAGAGCTATAAAGATGTTTCAGTTTAGATAAAAGTGTTGGACCAGCTGCATTAGTATCACAACCACAAAATAAACTTAACCACAAAACATTTCCATCCCAGGTTACATCTACTCACCTGTGATAACACTGCTTACAATGAATACACTGAATTTAAACTGCAGGAACAGCAACACTCAGACGGACAGTTTGTGGATGCAAACGTCTGACATCAGGTCAGTCAGGAAACATCGTCTGTTTGCTTTTTTTAATCCAGATTAACTTTATAACACATATATGACACTATAACAGCACATAGGTGACAAAAAAATAAAAAAAATCAATGCACAGTTGCTGTTTCAGCTCAGACTTTTGCAGATTGTGACATTTAACAAACCCTAATAGCAACATTTACAGCAAATATCTTTCACTAGAGGTCTGCTCAACAGATTTATTGGCAAACATGATTAAATGTAGGTTCCCTGATACTATTTATACACATAAGTACACAACACTTTATGAGCGCCTTTGGACCCGGTCACTTCAGTCCAACTCTGCCCCCTGCAGTGTGTCATGAAGCTTTGTAGCACAAACTAAAAGTTACAGACAGTTACAAAGTTTAACTTGGTGGGTAAAAAGAAGGAAAAGATATTTGAAGACACGAAAGATCAGCTTTTTTTATGTGTTTTTTTTTTGTCGATGTCAGTGTCAATATCAAATTTATAGCACATTTAAACAACCAGAGTGGACCAAAGTGCTTCACATGCAACCAATAAATAAATAAAATATGCCATACATAAAAGACAAAAACAACAAAAAACAAAAATCCAGACAAAATATAACTTAATGAATACAGAATGCCAAGATTAGCTTGAATTAAAAGCCAGAGAAAAAAAATGGGTCTTGAGCAAAGAAACAGTCTGAGCAGTTCCAATATGAAATGGTAAGGCCTTCCTGAGGCTCAGCGCAGTAACTGAAAAAAGCTCGGTCAACTCTGATTTTAAGATTGCATCTAGAAATTTTTAGGATCATCTGATTGGCAGACCTCAGTGCTCTGACAGGTGTATGAACATGAATAAGATCACACAAATACAGATTTGCCAGCCCATTTAAAATCTTAAAAACAATCAATAAAATCTTTAAATTGATCCAAAAATTGACAGGAAGCTAAAACTGGAATAACTATGCTCATGCTTTCTCTTCCATGTTAAAAGTTGAGCAGCAGCATTTTGGACATGTTGAAGCCGACTGTAACGAAGAGGGTTTTCGTTACTTACTATATTTATGTGTATGGTTTTGGGTAGTAAATGTTGGGACACCTTTTGCACTTTAGTAGCACTCGGCACTTTTTGACATACACTCAAAAATAAGGACTCTTAAATATTTATTCTTTATTAAGTATTTTAATAATTGGTATGGTTCTGTCTTCCAGGCACGTGAGCAGTTACTCGGTGTGTGGCAGGCAGATGCTGCAAAATAAAGAATTAGTGTTAGCCACAATTATAATTGACCTGTGGTTAAGCAAAGTGTGTGTGTGTTTAACTTATACAGATATAGTGCAAGTAGGTTTGTGGTGTAGCAATCACTCACCTGTTTCTTCCTTTGTCCTTCCAGGGTGTTTCAGGCAAATGTGTCCCCGGGGGTCTGAACACTATTTAAAGGTTCCGGAAGAGACCAAGGAGGAAATTGGGTGGGGGAGTTGTTTGGGATTTTTTAGGTATATTTTTAGGTGTTTTGTAGGGGTATTTGGTTTTATTGTAGATATTGGGTTATGGAGATGTTGGGGTGATGGTTTTAATTGTAAATGTTGTTGTTTGATTGTTTGTGTATTTTATTGTTGTTAAAATGTGTGGTACTCCTGCAAGTTGTGGAGCAAGGTGTGGCTCGTCAGCAGCTGGGTATAAAGGGGCTCTTCTCTCTTGGTTGGGTTGCTGGAAAGGCCACACATGCTTCACAGGGCAATGGAGTTAATTGTCTAAATTAAGCTTGAGAAATAAAATGGAAAATGGGGTATAAAAACAAAGTCTGCCTCCCATGATTTAAGGCCTTGCCGCTCAGGGTCATCTTGGCGTTACACCGACGAAGAGATGATGGTGGTAATCCTACATACAAAGAATTACAATAATCCAGTGCTGACATGATAAGAGTATGTCTGACTCTTTCAGAGTCATTATAAGAAAGCTAGGGCTTCACTTTAGCTATCAATCTCAACTGTAAAAAAAAGAGTATTCACCACAGAACTAATGTGCCTATCAAAGTTAAAGGAGTTGTCAATGATCACACCAAGATTTTTAACAGATTTGTGGATGCAAAACCCTTTCTGTCCAAGAGAGGCTGCAGAGTCCTTCAACTTTTCAGAACAACTAAACATAACAGTCTCTGTTTTGCTTTCATTAAGATGAAGAAGATTCATGCTTAACCAATTCTTTAGGTCATTAATGCAGTTTAACAAAATCTGCAATGAATCGGATGAATGAATTTGATTTCATAGGTAAATAAATCTGAATGTCATCAACAAAACAATGAAAGGACAGTTTATACTTAATAAAAAAAGATCCCAGGGATAAAATATATAAGGAGAAGAGTAATGGGCCCAAAATAGATCCTTGTGGCACACCACAGGAAAGAGAGGCTACAGAAGAAGAATATTCGCCCATATTCACAGAGAAACTTCTGTTGCTCAGATAGGATTTAACCAATCAAGCACTATGCCTCTAATGCCCACACACTGTTCAATACAAGATAGAAGAATTGAATGGTTGACAATGTCAAAGCTGACGTTAAATCTAAAAGCACTAACAAAGCAGGGTTTCCTGAATCGACAGCTAGGAGAAGATCATTAAGAACTCTTAAAAGGGCCGTTTCAGTACTATGATGAGACTTAAAACCAGACCGAAATTTCTCATTTTCATTTCCTTTTTCTTCCAACACATGATGCATCTGCTTGTAGAGGATCATAAAACCTGAATCAATGACCCACACTTGCAAAGTGAACACAAACAAATGCAACAATACTGTCAGTTTAAAAGTCACGGGGTCACCAGGTCAGACTGACTGTGTGTCGGGCTACCAGTGCCAACAAGAAAGCTGTATTGGTAGAAAAGCTAAACATTACCCGTGACCATTAAAAATTCCCAACTTTAAGTCTTCAACTAACCAAACGTATCCATTCAGCTCTAATGAAACTTTTTTAGTTGAGTTTACTTGTTTTTAAACTGAAGGTAAGAACAATGCGAGCGACAATGAGACATAACTGTGAACGTGTGAGGCCTCGAGCCAACGAGGACACAGAGGAATAAATGTCAGCAGGTTCTTCAGAGCAGGCAGCAGTTTGGACTGTTTACTTACCGGGAGCATATTTATACATATTTCACCTCAACTACTGGAACTGTTTAAAATTCAATTTTATTTGTAGAGCCCCAAATCACAACAAAGTTGCCTCAAGGTGCTTTAACAGATGTGACAATGTAACAGCATATGAACACTTTTTGTGGATTGTGATCACTTAACAGCCTTAAAAAGCAACTTTTACAGCAAATAAATATTTCATTTATATTTTTCAGACCCATTAGCATCTTTAAAGGCAGCTTCCATTAAACATTAATATCAAGCATTAATCTTTGCAGTGATGGACGTTTGTTTCAGTACAACTCTGCCCCCTGCAGTCCAGCATCCAGCAGTACAACATTTTATTTATTTATTTAAAAAACAATTCCCAGTCAGACATAAAGTCTTTCTTCATTATTTCAAATGTATAAACTGCAAACAGAACAGAAATGCAGCACATGACACGCGAATCACACATTTCAGTACAGAGTAAGTCACAGGTCACAAACTGCACCACAGAATATATTAATGCAGAAATAACAGCACTGTGGTTGGTTGCAGATGTACATGCACATGTATGAGGACAGCAAGGCAGTGGTGAGGTGTGCGGTTAGAGTGACAGATGAGTTTAAGATGGAAGCGAAAGGTGAAGAAGAGTGCAGGCAGGGTGGAAATGATCATCAGGGGTGATTTGTGATGGAAGGATGGCAAGAGTGAAAGGGAAGGTTTACATCACCTGCTGTGAAGTACGGTTTGGAAATGGTGACACTAACAAACATGAGGCTGAGCTGGAGGTGGTAGAGCTGAAGATGTTGAGATTTTCACTGGGAGTGAGCAGAATAAACATGATTATAAATGAGCACATCAGAGCGACAGCTCAGCTTGAGTGGTTTAAAGACAAAGTTAGAGAAGCAAGGCTGAGATGATTTGGACATGTGCAGAGGAGGGATCATGGATATATTGGACAAAGGATGTTGAAAGCAGTGAAGGAGGACATGCACAGGGTTGGAGTGACAGAGGAGCGTGTTAGGGATCGAGTAAGATGAAGGAAGATGATTCACTGTGGCGACCCTTAAAGGGGGCAGCTGAAAGAAGACAAAGGTTAGACTGCAGATGTTTGACTAATAACTGCTTCCATGGGTCTATTTGTCACCATCGGCTGCATCACTTTCTGTACTGTGACAGTTACATTTACATGAAGGTGAACACGGTTTAGTTGTTGTAGCTTTGACTTTCCCACAGTGAAGAAGTCCCACCAGCAGCAGCAGCAGAGCCACCATCACAATCATGAACACAGTCTGTAAGAGCAGGTAAACATGACAGCTGGACTCTGAGGAGGGGTCCCTCTGAGTTTCTCTGAGATCAGTCTCTGTGTGATCGACTGCTGAGATGATAGAAATGAACTAATTAGCTGTGCTCACTTTGTTAATTAATTAATATCTACATTTAGTACTTGTAAATACAAGAGCTGAAAAATACATAGACGGCCAAACAATACAAGCTTCTTATGACTGACATGAATCGCCTGAGAATCACTGAGTGATGCGACTGTAATATAGTCAGAACAACAAAAATCAGATTCAGTGTCTCACCTGTAACTTTCAGCCAGCTCTCTGCTGATTCTCCAGCTCCTGAAATGCTGCATTTATAAAGTCCTTCATCAAGCTTGGAAGCTCTGTGGATGCTCATGTTTCCTGTGGAGCTTCTGCTGATGTGGAGTCCATCTTTGTAGAAATCAGCTGTGAAGTTGGAGGAAGTTCTTTTGTTTCTGCAGTGCAGAGTCACAGCTTCTCCCTCCAACACAGGAACAGCAGGACTCTCCAGGATCACAGAACCAGCTGAATAACAGTGGATATAAATGTATTATTAAACCTTGTGTTTGATTATGACAGCATGTTACTGTCTTAATGGAAACATACCAGTGACACTGATGTTGATGCTGTTGCTTCTATTTCCTCCTCCAGTCTCACACCAGTGCTCTCCACTGTCCTCTCTGTAAACATTTCTGAGAGTGCAGGAGGATCCTGTTGCTGTTTTCACAATATGGCTACATGATTTTATTTCCCCTTTAAACTTATGTACAACATTATAGTGAGAGACGTCTTCACAGTGAAACGTTACCGACTCATATACAAAGAACTGTGATCTGTTTTGAACGACATGAAGAGAAACGGCATCTGAGACAAAGAAAAGGAGAAAAATTCACTTTAGAATTTGATTGTTGGAAAACCAAGAATGAAAAAACAACAGAGCAAAATAACAGAAATCATGGATATAATTCCCTCAAACATCCCAGAGGAATGAACACATTTTCCCCCTTCCTACTTTTTCTAAATCATCTCCTTCTTCATCACAACATTGTAATTGATGGTTACATCAGTGAGCAGGTAGCTGGGACTCACCAGCTTTCTGATCATGTGCACACAGCAGGATCATCACAGCCGTCACTGAAGAGACAATTAAAGAGCCGCACTTTACAAAGATCCTTTAGTAGCATCGTTATAACTGTTGACTCCTACAGCTGCTAGCAAAAAAGCTTCCTCTACATGAAATCATTCAAATGCTTTAAATATTTGAACCACATCAACAAACTCTTTATAATTTAGGTTTAATATGGAGGTGAGGCAGTACTCACACATGCTGACACAGAGAGCTCTGAACTCCATGATGTCTTACTGCAGACTGAAGCATCAGCTCTTTCTGTGGTTTTTACTTCGGCCTATGAAGCAACTGTAAATATTTAAAAATAGTTTTGGCTACAACAGCAGAACTGCTGTTGTTATAGTCAAAGCTTGTTTAAATGAACTGTCAGAGGTTTACACATGTTCTCTCATAGTTTGATTCATTATATTTTAATATACTGTAATATACTTAATCCTCAATAAAGATTTGGCTGTTGATAAAGTCATTATCAGTTGAGTATAAAAATATTATAAATCTCAGTGAGTAAACATGGTCTGTTTTCTTTTTTTAAAATTCACATCAACTTTATAACACGTGTATAACATTATAACGGCACATAGTTGACACAACATCAACGTGGCTACTTTTGCAGATTGTGACCATTTAATGTTTTAATAGAGGTCTGCTCGACAGATTTATTGGCAAATGTGATTAAATGTAGGTCCCTTGATACTAGTTGTACACATAAGTACACAACACTTTGAAAACTTTTGCAGTAAAGCTGGCACGTGGTCACTTAAGTATAACTCTGCCCCCTGCAGTGCGTCATACAGCATTACCCCATTGTTCTTCATTAGCAGAAACAGTTACACACAGTGTGACAGTAAGTTTAAAAGGCTGAAATAGAAGCATTTTACTGCCATTAAAATCACACAAGAGCTTTTTAAATTATTATTATTTCAGTCACTGAATATGCAAACAGAACAAGTCTTGATAGAGGGGCAACAGACTTCAGTGCAGAGTACAGTGAGTCACAGGTCACATGTTTGTCCCTGAACAAAGCACAGAGTCACTGTGGTGACTTGGTAGATGCTTCTTATTAATGTTCAAAGTGCAAACTGGGAGTGGGAAAAAAAATGATTTGTATACACAGCACATCAATTCTAAGATGTTCCTTTATTGACACAGTAAAAGCACATGTTGCACCTGCTTCTAGAAACTTATAAATACAGCAAAAAGAAAAGAAAAGAATCAATGAACTGTCAAGCAAGCAGATGAAGCACGATGATGATGATGATGGTGATGATGATGAAGTAAATATGACAGTGGGGACCCTCTGGCCTCTTTTCCACCGACGGGGTTCCGGTGCCAGTATTTGAACCTTTCACCGTTTTTTTCCACCGCGAACGCACTTGGTGAAAAATGGGTTCAACTCCGGCCCCTGCAAGCCAACTGGTCTGGAACCAAGAACACATGACGAAAGCGGCAGAGGGGCGTGACTCTGCTGTCTCAACATCCAGTTTCTACCATATTACATGTGTATTACATGAGAAAAGCGAAGCGATTTTCACGGCTGTGAATTAGGTTGGGCTCTAAGGCTGGACTTGCTGCTTTGTATCAGTTCATATCACAGATAAAAGGACACAAAGTGCGTACTTGTCATCTTGCTCTAATCGCTGTCTGTGTTTACCTCTGTGCTGCATACAGATGCTGCAGTAGTTTGGTTTGGACCATAAAATGTGTTAGCAGCACAAGAAAGGGGAGTGTTGATGAGATGAGGTGGCCCCATTCAGATCCTCATTACTGTCTGTCCCCAAATTTTATTTGCACTTTAGACATGGAGGGTCTTGGGGGGGCAGTGTGGGCGAGCACTGACGACCAGCATTTGGTGCTTGTGGCACAGCTGCACCCTATACACCTCATTCATTCACAAACATAAACACATACACTTACAAGTTGGGCAGGGGGAGGGGGGGGTGGGTCATCTCACACCCTGATTTCTTACACCTTGCCCGGGGTGGGGGTCGGGTGGTTCCTTGGGGACCGGGCTGGCGGTGTCTTGGGGTCACTGTTGGCCCTGGGGTGGTTTCCACTTGCCCCATCTTCAGAGGGTGGGTAGCTATGGATGAATGTGTGTCTTTGTATTTGTCACAGTCTTCGTGAGTATGGGTGGGCAAGTGGATGTGTACGTATGGTGTATCTATGTTTATATGTGTGTGGGTGAGTGTGTTTGTGCATAAATGTGTACATGGATGTGCTGGCGGGTGTGGTGTGGTTATATGTTTGGCTGGACCTGGGTCTGGGCCTGTGCCTTGCCTCCTGGCCGCTCCTTGCTGGTTGCCTCTCCCCGCCTGCCCCCCTGGGGTGTGGGTACCTCCGGGTTCCTGGGTGGGGCTGGATGTTCTGATGTGGGTGATGACCTGCTCCCCTGGGGGCTGCAGCGCAGGACTGCATTGGCTTCTTCGGTGTGGGGGCGGCTCTGTGGGGGCTCGGGCGGTCCTCGGGTGCCAGGGGCCCTGGGGCCCTGCTGCTGGCCCATGCAGGGAGCTGGCCGTTGGGGGGGGCTGGTTTCTCGTTGCCTCAGATTCTCTGGTGCCCTTGCTCCTTGACTGGGGGGACTCTGTCTGAGACCTCCCTCCCCCGTCTGCTGGGGGCGGTGTACGGCTGTCTTTGGAATGATTGGCCGCGGGTGTTCGTAGGTCTTGATGGGCTGCTGGTGGCCTGGGCTTCCTGGGGCTCTCTTTGCCTGCCTCTAGCTTCTGATCGGCAGGGCTGCAGCGTTCTGCCCTCATTGGTAAGTACATTTCATGACACAAACACATACACCCACATAATAACACAAAATGGTTGGTTTGTGTAACTATGTTTCTTCTTTTATTTTGTTTTCCCCACACAATTTTTAATTTTGCAAATATTGTCAGTATCTTATGTTTAACAAGTGACGAACTATTTGGTTTACTTACTTGCACTCTTTCCTGTTTCTTTTTTCTATTTTTCTCTCTATTTTTTTTTCTTCAGTTTTATTCTTCCTCTTTCCCTTTCTCTTTTCTTTCTTTTCTCTTTTCTTTTTCCTAAGCCTGTCATTTCTGGCACAATTTGTCACATAGCATGTTAAAAATAATTCAAATAAAATAAAGGGTCACACAGTAACAAGAGGAGCCTATAGAGAACCTATAGAGCTCATCTTGAAATAGCAAATATGTTTGGCACAACAGTGCATTCAGATCACAGTTCTGTTTGCAAGATCTGCCAGACATGACAGGCTAAAAAAAAAAAAAATCCTGCCAGGTTCAATCAAGGTCATCACTGAGTGTCATACAGAAAACATGTACCTGTTTTTGCAGGGCACAGACACCCCTGGATGTATAGCAAGCAATAAGGAGAATTATTAATAAAATAATACATCAGTTTTACTCTGAACTTTCAGATTCTTCATCAAAATCAAAATGAGGTGAAATCAGTGACCCATCACTCAGAGGCTGTCACTTAGAGTCAGACAGGCCAATCAATCAAACTCATCACCACCAACCTAAAACATGGTGCTACACAACAGAGAAAAACAGCCCTAATCATGAGCACAGTCAGCACTGGAGCGCATTATTACAGCAAGGTAGAGGACAACCACAAAATCCAGCACCACGTGAAGCAGCCGAGAGTTGATCTAAAATCTTATTTTGCAGCAGCATCAGCTCAGTGTGAGCTGAGGTCATAATAATCTGTGAGGTATTCATGAACTGCACAAGTGCTGTAAATTTGTGTTTTGAGCAGAACAAGTGATACCACCATAGAGATGTGTGAGGCACAGTGTAGAGAGTTAGGCTGCGTGTGCTGTGTGCATTTTTGTGCCTCCTTTTGGTCGCTTTTGTACCAGCTGTAGTCTCCACTGAGAAGAACATAAAAACTCATCAGGGCCAAAAATGTGTCTGGATCAAATCCTTCAGTTTCAACAACTTTTAGGCTCTCAGATGATGAAATGAATCCACCTCCATAAATAAAACTGCCATTTATTTATGGAGGTGCAGGAAATTCCCCACCTTTTCCTACAGATAAGGAAAGTAATCAGATCATACTGAGACATTTTCCAAAACACATCTGCACTCAACACATGAGCCCACAGAGGGACTATAACTTTCTTCAAAACAGGAAATAGTTTGTGTCACAACTGTGTGCATAAGTATGCTTTCGTGTATGCTGTAGGTATCGTACCTTCAACCTCAGGCAGCAGTTATGTCTGCACGTTTCTCTGAATTCTGAAATAAATTGATCTACGCAAACAGGCTGACTTTGAGAAAATTTATTCTGCTTTTGCAAAGTGGTCAAAAAAAGAAGAGAGAGCAGTCTGTGAGGTATCTGACAAAGAATAATAACTAACATAGAATCACTCATAGATTATCTTCCTGCCACGGTCACAGATACAGTCAGAACATTCTTGCAAAAGATAACTTACAGTGATGAGTGTATGAAGACATAACATGATAGTATGGAGCTTTCTGTCTCGCCATGAGAACCACAAGAAGAAAATACAGAGCAGGTCAAAGTCCTAACTGCTTTCTTATTAACAAATACAATCACAAACAAAAATAGTAACATGAAGAACTCTTCATAACTGAATCATCTACATGGACCTTTCCTCCATTTGCACTGAAACAGAAATGATGAAAAGAAACTAGTGAAAAAAAAAGGGGGGGAGTGTACACATTTCATTTCACTACGTTTCAGTAACTCCTCCATGTCCTCGCCACACTCACCTGTCACCTCCTTTCTGAAGAGGATCTTGCAGATCATGAGGCAGGTGTTCCATTAGAGGTCGCCATATTCATTCATAAAACCATCATCATTGTTCCTTAACTTTGCACTAAGCCTCTCTAGTGGTAATATCTTCATACCACTGAGTTAATGTAGGAGGCTGTTCATTGATCCCACTTAGAAGTGCACATTTATAGGCAAAAAAATAGCAGTTTATTTAACAATATTGATCTGTTTTTATCCATAATTTTATTTACAGGTGACAAACCCGATAGAAACTGTCGTGAATCTTTACAATCTCACTCTTTAAAATTGTATCCACTTCCTTAGTTATACACCACCAGAGTTTTGATATTTTGATAGAGTTCTTCCCCTTGATTGTAATAACTATAAATCCATTCATAAATAAGTCAGCTATGACAAGCCCAGTTGTGATGTGTAATATCAGGGAAAGAAAGGCCTTTGTCTTTAGTTAATTTTAGAGTTTTTAAACTCAATCTAGATTTTTTTCTCTTTCCATATGAATTTTGATCAATTTTGTTCAATTTCTCTGGCCAATTTCTTAGTTTTATAAATCGGTAACATCTGAATAGGGAAGAGGAGACGAGGCAGAATATTCATTTTAGTTAAGCTTATTCTGCCCATCCAGGAAACAGAGAGATCCATCCATCTAGCAAGGTCTTTTTTAATGTCTGTAAACACTATGTCCACATTTTTCTTGATATTTGGAGCCATTTAAACTCCAAAGCATGTGAATCCTGAGGCAGACCAATAGAATTGAATGTGTTCAGCTGTGTCATGTGGACACAGCTGATTTGTAGTTATTTCTTTTAGTGTCTTTATGACTGACACATGAATCAACCAAGGCTCATTGAGAGATGCAATTATAATACAGCTCACACAAATAAATAAATAAACAGACTCTGAACTCTTCATTGTCTCACCTGTGATATTCATCGAGCTCTTTAGTGATTCTCCAGCTCCTGGGATGTTAGACTTGTAAAGTCCTTCGTCAGACTTGGAAATTATGTGAATGGTCATAGTTCCTGTGGAGCTGTTCCTGATGTCACGTCCACCTTTATAGAAAACAGCTGTGAGGCTCAAAATTGTCTTGTCTCTGCAGCAGATGTCACAGCTTCTCACTCCCTCCATCACACTTGCTGCAGGATGACAGAACCAGCTGGATGACCAGAGCGTAACATGTATTTCAGGTCAGACTCATGAGTTTATGAGAGAATAATACTGCATCAATGCAAACATACCAGTGACAGTGATGGTGATAACATTACTTCTCCTCCAGTCTGTCACCAGCGCTCTCCATGGTTTCTGTCAAAATGATCGTGATGATGGTCAAAATACAAAATAAATACATTTTTACTGTAACTCTCAACTTTTTCTACTCCAAACACAAAATAATTAATGCTCATATCAATAAAAAAAACTAGCTGTTGCTTATTGACTCACAGATCAAGTGATCATGAAAAGTAGTTTTCAAAGCAGAGTTGCTGTTGTTGGAGTCAACAAAGTGAATGTGCCACCAAAGGCCACGTGAATGTTTAATGAGAAACACTGAAAATGTCCCCAATATAACACTTCTTTAAAAGAAAAAAGAAAATTAGAGAACTATGTAATTTCCATCCATCCATCCATCCATCCATTTGTTTGATCAAAAACTCTGATTGTAGTTTAATGCAAAGTAGAACAAAATGGAGGCCCATGTAATGGATGACACAACCTCTTTTTCTAATTTTCAACCTTTTTGTTGTTTGGTTTTAATTAGTCAATAAAACTACATGGTTGACTTCAAAATCAGGAGATTTTCAACCCAATAGTTTATGTTAACCTCTGCACCACCATGCTGCCCTTGTACCCAAGTACTGAACTCAAGCGGTTGTTAAGACAAATTCACCGTATCATCCACGTCATGCTGAACCAACACAGGAAATAATGAAGTTACTGTTACATACTATACAGCTGTAGAAGTAACAGACTGATTATCTTTTGTGCTAAACTTACCATTAAACCATTATGAGCAGATCATTTTTAATGCTGCCACAGGTAATATTTACTTCTGATAAATCAAAATGCCTCCTCCGGGAATCGCCAACTTATCGTGGTGGAGGGGTTTGTGTGTCCCAGTGATCCCAGGAGCTATGTTGCCCGGGGGCTTGTCCCCCTGGTAGGGTCTCCCATGGCAAATTGGTCCTGGTTGAAGCTCAGGACAAACAGCAGTTCAGAAGACCCCTATGTTTATAACAGCAAGGGAACAGTTTACCCTGCCCAGGATAGGGTTACCGGGGCCCCACGCTGGAGCCAGGCCTGGGGAGGGAGCTCGAGGGAGAGCGTCTGGTGGCCAGGCATTAGCCCGTGGTGCTCGGCTGGGCGCAGCCCGAAGAGGTTACATGGGCCCACCCCCCTGGGGTGGACGAGATTTGCCCTGAGTTCCTGAAGGCACTGGATGTTGTAGGGCTGTCTTGGTTGACACGCCTCTCCAACATCGCGTGGAAATCTGGGGCAGTGCCATTGGATTGGCAGAATGGGGTGGTGGTCCCCATCTTTAAGAAGGGAGACTGGAGGGTGTGCTCCAACTTTTGAGGGATCACACTCCTCAGCCTCCCTGGTAAGGTCTATGCCAGGGTGCTGGAAAGGAGGGTGCGTCCGTTAGTCGAACCTCGGATCCAGGAGGAACAATGCGGTTTTCGTCCTGGTCGCGAAACGCTGGACCAGCTCATTATCCTCTCAAGGATATTCAAGTGCGCATGGGAGTTTGCCCAACCAGTGTACATGTGCTTTGTGGACTTGGAGAATGCATTCGACCGTGTCCCTCGGGGTATCCTTTGGGAGGTCCTGCGGGAGTATGGGGTGTCTGGCCTGTTGTTGCGGGCCATTCAGTCTCTGTACAACCGCAGCGAGAGCTTGGTCCGTATAGCCGGTAATAAGTCGGATTCGTTTCCTGTGGGTGTTGGACTACGTCAGGGCTGCCCTTTGTCATCGATTCTGTTCGTAATTTTTATGGACAGAATTTCTAGGCGTAGCCAGGTGGCGGAAGGCTTCTTCCTTGGTGGCCTCAGAGTCTCATCTCTGCTCTTTGCACATGATGCGGTCTTCTTGGCTTCATCATGGGGTGGCCTCCAGCTCGCAGTGGCACGGTTCGCAGGCGAGTGTGAAATGCCCGGGGTGAGAATCAGCACCTCTAAGTCTGAGGCCATGGTCCTCAGCTGGAAAAGGGTGGAGTGCCATTTCCGGCTCAGGAATGAGTTCTTGCCCCAAGTGGAAGAGTTCAAGTATCTCGGGGTCTTGTTCACGAGTGACGGGAGAAGGGAGCGGGAGATCGACAGATGGATTGGGGCTGCTTCTGCAGTGATGCGGACGCTGCACTGGTCTGTCGTGGTGAAGAGGGAGCTTAGTGTAAAAGCGAAGCTCTGGATTTACCGGTCGATCTACGTTCCTACCCTCACCTATGGTCACGAGCTTTGGATAGTGACCAAAAGAATAAGATCGCGAATACAAGCAGCAGAAATGAGTTTCCTTCGAAGGGTGGCTGGTGTCTCCCTTAGAGATAGGGTGAGGAGTGCAGCCATCTGGGAGGGGCTCAGAGTAGAGCCGCTGCTCCTCCACATCGAAAGGAGCCAGTTGAGGTGGCTCAGGCATCTGATTAGGATGCCTCCTGGCCGCCTCTTGGGTGAGGTGTTCTGGGCATGTCCCTCCAGGAGGAGGCCCCGTGGTAGACCCAGGACACGCTGGAGAGATTATAATCTCTCGGCTGGCCTGGGAACGTCTTGGGGTCCCCCCGGATGAGCTGGAGGAGGTGGCTGAGGAGAGGGAAGCCTGGGCTTCTCTGCTTAGGCTCCTGCCCTCGCGACTCGGCCCCGAATAAGCGGAAAAGAATGGATGGATGGATGGAAATCAAAATGCTTTTAAGACAGATGTCTGTGGTTGCTGAAAACCACAGGAAAAAAAAAAAAAAGGACTACTGTGAGACCGGCCATTTTCATCTGTCATATTTCTGAGAAACAGGAAAGGAAGCAGCCACAGACGGGCACAAAACTATCCAAGCAAATCATAAAGACAACTCAAGATTTCTGACTAGAACTGAATCTAGATAGACTTTGTGAATCTGGCTGAAAGTGCTCTCTCTCTTTCTCACTAACACAACAACAAATTAAACAGATTCATGGCAGCCTGCTGAGTTTTGCTGTGTGTTTCTTGCAGTTGATGCATGTGTCTCCTTGTCCATCTTGAATCGACACACATTGCAGCACTTCCTCTGTTTTCTTCTCTTTGTTCTTTTACTTCGCACTGATTTCATCATGTTGCTACATGGGGAGGCTCAGATTTAAACACACTGAGCACATACTGAAATTTCTCTGTTTCAGCACAACAAATGACCCTGACAGTGACATCAGGCTGCGTCCTTCATGTTCAGCACTGAGACCATGAATAAGAAAGTATTCCTTCAGTGCAAGTTGAGTCTATAAATGTGTGCTGAAGGTTTATCTAGTACAACTGCAGTAGATCCCAACAGTCTAAAATACAGAAAAATTTCAGTCTTTATGTCATCGGGTATGCCCCCCCAGGCCGGTATTCAGGACTTCTACAGGGAACATGGATCCTTACACTTTACATGTTTACTTGTAGCAGACTGCCACATGATGTAAATACACAGTTGGATAAAAAATGATCAAAACAAATGTAGAGCTCATTGTCAGCTCATTCACTTTGAGTTAACTGAACAGCTGCTGCTGAATGAAACAAGCCACATTTACTCAGTCTGTGCATGCAACCGCACTTCACATGCTCAGTATCAATATTTGCAGTTATATTTTACTGCTTACCACAAAATTGTTGCATCTGTTTTGAAAAAAGTAATGCAGCACTTTCAGATTAGTGGTCGACCACAGAGAGTACCTGCTGTTCAGGAGCAAAGAGCTGCAGCAGCTCTCAACAGAGTTCACGCACATGCAAAAAGACACCAGATAGAACAAAATGGTTAAAACTCAACAGACAGATGCTTTTGGTAACATTTGAGCTTTATATGTTCTCATAACCATGTAGTTCTGATAGCCAGCTGTATCTGACTGAATACATACAAGATATGACAGTTTATAGACAAGCACATTAAACTCAGCTAACAATGTACAGCTGGTTCAGTCACAGAAACAATATGTTGGTTACTTCTTTGTCTTCATTTTCATTCAGATGTGATCGTGTCTTCAGTCAGTTCTCTTACTGCGACCTGTGAGACACACAGGAAGTAGAGAACAGAAATTAACACAATTTTAAACAAGGATAGATTTTTTTTTTCTTTGGTGCAGATTAGATATCAATATTTGCTTTACAGGCAACTCCCGGACAAGTATATATCATTTTTAACATGAAGGGTACTTTTTCTTATTATAGCTTCCATTTTACATTTACCACCTCTCACATTTCATCTGAATGTAACACATAAGGCATCATTAATCACAATTAGTCTCACCTTTGGGTTGGGCATCACCCTGGACTGAGGTGTAGTAAATGACTGTAGAAAACAATGTATCTTCATCTGATGGAGAGAGAGGACAGATAACCACAGTAACATTAGTGATTAAAATCCCTGTTCAATATTCATGTTATGTGTGAGGTTTATTTTGAAATTCTCTAATATCTGATGTTCAGAGGTAGAGAAAAATATCACTGTCACTTCTACATCAGCTCATTATGTAAGTTGCTGCTAACAGAACTAAATCAAGTTTCTGCTGTTAAAGAACTGCTCTGAACAGCTTCTTGGATTTTACCCTATGTTTCATTAGTGTAGCTTTGTGCTAAGCTAAGTGGTGTTACCTAGCATCCCAGATTGGACTTTTTAAAAATATTTTGGACCCTTATTTTTCCAGGGAGGTGGGAGTGCTTGAGCTTCCTGAGGAAGTCGAGTCTCTGTCGAGTGTTTAGAGCCCAGGTGAGGTTAGGGTTAGGTTTGTTCTTGTTCAAGTTTCATTCTAAATTGAAAGGTTTACTTTATGCCACGTTTATATGTCTTTTGTCTCTTTACTTCCTTTTTTTTTGGGCGGGGGGGGGTGAAATTATTGCTGAAAAGGACAAATGCACTTGGTTCAGTATCGTTTTTCTTCCTGTTTTGTCTTAAAGCAGCACCTGCTGCTCTGCATGCTTTCACTCTGCTGGCCTCTTTGGAGACCGATAAACCAAATGAAAAGAAGAGAAGCCCATTAAGTCATTTAGCTCACACCAATCTTTTTCTTTCAAGAGTGAAAAAAATATTTAACCTTTCATCAAATTTCTGTTGACTCTGCCAGATTTGCCTGTTTAATAATAGATAATAATGTGTTTCTGTTTCACAACACAGCAACAACAATTGGCATAAAATGTTGGCACGACATTGGTGTTCTGACTCGGTTTGCTCCTCGGTTGAGCCTGAACTATTGTTGGTAGACAGAGCAAAGCTGCGGAAGAAGAGGGAATTTTTTAATATGAAAGGAGTTTTATCATAGCATTTTACATTTACCACATTTACCACCTGAATGTAACACATAAGGCATCATTAATTAATCACATTAGTCTCACCTTTGAGTTGAGCATCACCCTGGACTGAGGTGTAGTAAATGGCTGTAGAAAAAAATGTATCTTCATCTGATGGAGAGAGAGGACAGATAACCACAGTAACATTAATGATTAAGATCCCTGTTTAATATCCATGTTATCTGTGAGGTTTATTTTGAAATTCTCTAATATCTGATGTTCAGAGGTAGAGAAAAATATTACTGTCACTTCTACATCAGCTCATTATGTAAGTCGCTGCTAACAGGATACTGAACTAAATCAAGTTTCTGCTGTTTGATGACAAGAGCTGCTCTGAACATCTACATTTCATTAGCGTAGCTTTGTGCTAAGTGATGTTACTAGCATCACAGATTGGGCTTTTTAAAAATATTTTGAACCTTTATTTTTTGAGTCTCACAGGCTCAGATTCGGCTTAGGTTTGTTCTTGTTCAAGTTTTATTCTAAATTGAATAAACACAGTTTGACTTTATGCCAGATGTATCTGTTTTGATCCATGTGAGGAAACTATTTTATAGCAATCTATCTGTTTCTTTTTGTTGTTAAGTCATTAATAAATATCTTTTATTTTAACCATTTTGCTTTTTTGCCCCCTTTTTGCCAACCGAGGCACCTTGGACTCTTTAGGGAAACGTAACATCATGTAAACCAAAATTATTTATTTTTTCTCCAGCTCTTGACTTTTTTTTGTTTTTTGGAATTATTGCTGAAAAGGACAAATGTACTTGCTTCAGTATCTTTCTTCTTCCTGTCTTTTCTTAAAGCAGCACCTGCTGCTCTGCATGCTTTCACTCTTTAGAGACCATAAACCAAATGAAAAGAAGAGAAGCCATATCAAATCATTTAGCTTAGGCCAGACTTTTTCTTTCAAGACTTTTATTGATTTTGGAAAATTTGCCTGTTTAATAATAGATAATAATGTGTTGGCACGACATTGGTGTTCTGACTCGGTTTGCTCCTCAGTGAACTATTGTTGACAGACAGATCAAAGCTGCAGCAGAAGAGGGAAGAGCACCAGCATAAAAATAAATGAGTTTTTTTTTTCAACATTCAACACCAAATAAATGTAACACATGTTCTAGTTGCGATTGTTAAGGTACAAACCCATATTACTCCAGTTTAGAAAACATGCTCTTCTTTTAACAGACCATGCTGTGAGTGTGTGGCAAAGCAAAAGCAATGAGAATAAAGTATGACTTTACCTCCGTCCCACATTTTGTTGTAAAAGTGCATTCCAAGAAACAGCACCAGAGCGGTCAATATAGCCATGCTAATGATCCACGGTGCGGCACCAGGAGGCAAAAGTCCCGTCTCTGTGACACAGTCTGGATCAGAAGTTGAATTAAAAAAAAAAAAAGAAAAAAAAAAAGATACAATGAAAGAAGGTCAAAAAAATAAATCTTACACACTTGTAAAAAACTGTGTAAGATTTTTTTTTTGAACATTTTGTGCACTTGTTTCAGTTGCTATCAACCATTAAAAAAAAAAAAAAAAAAAAAAAAAAAAAAACTTTTTTTGACTAAAACCGTTTTGGCCTATAATTGAACAACAAAAGAAAATCACGTCAAGAAATAAAGGACTACATGAAACAACAACAAAATAATCATAACTCGTGATGATTAAGACAAAGATGAGGTTCACTAAATAACACGTTTTCCTGCTTCGTCCTTTTTTCTAAAGTTCTCGATCCTCCAAAATGTTTAATAATGTTCATGTAAATGAGCAAACAGCTGATACTCACCAACTTTCTGATCCTGTCCACACAACAGAATCATGATGATCATCACTGAGGAGATACAAAAGATACAGATTTACTGAGATACTTGGTTACTCTTACAGTTACTAGTAAAGGTAATATTGCATTTTTTATCTTTCCTCAAAATTTATACTTTGTCTCAAAGCAAAAAATTAGCAACACTCATTATTTAAAAAAAAAAAAAAAAAAAAAAAAAAAAAACATTAATAAAACCTTTTATTTATGTATTTTTTCATATATGGAAATAAAGACAGTACTCACACAGTCTGAGGCTGAGAGCTCGGACGTCCATCTCGTCTTACTGCAAAATGAAGACCAAAGTGTAAAGACAGTCAACGCGAGTTTCTCCCTGGTGCTGCAACAATTTTAATATAAAATATTTTTATAGCTTAATATATTAAAACAATTTTACAAAAGCAGTTTCCGGTGAAACTGAATTGCTGTTGTGTGAAGTCAAGTCTCAGTGTTTCTGTTCACCATCAGTGGGTGGAACAACGAACTGATGCTGTGTTTGATTCACCTCACAGGCCAGTTCATGTTTCCCACCTCTGCTTTGTTAGTTTGATGTTTAACAAGCTAATAAACTAGCTTATAATGACTAAACTGATTGGACTGCTATCACAGAAATACGGGAAAAACTCAAGTATTGATCTTGGTGTTTCTACTTTTTTTTTTTTTTTTTAGTCCCCCCTAAAAAGTTACACTTAATGTTACACTTATGTGGTGGCATAAGTGTAACATTAAGGATGCTTATGACAGCCAATGATAGTCATTGTCTTTGAACCATAGAGATTTTTGTGCTAATCTGTTGGGTCAGTTGCTTTTTCTAAACTGGCCATAGTTGTCAATGGGAGCATACCCTGCTTCTTGGCTGAGGCAGCTGGGAAAGGCTCTGACTGACTGAGACAAAACATAAGAGTCTGAATTTGTTGAGTTTTGTTCATAAAGATCACACCTCTTTTTGTTTTTGTTTTTTTTTGCTGTGATGCAGTTTTCATATTTTCAGACTAAAAACCAGGAAAATAATCAACAATCTGATTTAGGAGTTACTGTTGTAATGGTCTCCACACTGGATCATCACCTTGTTGTGGTATGGGGGCTTGTATGTCTCAGTGACCCTGAGAGATTTGCCGTAGCCATATTGGAGAGGTCAAAGGGTAGAGATCAGACTAAGATAATTCCTGGTCCTCCAAGGTGGGGTTGGACATGGGCTAACAACCCCATCCCATAAAAACCCAAACGTTACGGAAACAGCCACAAATAGATCTAATTCTGCTGGGTGTGAGGGGCTTCCAGAGTCACAAGATTTCTAGTGGTGAAAGCTATGATGAAAAATGGGAGTTATAGTTAAAGAGAAAATGGGGTAAACCAAAGAACACCTTCTGCAGAACAGTAAAGGGGGAGAACTGAAAACATGGTGACATACATGGCATACCATCACCTGAGAAGCCCAAAGCAGACAGAAGTCGAGGATCTTTGCTGCTGCCCTACAGGCCAGTTGGTGTTACAGGCATGGGCAGGCTGGTCTCTGCAAAAATGATCAGGTAACTATAGTGTAGAGGCAGGTCAGTTTTAGTGTTTTAAAATTTTATGTACTGTAAGTCATGTAGACATAGTAAGCTTAACCATTACAGACAGTGTTAAACACAATAATACCGTTACTGCACTTTGAGCCAGCACTCAGATGATTTTCTTTTTTTTTTTTTTTAATGCCTGTCATGTCTGTCAGTTTTTGCAAATGGAATCATGATCTGAATGCATTGTTGTCCCAAACATATTTGCTTTTACAAGAAGATCTCTATAATTTCTATAATTTCCGACAGGATGCTTTTGTATTAATCATACAAATATTAAACTATGAACCAAAATCTCAGTTTTCAGTCTTTATTATTTCAAACAGAAACAAAAAAAAGCACCTGATGATGTGCAGAAATATTGAAATACAGACTTTTACAGAGAATAAGCATCACTGTGTGTATTGTTTATCAGACGGTGGGATTTTACAGACATGACTTTACATTGTTTTCTGAGGTGTTTATTTCTTTAATGTCACAGCACATGATGCATCTGTTTATAGAAGCTTAAAAATCCAGAAATCAAAATGAATTCACGAGTGAAGTAAGAAAGATATTAACATCATTCCATATTCTGTTTGTGTTAATCGTCATCGTTGTTTCCTGTATCATGACAGCTGAACAGACATTAGTTGTAGCTCTGATTTTCTCACAGTGAAGTCCCAGCAGCAGCAGAGCCACCGTCACCTTAGTGAACACAGTCGGTAAAACAAGCTGAATGAGAGATTCTGTGTGTGATTCACTGCTGAGACGATGATGAGTCTCTTTAGATTGATGCTACAGCAGGTTTGCATGGCTTTTTTTTTTTTTTTTTTACAGAATTTAATGAAATCCTCATTTAAACATGGCATTTTGGATTTACAGGTGTTATCTTTGTTCAATTAGTTTGATGATGTGAGAAATATAAATGCAACAAATATGAAATAAACAAATAAGAACTGCCAATAGTGTTTCCCAGCATTGTATTCAGTTTGGGTAACAGATCATGTTTCAGTTAGAGCCTTGATAACTATCAAACTTCACACGTATATTTCACTGCTGACCACAAACATGCTGCATCTGTTTTGCAAGAAAAATAATGAGTGGTTGACCACAGTGAGTGTGTGTACAGGCTGCAGCAGCTCTTTACTTGTAAGCAGCATTCATATATCTAAAAAAAACAAAAACAAAAAAAAAACAGAGCACACATATTGAATCTTTCTTTTCTCTATTTCAACACAACAAATGACCCTGTCAGTGAAATCAGGCTAAGTCCTTCATGTCCAGCACTGAGACCTTCCTGTCATGCAGGAATGTTTTCCTTCAGTGCAAGTTGAGTCTATAAATGTGTGCTGAACGTTTATCTAGTACAGCTCCAGCAGATCCCAACAATCTTGAATGCAGAGAAATTTCAGTCTTTATGTCATCAGGTACAGTATGCCCCCCCAGGCCGGTATTCAGGACTTCTACAGTGAACATGGATCATTACACTGTACATGTTTACTTGTAGCAGGCTGCCACATGATGTAAATGCATGGTGGAATAAGAAACAAGCTCAATGTCAGCTCATTTTCTTTGAGTTAACAGAACAGCTGCTGCAGGATGAAACAAAACACATTTACTCTGTGCACAAGACCGCACTTCACTTTAAGACACACTCAGTATCAATATTTGCAGCTATATTTTACTGCTTACCACAAAATTGTTGCATCTGTTTTGAAAAAAGTAATGCAGCACTTTCAGATTAGTGGTCGACCACAGAGAGTACCTGCTGTTCAGGAGCAAAGAGCTGCAGCAGCTCTCAACAGAGTTCATGCACATGCAAAAAGACACCAGATAGAACAAAATGGTTTAAACTCAACAGACAGATGCTTTTGGTAACATTTGAGCTTTATATGTTCTCATAACCATGCAGTTCTGATAGCCAGCTGTATCTGATTGAATACATACAAGATATGACAGTTTATAGACGTGAACGTCAAACTCAGCTAACAATGTACAGCTGGTTCCATCCCAGAAACAATATGTTGGTTACTTCTTTGTCTTCACTTTCATTCAGATGTGATCGTGTCTTCAGTCAGTTCTCTTTGTGAGACACACAGGAAGTAGAGAACAGATACGAACACAATTTTAAATAAGGATAGAATTTTTTTTCTTTGGTGCAGATTAGATATCAATATTTCCTTTACAGGCAACTCCTAGAGAAGTATACTGTATGTAATTTTTTTTTATATGAAAGGAGTTTTATCATAGCATTTTATATCTACCACCTCTCACATTTTATCTGAATTTAATACATAAGGCATCATTAATCACAATTAGTCTCACCTTTGAGTTGAGCATCACCCTGGACTGAGGTGCAGTAAATGGCTGTAGAAAACAGTGTATCTTCATCTGATGGAGAGAGAGGACAGATAACCACAGTAACATTAGTGATTAAAATCCCTGTTCAATATTCATGTTATCTGTGAGGTTTATTTTGAAATTCTCTAATATCTGATGTTCAGAGGTAGAGAAAATATCACTGTCACTTCTACATCAGCTCATTATGTAAGTCGCTGCTAACAGGACACTAAACTAGTTTCTGCTGTTAAAGAGCTGCTCTGAACAGCTTCTTGGATTTTACCCTATGTTTCATTAGTGTAGCTTTGTGCTAAGCTAAGTGGTGTTAACCTAGCATCCCAGATTGGACTTTTTAAAAACATTTTGGACCCTTATTTTTCCAGGGAGGCGGGAGTGCTTGAGCTTCCGGAGGAAGTCGAGTCTCTGTCGAGTGTTTAGAGCCCAGGCGAGGTTAGGGTTAGGTTTGTTCTTGTTCAAGTTTCATTCTAAATTGAAAGGTTTACTTTATGCCACGTTTATATGTCTTTTGTCTCTTTACTTCCTTTTTTTTGGGGGGGGGGGGGGGGGGGCTGCATGCTTTGACTCTGCTGGCCTCTTTAGAGACCGATAAACCAAATGAAAAGAAAAGAAGCCCATTAAGTCATTTAGCTTACGCCAATCTTTTTCTTTCAAGACTGAAAAAAACATTTAAACTTTCATCCAATTTCTGTTGACTCTGCCAGATTTGCCTGTTTAATAATAGATAATAATGTGTTTCTGTTTCACAACACAACAACAACAATTAGAATAAAATGTTGGCACGACATTGGTGTTCTGACTCGGTTTGCTCCTCGGCTGAGCCTGAACTATTGTTGGTAGACAGAGCAAAGCTGCGGAAGAAGAAGGAAGAGCACCTGCCTTAATAATATTTAATGTAGAAAGGCAGATTATTTCTGTTCAGAAACCCTTCACCTTTTTTAAACAGACCATGCTGTGAATGTGTGACAAAGCAGAAGCAATGAACATAAAGTATGACTTTACCTCTGTCCCACATTTTGTTGTAAAAGTACATTCCAAGAAACAGCACCTCAGAGCTCAGTACAGCCATGCTAATGATCCACTGTGCGACACCGGAGGAGAAAAGGCCCGTCTCTGTGAGACAGTCTGGATCAGAAGTTTAAAGTAAAAAAAGTTAAAATGAATGAAGGTAAAATAAATGAATGTTACACACATCTAAAAACCTTTCGGAACATTTTGTGCACTTGTTTCAGTTGCTGTCAACCATTAAAAAAAAAAAAAAGAATAATTTGTTTTTTTGACTATAAAACTTTTGGCCTATAATTGAACAACAAAAGAAAATCACATCGAGAAACAACAACAACAAAATAATCATAACTCGTGATGATTAAGACAAAGATGAGGTTCACTAAATAACACGTTTTCCTGCTTCGTCCTTTTTACTAAAGTTCTCGATCCTCCAAAATGTTAAATAATGTTCATGTAAATGAGCAAACAGCTGATACTCACCAACTTTCTGATCCTGTCCACACAACAGAATCATGATGGTCATCACTGAGGAGATACAAAAGATACAGACTTACTGAGATACTTGTTCAGTCTTACAGTTACTAGTAAAGGTACTATTGAATCTTATATCTGCTTCCTAAAAATTGTATACTTTGCCCTAAATCAAAATAAATAAATAACAACACTGTCACTACTGTAAAAACATTAATACAACATTTTATTTATGTGTTCTTTCAACTGAGGAAATGAAGGAAGTACTCACACAGTCTGATGCTGAGAGCTCGGACCTCCATCTCGTCTTATTGTAGACTGAAGACTGACGTATAAAGACAGTGAGTGGGGGTCTCTGCCTGCTGCTGCCACAACAGTTTTAATATAAAATATTTTTACAGCTTAATGCAATGATACAATTTTACAAAAGAAGTTCCCGGTGAAACTGAGTTGCTTTTGTGTGAAGTCAAGTCTCAGTGTTTCTGCTCACTGTCAGTGGGTGGAGCAAGGAACCACTTCAGAGTGATGCTGCGTTTGATTCACCTCGCAGGCTAGTTCACGTTTCACATGCTCACATCATTAGTTTGATTTTATATGTTAACAAAGTAGATCATAATGACTAAACTGATTGTAGTGTCATTACAGAAATAACAGAAAAATATAAGATCAAAAGTGCCGCTCTTACTGTTGTTTTACATTTTCTTTCAGTCCAAACCAATGAGCACTTTTCTTGGCACAAGTGTAACATTAAGAATGCTTCTGACAGCCAATCACAGTCATCATCTTAAACCACAGAGATGTTTGTGCTCATCTGTTCATTAGTTGCTGAGATATTTCACCCAATAAGTGTAATTTCTCAGTTTACAGTTTAAACCATTTCTGGAAGCTGTCATTTTTTGGTCAAAATTTAAGTTAACATTTGAAAGAAGTAATGCCACTCTATGATTCAATCATTGCTGACGATTTCATTCAGACACACTAAAAAAAATGTAATGCACAGCATCTGTGTATGTGCAATATTTGCTATACCTGTCCAAGATTTGCTGCACTTATGGCATTAAGCAATAAAAACATCACTTTAATATAATGTAACCACACCTTTGGACATGAAGAACAGCCTGTTTGTGTCTTACTGTATGTGCGCTGTACAGTAGGTTATGAGAGAGATGGAGGCATCTGGCTCACATAAAACACGATGAGATAACAGCCGGGTGCCTTTTTGTGGAGTTTGCTTGTTCTCCCTGTGTGTGCATGGTTCTCTCTGGGTACTCTGGTTATGCATTGTGTTGGGTCAGTTGCTGTTTCTAAACTGGCCAATGGGAGCATATCCTGCTTCTCGAGTATGGCAGCTGGGATAGGCTCCAGCTAACTTAGACTGAACATATGAGTCTAAATTTGCTGATTTTTGTCCAGATTTTAAAGCTCATACTTTCTTTTCATTTTTTTTTGGCTGTGATGCAGTTTTTATATTTTCTCACTGAAACCCAGGAAAATATTCAACAATCTGTTTTAGGAGTTTCTGTTGTAATGGCCTCCCCACTGGATCATCACCTTGTTGTGTTAATGGGGCTTGTGTGTCTCAGCGACCCTGAGAGATTTGCCGTAGCCATATTGGAGAGGTCAAGAGTTAGAGAGCAAACTAAGATAATTCCTGGTCCTCCAAGATGTGGCTGGACATGGGCTAACAACCCCATCCCATAAAAACCCAAATGTTAGGGAAACAGCCACAATTAGATCTAACTCTGCTGGGTGTGATGGGCTTCCAGAATCACCAGATTTCTAGTGGAGAAAGGTATGATGAAACCACAAAGCAGACAAATGGGGGTTATAGTTAAAGAGAAATTGGGGTAAACACATGAGGTACCATCACCCAAGAATCCAAAAGCAGACAGAAGTCTACGGCCTTTGTTGCTGCCCTACAGGCCAGTTGGTCATCTATACATAGTAAGTTTAACCACTGCAGCTTTTACTACAATAATACCATTCCTGCACATTCAACTCAGCTCTCTGGTGATTTTCAAGCTGACAGCATTGAAACCATAAAATGTGCTTCAACTGTGTCTATTTAAGTCTTCCATACAGAAAATTCAGTGGTGTTACACAAATGGTTGAAATTTTATGCACGAGTACTATTTCCTTTTTAATATGCACAGAATAACTCTGCTTTAAAAGTGCAGCCTGTGCCTGTTATAGAGGGCATATGAGAGTCTGTAAATGAACATATTTGCAATAATGGGAGAAATAAAGTAACATATGGATGCTTTTGTAATAATCTTATAAATATTAAACTATAAAACAAAATCTCAGTTTTCAGTCTTTATTATTTCAAACAGAAACAAAAATATTGAAGTACAGTCTTTTACAGAGAAGAAGCATCGTTGTGGGTTTTGTTTATCAGACGGTGGGATTTTACAGTCAAGACTTTACATTGTTTTCTGAGATGTTTATTTCTTTAATGTCACAGCACATGATGCATCTGTTTATAGAAGCTGAAAAATACAGAAATCAAAATGAATTCATCAGTGAAGTAAGAAGGATATTAACATTATTCCATATTCTGTTTGTGTTAATTGTCATCATTGTTTCCTGTATCATGACATTAGTTGTAGCTCTGATTTTCTCACAGTGAAGTCCCAGCAGCAGCAGAGCCACCGTCACCTTAGTGAACACAGTCAGTAAAACAAGCTGAATGAGAGATTCTGTGTGTGATTCACTGCTGAGACAATGATGAGTCTCTTTAGATTGATGCTGCAGCAGGTTTGCATGGCTTTTTTTTTTTTTTACAGAATTTAATGAAATCCTCATTTAAACATGGCATTTTGGATTTACATGTGTTATCTTTGTTCAATTAGTTTGATGATGTGAGAAATATAAATGCAACAAATATGAAATAAACAAACAAGAACTGCCAATAGTGTTTCCCAGCATTGTATTCAGTTTGGGTAACAGATCATGTTTCAGTTAGAGCCTTGATAACTATCAAACTTCACACATATATTTCACTGCTGACCACAAACATGGTGCATCTGTTTTGCAAGAAAAGTAATGCAACCGTTTCAGATGAGCGGTTGACCACAGTGTGTGTGTGTGTACAGACTGCAGCAGCTCTTTTCTTGAAAACAGCATTCGTGTATCTAAAAAAAAAAAAGAGCAGATGGAACAAGTTGATTTAGCTTCAAACTTTAATCAACAAACACATGCTTTGTTCAAACAGTATATGTACAAAATCATGTGGGTCTGGCAGCCAGCTGTATCTGACTGATAAGACACAAGATATTACAGTTTACAGACATGCACACCAAACCATATTAATAGATGATAAATGGGGGTTATTTCATTGTTTCAGTCTCTCAAATGTGATCATGTCTTCTGTTAAGAAAAGCAGGAAGCACAGAACAAACAGCATTAACAAAAGGATACAAAAAACTCGTTGATGACACTTCCTGGTTTTTATGCTACATTTAAAATTTTAGCTTTGTTCTAAGCTAAGCTGTAATTTCCTAGCTTCTGCTCAACATTTGAGAGGGACAAAAATGTATTTTACAAAATGTATGCACACTAAATTTTATTTTTCTGAAAAAAAAAAAAAAAAATTGACATGTTTATTTTACTGCTTTTGGACCTCTGTTATTGTGTTCCTCCTTTATTTTCATCTGGGTTTTCAAATGGCAAAATTTCTGGTTGCTCTCAGTATACAGTATACACCAATCATCCACACCGGAGAAAAAACAAACAAACAAAACAAACAAACAGAAAACTAATGGGTTTGTTATCTACAAAGTAATCACACGTGAAATCCAGCAGCCAAAGTTTTCCTGCAAAATATTCTAGTGTGAAAAAATTAGTATTCTGGTGTTTTTATGCAGATGACTGTTGCATTTATATTTGTATCAATATTTTATAAAATATTCTGCTTTTTAGTGGCAAACAAACTCAAGTCTATAACTCATATACTTTTAAAGTGGATTGTCTTTTTTTTTTTTTTTTTTTTAAGTTTGTTCGAAAATAGAATTCATGCACAGCTTCACATTAAACAACTCTCACAGTAAAATGTTACTGATTCACATTCAAGGACCTGCAATTTGTTCGGAATGTTATGCATAGAAACTGCAGATTAATTGAGACTGCAGCATAAAAACAGTGAGGATGGCTGTCTTCCTGCTTTTACAACAATGTTAGTAATACATTTTTATTTATTTTTTTACAATTTAGTGCACTACAATATTCTAGTATTACAAAAGTACAACTTAGTCAAACATGTAAAAACATTGAGATTTGCATAAAAAGTGTAATTTGAAAGTCTAATTTTTTTTTTTTTTTTTGGAAATAATGTCTCCAAAATGGCCACTCATTATGTCTAAATTTGGTTGGAAAGTTAAAGGAAACTTTTCATTAACACACCTGTAATCTCATCTCATGTTTGTTTATTTTAGTTTTTTATAGAAAAGAAGCAGTGTTGTAGGTACTTTACAGATCAGAAGGAAGAAATGGAATTTGGATTTTTCTAATGGTTTTCTAATGTTTTTCTAATGTTTTGGATAATGTTGTCATCTCTCTCTCTCTTTCCCCTCAGCCCCAACCAGTTGCTGCAGCTGGCTGCTCCTCTCTGAGCTGGTTCTGCTGGTTTCTACCTTTTAAAAGGGAGTTTTTCCTTCCCACTGTCACCATCTGCCTGCACATAGTTGATCATCTGATTGTCTGGCTTTTCTCTGTACTATGGTCTTGACCGTACAACATACAGTGCCTTAATCCAATTGTTTGTTGTTATTTGTCACTGTATAAATACAAATGAATAAATTAAATTCATCTCAAGTCCGTTAACTTTGACCTTTAAATATTTTTCTATTATTTATTGACAGCTTTAACAATGACAAACACAGAAATGGAGACATTACTCACAGTCTGGTGGAGGCAGCTCCGACCTCCATGATGTCATGCTGCAGACTGAAGCATCAGCTCTTCCTGTAGTTTTTACTTCAGCCTATGAAGCAACTGTAAAGATTTAAAAATAGTTTCCAAAGAAGCAGAACTGCTGTTGTTGTAGTCAAAGCTTGTTTCAATGAACTGTCAGAGGTTTTCTTGAGCTAATATACTGTTTTCCTAAAAGCACCAAACCCACAATAAAGATTTGGCTGTTCAGAAAGTCATTATCAAACCAGTTTAAAAATATTATAATTATCTGATGATGAGTTTAACATTTAAAGTAATTTAACAGAGATATTTGATAAAATACAAAATAAAAATAGTTTTGACGGTAAGACTAGTTGAAAAGTAGGAGTGCTTATTGAGACTCATGTGGGTGAGATATTTCACTGCATGAATGAAATGTTTGATCCGTCTTGAAGAATCAGAATCAGAATCAGAATCAAACTTTATTGGCCAAGGTATACTATGCATACAAGGAATGTGATTTTGGTTACAGGAGCTCACAGTGCACATTATCAAACTTTCACATAAGATAAGATAAAAAAGATATAAAAATAAATAAACTAATAACCTAATAAAGTGTCATGGTCCTGGGCCGGTGGGCCAGTGTTTTGTGTTCTCTTGGTTCATTTTCAGTTATTTCTCTGATTATGTTCATTAGTTCTCTTTTGTATTCCTCAGTTTATTACTAGTCCCTTGTGTTTCTCTGTGTCAGGTCTGCGTCTCTGTCCAGTGTCTGTGTGCCAGATCCCCGTGTCAAGTCTGCGTGTACCTTGTTTATTCACTTCCTGTTTTATTTTGACAGTCTTGTGTTTCCCGTGCTTTGTGTCTAGTTTTGCTTCCCCCGTTATTAGTTTCATTTGCTTCACCTGCTGTGCCCTGCTGTTTCCTCTTGCCCCGATTACCTAATGTGTATTTAAGCCCTCAGTCTTTTAGCCACATTAAATTTATAACACACTATAACAGCATATAGGTGACACAAAATCAATGCACGTTTGCTGTCTCAGCTCAGATGTCACTACTTTTGCAGATTGTGACCATTTAATAGAACCCAATAGAAACATTTACAGCAAATATATTTTACTAGAGGTCTGCTTGACAGATTTACTACCATAAATTATTAAATGTGGGTTTCATGATACTAATTATACACATCAGTATGCACCTATGTATGCATTTTTATTTTTATTTATTTTTATTTTTATAAAAAGCCACACCAAGGCTTCCCGCCACACACCCCGGGACCCACAGGCACCCACATCCCAGGGGCAGCAGTGACGATCAGTGGGGAGCAGCAGGCACCCTTTGCAACCGTGTCCCACAGGGGCCAATGCTCAGCAAGCCACATACCGAGGCCCAGCTGTCCACACATGCGCATGCACACACAAACACACACACACATACACACACACACACACACACACACCCACACACACACACACACACACACACACACACAACCCCAACCACTTTGAGTGGGAGGAGGGGGTGGGCAGGTCTTCCCACACCCTGGTTTTGTGCACCCTGCCTGGTGTAGGAACTGGCTAGTAGTTCAGGGCTGGGTTGACTGCTTCCCCGGGGCACTGCTGGCTCGGTGTTGGTACCTGCTTGCCCACACTAAATGTCCGTGTAAAGTCCGTGTGTGTGTGCATGGGTGTGTGACTGGCATGTATGTGTGTATGAGTATATATCCTGTGTGGGAGGCTCAGATTTAAATGCACTATGCACATATCTTACAAAGTGTTGGTCAAATCTGCCCCAATATAAACAATGGGTTCTAGGAGTGACCAGCAGAAAACCCAAGCTCTCACACTGGAAATGTATTCTCTTCAAAGTGTCAACTCCACACTTGTACTCCCGCTGGGAGTACAATCCTGGCCCAAGAACACTACAACCAGGGTTATCTGCCTGGTTATAGACAGAAAAAGGTGGTCACTCAAAGAAATAATCAGTCAATCAAATACTGAGCTTGTATCTTTCTTTAAAGAGTTTCCACACACCTTCAAAAGCCTTGTGTTAGTGGGGAGTGGGGTTCCACATGAAATCCTAAGACTGCAGCTCAGTCTTTTCCTCTCCAGGCTGGCCACCTCTTAATGTCACAGTGGACTTTCCCTCCTGAGACTCCCTTTGCATGCAGGCTCTCCTTAGCAGTTCCCAGTCCAGTCCTTTGTTAAAACACTTCAAATACAGTTTGGTTAAAATGAATCCTCCTCCCAATTAAATTAGACTCTTTTAAAAACTTAAATTCAACCAGGCCAGGTAAAAGAGGAGCTTCCTTTAAAAAGGTGTTTTCCTCAACTGAGATCTCTAATCCAGACGCGTAGTGATGGGAGTTTAAAACCGAAGCTTCAATACGTGTTTCGAACCCTGAGCTTCCAACTCCAGAGAACCACTGCTTTGAAGCTTGTTTCAGGATGAAAAAAAAACGTCCAAAGCAGCAAGTGCTTCATTCTTGGAATGAATCACGTGACTGGTTCAGGTGATTTGCTGGTTACAAGTGAAGGAGCGAGAGCGAGACAGTCATCCAGGTTCGCACAGTTTTAGCGTTGTTATGACCAACAGTTACTGCTGAGTTATGAATTAAAGACAACCTTTGCTGGCTCATCCTTTCAACATGATGACGGATGCTGTCATATCAAGATTAATGCAAAAGTGGTAGTTACACAAGCACACCCAGTTAATGTCATGTTTTCCCAGCACTCTGCTCAATAACACAACACACACATTCATCCATCTGTATTTGTAAATAGAACCTGATATCGTGATGTTTTGGTCATAACATGTGTGCCTCAAACAATGCAAAGATGCTTCAGATCATTGAGGTGTGTGAGTGTGTGCATGCAGGTATGTAACTGAAAACATTGCAATTTTCCAGGAGAGGGCGCTATAATTGAAGCTTTGAGTAATTAACCTATTTTTGAAACAGTTGTTCAAGCGGTTCAGTGCTTCACAAAAGCTTCATTTTCTCATCACTACAGATGCATTTTGAGCAGCTGCTCCTGTGCTCTACAACCCTCTTACTTCCTGTCTCCCATGCATGCAGTGTTCCTCCTTTCCTTCCACTTTATAGAGGAGAGTCCAAACCCACACCAATCACTTACTTCCAGTTCTCAACTCCAAACACCCAGCAGCTAGACTACAGTGGGACCTCCACTCCCACATGAGTGTGGCCTATATCACAAAAACAACAAACCAAAAAACAAAAGCATCTAAAACTTAACATTAAATCATCCTAACCCCATGCTTTGTAGGAGATCCTCTGTTATTTCCACTTTGCCACACATATACTGATTCTTTTCCTCTATTTCAATGCAACAAATGACCCTGTGAGTGAAATCAGGCTTAGTCCTTCATGTCCAGCACTGAGACCTTCCTGTCATGCATGTTTATCTAGTACAGTTCCAGTAGATCCCAACAATCTTGAATGCAAAGAAATTTCAGTCTTTATATCATCAGGTATGCCCCCTAGGCTGGAATTCAGGACTTCTACAGGGAACATGGATCCTTATACTGTACATGTTTACTTGTAGCAGACAGGTACATGATGTAAATACATGGTGGAATAAAAAATGACCAAACAAATGTAGAGCTCACTGTCACCTCTCTGTCAGTGTCAGCTCATTTTCTTTGAGTTAACTGAGCAGCTGCTGCTGCAGCATGAAACAAGGCACCATTTACTCAATCTGTGCACAAGACCACACGTCACTCAAAATTTGCAGCTATATTTCACTGTTTACGACAAAATTGTGGCATCTGTTTTGAAAAATGTAATGTGACACTTTCAGATTAGTGGTCGACCACAGGGAGTACCTGTTCTTCACAAGTATAGACCTTATTGCTAACAACACTTCACGAAACGCACAAGGCGTCGGGTGGCAGACGTACCCCAGAAGTTGCATGGTGGGACTACTGTACTTAACTGCTGTCTGCCCTTCAGTTTTATTTACAATTTAGACATTGAGGATTTTGGGGTGTAGGTGTGGGTGAACCACGCTGATTGACAGTCAGGTGCTCATCATGTTTCTGTCAGGTCAATTTTAATAGCACTCTAGTTTTCATACAGACATACTCACATACATAATCACATACTCACACTTCATACACTCACGTATTGCAACACATGCAGCCAACATTTCAACTTCCAGATAAGTGGGGATGAGAGCAGGCAGGTCTTTTCACACCCCTGTTTTCTGCACCCGACCCAGGACGGGGATTGGCTAGGGTGTCTGGGGTGGTTCTGAAGTGACTGTTGGCTCTAATGAACCTCATTCGCCCACGTATCGGTAGATGGGTTGATGAGTGGAAGAGTGTGTCACGTTCTTCTCTTTGTCTGGGTGTGTGTGTGTGTGTGTGTGTGTGTGTGTGTGTGTGTGTGTGTGTGTGTGTGTGTGTGTGTGGCTGGCTGGTCCTGGGTCTGGGGTTTGCTGTGCTTCTCTCCTCTGGGACATGTTTGCTCCCTGCTGGTCGTTGCTGCCCACCTGGGAGGTGGGCACTCAGTGGTTCTGGGGTGCAGGGCTGGTTGTTTTGGCATGGCTTTTGGCCTGCTCCCTTGGGGGTTGTGGTTCGGGTGGGGGTGGGCTGTTTCTGCACTGGGGGGGGGGCTCTGCTCATTTTTGGGCCACTCTTGGGCACCTGGGGTCCTGAGGCCCTCCACTGGCTGATGCAAGGGTGGCCTCATCTTAGGTTGGGCACTCAGTTGTCATCGAAATGTGTGGTCTTGGGTCTTCAGTGCTCATGGGGAGGGGTTGTCTATCTCTGGCTCTAGGGTTCATTGTTGTGGTTTCTCACCCTCCTTACCAAGTACGTTTCATGACACACACACACACACACACACACACACACACACACACACACACACACACACACACACACACACACACACACAAGCAAAAGAACAAGAGTACATACTTGTTTTCTATCCTATGCTTCTGTTTCAGGTGCTATTTGCTGTTGTTTTTGTTTTGTCCTCTTTAAAAAAACTAGTAAAGAGCTGCAGCAGGTCTTTGCTTCTGAACAGCATCCAAAAAGACAGCAGGTGGAAACAGTTTAAACGCAACTTCTAAGTATCAGACAGATGCTTTTGGTAGCATTTGAACCTTATATGTAGTCATAACCATGTGGTTCTGATAGCCAGCTGTATCTGTCTAAATATAAACAAGATATGACAATTTATAGACATGCACACCAAACTCAGCTAACAATGCACAGCTGGTTCAATCACAGAAATAATACGTGGGTTATTTATTTGTCTTCACTTTCATTCAGATGTGATCGTGTCTTCAGTCGTTCTCTTTCTGCGACCTGTGAGACACACAGGAAGTAGAGAACAAAAATGAACAAATGCATTTTACATTTACCACCTCTCACATTTTATCTGAATGTAACACATAAGGCATCATTAATCACAGTTAGTCTCACCTTTGAGTTGAGCACCACCCTGGCCTGAGGCGTAGTAAGTGGCTCTAGAAAACAATGTATCTTCATCTGATGGAGAGAGGATAGATAACCATAGTGACAACAGTTATGAAAATCCCTGTTTGATATATATTATTTGTGAAGCTAATTTTAAAATTCTCTAATATCTGATGTTCAGAGATTGAGAAAAAATATCAATGTCACTTCTACATCAGCTCATTATGTAAGTCACTGCCAACAGGACACTTAACTAAATCAAGTTTCTGCTGTTTGAAGACAAGAGTTGCTCTGAACAGCTTCCTGGTGTAGCTTTGTGCTAAGCTAAGTGACATATTATCTGAATGTAGCACATAAGGCATCATTTATCCCAATTAGTCTCACCTTTGAGTTGATCACCCTGGCCTGAAGTGTAGTAAATGGCTCTCGAAAACAATATATCTTCATCTGATGGAGAGAGACAGTGGGAGTGAGATGATTGACAACCAGTGATGATAATCCTTGTTTGCTATTCACTGTATTTGTGAGGTCTAATGGGAAACTCTAAAAAAATCCTATTTTTCAGAGGTGAATCAGAAAATGAATATCACTCCTACATCAGCCCATTATGTAAAACACTGGTAACAGGACACTAAACTAAATCAAAATCTACTGTTTTTCTGGCAGCAACACTTTGATGGCAAGAACATCACCTGCTCCTCACAGCTTCTTGGTTTTCCCCTTACATTTCACCAGTGTAGCTTTGTGCTAAGCTAGTACTCCCAGCTTTGTGCTAAGCTAAGTGATGTTACCTAGCATCACAGATTGACCTTTTTAAGAATATTTTGGAACTTTATTTTCCCAGGCTCACAGGCTCAGGTTAGGTTCAGGTTTGTTCTTGGTTAATCCCTTAACTGGCAGCAAAAAAATCACCTGAAAAAAACTACATAACACCCTCTAGTTATTATTGGCTCTGAACAACCCATTTCATAGCCTATTAACTGACTGCGTCTGGTCCACGGCCTAATGAAGTGCATTTATATGGCAAGCTAGACCCGCCCAGTTTGATTGACACCTCATTCGGCCAGTCATGTTAAGAAATGGGTTTCCCAGAGCCAATGATAATCAGAGGGCATCACATATCTTTGTCAGGTGATTTAGTGCAGCTAGTTACATGATTGGCCGAATGAGGTGTCAATAAAAATGGGAAGGTCTAGCCTGCCATATAAGGGGACTACAAACGGCCGTCACCGGGCCCTGGCGAGTTAAGGGGTTACGTTTCATTCTAAATTTACTTTATGCCACATTTATCTTTTTTGATCCGTGTGAGGAAACAATTTCCATTTGAACCAAATTATTATATTATTATATTACATAATTAGGCAGTAATCAGTCTTTGAGGACATGTAGTTACATTTCTTGAGGTGCATATCAGTTTTGGTTCAGAGAGGATTTTCGGTTATGTACGAAGGACCAACACAGAACTCTAAATCAGGCCCTTTTAGATCGATAGACTGATCATTTTTGCATATAATCCAGAACAGTTACACTTATATATCATGGATTTAATGTATCCCAGAGTGCTGTTTCCTTCCATTAATGGGTTTGCATACATGTGAAAAGCATACACCACAAAAACATAATCCAGATGTTTGATCGATCAGCTGCTAAAAACATTTCCTACTTTCAAATATCAGCCACCATGTTGTAAGCATAAACTAAAACAACAACAGGAAGTGGCATCATCTTGCTGGGAACTGTAGTTTCTTGAAGGCCTTTCATATCTCCACTGGTGCTGAAAACTAATGTTTGACTATGGCTTTCTGAATACAAGTAGGGCTGCAACTATCAATTATTTTTGTAATTTCATATTCTATCGATTACTCCATCAATTAATCAAGTAATAGCACAAGGAATCATTTTTTTGTATTAACAGTTCATCTGCATATTTTAACTTGCATACTGCAGATGTTTCTCTGTGTGAAACAAACAGAGTGGATGGAGCAGCTACAAAGTTCTCTTTTCTTCATGTAGCTGACCAGGTGATTGATGAAGGACCTCCAGCTGTTTCCCAGTAAAGGTTTTAAGGTGGTTACAGAAACAAGCGCTCTTTTCGCTCCACCTGAGCTCACCGTCTCAGTAATGGCTCCGCCTCTTTGTGCTTGCTGCACATGTGCAGACAGACTGTACGTAAAACAGCTGCTGTTGTGTTTTTGTTGAAAAACTGGGCATTGCATGAGCTTAATGCTGTAATGCTTTTTATTCACAAGCATCCTCCAAATTACGTTTTTACTGCAGGTCTATTTTTAGTCACTAATCAGGGATTAAACCAAAGCTCGCTCGGAGACCGGAAAGAGCTAGAGGAAGTTTCACTTTCAGCAATGATCTACTCGTATTAAAGGGTCATTTTTTTTCCAAATGATGGAAATCTGTCGCAGTGACAGAGAACTTTAATGCCGCTGATGGAAGATTTCAGGTTTCTCGTCTATCTCCCAAACTTTGCTAAATGTTGCTAAATTTCTCCCTTGTTGCTTTTTTGTAAAAAAAAAAAAAAAGTTGCTTCGGGGGTCTGAAAAGCCACTAAGTTGGCAACACTGAGACCAACTGAGGTCCAGTTGTTGTTCCGGGGTTGTTTCCGCTGACGTCACTAACCTCGCAAGAACTGCCACCAAGGCCGCCGCAGGTCGCGGTTCTCATGAGGCTAGTGACAGAATTCAGTTTGGAGAGGCTCAGGAATGCTTTTTAAATAACTATTATAATACGGGAAATTTACGGGAAAATACTAATTCGGGAGGACAGCGGGACAGAGGGGTAAAATACGTGAGTTTCCCGGCCAAAACGAGAGACACGGTTTTCATTTCAATTTCTGTAGCCTGCAAAATCAAGCGCAGCCATGACCGTAGTGAGATCAGATGTGCACATTGTGAATGAAACTGCCCGTGCCCTATGGTAGATTGCAAATTACAGTGAAATGATACAGCAGCGATAATAGCAGCGACATAGATGGGGTGGAGTCCGTGGGGAGCGCAATCTTTTTTGGATTTGAATCAGCACATTTAACAAATAATTTGGACAATATTCTGGCAATTTAGTGATATTTCCACAGTTGTGGTCTTGACTGGTATTAAAATAAAACTCCAAGTCCTCAGTGTCGGAGACCGAGACAAGACCGAATACAAATCGATCGATTCCATGACCATCAAAAAGTGGTCTCGTGTAGGTCTTGAGACCAAGACCGATGTTGAGTACTACAACACTAGCTTATGCTAATCTTTTTCTTTCAAGACTTTAAAAAACATTTAAACTTTCACCAGATTTCTGTTGACTCTGCCAGATTTGCTTGTTTAATAACAGATAAGAATGTGTTTCACAATACAACAAAAATTAACATAAAATGTTGGCACGACATTGGTGCTCTGACCCGGTTTGCTCCTCGGTTGAGCCTGAACTGTTGTTGGCAGACAGAGCGAAGCTGCAGCAGAAGAGGGAAGAGCACCTGCCTTAAAAATAGTTGAGGTACAAAGGCAGATTATTTCTGTTCAGAAATGATTCTTTTTTTTTTTAACACACCATGCTGTGAGTGTGTGCCAAAGCAAAAGCAATGAACATAAAGTATGACTTTACCTCTGTCCCACATTTTTTTGTAGAAGTACATTGCAAGACACAGCACCAGAGCGGTCAATATAGCCATGCTAATGATCCACGGTGCGGCACCAGGAGGCAAAAGGCCCGTCTCTGTGATGAAAGTCGAATGTAAAAAAAAAAAGAAAAAAAAAAGAAGTTAAAATGAATGAAGGTTAAAATAAATAAATGTTACACACTTCTAAAAACCCCTTTGGAACATTTGGTGCATTTGTTTCAGTTGCTATTAACCATTAAATAAAGAAAAAACAATGATTTGTTTTTTGACTATAACATTTTCGGCCTATAATTGAACAACAAAAGAAAATCACATCAAGAATTAAAGGACTACATGAAAAAACAACAACAAAAAATTATAACTTGTGGTGATTAAGACAAAGATGAGGTTCACTAAATAACACGTTTTCCTGCTTCGTCCTTTTTTCTAAAGTTCTCGATCCTCCAAAATGTTTAATAATGTTCATGTAAATGATCAAACAGCTGATACTCACCAACTTTCTGATCCTGTCCACACAACAGAATCATGATGGTCATCACTGAGGAGACACAACAGATACAGATTTACTGAAATACTTGTTCACTCTTACAGTTACTAGTAAAGGTACTATTGAATCTTATATCTGTTTCCTAAAAATGTATACTTTGTCTTAAAGCAAAAAATTAACAACACTCACTATTTAGAAAAAAAAAACATTAATAAAACTTTTTATTTATGTATTTTTTCAAATGTGGAAATGAAGAAAGTACTCACACTGATGCTGAGAGCTCTTTCTTGTCTTATTACAGTTTGAAGACCAAAGTGTAAAGACAGTCAATGTGAGTTTCTCCCTGGTGCTGCAACAATTTTAATCTAAAAATATTTTTACAGCTTAACCCAAAGCAATGAAACAATTTTACAGAAGCAGTTTTCGGTGAAACCGATTTGCTTTTGTGTGAAGTAAGGTCTCAGTGTTTCTGGTCACTGTCAGTGGGTGGAACAAGAGAGTCATGCTGCGTTTGATGCACCTCGCAGGCCAGTTCATGTTTCCCACGCTCACATCATTAGTTTGAGTTTATGTGTCTTACTGTATGTGTGCTGCAGGTCATGAGAAAGATAGAGGTGTCTGGCTCACATAAAACCAGGTGAGATAACAGCCTGGTGCCTGTGTTCTCCCTGTGTGTGCGTGGGTTTTCTCTGGGTACTCAGGTTCCTCCCTAAGTCATGTATGGGTCAAATGCTGTTTCTAAACTGGCCAATGTGAGCATACCCTGCTTCTTGACTAAGGCAGCTGGGATAGGCTCCAAATAATTGAGACTTAACATAAGAGTCTGAATATGCTGAGTTTTGTTCATAAAGATCATACCTCTTTTATTTTGGCTGTGATGCAGTTTTCATATTTTCAGACTAAAAACCAGGAAAAATCATCAACAATCTGTTTTAGGAGTTACTGTTGTAATGGTCTCCCCACTGCATCATCACCTTGTTGTGGTATGGGGGGTTGTGTGTCTCAATGACCCTGAAAGAATTGTCGTAGCCATACTGGACAGGTCAAAGGGTAGAGATCAGACTAAGATAATTCCTGGTCCTCCAAGATGAGGTTGGACATGGGCTAACAACTCCATCCCATAAAAACCCAAATGTTACGGAAACAGCCACTAATAGATCTAATTCTGCTGGGTGTGAGGGGCTTCCAGAGTCACAAGATTTCTAGTGGTGAAAGCTATGATGAAGCCACAAGCAGAAAAATGGGACTTATAGTTAAAGAAAAATTGGGGTAAACACATGAGGTACCATCACCCAAGAATCCAAAAGCAGACAGACGTCGAGGGCCTTTGTTGCTGCCCTACAGGCCAGTTGGTGTTACAGGCATGGGCAGGCTGATCTCTGCAAAAATGATCAGGTAAGCGCAGTGTAGAGGCAGGTCATTTTTAGTGTCATGTAGACATAGTAAGCTCAACCAATACAGCATTTACCACAATAATACCATTACTGCACTTTCAAGTCCGCACTCTGATGATTTTCAGGCTGATGTCACTGAAACCATTAAACAGGGAACGTCAACTGGTGGCCCACGGGCGACATCTGGCCCACCAGAGCTTTCCATCTGGCCCGCCGATGGTATTGCCACAGGTACTATACACCAGTCTATAGTCATAACCTATTTAAACTGCAGGTTTCACTTTTTCACAGTTGTTAGTGTCTCGCCTGGATCAGCTCTCTGCCGAGTCTCCAGCTCTTTAAATGTTTCATCCAACTTAGAAGCTCTGTGGATGCATGTTAATGTTTATCACTCTATCCAGATTTTAATGTTTATCACTCTCTCTTTAGATTGATGCTTTTTCACCTACAGTAGGTTTGGCTGGCTTCTTTTTCCTTGTGTGACCTTTGTTCAACTAGTTTGATGATGTGAGACATAAAAGTGTGTCAAATATGAAATAAATAAATAAGAAGCACCAATATTTTTACCCAGCATTGTATTCAGTTTGGGTACAAGCTCATGTTTCAGTTAGAGCCTTGCTCAGTATCAAACTTCACACATATATTTCACTGCTGACCACAAACATGGTGCATCTGTTTTGCAAAAAAAAAAGAAAAGCGACAGTTTGAGATGAGCGGTTGACCACAGTGTGTGTACAGGCTGCAGCAGCTCTTATTTTTGTAAACAGCATTCATGCATCTAAAAAAAGAGAGCAGATGGAAGTTGATTTGTCTTCAAACTTTAATCAACAGTCTCATGCTTTGTTCAAACTGTATATGTACAAAATCATGTGGGTCTGGCAGCCAGCTGGAACTAACTGATTAGACACAAGATATTACAGTTTATAGACATGCACACCACACGCAGCTTGTTCAGTTACCCAAACAATAAATGATAATTGTGAGTTACGTCGTTGCTTCAATCTCTCAGATGTGATTCTGTCTTCTGTCAGCTCTCACTCTGCAAGCTGTAAGAAAAACAGGAAGTACAGAACAAACAGCATTAAAAAAAGGATATAAACAATTTGTTATGGTTACATATCAATATTCATTTAACAGAGCAGTACAGACATTTTTAAGGTTAGTTTTCTTCTTTTATGCAGTGAAATTGAGGATTAAATCTACACTTTTATATCATTTCAGCATTAATGGAAGTGAGGAAAGCTCATAAGATGGCAAACCATACATTACATGTGACATGTAATAGCACATACATATCTTTATAATGAAACCATGTATTAATCCATATTAGGTATTATCTGAATGCAGCACATAAAGCATCATTACTCCCCAGTCTTACCTACTGCAGTGTAATATAGAAGGGATCCTCTGTTATAGATTCAGACCTGCTGAGGATGGTTCTGTGATGGTTCCTGGTTCTGTTCTGAAAACAGATGGAATTCAATCAGCCAACATTTATACTAAATAAAACATTGATCTTAGATCATTACAGTACTCATCATTAATGACACTTCTTGGTTTTTATGCTACATTTTATAATTTTAGCTTTGTTCTAAGCTAAGCTTAGATTCTAAATTCTATTTTTCTAAAAAAAAACCAATAATCTGACATGTTTATTTATTTATTTTACTCTTTTATTGTGTTCCTCCTTTATCTTTATCTGGGTTGTCAAATGGCAAAATTCCTGGTCGAATATATACTCATCAGCAACAACACAAACAAACAAATAAACAACAACAACAACAACAACAATGAAACAAACAAACAAACAAACAAAAATAAAACTAAAGGGTCTGTTATCTACAAAGTAGAATACATGAAATCTAGGAGCCAAAGTTTTCCTGCAGAATATTCCAGTGTAAGATAATTAGTATTCCAGCATTATTATGCAGATGACTGTTACATTTATATTAATAGCAATGTTTTATAACATATTATGCTTTTTAGTGGCAAAATTGAAACAGAACCTGAATGACACGAGTAACCAAATGTTTTAATGACATTATGTGCTTTCATTATATTCATTATATACATTATATTTTTTCAAATGGTTGATTTATTTATAGAGTGTGTCTTTTGTCCTGTCTCTCTTCCCTCAGCCCCAGCCGGTCACCTGGTTCTGCTGGAGGTTTCTTCCTGTTAAAGGGGAGTTTTTCCTTCCCACTGTCACCAAGTGCTGCTCATAGAGGGTCATTCTGACTGTTGGGTTTTCTCTGTCTTTACAATATAAAGCACCTTGCAGCAACTGTTTGTTGCGGTTTAGTGCTATATGAATAAAATTGAATTGAACTAAATTGAAGTGAAAAAAAAAAAGTCAAAATGGCAGCAGGCAACATGCCAGACATGTCACTTCCAATCTAAATCCACAATCCAAAGTGGATGTTGTGGCCATGCCCACCTATTATAGACAGTGTATTTAAATAGAAATAATAAAGTAAATTATATGTTGATTAAATAAAAATAATTAAGTAAAGAAATAATTAATTAACACTTTGACTTTTTTTGAGTTTAGACTTTTACTTCTAAACCTGCTGAACTAAATATTCAGGAAATGAAAGCAAAATAACTGAAAGTGCATCGTCACTTCTTCCATGTAACACTATCAACACAAACGTACACTTTTCATACACTGTCTGCTCCAGCACACACAAAAATAGTAAACATTCACATCAATAAGCAAACAGATGATACTCACCAGCTTTATGATCATGTGCACACAGCAGGATAATGACGGTCATCACTGAAGAGACAAAAAAGAGCTTGATTATATAAACTTTAGTTTAATTCTGCAGCTGCTGGCAAAGTTATTATAAGATCTCATAAAAGTGCTCACACAGTCTGAGGCACAGAGCTCTGACCTCCACGTCCTGCTGTTGACTGTGTGCACACCTGACAGTGTAAAATCAGTGAGCAGGGGCATTTCCTTTGTGGCTTCTTCCTGCAGCCAAAGCTATGCTAAATATTTAAAAATAGACTTCAGAGAAGCTGAGCTGCATTCTTGTTGCTCTCAGTGTTTCAGTTCACTATCAAAGGGGAGGAAAAGACAGACGTTGCTTTCAATCATTTCATGTTTCACGTTTACTTCAATACTCTGATGTATTAGCACGCTAACAGACATTCATTAGCACTAAACCTAAATTAAAGATTAAAGAAAAAAGAATATATCATTGTCCTTTCAGTGGCTTCATTGTTTATGGTGATGTTTCTAATGCAGGAATCTGAGGTCACAGCTCACACAAGCTCATAAAATTCAGTCAGACTGTTAAAATGTTGGCTGGTGTGATGGTCTCAATGCTGCTGTGACAGAAATTCCAGGATCAGAATCTGGCATAAATGACAGCAAAGCATGGAGCCATCCTGCCTTGTATCAATAGTTCAAGGTGCTGCAGGTGTGATGGTGTGGAGGACCATTTCCTGGCACACTTTGGGCTCCTTAGTTCTAACTGCACATCATGTACTCTAATTGCTGCTTCCAGCAGAATAACACAGCCTGTCAGAAAGCTAAAAAAAAATCTCAACCTGGTTTGTTGAATGTGACAATGAGTTCACTGCATTCAAATGACCTCCACAATCACCAGAGGAGCACGTTTGAGATGCAGTGAAACAGCCAATGAATCTGCAGAAATTTGGGGTTTTCATTAGTTGTCAGTTATAATCATCAAAATGAAAAGAAACAAACATTTGAAATATATCAGTCTGTGTGTAATGAATGAATATAATATACAAGTTTCACTTTTTGAATGGAATTACTGAAATAAATCAACTTTTTTCATGATATTCATGATATGACCAGCACCTGTATGCCTCAATGAATGTAGACTGAGTCTCTTTGCAGTAACAGTAGGATGTATTCACTGCAGTCCAACCCTGCCACCTACAATGCATTAGGAAACATTGCAACATTTATTTTCCTCAGGCTCAAAAAAGGTTATATGCAGTTTACACTGAGTACATGTGGCTGATGCAAACACTAAAACAATTGTGTTATAAATTTATCATGATTGTTGTCAGCTGATTAAAATGCATGTGAGGCCAGCCAATCCAAAATGCTGCAGCTGAAGGCTCCTCAGGGAGCTTTTAGGACCGCCTGATAATAATGAATTACAATAGTCCAGCCTAGAAGTAATAAATGCACGAATTAGCTTTTTAGTATCACTTAGAGACAGGAAGTTTTTTCTTATTGCAAAAATGCAAAAACAGCAGTCCTACATATTTGTTTGATATGTGCACACATATGTGCGTGTCCTTCTGTTTGTCTTTCGTCTGCGCAGTGTTTGTTTGTTTGTTTTCCATCATTGTTAACAGGACTCGTGCCCTTTTACAAAAAACGGTTTTAAGTTGTTGTCTGCTAATTAATTTGAAGCATTTTTATGTTTTGGGGACTTTGGCTCATGTATCCTGCCATATCTTGTGAGCTGTTCTAAGGATTCACAGCCTGCTACACTTGCTCTGAAGCCTGCTCTCTTGCTGTAGCTAGTAACAGCTATCCAGAGGCCTGGAATATGGTGTAGTAGGGCTTACTCTTAGCCTAGTTTAGCAGAGGTAGCACTGTAATAGAAAACTGCAAGTACAGCCACAAGGACCCTAACATTTGTCACAGTGAATCTGTAGCAGCAGTTCACTTCCACTGGTTACACTGAGGCCTGTTATTTTGAGATCCATGCCACAGTGAGGCCTGCGCTCTGCAGCTACTCACTCTACAGCAACTGGTGCTGAGTATTCTGTATAATGAAATTTCTTACAACTTTACTACGTCTTCTGATAGTGTGCGCCACGGGAACAAACACTCGTTCCTGGGTGAGTACAACTAACAGTGTGTTGAACTGGGCATTACTCATGGATGCACTTGTGTTAGGGCTGCAATACAGTCTGAGCAGTCTCCACTCTATCTGGCACAGGATTTGAACTTATCACTGGACTTGCCCAGAGATTTATCTTAAAAGCCTGTTTGCTCTGCATGGTTACCTCACTGTGTGAGAAATGCTGCTTGAGTTCAGCCTATCAGCTGATTGACTCAATATGTAATTGGCAGAGACTGCTGATTGTCTTATTACTTTCATCTGATAATGTGCATCCTAACCCAGGTCCTGAGTTGGTGCCCATTCAGACACCATCTGATTTTAAATCATTGTCTGCTTTTAAACTTGTTCACCTTAATGTTCACAGCTGGCTTTCTAATACAGATATGGTCAAGATTTGGGTGAAATCAGCTGATCCAGATATTGTTGTAATTTCTGAAACTTGGTTAACCAAACCCATTTCTGATGATATTATCATATATGGATACAATGTTTACTGCACCAACAGGCCCTTGAAGGGAGGTGGTGTTGCTATAGATCAGTGCTTCTCAAGTATTTTCTGTTCAGTGGGTCTCGGGGTTCATGGTCGGATGTCTTGGTGTGGCTCTTGGCTCGCTCCCTTGGTGGTTGTGGCCTGGGGGTGGCGTGGGGGAGGGGGGCTCTGCTGGGTGTCGGGTGGTTCTTGGGCCCCTGGGGCCTTGGGGCCGCATTCTCGGCTTGTGCGGAGGATGCCGGCCTGCGGCGGGGGTTGGCTGATCATTGCCTCTGGCTCTCTGGACTCTTGCCATTTGACCGTGGGGAAGGGGTCCGTCTGGGGTCTCCCTCCCTCCTCCCCTGGGGTGTGTACGCAGTTGCCATCAGGATTTGTGGCCTCCCATCTTCTGAGGTCCTAGTGGGCCGTGGATAGGCCGCGTCCCCTGGGTTCTTCCCTGTTCGCCTCTGGATCACGGGGGGGGCGTGGTTGCAGTTTCTTCTATGTATGTGCATGTGAATAGATATGTGGATGTGTGTATGCATTTAAGTGTGTATATCATTCTTTGATTTTTCTTTTCTCCCCTTTGTTTTGTTTTGTTTTTCTTTTCTTTTCTTTTTTCTTTTCTCTTTCTCACTCTTTTTTCCTACCCTTTCCTTTCTACCTGTCAGGCCTGGTGTAAATGAATAAAATTGAATTAAAATACAAACATTAACAAGAGTAGCCTATTGGAAAACTTACAGAGCTATTCGTGGAAAAGCAAATATGTTTGGTACACCAGAGCATTCGGATCATATTCCGATTGCGAAAACTGCCAGACAGGCTTAAAAAAAAAATTATAGGATTAAATTATACTGTAGTGATTTATTTTTTTTAGCTGGAGATCTAACCTGAGACTGTTTTAAGACAGAATCTGATTATTTGAAATCCTTCTGTGACTCTATTAATCTTACTCAGTTGGTCAATTTACCCGCCCGGCCAAACCTTAAAAATTACAAAATTTATGCTATTTTTAAAGTCTTACAATTACATTACCCGTCAAAGGTTTGGACACAGTGGATTCTGTGTGTTTTAAGATTCAAAGCAATTTTTCTAATATAAAATACAGAAAGTTCATTATTTTCATGAAGTTCATTTGCATTATTTACATTTTTCGCAACTACTTAAAAAATGAATATTTAAAATTCAGTCGATAACTTTGTAACTTGTTACTCTGCATAATGATATTCATATCACACATGACTGATTAATATTTTTAGATTAAGATAAAGCTTTGAAACTTTATAAGTAGATGTTATTTTATTTTCTATTATATGTACACACAGTATAGAACTAAGGTCAAGCCCAAATAACCTGAGAACCTTCTCCCTTCATCTAAACCTCATCCTCTTCATTATTATCATAGAATCAGCAGCATCCACTCAGCTCCTGAGTTCTGCTTCTGAACAGCTGCATGAAACAGAACACCTGTGCACTAGACTGCACTTCTCATAGGTACATACTCGGCATCAAATGTTGCAGGTTTATTTCAGTGCTTTAAAAAAAAAAAGGTGCATGTTTAATGCCACACTTTGAAATTAGCGGTCGACCACAGGGAGTGCCTGTTCTTCAGAAGCAAAGAGCTGCAGCAGCTCTGAGCAGAGTTCATACACATGCAAAAAGACAGCAGGTGGAACAAGGTGGTGTAAACTCAACTTCTAAATAACAAACAGATGCTTTTGATACATTTGAACTTTGTATGTACTCATAACCATGTGGTTCTGATAGCCAGCTTATCTGACTGAACACGATATATGACAATTCATAGACATGAACGCTAAACTCGGCTAACGATGCCCAGCTGGTTCAATTACAATATGTGGGTTACTTCTTCGTCTTCACTTTCAGATATGATTATGTCTTCATCCAGTTCTCTTTCTGAGACCTGTGAGGCACACAGGAAGTAACAGTATTTTAAACAATGATAGAAAAATGGTTTTCGTTGGTGCATATTATGTATCAATAGTCACTTTAAAGGACAAGTATGGTCATTTTTATTATGAACCATTAGTTTTCTTATAGCTGGTATTTTTTATTTATCACCTCACATTTTATCTGAATGTAACACATAAGGCATCATTAATCACAATTATTCTCACCTTTGAGTTGAGCACCACCTTGTTCTGAGGTGTAGTAAATTGCTCTAGAAAACAATGTATCTTCATCTGATGGAGAGAGAGGACAGATAACCACAGTAACATTAATGATTAAAATCCCTGTTCAATATTCAAGTTATCTGTGAGGTTTATTTTGAAATTCTCTAATATCTGAGATCTTTCAGAAATAGAGAAAAGTATCGCTATCACCACTACAGCTTCTTGGATTTTTCCCTACAATTTATTAGTGTAGCTTTGTGCTAAGCTAAGTGATATATTAATGTGAATTTAACACATAAGGCATTATTAATCACAATTAGTCTCACCTTTGAGTTGAGCACCACCCTGGCCTGAGGTGTAGTAAATGACTCTAGAAAACAATGTATCTTTATCTGATGGAGAGAGACAGTTTGAGTGAGAGGACTGACAACCAGTGATGATGATCCCTGTTTGCTATTCACTGTATTTGTGAGGTCTAATGGGAAATTCTAAAAAAAAAAAATCAGGTTTTTCAAAGGTGAATCAGAAAATGAATGTCACTCCTACATCAGCCCATTATGTAAGTGTGGGCAGGAGTCAGAGTACAGAGAGCTAGTGAGAAGCTTTGTGGAGTGGTCCAGCAGAGATCACCTCATTCTCAGTGTCAGCAACACAAAAGAGATGGTGGTGGACTTCTGGAAGAACAAAACTGTGACTAAGCCCATTAACATCTTAGGAGAGTAGGTGGAAACGGTGGACAGCTACAGGTACCTGAGCGTTCACCTGGATGACAGACTGGAGGACCAACAGTGATGCTGTGTATAGGAGGGGATGAGCAGACTCTACTTTCTAAGGAAGCTCAGATCCTTTAATGTGTGCAGCAAGATGTTGGAGATCTTCTACCAGTCTGTGATAGCGAGTGCCATCTACTCTGCTGTTGTCTGCTGGGGGGGGGGGGGGGCAGCATCCGTGCCAGAGACGCCAGCAGGATCAACAAACTGATTCGCAAGGCTGGAACCATCATAGGTCAGAATCTGGAGACGTTTGAGTCAGTGAGGGACAGGAGGTCACTGAACAAACTGCTCTCTATTATGGACAACCCATCTCAACAACTCCACTCCACACTGCTGACACAGCAGAGCTTCAACTGATACAACCTCGCTGCCATAAAGAAATCATTCATACCATTCTCCATAAAACTGTATAATAACTCTTCTTTCTGTGACAGGTGAACACACCTGAGAGGACATAAGATCCAACATCCAAATTTTGTATTATATCCTCTTGCTGCTGTCTTCCCGATTCTTTTAGTACATACTCTGATTTATGGTGTACATATTACATTATATTATTATATAATGATATATAATATATATAATATATTATTATTATTATTACGGCCTTATTAAAAATAGTACAGCCTAATTACACATAACTTAAATTTACCTACAGGATAAATCCCTGTAAATTAGCGTAGTTACGGCCTACGGGCGGGCCGTAAAAGGAAGCGTTACCACATCACCTGCTCCTCACAGCGTCTTGGTTTTTCTTTACATTTCACCAGTTTAGCTTTGTGCTAAACTACAATTCCCAATAACTGTGGCCTAAACTATACTGAAACCATCCATCCATCCATCCATCCATCCATCCATCCATCCATCCATCCATCCATCCATCCATCCATCCTCTTCTGCTTGTCCTGTTCAGGGTTGCGGTGGGGCTGGAGCCTATCCCAGGTGCCTTAGGCCGAGAGGCAGGGTACACCTGTACAGGTAGCCAGCCTGTCGCATGGATAACTACATGTTCAAAAAAAAAAAAAAAAACAACTATCCAAACAAATGAACATTTTTTTAAATTAGAGTATAGCATGTGAGTTAATCTTCTGGGATATTGATCTGGTCAGTTAAGTAGCAGAAGGGGTTGTTCATTAGTTTCACCTGGTTTGGCCTCAATTAAATTAACAGGTGCTCTAGACAAAAGTGAGAAAGTACCAAAAACAGGACCTGTTCAGTGTCGCTACTGGTAGCATGAGGTGATGAGCTCGACCCTACAGAGATTAGTGAGCTTAAAAAAAAAAAAAACTAACATGAAGAAGAGAAGCACATTTAACAGGCTTACTCTGTTTAAGGCATTTTTTTAATGCCAATCAGTTTTCTTTCAAAACTTTGAAAAATCATTCGGTGAATTTCTTTTGACGTCACCAAATTTGCCTGTTTTATAAATTAATGTGTTTCTGTTCAGAATAATTAATTAAGAATTAAAAGAAGCAACATTTTTATTTTGATCCTCTTCTGAGCCTAAACCATGTGACTTTGTCAACAGAGCAAAGCTGCAGAAGGAGGATGAGCAACTGCAGAAACAAAAAAGTGAAGTTTTTCAAAATTAAGCACAAAATCAAAAGAACAAATTTTCCACTTGACGAGGCTTAAAGTGCAAAGGAAAAGCAAAACATTTCTTTTACCTCCGTCCAAGCATTCGCAGCACAAGTACATTCCAAGCAGCAGCGCCAGAGCGCTCACTGAAACAATGGTAACAATCCACGTTGCTGGAACAGGAGGGAAACGCCTCGCCTCTGTGAGACAGTCTGGAGTAAAAGAAAAAGTGAGGTGAAATATGGGAATGTTATACAAAAAAGAAATTTGTTTGATTTTCAGTGCTGATCTCTGGTTTAAAGTGTGGTTGGTTTAATTGAATTAATAATTTTTTTTTTTGAATAGACAATTCTTCACACTGTGGGGAAAGCTGTTTGGTCTGGTTAAAGTAATCAGTGTATGTGCTTCATTTAATATGAATATTTGCATAATATGAAGTTGATCATTAGTATAAAATTTTGGAACCAACAGATTCATGTTTGAAGTCTTTAAAACTTGTATGGATAAAATCCCAAATATTGTTGGGTAAAAACTTTATTACTTAATATTTCTTATTTAAAAGTATTTTATATTATTTAAAAGTAGACAAACATGTTTAGTAAATTTAGATATACCGGTGATAATATTGGTCCATGTGGTTTTTCAGGAGATAAATTTGATGTGAATTTGTGTTTTCCTGCTTTTATTTTTCTGTCTTCTTCATTAACTTCCTTTAATTGTTAAAACGCATGTTTGCGATAAACAAAGATAAAGCTGAGGCAGCCAGTGTCCTCTGTGGAAGGGGAGCCTGTTTCAGGTACAGCCGGCACTGAAACAGGAGAAACTGTTTAAAGAACGCGACCATGAATTCTGTGAGCTTTGGGACGTTTATGTTTATATTTAAATATAATGTTTGTATAATATGTTTATATATTTTTAATATGTATTTTTATTTTTTTTTATATTTCAGTTTCTGTGATCCATTAAAAAAATAAAATGTTTTTTACTGAAAACATTTTAGACTACAACGAAAATCACATCAAGAAACTAAAAGTCTAAATAAAATAAAGTGCATAACTCCTCTGATGATTCAGACAAGCTTTATTAAATGTGGTTTTTTTTTTTTTTGCTAGCTACTTTTTTCTAAAATGTTGCTCCTCCAAAATGTTAAATAAAGTTTGATTGAATGAGCAAACAGCTGAAACCCAGCAGAAACACGATCATCATCACTGAGGAGGCAGGAAAGAGCCTCAGATTTACTGAGAAAACTGTTGATTCTCACAGGTACTAGTAAAGGTAATATCACATCTTATAGCTTCCTTTGTCTTAAAGCAAAAATACACAAAATCATCACATTTTTAATAATTTTTTTTTTATTTCTGTTGTCTAAAGTAGAGATGAAGAGAGTACTCACACTTGATGCTGAGAGCTCCGACCTTCATGTCGCCTTGTTGCAGACTGAAGACCGTTGTGAAGGCAGTGAGTGTCGTCCTGCTGCTACAACAATATTTAATATTAAATATTTCTACAGCTTTAAGCAATGATCTACTTTTACAAAAACAGTTTCCAGTGAAACCAACGAGCTTCTGTGTGAAGTCAAGTCTCAGCGTTTCTGTTCACCATCTGTGGGTGGAACAAGGAACCACTTCAGAATAATGCTGCGTTTGATGCAGCCTGTAGAGTGGTTTGTGTTTCCCCGCTCACATCGTGAAGAACAAAACTTAAATATTTATCACTAATATTTAGTGTTTGTACCAATTTTTTGTTAAGTCCACCAAAAAAACAAACAAACAAAACAGTTTTCTTGGTGGCACGAGAGGATCTTGAAGTATGCATATGAATGCCTGAGAGATTTGCCCTAGGTTCAGTCATATTGACAGGTCAAAGGTTAGTGATCAGACTAAGATGATCTGTGGTCCTTTTGGGACATGAGCTAACAACTCAATCCCATAAAAATCCAAACTTTATGGAAACAACAACAAATAGATCTACTACTACAGGTGTGATGTAATAAAAATGTCTGTCTGTCTTGGATGTTCTTGGATGGGTTTTCTGGAACGCCATTTCGTTATATGTTTCACATATAATGACAATAAAATTGATTCTGATTCTGATATTCAGGAAATGACAGCCAAAATCATAAGGGAATAGCAATGATAGTAAATAAAGGCATAGCAGTCAGTCAATAGTGGACTCATTAACCATAAAATGTGCTTCAACTGTGTCTGTTTTGGGCTTTTATAGAGAAAAATCCAACACACAGGCTCGAAAAATCAGTGGTGTCAGACAAATGATTACAAATGATAATACTTCTTTTTTAATATTACAGGTAAGACTTGTGACATGTCTCCTGTTCCTCTGCTTTAAAAGTGCAGCCTGTGCCTGTTATAGAGGGCACATGAGAGTCTGCACGTGAACGCTTTTGCAATAAGGGCAGAAAAAAGAAACATATGGATGATATTGTATTAATCTTACAAATTAATTAAACTATAAAATAAAATCTTGTTTTTCAGGCTTTATTATTTCAATCATGGAAACAAAAAAAATTGATGATGTGCAGAAATGTTTAAGTAGTCTTTTATAGAGAGGAAGCATTATTGTGGGTACTGTTTATCAGACGGTGGGACTTTACAGACATGACTTTATGTTGTTTTCTGACATGTTTATTTCTTACAAATGTCACAGCACATGATGCATCTGCTTATAGAAGCTTAAAAATGCACAAATCAAAATGAATTCATCAGTGAAGTTACTGTTTGTGCTGTTTGTCATCATTTCCTGTATCATGACAGCTCTGATTTCCCCCACAGTGAACTCCCACCAGCAGCAGCAGAGCCACCATCACCTCGGTGAACACAGTAAGACAACTTGAAGATGACGGCGACTTATCATGTGTTAACTAAATCCACAGCCCATAGGATGATGTATTCATAGCAATGCCTCCTTTTCTAGTCACTGTATTTAAATATAATTTGTAAATAAAATAAAATGTTAATTAAATATGTTATGAAGATGAATTTGTGCTGATTTGTGTGATTTTGAGAAAATCCTTTTGTTGTATATGAGCTATGTTAAAGTATAATTGTCAGTGTCTCCCCTGCCTCAGCTCTTGAAATGTTGCTTTTAAAAACTCCTTCATCCACCACAGAAGCTCTGTGGATGGTCACATGTGTTTGATGGAGCTGGTCTTGATGTGGAGTCCAGCTGTGAAATTTTAGGAAATTGTGTTGTTTCTGCAGAACAGTCACAGCTTCTCCCACCATCACAGAAACTGCAGAAATCCCTCAGATCACAGAACCACATGAAAAACAGCAGATATTAAAATGTTTAATGATAAGAAACAATTTCTTTGGTCTCACACTGTTGTCTGGATAACCATTTTTCAGAGTGCATGAGGATCCTGTTGCAGCAATCTTGTTAGTGTTGCTATATAATTTTATTTTCCCTTTCAGCTTATAATGAAAGACGCCCTCACAGTAAAAAGTTACTCATATTTAAAGAACTGCAGTCTGTTTGGAACAATACAAAGAGACTCTTTATCTCAGATGCAATCTGCATTTTCTATTTTTCAGTATTCAAATTTAAAAATTGTGGGGTCAGCAGTCCCCAGACTTCCCTCTCCCCACCCACTTCCTCCAACTCATCCGGGGGGACCCTAAGGTGTTCCCAGGCCAGCCGAGGGATATAATCTCTCCAGCGTGCCCTGGGTGTGCCCCAGTAAAACATGCCCCAAAAACCTCACCCACGAGGCACCCAGGAGGCATCCTAATCAGATGCTCGAACCATCATAACTGGCTCCTTGTGATGTGGAGGAGCAGCAGCTCTACTCTGAACCCCTCCTGAATGTTTGCACTCTTCACCTTATCTCTAAGGGAGAGGCCAGGCACCCTTCAGAGGACGCTCATCTCATCTCTTTAGATTGATGCTTTTTCACCTACATCAGGTTTGGATCATTTTTTCCCCTTATAATATGAAATGAAATCATCATATAAAAACTGCATTTTGTATTTACTTGTCTTTGTTTAATTAGTTTGATGATCTCAGACATATAAGTAGGACAAATGTGAAAAAAAAAAAAAAAAAAAAAAAACCTCAAGAAATTAGGAAGGGGGCATGCTTTCACAGCATTGTATTGTTTGGGTTCTAGGCCATGTTTCAGTTAGAGTCTTGCTCAGTATCAAAGTTCACACGTATATTTCACTGCTGACCACATATGCGGTGCATCTGTTTTGGAAAAAGTAGTGTGACAGTTTAAGCGGTTGACCACAGCGAGTGTGTGTGCAGGTCGCAGCAGCTCTTTTCTTGTGAACAGCATTGATGCCTCTATAAAGACAGAGCAGGTGGAACAAGTTCATTTAAGTTCAACCTTTAATTAACAGACAGATGCTTTTGTTAGCATTCAAAGCTTATATGAGCACAGATACAGAAGGCTGTCAGGCACACATAATTAACTGACTAGACACAAGATATTAGAGTTTATAGACATGCACACCAAACTGAGCTTGTTAAATTACCAGAACAATACATGATAACTGTGGTTTAATTCATTGCTTCAGTTTCTCAAATGTTATCATGTCTTCTGTCAGCTCTCACTCTGCAAGCTGTTAGAAAAACAGGAAGTACACAACAACGAACAAAGAGAACATAAGCAATTATTTATGGTGCATATTATAGTACACACCAATATTCACTTAATAGAACAGTTTCTGAACATGAATGATGATTTTTAAGACTAACTTTCTTCCTTTATTTAGTTAAATCAAGGATTAAATCTACAATTTTATATCATGTCAGCATTAGTGAGTAAAGCTCACAAGATGGCAAACCATACAGTCCATATGTATTAATCTTTATTACATATTATCTTAATGCAGCTTACCTACTGTAGTGTACAATAGGCTCTGTGATGGTTCCTGGTTCTGTTCTGATAACACATGGAATTACATCAGTTGATAGTTAACATTTTTAGTTACTAAAACATTTATTTATCTTAGATCATCACAATGTTCCAGGTTCTGATGTTTCTTATTGTCAGTGCAGGTATTAAAATGACTTCTGGTCACAGTGAGTCTCACCTTGTTGTTGAGTGTCACTCTGATCTAAGTTGTAGTAAATGGGTCCAGAGGAAAGTCCACCTTCATCTTCTGATGGAGAGAGACAGATTACCATGGCAACATCAGTCATGATGATGTTCACTGGATTCATTTAAACCCAATGAAAGCAAATGTTTCAATGACATTATAAACATTTATCATTTCAGTGCTTTTAAAATGTGTCATTATTTCAAAAAAGTTTGTTCTGTGTTGAAGTTAAAATTGATTTTGAAACTGAGTGCACATCTGAAGGTGACCTTCATGTCACATGTGACCATTCTGAGCTGCACGAGGAAACTCACCCCTCACATCTGATGCAGTGCATGTCTAAAAGAGCTGCTTCAGGCTTGTGGTTTTTATTTGAGGCGCAACTTTGAGAAGCTCAAATTATCACTAGCATCTACACATTTATAAATAACACACACTGTTCACACTGAACAAAGATTCAGGCGATCCATTTTTTTCTTAATTTTTGTGAGTACTTTTGTGTTTCTGTTATAGAAAAACTGCTCTGTAACATACCTTTCTTTTTACTGATTGTTCGCACAGAAGCATAAGTCACTGTGTTGGCCTCTATGGACAAAATAAGAAAAATATTAAAGCAGGCGCAGATTAAGTATTTCTCACAAACATCTGTGTGTTCTGACCTGTTTGATCCTCGGCTGATCCTGAACCCTCTCCCTCTGACTGACAGAGCAATTCTGCACCTGAGAAGGAAATAAAAAAAACAAGAGCGATGTTTTTCAATGATTACTGACCAAATGCAATTAATTAGCACATTTTTCATCTACAACAATTAAGGTGCAGTGACTCCAGATTAAAGCTGTCATACACTTTTGCTTGAACAGGCCATACTGTGAGTGTGCAGTACAAACAAACAAACAGAAGCAATGAACCCGAAGTTACCGGATGTACGAAATATATTTATTTTCTTTACCTCGGACCCAGCACCCTTTGCCAAAGTGATAGAGTCCCACTGCTGCCATCAACAGAGCGCTCAATAAAATGGTGGCAATGATCCAAGGTGTGGCTGCAGAGGAGGGACGGCTCTCCTCTGTGTGAACGTCTGGCTCAGTTTCTGAGTCTAAACGAAGATTTCAAAAGACAGAAAGATTGAATTGAGAAACTGTACAAATGTTCATGTCAGCTTCTTCATACTGATACATTTAAAGTGTTGGAAACTGGAAATTTCAGCTTTTCAAAACTCCAACCTTCAACAGCTTTGCTTAAAAAGAGCGTCAGTATCATTCATGTCTCACCTGTGACTTTCAGCCAGCTCTCTGGTGATTCTCCAGCTCCTGAGATGCTGCACTTGTAAAGTCCTTCATCAGACTTGGAAACTCTGTAGATGTTCATGTTTCCTGTGGAGATTCTGTGGATGTGACGTCCATCTTTATAGAAATCAGCTGTGAGGTTGGAGGAAGAGGTTTTGTTTCTGCAGTGAAGAGTCACAGTTTGTCCCTCCATCACAGGAAGAGCAGGAACCTCCAGGATCACAGAACCAGCTGAAACAACACACATTTGATATTTATGTCATATTACATTTAATTAAAATGAATATTTTTGTCTCCTTGTTGTCTTGATGCAAACATACTAGTGACAGTGATGTTGATAATGTTGCTTCTCTTCCCTCCTTCAGTCTCACTCCAGTACTCTCCACTTTCATCTGTATAAACATTGTTGATGCTGCAGGATGATCCTGTTGGTGTTTTCTTATTAGTGTTGCTACATGATTCTAATTTCCCTTTGACTTTATGCACAATTTGACAATAATCGACTCCTTCACAGTAAAATGTTACTGATTCATATTCAAAGAACTGCGATCTGTTTGGAGCGATACTCAGAGAAACTGCATCTGAAACAAAGAAGAAAGATTCAGTTTAGACTTTTACTGCTGAAACTGCTGCAGGGAACTTAAACCATGAAGGAATAAAAGGGTCAATAAAACAAAAAAAGATCATCATAACTGCTGTTAACTCACCAGCTAACTGCTCCTGTGCACCCAGCAGGACCATGATGGCAATCACTGAGGACACAGAACAGAGCTACAGATTTACTACATTTGTTGACTTACAGCTATTAGTAAAGTATTATGATATCACATCTCATAACTAGTCTTGACAATGTTCATAAGTTAAACTTTCTTCCTTTCATTGCCCTGGATAATGTATAAACAGAGGAGATACTCACACAGTCTGAGGCACTGAGCTCTGACATCCATGATGTCTTGCAGCTGCATCAAGTCTGCAGCGTAACCTGAAGCATAAAAACAGTGAACAGAGTTATCCTCCTCCTGCTGCTGCCAAAATAATTTTAATATCACTTCAGTGCAATTCAATCATCTAATTTTACAAAAGTACTTTTGAGAGAGGCTGAGCTGCTTTAGTGTCGAGCCTCAGTGTTTGAGTTCAGTGGGTGGAACAAGGAAGCAGTTCAGACTAATGTTGTGTTTGATGCAACTTTGTAGGTGGTTCAAGTTTCCTGTGCTCGTATCCTCAGTTTGGTCAACGTTCCTGCAACATGTCACAAAAGTACTGAAATTTTAAACCTCTCTGAGGCGCATTCAGGAAACCATCAAAGTCACTGAAACTATTTTCAGTCTCAGGACAGAAAGAACTTGCAGTATGATCGCACTTTAGAACATTTAGTTCTTTGTCACTGAAGAGAAGACTGTGTGTTTGTGTTGCTGTGTGTGCACTGCATGGTGTATGTGGCATCTGTCTTTCACTGAGAGAGATGCCACGTACACAGGCTTGAGGAGAAAGCGGGAGATTGTGTTGGGAATGTTAAAAAAAAAGGTAATGATAACACATACTGAATATCTTAATCTCGTTACAAATAAGAAGAAGGTTGATAAGAGAAAATGTTCCTCAGTGTGTGTCTCCTTGTGTTGCATCTGGTCTGTCTCTGTTTCCTCACTGTCACACTTCCTGCTTTATTTTCCCACCCTCTTGTTCTTTATGTGCTGTGTTTAGTTTTGCTTTGCTTCCTTTGCCTAAGGAAGTGTAATTTTGTTTGTTCCCTCTGTGTATATATTGTCTTTCTTCTTGTTGTTGTGGCTGTGTCTTATCCAGATGCTCAAAAAGAAAAAAAAAATGTGTATATACATATATATATATATATATATATATATATATATATACACACACATACACATTTGCTGTAAGTTTTGGCTACACATCTGTGATGTGAATCTCGTCTTAAAGTGCTGAGTTGAGTTCTTGTGACTGTGGAGGCTGTTTGAGTGCAGAGATGTTCCACAAACCAGTTTGTTTCCTGATACAAATGAGCCATCACAAGATGTGTACACTGTACACACTAAACAATGCTCGAGGAGGCTACGGCATTTAAATGATGCTCATTTGGTAGTAAGAGACCCCAAAGTGTATGAGGACCCCCCCCCCCCCCCCCCCCCCCCCAGCATCTGTCTGTGTAGCTGGAGTGAACGCTGTTTGTTACAGTTCTATATGACATTAAATGCACAAAATAAATAAGAAGTAAATAAAAATGTGTTTGCATGTGTGATCTATGGAATATTTGAAACTTATGAGTTTTACTAAAAACTGATCAGATTGCTGATTGAAACAACAGGCTTACAGCTCCTTCTCTGAATACCTCAAAATGAAATATGATGACACCTTAATTTGTCATTAGAGAGATATTTCAGCACCAAAAAACAGCCTTGCATGTTTTTAAAAATTCACTGTTACCAAAACAGCTGTTTTTTTCCTTTTGCTGTTTATATTTTTTGGGTTTTTTTTTGTTATATTTCCCAAGATGAAGTTCTAGTGCAAAAATAAATGCAGCTCCTTTGAGAGATACTTGCAGTTCCTCAAGAATACATCAATTTTTGACTTGCTGCTAGTATTTTATACATGTTTAACTTAAGCTTTATAATATAATATAAATCACTCAAATGCAACCAATGCACGCTCCCTCTAAAAAAACAAGTTTGGAATTTGCTGCAATTTAATTTCAACATTTGCAAATTGAACTTTGTTTTTGCGCCACAGACAAACCAATTTAATCTCAAGTGGACTGATCCAATAAAATATTACATAATAACCAAGATGGAAAAAAATGCAACTAAACCTATTTCACATCCCTGTTTTAGAGGATCTGCTGAACAGTGTGTGTGTGTGTGTGTGTGTGTGTGTGTGTGTGTGTGTGTGTGTGTGTGTGTGTGTGTGTGCAACTGCAATAACGGTTTCTGTTTCACTTCAGTCCATCTCTGCATCATTCAGTCTATCACCAGCACACTCCCCCTGTCTCACAAGTGAAAGGAATCTCTAAAGGACATTTGAGCTTTTTCGTACACGTCCAAGTTAATTGTAACACCTCTGACATAGCTTTATCCAACTCATTTTGGGCAGTTTCTCTGATGGATGGTGTGTTCTGAGGCGACTGTTTTAAAATATCCAACTGGTGTTGAGGCACCAAAAACATTTTCTGTGGGTGTGCCATCTCACCTACTAGCTATGAGACTAGTGATGAACGGGGTAGCAGCCCCTAATAAAGGTAATAAAAATCCCCCAAATTGGTTGATGCTTCTTCTTTTTTCAAAACTTTGACCTATTTGTCAGCAACTAGCCTGATTATTGTTTTTTTTTTGTTTTGTACTGTTGCCTGTTCAACAGTATGTTGCCTTTTAGTACATTAAGAGTTATTTCACACAAGCCATTAATAAAATCTATACTGGCGTTCTTAATGATCACAGTGCATACAGAGGGTGGTGACTTTTACAACAGCTCCAACAAAACCAATTTCCTCCTCATGCGCGTTGACATTGTTTTTCACTTCTTTAATCTTTTAGGAATATACACAACTGGTCGGTTTGACATCAGATTGAATCTGAGTCTTAAATAGTCGGGTGTCTTTCCCTTTTAATTTATGACCAAATAACCATAGGGGACTGATGTTGCATCATTAAAAGTCTCTAAAAGATATTTGCTGTGACCTGGAAACATTTGTCTACCTAAAACACTGATCTGATACTTATCGCGAAGATTATTGAATAGAACCAGATCATTTGTATTCAGAGAAATTGTTCTCCTGGATTTACCTTCAATAAACAAGTTCTGAAATAAATAGATGCAGCTCAGATTCCTGTGATGCACATACTTGGTGAACATGTTTTGCACCTCTAAATTGTTGGAAGCATCGTTTATTAGGTCGTCTATAGTGAGCAAAATATTTTTGTTTGGAGGAAGAAGTACTTCATCACATAGCGAGTCTGGAAGCCCATTCACAAAGTTAATATTTCTTATCTGAAGAAGGTGGTCGTAAACAGGCTGCCAACATGAGTAAATGTAGATAATAGTTTCAATATTGTGTGTCAGCGTTTTCAATCATAGATTTGACAAAAACAGTTTTTCCACAGTTACTCGGCCCACTAACAACCATGCTAAACAGATGTTGTAGGTGTGCCTCAAAGGTGAAATTTTGTTTAATATCCATAAGGTGATATTAAGGTGTAAATCAGGTAAAACACCTGATTCTCAGCCTCTGTGCATGCGCAGCATAGAGGGAACATCAGTTTGTCATCACACCTGTAGGGGAGGACAGGATGATAGGGACCTCTAGGTGGGAGTACTGTGCATTTCACAAATCCCAAATAATTCTTCAACCTGTCAAAATCCAAACCCAGAGGATACTGTTTCTTTGCCTGTACCGTAGGGTACAGGCTGGTAAAGTCATAATAATGGATCTTTTCTCCATCACTGTCCTTGTGGTACAGCTTCATCGCATTTGTGCGACCATCAAACAGCACATCTCTGGAGTTCAGATGTTCCACATTTTTGCAGCTTTGCATGAATGCCTTCACAGACGGAGCCGTCTGCTTTAACTTTGCTCAGTCACATTCCCACATCATATCAACTCTCAACCCATGAACGGTCCTCAGCACATCCAGCCTCTGACAAAAACTGTAATACAGTTCACCGTATGACTTTTTGGACACTGGATTAATCTCACTCTCTGGAAAAAAAAATGACACAACCATGAAATACACAGCCTGCAAATTTGTAGCATGTTTTTGAGGCAGCGTGAAACCCATCTACAAAATATGGGACCTACTTTTTGCTCACCCCCGTTGAGTTTGTGTTTGATCACAATGTTGTCTTTGTGGGCTAAATACTGCAACCACTCAATAGAGATGCTGGAAAAAGTTTTATGTTGATTTATGTATGTGCTGTTGTGTGTGAGAGCTAGTGTGTCTCTAGGTAATAACCAGAGGTGGCAAAAGTACTGAGATTCTGTACTTAAGTAGAAGTACAAGTACTTGTGTTAAAAAATACTTTGGTAAAAGTTGAAGTACTGGTTCAACTTCTTTACTTAAGTAAAAGTAAAAAAGAACAGGCTCTGAAATGTACTCAAAGTAAGAAAGTAAAAGTAGCTCTTTGGAGGACGTTTCTACCAGCTATTTTTCTGTAACTCAAACTGAACCTCATTATATATTATTGTTATAATATAAAAAATACATTAAATTCAATTTTCAATTCAATTTTATTCATATAGCGCCAAATCACAACAAACAGTCGCCTCAAGGCGCTTTGTATTGTGGGTAAAGACCCTACAATAATACAGAGAAAACCCAACAGTAAAAAACGACCCCCTATGAGCAGCACTTGGTGACGGTGGGAAGGAAAAACTCCCTTTTAACAGGAAGAAACCTCCAGCAGAACCAGGCTCAGGGAGGGGCAGTCATCTGCCACGACCGGTTGGGCTGAGGGGAGAGAAAAGACATGCTGTGGAAGAGAGACAGAGATTAATATCAATTAATGATTAAATGCAGAGTGGAGTATAAACAAAGTAAATAAGGTGAATGAGAAGAAACAGTGCATTATGGGAACCCCCCCCAGCAGTGGGCCTATAGCAGCATAACTAAGGGATGGTTCTCTAATCCAAGCTGGAAGCTGGTTCCACAGAAGAGGGGCCTGAAAGCTGAAGGCTCTGCCTCCCATTCTATTCTTAAGTATCCTAGGAACCACAAGTAAGCCAGCAGTCTGAGAGCGAAGTGCTCTGTTGGGGTGATATGGGACTATGAGGTCTTTGAGATAAGATGGGGCCTTATTATTCAGGACCTTGTAGGTGAGGAGAAGGATTTTAAATTCTATTCTAGATTTAACAGGGAGCCAATGAAGAGAAGCCAGTATGGGAGAAATCTGCTCTCTCTTTCTAGTCCCTGTCAGTACTCTAGCTGCAGCATTTTGGATCAGCTGAAGGCTTTTCAGGGAGCTTTTAGGACAGCCTGATAATAAAGAATTACTATAGTCATTAGTACAAGAATTTCAGTTTTATCTGAATTTAGAAGCAGGAAATTAGAGGTCATCCAGGCCTTTATGTCTTTAAGACATTCCTGCAGTTTAACTAATTGATGTGCATCATCTGGCTTCATGCTGAGTATCATCTGCATAACAATGAAAACTGATGCAATGCTTTCTAATAATAGTGCCTAAGGGAAGTGTGTATAATGCAAATAAAATTGGTCCTAGCACAGAACCCTGTGGAACTCCATAATTAACCTTAGTGTCTGAAGAAGACTCCCCATTCACATGAACAAATTGGAGTCTATTAGATAAATATGATTCAAACCACTGACGCGCAGTACCTTTAATACCTATAGTATGCTCTAATCTCTGTAATAAAAAGTTATATTCAACAGTATGAAAAGCTGCACTGAGGTCCAACAGGACAAGAACAGAGCACTGTCAGAGGCTGTAAGAAGATCATTTGTAACCTTCACTAATTCCTCTGCAGAAGATCAGTTAGCTGTTTCACAACTACTTGTTACTAGGGATGGCACGATACCACTTTTTTATGTCCGATACCGATACCGATATTTTACATTTGGATATCGGCCGATACCGATATAAATCCGATATTTAAAATTGATCAAGGCATTTAAAAACATTAAAAAAAAAATTAAGAAAAGAAGTCAACAGTCTCTCACACAACAAAATCAAAGTCTTTTAGTTGTCCCACATACAAGACTAAGGACCAGGGCGGGCAAAGCTTTTTAGGCAGTGGCACCAAAGCTCTGGAACTGTTTACCACTCCAGCTCCATTTAGCTGACTCTGTGGCGTCATTTAAAAAATAGTTGAAAACTTTTCTGTTTAACCAGGCTTTCTGGTTTCTGACTTTATTTTTATTCTTTTTCTTTTAATATGGTAATGTTATGTTTTTAACATAGTGTTTTCTGGGGGTGGAGGGGGGGTGGTATTGTGTTTTAATTATTGTACAGCGCTTTTCTGTCTGTGAAAAACGCTATATAAATAAACTTTACTTACTTACACCAATAACTATCACCTGAATCCTGTTGCTTCTGTGTGAGAAACATGTTGCAAATTTCATTAGGGCTGCAACTATCGATTATTTTAGCAATTGTGTATTCTATTCATATTGATTACCCAAGTAACTGGATAAGAAATACTTTTTTTCATATTAATAGTTCATCTGCATATTTTAACTTCCGTACTGCAGTTTTTCCCTGTGTGAAACAAACAGGGTGGATTTCTTCACTTACTGATCAGGTGGTTGATGAAGGACCTCCAGTAAAGGTTCAATGGAGGTTACAGGGACGAAAAGGCTTCTTTTGGACACTAGAAAAACATTTCTTTCTGCTCCATCTGAGCTCACCGGCTCCGCCTCTTTCCGCTTGTGCAGACAGACTGCACGTAAATCAGCTGACTGCTGCTGTTGCGTCATCAGTGTTCACGTGAAAAACTAGGGGCTGCGTGAGCGCAATCTTGTAATGCTTTATATTTACAAGCATTCTCCTAAATACGTTTCTACTGCAGGTCTATATTTAGTCACAAATCAGGGATTAAAGTATCAAAAATATTTTGACGGCGAAGGGGTCCTTCCGGTACCGGACAGTCACCAGTGCTAATAGCTGCGCTCGCTAGCAGTATGTCCGGGAGCTGAAGTAGAGAAAAAAAAAATAACAGCTGATTCTCAGCACAGCGAGCACAACACACAAACAAGGCAGAGAGCGGTGGAGGCGGAAAAACATGTCAGCGATGATCGCTCAGTGTCAAAGGGAATCCGTCGCAGCGACGGAGCATCTGAGGGGGTTGTTTTCTAACTCCTGATCCCCCCACTCCATTCCAGTAGGTGGTGGTAATGCAGCTCTAAGCTGGTTTGGTCAACCGCAAACCCACAAGAAGAAGAAGACGACTGAGCCCTGTAATGCAGCTAATGTGAGCGAAACGTTATTTAATGTATCGGATTACATTTTTTTTATTTCTTTCCGATATCCGATCCAGTAATTTAGGCCAGTATCGGACCGATACCGATACTGAATATCGGATCGGTGCATCCCTACTTGTTACTACTCAGTTAATGCCATGTTTTCCCAGCACTCTGCTCAATAAAACAACACACACATTCATCCATCTGTATTTGTAAATAGAACCAGATATCATGATAATTGGTTATAACGTGTGTGCCTCAAATAATGCAAAGATGCTTCAGATCAATGAGGTGTGTGAGTGTGTGCATGAGGCTGTGTAACTGAAAGCATTGCACTTTTCCAGGAGAGGGCGCTATAATTGAAGCTTTGACTAATGAACCTATTTTAGAAACAATTGCTCAACAATTGTTCAGTGCTTCACAAAAGCTTAATTTTCTCATCACTAGCTCTAAGAAAGGAGCAGTGTTCTCAGTGGCCTACCTTAGTTAACAATGGAAACGAGGCCCTACAAATGAGTCTCCAGGAAAATCAGGGTTAACCACACATTGCCAGGGAACCCCGCACAGACATATACCACAGCTCCAGGTTCAAACGAAACAGCTGCCATAATGACCAGCCCCTGTGCTTATAAAGGGGAACACCGTGCCCACAAGGGGAGGCACATAAGTCAGCTTCCACCCCCCACATACTGTTTCAAGAATCTTTGAGAGAAAAGGAAGGTTGGAGATTGGCCTATAATTAGCTAAGACAGCTGGGTCAGTGATGGCTTTTTAAGTAGTGGTTTAATTACAGCCACCTTGAAGGCCTGTGATATATAACCAACTAATAAAGACAGATTGATCACTTTTCAGATTGAAGCATCAATAATTGGAAAGACTTCTTTGAACAGTCTAGTAGGAATGGGATCTGATAAACATGTTGATGGTTTGGAGGAAGTAACTATTGAAGTTAACTCTGAAAGATCAACTGGAGCAAAAGAGTCTAAACAAATACCAGCAGTGCTGAAAGCAGCCGAACATGAAGAATAATCTTTGAGATGGTTATGAATAATTTTTTCTCTAATGTCTAAATTTTTTTTGTAAAGAAATCCATGAAGTCACTACTAGTTAAAGTGAGGTGTTTATTTCTTATAAATGTGACAGCACATGATGAATCTGCTTATAGAAGCTTAAAAATACATAAATCAAAATTAATTCATCAGTGAAGTAAGAAAGATATTAACATCATTCCATGATCTCTTTGTGTTGTCAACATTGCCTCTGTTTCCTGTATCATGACAGCTGAACAGGAATTAATTGTTGTAGCTGTGATTTTCTCACAATGAACTCCAACCAGCAGCAGCAGCAGAGCCACCGTCACCTTAGTGAACACAGTCAGTGAAACAAGCTGAATGATGGCCGAGGACGAGTCTCTGAGTCTGTGTGTGATTCACTGCTGAGACGATGATGAGTCTCTTTAGATTGATGCTACAGCAGGTTTGGATGGCTTTTTTTTTCTTTAGAGAATTGAATGATATCATCATTTAAACATGGCATTTTGGATTTACAGGTGTTATCTTTGTTCAATTAGTTTGATGACGTGAGACATATAAATGCAACAAATATGAAATAAACAAATAAGAACTGCCAATAGTGTTTCCCAGCATTGTATTCAGTTCGGGTTAGAGATCATGTTTCAGTTAGAGCCTTGATAACTATCAAACTTCACACGTATATTTCACTGTTGACCACAAACATGGTGCATCTGTTCTGCAAAAAAAGAAATGTGACATTTTCAGATGAGCGGTTGACCACAGTGTGTGTGTGAACAGACTGCAGCAGCTCTTTACTTGCAAACAGCATTCATGTATCTAAAAGCTAAAAGGAAAAACAAATAAAGCAAAACAAACAAAAAAACAGGACACGTGGAACTTTGTTCAAACCTTATATGTACAAAATCATGTGGCTCTGGCAGCCAGCTGTATCTGACTGATTAGAGACAAGACATTACAGTTTATTCACATGCACAGTGTAATAATAAAATAATAATAATAATAATAATAATAATAATTATAGTAAAATAATAAATGATAATTGTGGGTTACTTCTTTGCTTCAGTCTCTCAAATGTGATCGTGTCTTCTATCAGCTCTCACTCACTGTAAGAAAAACAGGAAGTGCAGAACTAACAGCATTAACAAAAAAGGATATAAACAATTTGTTATGCTGCATATTAAACACCAATATTAATTTAATAGAGCAGTTCCTGAACAAGTGTGAACATTTTTAAAATTAGTTGACTTCTTTTATTTAGTGAAAGTAAGGATTAAATCTACAGTAAGATGGGGCCTGATTATTCAAGACCTTGTAGGTGAGGAGAAGGATTTTAAATTCTATTCTAGATTTAACAGGGAGCCAATGAAGAGAAGCCAATATGGGAGAAATCTGCTCTCTCTTTCTAGTCCCTGTCAGAAGGATAACACACAATCAGAAACCCCTGCTGTAGGTCCACTGGTTTGTTACAGCATGTTTTACAGCTGGTGGGCATTCTATGATTTAGTTTTATGGATTTGAACCAGAGACCTACACACCGTGCTTCAGAAGTAACACACACATGCAAACAAAAGAACATGTAATCACAACAACACAGATTTTCCCAGAGTGAAGGGAAGCCTCTTTAATCAGCATCTAAGGTGACTGACTTGGTCTCAGTGCAGGAGCTGTTATTGCTGCTGCAGCTCTTCCTGAGAGTACTGCAGTTTATTTAAATGAGCACTGGGTGTCCACTTTGCAACAGGATGCCACACTGACAGAGGCCCCACACATAAAAAAGTGCAGCCTCTTCTCTGACTTTGATACACCCCTGTGAGCTAGTGAAACAGCATTTGCACAAGTTCCCTTTGTGTTTCTTTTGCCACAAAGCTGTTCACAGTCATTAACTGTAAGAAAATAAAATGTAAGCAACAAGCATTACAGTGGACTTGGCTTCACAAAAACAGTGAGTCATAGTTGTCAAACAATTAAGGATCTGTGCAGTCAAAATCAGTCACACTTTGTGGATTAAATTCAATCCCGTTTAACTGTCTTTATTTTTGTGTATTTAGTTCCCAACAGTCACTTTAAAGCACTTTGCATTGCCTGCCTTAGCCAGCACTTCCTGCAGCAAGGTGAAAAATCTATTATACATATTATAGAGAGAATCATCACTGCTTCCAGTCTTACCTACTGTATTGTAGAATAGAAGGGATCCTCTGCCACAAGGTGGTAGAGACCTGATGAAGATACACGAGTGCTGGTGGATCTTTCCAGGTCTGCTTCAACAACAGGTGGGATGTTGGTTAATCTCAGGACAGCATATTGCTTCAATGGCTGTAAGTCAAAATGAGTCTTACCTTCTATTTGAGTTTCACCCGGGCCTAAGAGGGAGTAAATGGGTTTAGACGACAATCCATCGTCATCTAAAGGAGAGATACAGTAGGAGTGAGAGGGGGATTTTATCAGAGCAGCAACAATGATCAAAATCTGCATCTGCTTTTTTTAAAATCAGGCCTAGACTGACATTTTAGAAAATTCTACAAACGCTGCAAACAGGAGAGAACTGCAGGTTCAACTTAAAGGTTATTCTGAACTCAGTACATGTTTTACTACATGCCATGTGTAACAGGTCTGAGCTGCAAACTCGCAACCGTTACCATAGATACAGTACAGGTCTACAACTCATGTTTAGCACTGTGGTTTTTAGTTGAAGCCCAAGTCCAGGAAGCTCATGCTGTCACCTACAGATTTATAAATAACACATCGAGTGAAGAGTCGATGTGTTATTTATAACATTTCCACTTAAACATTAAACATCAGAATACCTGTCTTACTGTTTTTTGTTGCAGCATCACATGTTTCATATCCTGCATCAGCTGCATTGGCCTCTATAAAGACAGTAAACAGAGAAAAACAGTGTTGAGGCAAAATAGACTGAACTTGACTGAAAAAATTTGAATAAATATTACATCAAAGAAATGTACATGAACTTTTCCAAATATTTATGTCTGTTTCATGATCACTAACTAGACACTACTTTATATTATATTAGAATAACAATCATCAGTGGTCACATCCTTGTTTGGTTTTAAAGGAGTTTTATTGTTCCTGAAGAAAGGAGGAAGTGAGTTTAACATAGCTGATGTTGATATTGGCACATGTTTGTGTTCTGACCTGTTTGATCAGCTGTTGATCCTGAAGTTTGCATCTTTGCTGACAGACAGAGCAGTGCTGCAGAGGATGGAGGAAAATGAACTTCACCAATAAACAACAACAAAATTTATCTTTTGGAGCATTAGGAAATAAATAAAGAAACAGGAATGCGCAAAGGTTTTGAGGCACTCCTCACTCCTTAATGTTTGGGAAACTGTTGAAGCAATTTATTTAAAGATGTGCAGACCTGGAAATGCTTGCACTTTTATTTGTGAGGCAGAAACAGAGCCTGTAAGTCAGTATTTGGTATGACTGCGTTTATTTTTCAGCACAGTCTGAACTCTCTCGGGCAGCTTTCTTGTCATTATTTAAGTAGTCTTTAGGATAGTTCTCTCTGCTTCTTGAAGGAGCTCTTTTTTTGTGTGTAGCTGCCTTTTGTTTCAGTCTAAGTCAAGATGATCCCACAGTGCCTCAATAATGTTGATTGTGTTCCACTGTATGTTTTTCTATTCAAGCTTTTATTGCATTGGTAATGTTATTATGTTATTTTAGGTACCTCTGTCCCAGTAGGCTTTGCCAAAATGATGCAGTCTCCAAACCACCAACACAGCACTCAATAAAGCAGTGACAATAATCCAGGGTGTGGCATCAGAGGGCCGGTGGCTTTCCTCTTTATTACTGCCTGAGTCAGCTACTAAATCTACTTTGGAAAAAAGGTAAAACATCACAATGTTAATTTTAGCTCCATCAAAGTGACACATTCAAAATGTCATAAATCAAACTAAAAGTTTCTAAGAGGCACAGGTTAGTACACCTGTTTCAGTTGCTTCAATCAGGGATTTAAGACTGCACTCTGGGAATTTCAGAGTATTTCAAAAAGTTACAGACAGTAAACTGCAGTAACAGCAAAACATACTGTGAAAATTAGCTTTTACTCACGTGTGACTTTCAGCCAGCTCTCTGGTGATTCTCCAGCTCCTGAAATACTGCATTTATAAAGTCCTTCATCGAGCTTGGAAGCTCTGTGGATGCTCATGTTTCCTGTGGAGCTTCTGCTGATGTGGAGTCCATCTTTATAGAAATCAGCTGTGAAGTCGGAGGAAATTATTTTGTTCCTGCAGCGCAGAGTCACAGCTTCTCCCTCCAACACAGGAACAGCAGGACTCTCCAGGATCACAGAACCAGCTGAATAACAGTGGATATAAATGTATTATTAAAACTTGTGTTTGATTATGACAGCATGTTACTGTCTTAATGGAAACATACCAGTGACACTGATGTAAATGCTGTTGCTTCTCTTCCCTCCTGTAGTCTCACACCAGTACTCTCCACTGTCCTCTCTGTAAACATTTCTTAGAGTGCAGGAGGATCCTGTTGCTGTTTTCTTATTATGGCTACATGATTTTATTTCCCCGTTAAGAATATGTGCAACATTATAGTGAGAGACTTCTTCACAGTGAAAAGTTACCCACTCAAATTCAAAGAACTGTGATCTGTTCGGAACAACATGAAGAGAAACGGCATCTGAGACAAAGAAAAGGAGAAAAATTCACTTCAGAATTTGATTGTTGAAAAACCAAGAATGAAAAAACAACAGAGCAAAATAACAGAAATCATGGAAATAATTCCATCAAACATCCCAGAGGAATGAACACATTTTCCCCCTTCCTACTTTTTCTAAATCATCTCCTTCTTCATCACAACATTGTAATTGATGGTTACATCAGTGAGCAGGTAGCTGGGACTCACCAGCTTTCTGATCATGTGCACACAGCAGGATCATCACAGCCGTCACTGAAGAGACAATTAAAGAGCCGCACTTTACAAAGATCCTTTAGAAGCATCGTTATAACTGTTGACTCCTACAGCTGCTAGCAAAAAAGCTTCCTCTACATGAAATCATTCAAATGCTTTAAATATTTGAACCACATCAACAAACTCTTTATAGTTTAGGTTTAATATGGAGGTGAGGCAGTACTCACACATGCTGACACAGAGAGCTCTGAACTCCATGATGTCTTACTGCACACTGAAGTGTGGACACTGTGAGCAGGCTTGTCTTCCTGTGTGACTTCCTGCTGCTGAAACAGTTTGAATAATAAATACTTTTACAACTCAATGCAGTTTAATGAAATGTAGTCATTTAATTTTATAGAAGTAGTTTAAAGAGCAGCAAAGTTAATTTGGGGTCAAGTTACAGCTCAGAGTTTCAGTTCAGTGTCCGTGGGTGGAACAAGGAACTACTTCAGACTGAAGACAAACTTAATTATTCACTTGATGATTAGTTCATCCCCTACAGATGATAATCTTTGCACCAATTTTCTCTCCTATCAGCCAATAATTATCACTCTATTTCAAATAAAAAACAAAAAACAGGTAAACTGTAGTTCAGTTTGAGAACAGATGGGAGATTAAAATATAACAAACGCTTCAATGAAGATTTTATGAACCAGACTGACCAACACCCCCAAGCCTCAGACACAACATGCAGGAACACTTTCAAACACACTGACACTAAACACATGCTGTATGTGCTGTGGGAGGTTTGTGGTGGGGGGTCATTAAATTACCTTTTGGATCAACACAATATTTGATTGTGGGGCATATTTCTGCCAAGCACAATTATTTCATTCAATCTTCATCCATTCATTCATTTACTGTGTCATTGTTGTTTAATTCAATTCAATTCAATTCAATTTTATTTATATAGCACCAAATCACAACAAACAGTCGCCTCAAGGTGCTTTGTATTGTGGGTAAAGACCCTACAATAATACAGAGAAAACCCAACAGTCAAAACGACCCCCTATGAGCAGCATTTGGTGACAGTGGGAAGGAAAAACTCCCTTTTAACAGGAAGAAACCTCCAGCAGAACCAGGCTCAGGGAGGGGGGGTCATCTGCTGAGGGGAGAGAAAAGACATGCTGTGGAAGAGAGCCAGAGATTAATAACAATTAATGATTAAATGCAGAGTGGAGTATAAACTAAGTAAATAAGGTGAATGAGAAGAAACAGTGCATTATGTGAACCCCCAGCAGACTAGGCCTATAGCAGCATAACTAAGGGATGGTTCAGGGTCACCTGATCCAGCCCTAACTATAAGCTTGATCATAAAGGAAAGTTTTAAGCCTAATCTTAAAAATAGAGAGGGTGTCTGTCTCCCGAATCCAAGCTGGGAGCTGGTTCCACAGAAGAGGGGCCTGAAAGCTGAAGGCTCTGCCTCCCATTCTACTCTTAAGTATCCTAGGAACCACAAGTAAGCCAGCAGTCTGAGAGCGAAGTGCTCTGTTGGGGTGATACGGGACTATGAGGTCTTTGAGATAAGATGGGGCCTGATTATTCAGGACCTTGTAGGTGAGGAGAAGGATTTTAAATTCTATTCTAGATTTAACAGGGAGCCAATGAAGAGAAGCCAGTATGGGAGAAATCTGCTCTCTCTTTCTAGTCCCTGTCAGTACTCTAGCTGCAGCATTTTGGATCAGCTCAAGGCTTTTCAGGGAGCTTTTAGGACAGCCTGATAATAATGAATTACAATAGTCCACCCTAGAAGTAATAAATGCATGAATTAGCTTTTCAGCATCACTCTGAGAAAGGATGTTTCTAATTTTAGAAATATTGCGCAAATGCAAAAAAGCGGTCCTACATATTTGTTTAATATGTGCATTGAAGGACATATCCTGGTCAAAAATGATTCCAAGATTTCTCACAGTGTTACTGGAGGCCAAAGTAATGCCATCCAGAGTAAGTATCTGGTTTGACACCATGTTTCTAAGATTTGTGGGGCCGAGAACAAGAATTTCAGTTTTATCTGAATTTAGAAGCAGGAAATTAGAGGTCATCCAGGCCTTAATGTCTTTAAGACATTCCTGCAGTTTAACTAATTGATGTGTGTCATCTGGCTTCATTGATAGGTAAAGCTGAGTATCATCTGCATAACAATGAAAATTGATGCAGTGCTTTCTAATAATACTGCCTAAGGGAAGCATGTATAATGTAAATAAATTGGTCCTAACACAGAACCCTGTGGAACTCCATAATTAACCGTAGTGTGTGAAGAAGACTCCCCATTTACATGAACAAATTGGAGTCTATGAGATAAATATGATTCAAACCACTGCAGTGCAGTACCTTTAATACCTATAGCAAGCTCTAATCTCTGTAATAAAATGTTATGGTCAACAGTATCAAAAGCTGCACTGAGGTCCAACAGGACAAGAACAGAGATGAGTCCACTGTCAGAGGCTGTAAGAAGATCATTTGTAACCTTCACTAATGCTGTTTCTGTACTGTGATGAATTCTGAAACCTGACTGAAACTCTTCAAATAAACCGTTCCTCTGCAGATGATCAGTTAGCTGTTTTACAACTACTCTTTCAAGAATCTTTGAGAGAAAAGGAAGGTTGGAGATTGGTCTATAATTAGCTAAGACAGCTGGGTCAAGTGATGGCTTTTTAAGTAGTGGTTTAATTACAGCCACCTTGAAGGTCTGTGGTACATAGCCAACTAATAAAGACTGATTGATCATTTTTAAGATTGAAGCATCAATAATTGGAAAGACTTCTTTGAACAGTCTAGTAGGAATGGGATCTAATAAACATGTTGCTGGTTTGGAGGAAGTAACTATTGAAGTTAACTCTGAAAGATCAACTGGAGCCAAAGAGTCTAAAAAAAATACCAGCAGTGCTGAAAGCAGCCGAACATGAAGAATAATCTTTGAGATGGTTATGAATAATTTTTTCTCTAATGTCTAAAATTTTATTTGTAAAGAAATCCATGAAGTCACTACTAGTTAAAGTGAAAGGAATACTCGGCTCTACAGAGCTCTGACTCTTTGTCAGCCTGGCTACAGTGCTGAAAACAAACCTGGGGTTGTTCTTATTTTCTTCAATTAATGATGAGTAGTAAGATGTCCTAGCTTTACGGAGGGCTTTTTTATAGAGCAACAAACTCTTTTTCCAGGCTAAATGAGCATCTTCTAATTTAGTGAGACGCCATTCCCTCTCCAGCTTTCGGGTTATCTGCTTTAAGCTGTGCGTTTGTGAATTATACCATGGAGTCAGGCACTTCTGATTTGAAGCTTTCCTTTTCAGAGGAGCCACAGTATCCAAAGTCGTACGCAGAGAGGATGTAAAACTATTGATGAGATAATCGACCTCACTGGGAGCAGAGTTTAGGTAGCTGCTCTGCACTGTGTTGGCACTGAAGAGCATAACAATGAAGGAATTAGATCCTTAAACTTAGTTACAGCACTTTCAGAAAGACTTCTACTGTAATAAAACTTATTCCCCACTGCTGTGTAATCCATTAAAGTAAATGTAAATGTTACTAAGAAATGATCAGACAGGAGGGGGCTTTCAGGGAATACTGTTAAGTCTTCAGTTTCTGTGCCATATGTCAGGACAAGATCCAGAGTATGGTTAAAGTGGTGGGTGGGCTCCTTTACAGTTTGAGAGAAGCCAATTGAATCTAACAATAGATTAAATGCAGTGTTGAGGCTGTCATTTTCAGCATCTACATGGATGTTAAAATCACTCACTATAATTATTTTATCTGAACTGAGCACTAAATCAGATAAAAAGTCTGAGAAATCAGACAGAAACTCTGAGTAAGGACCAGGTGGACGATAGATATTAACAAATAAAACAGGTTTTTGATTTTCCCAATTAGGATGGACAAGACTAAGAGTCAGGCTTTCAAAAGAATTAAAACTTTGTCTGGTTCTGTGATTAATTAATAAGCTGGAATTGAAGATTGCAGCTACTCCTCCTCCTCGACCTGTGCTTCGAGCATTCTGACAGTTACTGTGACTCGGGGGTGTTGATTCATTTAAACTAACATATTCATCCTGCTGTAACCAGGTTTCTGTAAGGCAGAATAAATCAATATGTTGATCAATTATTAAATCATTTACTAATAGGGACTTGGAAGAAAGAGACCTAATGTTTAATAATCCACATTTAATTGTTTTATTTTTTGGTGCAGTTGATGAAGCTATATTATTTCTTGTTTTTGAATTTTTATGCTTAAATAGCTTTTTGCTGATTTTAGCTTTGTTTTTTGGTGGTCTGGGAGCAGGCACCGACTCTATGGGGATGGAGTTTTGGGGGGATGGCAGGAAGAGAGAAGCTGCAGAGAGGCGTGTAAGACTGCAGCTCTGCTTCCTGGTCTCAACCCTGGGTAGTCAGGTTTTAGGAGGGTTAATAAATTTGGCCATATTTCTAGAAATGAGAGCTGCTCCATCCAAAGTGGGATGGATGCCATCTCTCCTAACAAGACCAGGTTTTCCCCAGAAACTTTGCCAATTATCTATGAAGCCCACGTCGTTTTTTGGACACCACTCAGACAGCCAGCGATTCAAGGAGAACATGCGGCTAAACATGTCGCTCCTGGTCTGATTGGGGAGGGGCCCAGAGAAAACTACAGAGTCCGACATTGTTTTTGCAAAGTTACACACCGAGTCAATATTAATTTTAGTGACCTCCGATTGGCGTAACCGGGTGTCATTACTGCCGACGTGAATAACGATCTTACCAAATCTACGATTAGCCTTAGCCAGCAGTTTCAAATTTCCATGAATGTCGCCTGCTCTGGCCCCTGGAAGACATTTGACTATGGTCGCCGGTGTCTCTAGCTTCACGTTTCTCAAAACAGAGTCGCCAATAACCAGGGAAATTAAAGAAAGATGAAAATGTTCCTCAGTGTGTGCCTCCCTGTGTTGTATCTAGTCTGTCTGTTTCCTCGTTGTCTCACTTCCTGTTTTAATTTGCCGCTCTCCTGTTCTTTATGTGTTGTGTTTAGTTTTGCTTCCTTTGCCTCGTTAGTGTAATTTTGTTTGTTCCCTCTGTGTATATATATTGTCTGTCTGCTCATTGTCATGGATGTGTCTTATCCAGATGCTCAAACAAATGAGCTTGTTATGGAACACACAGTAAGATAACATAATTTACATTTTTCATATACACACACATTTGCTGTAAAATTTTTGGCTGCACATCCATGATGTGAATCTCCTCTTCCACCACATCCCTAAAATGCTGGGTTGAGTTCTGGTGACTGTGGAGGCCGTTTGAGTGCAGAGATGTTCCACAAACCAGTTTGTCACCTGGTACTGAAACGAGCCATCAGAAGATGGGTACACTGTTCTCATAAAGGTGTCAACATGGTGAGTAACAATGCTCGAGGAGGCTACAGCATCTAAATGATGCTCATTTGGTAGTAAGAGGCCCAAAGAGTATGAGGACGCCCCCCCCTCCTCAGCATCTGTGGTGACATTTGTCTGTGTAGCTGGAGTGAACGCTGTATGTTACAGTTCTATATGACATTAAATGCACCAAATAAATAACTAAATAAAAGTGTGTTTGCATGTGTGATCTATGGAATATTTGAAACTTATGAGTTTTACTAAAAATTGATCAGATTGCTGATTCAAAAAAGAGGCTTACAGCTCCTTCTCTGAATACCTCAAAATGAAATATGATGACACGTTAATTTGTCATTAGAGCAATACACTGGCTGGCCAAAACAAAAGTCGCCACCAAAAAAAAGTCACACACTAATATTTGGTTGGACCGCCTTTAGCTTTGATTACAGCATGCATTCGCTGTGGCATTGTTTCGATAAGCTTCTGCAATGTCACAAGATTTATTTCCATCCAGTGTTGAATTAATTTTTCACCAAGATCTTGCAGTGATGATGGCAGATTCTGACCACTGAGCAAAGCCTTCTCCAACACATCCCAAAGATTCTCAGTGGGTTTGAGGTCTGGACTCTGTGGTGGCCAATCCACGTGTGAAAATGATGTCTCATGCTCCCAGAGCCACTCTTTCACAATTCTAGCCCGATGAATCCTGGCATTGTCATCTTGGAATATGCCCATGCCATCGGGGAAGAAAAAATCCATAATAATGTTGCTGAACCTAGACCTGACCAACTGCAGCAACCCCAGATCATAATCCAGGAGGCTACGTTTTTTTTGGCCAGGCAGTGTGTGTCAGAGCCAAAAACGGCCTGCAATGTTTTTAAAAATTCACTGTTACCAACACAACTGGTTTTCCCTGTTGTTGATGTTTTTTGTTATTTATTTATTTTTTTGGTTATATTTCCCAAGATGAAGTTCTAGTGTGAAAATAAATAAATGAATCTCCTTTGATAGATACTTGCAGTTCCTAAAGAATGCTTTAGGTTTTGACTTGCAGGGAGCATTTTATACATGTTTAAGTTAAGCTTTATAATATAATATAAATCACTCAAATGCAACCAATGCACGCAGCAATTTAATAATATGTGTGTGTGTGTGTGTGTGTGTGTGTGTGTGTGTGTGTGTGTGTGTGTGTGTGTGTGTGTGTGTGTGTGTGTGTGTGTGTGTGTGTGGTTTAAAAGGAAGTTATTTGCAGCAATAGCAATAATGGTTCCTGTTTCACTTCAGTCCATCATTCAGAACTGTTTTAGTTATTATACTGTGAAGTCCAAAGCAGCATGCATGTGGCTGATTAAAGGTTTTTAATAATTGCCACAGCAGTTATTGAAATACATAATAAAATCATCATATCCTATCACACAGATGTGCTCAGTAATCAATGAACAAGTAGGCTGAGGAAGACCTCCACTGCTGGTGACACACGAATTTTCCCTGTGATGAAGAATAGTACCCAGAAGACTGTGGGCCATATCAGAAACCATCTTCAGGACACAGGTGGGGGAGTGTCAGTGACCACTGTCTGCAGGAGAAGTTTGGACCAAAGAGGCTTCACTGTGACATGAAACCAGTATTTTATTTCAATTGTGAATCAATCTTTTTAGCTTTTATTTAATCAGTTTCTCATCATATCAATTCACTTTTTTTTTTTTTTAGCTGGATTTATAAATTTGTATTAAAATTTACATGTGATTATTGGCACTGATAGAGAAGCAGCCACTGCAGCTGTGCATGATGTAACAAGAAAAAAAAAAAAAAAAAAAAAAGGAAGCCCGCTCTGAGTCAAACGTCAAAATTCCATTCAGTTTATTAAAATAGAACAAAGTACAATAACTAAAGGTTAAACAGAACTCATAACAACAGTAAATGCAATGTCATGTATCAGCTGTGAAGTGGTGCTCAGAGATTTAGGGGATAAAGTTCTTCATGGTGTGTGAGTCTCTCTGCATCAGGGTGGATCATAACCAGGTTTTAATCACAAGTTGGAGAATGAGCACGTGGATGAGGCCGATACAGGGACACAGTTTGATTTAATTTGCTGATCTTCTGCTGAGCTCTTTTTTTAAAGCTCGTATCCAACAAGAAAATCAAATTGAATGTTTTAATACTATTGTAATAGCTTGTGATTGGTATTGGCTATTTTATAGAGAAGGAGCAGGACTGTGGGTACTTTGCTGATGTTTGTTTGAGTTACGGTGGGATTTTACAGACATGACACATTTTTTTCCCATCACAGCACTTAATATATTTACTTCTAGAAGCTTAAAAATACAACACTCAAAATTAGTCAGTGAAGTATGGAGTATATTAATGGCTTAATATTTTCTATTTGTGCTATTTGTCATCATTGCCTGTGTGAAGCCCACTAAGCATTTAAATAGGATCCATATTAAAAATACATTATATTCATATTTATATGGGTCAATTTTTGATTCACAAATTTCCCACAGTGAAGAAGTCCCACCAGCAGCAGCAGCAGAGCCACCATCACAATCATGAACACAGTCTGTAAGAGCAGGTAAACATGACAGCTGGACTCTGAGGAGGGGTCCCTCTGAGTTTCTCTGTGATCAGTCTCTGTGTGAGCGACTGCTGAGATGATAGAAATGAATTAATTAGCTGTGCTCACCTTTGATAATTACTAAATATCTACATTTAGTACTTGTAAATACAAGAGCTGAAAAATACAGCCAGAAACTGCAGTTCCTGTAATTTCCACTTGAGGCTCTGACTCCAAAATTAAATCAATCTCTAAAGACGGCGAGGTCAAAACACCCAACTAATAAACAACTGAATAAATATTTTTACAGCCTGGTACAAGAAACAGTTTTGGTCTTTCCAGCTTCAACTTCACACTGTGAAGAATACAGGTGCAATTTATGCTGATTTTTTTGGACAAGATTAAACCAATTCAAGATTCTTAAGACTGACATAAACCACGAAGTGATGCAACTGTAATACTATTGGCATAAAAAAAGAAAGATGGAAAAAAAAAAACACATGTGAGATTTTCAGTGTCTCACCTGTGACTTTCAGCCAGCTCTCTGGTGATTCTCCAGCTCCTGAAATGCTGCATTTATAAAGTCCTTCATCAAGCTTGGAAGCTCTGTGGATGCTCATGTTTCCTGTGGAGCTGCTGCTGATGTGGAGTCCATCTTTATAGAAATCAGCTGTGAAGTTGGAGGAAGTTATTTTGTTTCTGCAGCGCAGAGTCACAGCTTCTCCCTCCAACACAGGAACAGCAGGACTCTCCAGGATCACAGAACCAGCTGAATAACAGTGGATATAAATGTATTATTAAAACTTGTGTTTGATTATGACAGCATGTTACTGTCTTAATGGAGACATACCAGTGACACTGATGTTGATGCTGTTGCTTCTCTTCCCTCCTCCAGTCTCAGACCAGTGCTCTCCACTGTCCTCTGTATAAAGATTTCTTACAGTGCAGGAGGATCCTGTTGCTGTTTTCTCATTACTGTCACTACATGATTTTATTTCCCCTTTCAAATTATGTAAAGCATTATGATGACAGATCCCCTCACAGTGAAAAGTTACCGGCTCATATTCAAAGAACTGCGATCTGTTTGGAACGACACGAAGAGAAACTGCATCTGAGAAAAGATACAAAATACAGAATGAAGTAACAACAACAACAACAGAGCAAAATAGCAAACCACAAATGAATATAATAAAAACGGATAAATCCTCATTCACCAGTTTAACTTGCTGGTACTTACAGACTCTCTGATCACCTGCAAACAGCACGATCATCATACTCGTCACCAAAAAGACAAGAAAGGGCAACACATTAAAACAAACTTTTAAAACATCACAATGTTTTATCAACTGTAACAAATTTATTATAGTTTTAATGTGAAAATGGAGAAAATACTCACACAGTGTGATGCAGAGAGCTCTGACCTCCATGATGTCTTCCTGATTATGAACAACTCTCTTCCTTTGTGGCTCATTTATGCTGCTGAGACAACGCAAAGGATTTAAAAAATATATATATTTCTAAGAAGACGGGGAATACAGAATAATGTTGTATCCACTGCAGCCTGTAATTATTAACATATTGACTTATTAGCATAAAAGCCAACGTAAAGATTTGGGTGGTTTGAAAGCTCTTGTGTAAATCTAAAAAAAAAATAAAATTGATAGTCTCTCTATAGATGGGACAAAGGACCTCCTGAGCCACTGCCCAACCTGTGAAAAGTTGTCTTTTATTATCTATTATAGTTTTTAGTTTGTTTAATGTGGTGTCTTTGACCACATCCTTAAGTGAGTCCAGCCTCCTGCCCAGCTCTGAACTGGCTTTGTCTGTCAGGCTGGACTCCCAACACACAACAGCATGAGAGGGAACACTGGCCACCACAGTGTGATGAAATACACTATAATGCCAGAAGTATTCACTCATATTCAATCACTGAATTCAGGTGTTCCAGTAGAGGTGTATGCATGCAGACTGCTTCTACAAGCATTAGTGAAAGAATGTGTTGCTCTCAGGGGCTCAGTGAATTACAGTGTGGTACTGTGATAAGATGATGCCTGTGTAACAAGTTCAGTTGTAAAGTTTCCTCACTACTGAATACACAGTATGAGGAAGTATAATACACTGAATGAAAAGTCAACTGTTAGTGGTAATACAACAAAGTGGAAGTCATTGGGAACAACAGCAAATCGGCCACAAAGTGCTCGGCCATGTAAAATGACAGAGTGGGGTCAGTGGATTCTGTGTGTAGTGCACAGAGGTCAACAGCTTTCTGCAGAATGAGGTGGTTCGTGTGGCCTTCAGATTAGCTCAATAACAGAGCATCGGGAGCTTCACAAAAGGGGTTTCCATGACCGAGCAGCTGCATCCAAGCCTTACATCACCCAGTGTGATGCAAAATGTGAGACGCAGTGGTGTGAAGCACGCTGCCGCTGGATTCTAGAGCAGTGGAGACGTGCTCTCTGGAGTGACAAATCATGCTTCTCCATCTGCTGAGTCAGAGAGAACAGCTTTGGGATGAATTCGAGTGGAGCCTGTGAGCCAGGACCTCTCGTCCAACATCAGTGTCTGACCTCACAAATACACTTCTGAAAGAATGGTCAAAAAATCTTTGTGCAAAGTCTTCCCAAAAGAGTTGAAGCTGTTATAGCTGCAAAGGGTGGGCTGACGTCATATTAAACCCTGTGGATTAGAATGGCCCTCCTGTAGGCCACTCATCCTGTCACTATCAGTGATCATGCACCGGTGTCTGTCTCTGACACAAGAAATTAGGAACTGGAGATTTAAAATATCATCACTTAAAAAACAAAAACACAAAAAAACAAACTTAATTCATTATTTCAGAAAGGAGTGAGTGTCACAGCCAATGGCCAAGGATCAAGCTGGACCCAAATGCAGAGACAGAAAAGGGAAGCATTTTAAACAGTTTATTAGATATAGTAATTGGACAGGAACAACAGTTATTCTATGAACAAGATGAGCATCTGGGGGTTTCTCAGTAGATGCACTCCAACTCCTCACAGATACTGAAAGGGTGCAGATCATGAATGGAGGGGTCTGTCTAGGCAGAGGGAGAAAAGGAGTTAGTACTTTGTGAGAGAAAGTGGCCATCCATCCACATACAGCCAGGGAAGTGAGGAGGATGTGGAAGGAGCAGCTTTCATGTGGAGGACAGTGGGGAGAATCCAGAGGGGGAGGTTAGTTGCTGCGGTGTCTCAAAGGCTTTTTCAGGAAGGCTGGAGGGCAAAGAGGATTGCTGTGGTGAGAGAGAGAATAGCCACCAATGACCGATGAGAAGCCAGGACCCAGGTCACCAAACTCATCTATTAAACAAGAGACATGAATTAGTAACACGTCAACTTTTCATAAATTCGAGAAGTCTGGAGGTTGTTTGACCACAAACGTTAGCAGATAGACAGTGAAGACAGGAGCTGGTCCTTAAATACAGGAATACTAACTGAGACATGTGCCACAGGTGTGCAGGGCCTCAGCGAGTCAGCCTCCAGCTCCACCCTACAGAGGAAGAAGAATCAGCCTGCCAGCCTCCTGGAACAGGAGAAGGAAAAATCGAGCCAACCACAACAACAACACACAGCTCTGTGACAGTGGGAAACCCTGTTTAGGAAACAATGACCTGCCAGGAATATGACCAGGTGGCATGGCGTGGCAAAAATAATATCTTACTGTACACATAAAAAATAAAAAATAAAAAATAATTCTAACACTCAGAATAGTGTTAGAATTACTGCAAAAAAAAAAAAAAAAAAATCATTATGAGCAATTAGTTTTTCACATAGTGTCATGGTTTGTGTGTGGCAGGAACAGGGAGACCCCAAAACCAAGAAAACAAAACACTGGGCCACCTGCCCAGGACCATGACACATAGGGCCTCTTATTAGTTTTGCTACATGATTCTGTTTTCCCTTTAAATTTATGCACAACTACACAATACACAATCCCCTCACACTAAAATGTTACTGATTCATATTCAAGGACCTGCAGTCTGTTTGGAACGATAGCAGAGAAACTGCATCTGAAATAAGAAAAAAGAAAGATTCAGTTCAGAGTGTCACTAATGGAACTGCCGAACTTTATTTAAACAATTAAATAACATTTCAACAAATACAAAGAAAAACAACTGAATCATAACTTGTGATGATTACACATACCAGAGGAGGTGGTTCATTAAATCAATGTACTGTATTTTTCCTACATTGTTCACTCCAGGAAACACAAGACAGTGAACAATGTTCTTCTCAACAAGAGAATTCACTGTACTCACCAACCTGAACACGTGCACAGCAGGATCACAAAGGTCCTCACTGCAGAGCTACAGATCTCAACATTTCTTGTTCACTTCTACTGCTCGACAAAAATTGTAACTGTAACCATCTCTGCTTGACATTGTGTAAAAGTCATCACACGCCACTGCTAGCAAGGTGTACGCAATGAAGTGTATAGATTCGGTTTTCTAGTGAGAGCCTTTGCAGTACTGGCAGCATGTGCTTGTTGCTGTCCGGCTCTGCCACCTGCAGTTGATCATGAAACATCGCAACTTCTTTTTTCTTCGTGCACAAAAGGTCACATAACCCTGCATATATCTAGGCTGGACCACAGTGACTGGAACAAAGACTGATTTTCTTTGCATAGTAATTCTTTTGGCTGCTCACTTTACGGGGGTGAATACAACAGATCATCTGCCTTTGCATCCATGATAGAATCTAAATAAAATAATTTGCCAGAAGAAAATTTATGGACAACCTACAGAGCTCTTCTTATGAAAACAAATATGTTTGGCACAAAAGTGCATTCAGATGATTGTGATTGCAAAAGCTGCCAAACAGGACAAGCTTTAAAAAAAAAAAAAAAAAAGAAAGCGAAAAGACAGTCAGGCCAACAGAATGGAGAAAATCAGATCATTTTCTTTGGCTTTATTGAGCAGCAGCTGCAGCATGAAACAAAAAACCACTGATTCTGTCTGAGGACTAAACCAGACTGCAGATTGTTCATTTTCACTGTTGACCACAAACTTCATTTGTATGTTTTGGGAAAAGAAACTAACGTCACAGTTTCAGATTAGTGAGCACCTTTGAAAGCTGCAGCAGCTCCTCTTCTTCTAACATACAGGTGTGAAAAGGACAAAGCAGGTGGAACAAACTTGGCTGAAGTTCTTCTAAATAACAGACAGATGCTTTGTTACCACAGCTAACTGATATCTAACTCAACACACACAAGATGTAACAATTTATAGACATGCACAACAAACCCAGCTGAAAATATACAGTTTGCTCATTTACAATAACACAACATGTTAAATCTGGATTACTTCATTGTTTTCACCCTCACAGATGTGATTATGTCTTCAGTCAGCTGTCGGTCTGCGAGCTGTAAGAAAAACAGGAAGTACAGAACAAACAGTATTTTAAAACCTTGGTGCACATTACTTATTGTACGTAGTAAACTCAGGGATTAATTCTACACTTTTTATCACGTCAGCATTATTGGAAGTGAGTAAAGCTCATAGGATGAAAAGCCATACATATTTCATTGACATGTCTTATAATGAGTCCACATTTATTCATCTTTATTACATATTAACAAAGTGGAGCACAGGAGGCATCATCACCCCAGTCTTACCTATTGGACTACAGAATAGAAGCAATCATCTGCTGCAGGTTGTTGGAGACCTGCTGAGGATGGATCTCTGATGGCTCCTGATTCTGCTGCAACAACAGGGGGATTAAACTAGTTGGTCACCAAATGTTTAAAACTGTTATTGACCGTACATCATTATAGATGACTCGGTGATGTTTCTGATGTTGCTTAATCTCTGTGTTACTATTAAAATGGTTATAGTCACAATGAGTCTCACCTTGCTGTTGAGTGTCATCCTGGTCTAAGATGTAGTACATCTGCTCATCTTCTCATGGAGAGAGACAGAGACAGATAACCACAGTAAGATCAGTGATGATGATTCCTGCTTGATAGTCAGTTAGGTTCAATTAATATTAGACAAATCAGACATTCAGAGTTTGATAAGAAAAATTAGCCCATTAATTAAGGCTCTGCTAACAGGACTCTGAACTTAAAGCTCAAACTGACTTTCTGCTGTTTCCTCTGTGTAAGATTATCAGCTGCTAATTTATTGAGTTGATTCTAAAAGTGAGTGCATGTCTGAAGTGTTACGTCATGCCACATGTAACCATTTGGAGCTGCATGAGAACATTCACAGCCCCCACCTGAGATACAGGTCAGGTCTGAAAGAGGAAACTTAGACATGTGTGTGTGGTTTAAATTGGAGCGTAAGGTTGAGAAGCTCAAATTATCACCAGCGTCTACGCATTTATAAATACCACGCACACGTCAACTGAAGACACAGACAACACTACACAAGAAAACCAAAGCAGTCTTTTTATTCATAAAATAATTTTGCGTTCAGTGACATACCGTCCTTTTTTTGGTTTTTTCTTACAGCAGCATACACTGCACCGCCTGCAGTCACAGGGCCGGTCTCTATGTAGACTGAAAAAACAAATAAAATAAAAGACCCAAAATTAGGGAATTGGGAAACAAAGACATCTAGAGGGTTTGGGTTTGAATCCACCTTTGCCTGGGCCTTTCTGTGTGGAGTTTTGCATGTTCTCCCCGTGTCTTGTTTTCCTCCCACAGTCCAAAGACATGCGACACTGGGGTTAGGGTAACGGGTCACCTAATTGGGCCCATGAGGTTGAATTGGTATGAATGGTTGTCTGTCTGAGCAGAAGAGAATGGATGGATGGGTGGAAGTGTATATGGCTGAAACTGGTCCGGTAAAATACGATGGGGGAAGAAAAACTAATTGTAATGTACACGAAAGAAGAACCATCAAAGTAAAACAGAGAGTTAACAGCCACGTAGAAGCAAGAAGGGAGGAACCTCGAGGGATTAACAAGAACTATAATTACACAGTGTTTGTGTTCTGACCTTTTTCATCTTCAGCTGAGTCTGAATGAATTACCTTTGCTGACTGACACAGCAGTGCTGCAGAGCAAGAAAAAAAAATCAAACATGCCACATGCAGTTAATTAGCACAATAGTTGAAGTGCAGCATTACATTACTACTGCTGAGAAACTATGAATGCAGAGCATCAAAACAGAGCAAGGAACTGAATGTTGTGCATGATTATTTTATTTTTACCTCTGTTCCAGGAGCCTTTAACAAAGTAATACAGTCCCACTGATGCCACCAACAGAGCACTTAATAAAACAGTGGCAATGATCCATGGAGTGGCAGCAGAGGGGGGATGGCTCCTCTCTGTGTGAACGTCTGGATTAGTTCTTGGATTTACATTTTGTGAGGCTAACTGCTTCTAACACACCTTAAAAGTTTAGTACACGTTTCAGTTGTGTAATTTGGCCATTTATGTTTGCACTCTGAAAATTTCCCAGTATTTCAGAAATGCTTCCTACAAACAGATTCAGCAGCTCTGCTTTAAAGGGCATCAGCTCTCATTCACTTCATGTGCATTTAAACCTCATTTTAAACATCTCAGTGTCTCACCTGTGACTTTCAGCCAGCTCTCTGGTGATCCTCCAGCTCCTGAGATGCTGCACTTGTAAAGTCCTTCATCAGACTTGGAAACTCTGTAGATGTTCATGTTTCCTGTGGAGCTTCTGTGGATGTGACGTCCATCTTTATAGAAATCAGCTGTGAGGTTGGAGGAAGAGGTTTTGTTTCTGCAGTGAAGAGTCACAGTTTGTCCCTCCATCACAGGAAGAGCAGGAACCTCCAGGATCACAGAACCATCTGAAACAACACGAATATGAGATTCATTTGCTAAAAAAATTTAATCTAAAATGAATCAGAAAATGTTGTAGGCTTGATGCAAACATACCAGTGACAGAGATGTTGATAATGTTGCTTCTCTTGACTCCTTCAGTCTCACACCAGTACTCTCCACTGTCATCTGTATAAACAGTTTTAATGGTGCAGGATGATCCTGTTGCTGTCTTATTAGTTTTATTACATGATTTTAATTCCCCTTTATGCCCAACTTCACAATAAACAACTCCTTCGCAGTAAAATGTTACTGATTCATATTCAAAGAACTGCGATCTGTTTGGAGCGATACTCAGAGAAACTGCATCTGAAACAAAGAAGAAAGATTCAGTTTAGACTTTTACTGCTGAAACTGCTGCAGGGAACTTAAACCATGAAGGGATAAAATGCTTATTAAAACAATAAAGTGCAAAATAACATCAGTGATGATTAATCATACCAGAGGATGAGGTTCACAGTAAGTAGCTGTTACTCACCAGCTGGCTGCTTCTGTCCATCCAGCAGAATCACAGTGGTCATCACTGAAGAGACAGAACAAAGTCACACATACACACACGTTGACTCTTACAGCTGCTAATTAAAGCATTATCAGCTCTCATAATTGATCAACAAAAAAAAAAACAGTCTCCTTTGCTTAATTAAAGTATCAAATAAAGCAAATCCTCATATTTTAACAGAATTAATAACTTAAATTTTTTGCTAACGTGGGAACAGAAAATACTCACACAGAGCTCTGACCACCATGTTGTCTTGATGCAGACAGAAAGGTAACAGCTGTGAGCGACGGGCGTCTTCTTCCTGCTGAGACACTTTTAACATCAATTACATTTTTACAACTTAAGGCAACACAGTCGTCTAAATTTATAACAGCAGTTTCCAGAGAAGCTGAGCTGCTTTAGTTCTGAGTCAAGCGTCAGTGTTTCATTTCACTACAGTGGGTGGAACAAGGAACCAGTTCATACTAATGCTGTGTTTGATGCAGGTTTGTAGGTGGTTCATGTTTCCTGTGCTCACATCCTCATGTTGTTGTACTGTTCTGAGATCAGTCATGAAGTAGGGAACATGAAACCTGAGGACACTCAGGGACTCAGGCACAGGACAGTTAACACTGCTGTAGATAAAGTAGATAAAATAATGCTATTCTGTCAGTCAAACATAGTTTATCTTTACAAAGTGTCAGTGAGAGCATCTGAGCATGTGCGATATTTGCCATACCTGCTCAAGTCTTGTTGCACTTGTGGCGATAAGAATAAAAACATCAGTTTAATCCAGTTTAACCAGACTTTTGAATATTTAGCTCTTTGTTACTGAAGACTTTGCCAGATGTCTAAAAACACAGAGATTTAGTTCAAAAGTGAAATGTGAGAAATCGTTAAATGTTTTGATTGGTTGAAAAATTCATCAGACTCAAAAAATTTTAGTATGTGGGGATAATATAGTTTTAATATCCAGAGGCCAAATGAGCTCAGCATGCACCATATGAGACAAACATAATTTACATTTGTCATATACATGCACTGGTCACTTTATTAGGTACACCATCCTCTTTTGCTTTCAGAGCAGTTTTAACTTTTTGTGGCACAGAGTCAGTAAGGTGCTGTCACTGAAGAGCAGATTGTGTGTGTGTGCATTGCATGTGCTGCTATGTGATAAGAGAGACAGATGCCTCTGGCCTACATACACATACATAGATACATACACAGGTTTAAAGAAAGAGATTACTTGCAACTGCACTTTTGACAATATTTACTCATGTATGACACAATAACAGAGTATAAATCACACAAAATCAAATGCAACAACATACACTTTCCCTCTAAAAACATCAAGTTTTGCAGATTGTTTCAATTTATTGTCAACATTTACAAATCATACTTTGTCCTGGAGCAGGTTAACTGAACTCAGTTAAGGTCATGGGCCACAAACGACTCTCAAGTGAGCTATATCACTTAAAGTACTGCATAATATATTAAAATAAAATAAATAGTTTTGTCTTTGCAGCAATGGCAGCTCGTTTACATACACAAACCTTTATTTATTTTTATCTCTCCCCTGAGTAGATTTAATGTTGTGCGCTGTTCAGTCCAACACAAATGCATGAGGCTTATATGAAATACAATCAGAAAAAAAGACACTTGATTTTGTGAAGAAACATTTGAGTTCATAGAAAGGTCACAGGTCACATGTGTGTCCACAACCACAGCACACAGTTGATTAATAAAGAAGCAACAATTCTGCATTTACTTTGCAGATGCATCAGAATCATGAAGCATCTGATGAGACATAAACTGTTGTGCTTTCATTGTTCTGTTTATCATCAGAGGCTGAATCATTTTCTCTCTTATCACTGTAACATTTACAGCTGGGCGGCCATGAGTTAGTTGTTGCAGCTCTGATTTTCCCGCAGTGAAGAAGTCCCACCAGCAGCAACAGCAGAGCCACCATCATGATGGTGAACACAGTCCGCAAGACGAGGTAAACATGACAGCAGGGGTCCGAAGAGGGGTCTGTGTGATTGTCTGTGTGAAGGAACGCAGAGATGATAGAAATTATATGTGAGATACAGTAGAGTTTACAGGAGGTGGATGCATTTATATAATCTCTGGATATTTAATAATATTAAATACATTCTTGATGACTTTCATGATTGTCTGTGTTTGTCTTGGCTAATTATTTACTCAACTTTTTATACATTTTCATTCATGTCCCACCAGCAACAATAAGCTACTGTACTGAAGGTTCTCTGTGACTTTAACTCCCCGCTGCTGACATCTGACCACATCTGCTTATTTAAATAGAAAAATCAAGATGGCAACAAGCAGAATGCAGTCGCAGCCCTTTACAACAGTCATCCAGAACCCTGCAGTTAAAATCAGAGCAGCTACATCCATCTTTAATATACAGTCTATGTAAACATGCTGCACTGCAGCAGCTGTTAATAACAGGAATGATTACAAAATAGTGTTTGACATTATTGACCATTCACTGACCAAACATTTTCAATGGTGTAACAATTTACCTTCAACACAGATACATTGTTGTTGTCATCTACACCATTTTTCTTTTTTATGCCATGAATTTGCCTGACAACACACGTACAGTCCATAACTATCAAACACCTGCCCCTCCCCAGCCAGCAATTTTATTTTATTTTATTTTGTTTTATTTTATTTTATTTTATTTTGGTTTAGTTTAATTGATGCAGTGCAAAATTTAAGTAAATAAATAAATAATGGTGTCATGTGGACACAGTGAACTTGACCATTTTACCATTCTTCCATTTTCTTGTCACATTCAGCCAGCTCTCTGGTGATTCTCCAGCTCCTGAGATGCTGCACTTGTAAAGTCCTTCATCCACCCTGGAAACTCTCTGGATGGTCGTCTCTCCTGTGAAGCTTCGATGGACATGAACTCCGTCTTTATAGAAGTTCGAGGTGAAGTTGGAGGAAGCGATTTTGTTTCTGCAGCGAAGAGTCGCAGTTTCTTCCATGAACACAGGAAGAGCAGGAACCTCCAGGATCACAGAACCAGCTGGAGGACATGGATATGAGATTTATTTGCTAAGAAATTCATTTTAAATCAATCACAAAATATTTCTCTTGTTGTAAACTTACCAGTGACAGCGATGTTGATGCTGTTGCTTCTCTTGCCTCCCTCCGTCTCACACCAGTACTCTCCACTGTCGGCTGCATAAATATTCTTGATGGTGCAGGACGATCCTGCTGGTGTTCTCTTGTTGGTGTGACTACAGTAGTTTATTTTACCTTTGATATTATGCACAACTTCCCAGTAAACATCACCCTCACAGTAAAATGTTACTGATTCATATTCAAAGAACTGCGATCTGCTTGGAACGATACGCAGAGAAACTGCATCTGAAACAAAGAAGAAACATTCAGCTTAAACTAAAACTGCTGGAAAGAAACAACATTTGAGTGAATAAAATTAAAATAACTAAAAAAAGTGCTCTATAGCATCTGATTATTACATGCACAGGAGGAGGTGGTTCTCTGAAAACAAAATGCTGTTTTCCTTCCTTTCACACAATTTCAGCTCCTTAACACTGAAAATAATAAATAACATTTCTGTCAAGTAGCAAATTTTACGGCTCTCACCAACTTTCTGATCATGCGCACTGAGCAGGATCACGAGGGTCACCACTGAGGAGACAAAAAGAGCCACAGATTACCAACACTCGTACTGACTCCTGCAGCTGGTGACAAATATATTAGAACATTTCATAACTGATACACATTAATAGCCGTGGTACTCACACAGTCTGATACACAGACCTCTGACCGCCATGCTGTCTTGCTGCTGATTGTGTGAACAACTGACAAATGTAAAGTCAGTGAGCGGGGGTGGGTGGGTGGGGGTGGGGCACCTGTGTTTTCAAAGAAGCCGATTCCCATTCAAGTTAGCAGCAGTGTTTCAGTTCCTTATGAGAGGGGAGCAAAGACAGACTCATGCTGCTTTCAAGCTAACATGCATTTATTAGCACTGAAGTTACAGAGGAAGTAAAAGTTTGGACAGAACAAATCTCATAACCAAAAATAGGGTACTAGTAGTAGAATGAGTAGTAGCAGTAGTATTAACTGCTGCAACAAAATTATTTTACAAATATGGGAAATTAAAGTTTATTTTATAATAAAAGAAGGTTTGATGGAAGAAGAAGTGTAAAGACTGAGATTCATCATCTGGGTCACCAACGTCACACTGAGTCAGTATAAAAGCTACGAATTACTGTGAAGTTATAGAGAAGTTCTGCTTTGGACAAAAGTGTTGTGTTGGTTCCTAATTTTAGGGTCTCCATGTTCCTCTTGGTCGAAAATTCAAACCCAATTAAATCCAGAATTTCCAAAAAATCACTGGGATGAACAGGTTCTGGTGCAGGCTGTTTATTAGACATATTAGTTACACACAACACAGACAAAGACCAAAACACAGACAGTAACATATTTAACACTGAGATACAGAGAGAGAGAAAGATGCAGAAACAGGAAGAGAAGAAGACGAGGACAGGAAAGGGAAGAGCAAAAAAAGAGAGTGAGACAAAGAGCGGGTCAATATTTATATCTTAAAGATGATAACTGCCCACTTACCTTTGACCCCTCCTAATTTACAGAAAGTCTCAACCCCTGAAACTTGAACCCCAGCCAGTCCCCTGTTGAGGCTCTGCCCACTCGTGTCCCACGTGGGCTAAAGAAACAAACGTCACCAGGGGTACCTCAGTGATTCACAACAACTGTGACAGATGTCATCATGAAGGATCTTCTTTCTATTAAAACCTCTGCTAAGAAGACTCCTCTTTGACAGTCCCCACTTAGCTACAATGTATCCCCCGCTCTATGTTACACACAAACAGGAGGGTCTGAAGGACTCAACTTTTGGAGCGTACCTCTCATAAGACTTCCCCAAAATACAACATGAGGTAGCAAAAGTCATGTGACCTAAAGATGTTGCTGCATATGGGTAATAGATATAACAGGCATTACCTTTACCCCAGCAACCTTAACGTATTCAGTGTTCATTAATTCAGTGTATGAGACTAATGTGCTTTTTAATACATGGGATCCCAGAGAGACCGCTCAGAGACTGCACCCCCCAACCTGCACATCTTTATTACAGACATTTTCAGCCTGCCTCTGCAATCAATCAACCACAATCACCTCAGTATCCAAACAAAACCACTTTAAATCATTACAGACCAGTGGCACCCCCATCATCAGCAGGTGTTTTGGGATTCTGGATTTAAAGCGCATCAGAACCACATTTCCAACTATTTCTGACCAGCACCTGTACGATTACAGAGCAAATACATCCACAGAAGATGCTGTCACCACAGAGATCACTGAGAGTACATTTCACTGAGATACTTTCACGTAAGCACGGATCAAAATCCCTGATTAATATCCTGAAGACAAAAGGTGGTCCAACACACAGTGAATATGGTGTACCTAATTAAATGTCCAGTTAGTGTATACAGTGTATGGACTCACATTTCCATAAAGTCTCGTTGCAGTAATTGCTGCAGGTATTATTTTAGTCCAACTCTGCCACCTGCAGTGCAATACAAGGCATTGCAATTTGTTTTTCCTTGGGGCAAAAAAAAAAAAAAAGCTACATGTAGTTTGATCATTAAAAAAAAACATTAAATTGATTAAATTGTAGATGTAGCATGATTTTTGTCACATGATTAAAAATTAATGATTGGAAAAATAATGTGTGGAATTCACTGAGCATTATTCAGTTGTCTGTTAAAGGGGCCGGTACACACATAGTGCTTTTCACTTTTGTCTATTCCTAAGTGCTTTGTTTAACATTTGCACACACACTCTCAAATTCTCATGGATGACAAATTAGGGTTCAGTATGTGGCCCAAGGATGTAGCTGGGGAAACAATCTGCTACATCCTGAGCCGGAGATTTACACACACACACACACACACACACACACACACACACACACACACACACACACACACACACACAAGAAAATTGTGTAAATGTTGACACTATTTTGAATTCACCTGCAGCAAACATAGAGTGTGTGATAACACATATTGTTTTTTAAATAAACATTTTTGTGACAAATTTACAATACTGAGGATGATTCAACAGCTTTTATCACGTGTACGAATCTTATTTTGAAACTTTCTGTTTCTCACCTGGGAGATCTCTGTATTAATATTTATTAATTTATGGGGGGGGGGGGTCTTTACAAAATAAAGCACCTTGAGGCGACTGTTGTTGAGATTTGGTGCTATATGAATAAAGCTGAATTGAAGAATTGAACTGAAAAGCAGAGCTGCTGTCGGGGTTGAATGTCAGTAAGTCAGTTGATTATCAGAAAGACTGATGCTGCTTTTAACACTGCTTGTAGTCATTTAACGTCACCTTCTTGCTTCATAGCAGTGATGGGTCATCATTCACAGTAATGCTCACAGTGGTATACAGAGATATTTTAAATACATCACAACTAAATGCCATTTTCTTGGTACTGTAGGTAAAAAGTGCATAAACCATTTGAATTTTACATTTTACACCCTATAATTTTGTAAATATACTGTAGAGATATTTGAGTTTGGACAAAAATGTTGGGACACCATTGCCAACAATGAAGCTGTGTTGCAGTACTGCTAACAATTAAACCTTCAACACTTCCAATGCTAATGGGTTGAACAATTCTCAGTGCTAACTACACAGCAGGCATGGCTTTATTTCTATAATCAATCAGTTAATCCATATTATGTTGATCCCAGTGAATACACCAGTTTGGATCTAAAGCGGGGAACAACAACAAAAAACCTGCATACACACAAAGTATTTGCTTGTCTGCCTTCACATGTATACAAACTTGAGCGCAATGCAAAGTGAAAATGCAGATGCAGCAGCTCGGCCATGGGCACCATTCCATGAAGCTCTCTATGCATTGTTCCTGAGCTAACCTGAAGGCCACATGAAGTTTGGAGTTCTGTAGAGACTGACTGCAGAAAGTTGGCGACCTCTGTGCAGTATGCGCCTCAGCATCCGCTGACCCTGCCCTCATTTTACATGGCCATACAACAGTTGTGTTAGGAAGCATGTGTGGTGGTGAATGGTACAGTAAAAGGACCGCTTTTCTTCTGTTCCATTATCAGTGTCAACGTTTTTCTTCTTGTCTGGTTCAGTTTAGGCAATAAAACTACACAGTTTGTTTAGTCATAAAATGGATCCACACAGAAACAATACACAGCTTCATGTAGTTCTTCTGCATGTCATGGTCCCCTGAGGGCTCTGGCTGGGCTGCCTTTTTTGGTTATGTTTTCTATCATGTTTCCATTCTGGATGTATTTTTTGGTTGTGGATGTATCGTGTGGAGTCTTACCTGATGCAGAGGTAGGCGGGTGTTGGAGACTCCACCCATGGAATTTTTTCAATGATTTTTGAGCATGCTATGATTTTCATAAAAGGAACAAAAAGTGCAGTACTCGAGCAGTTAATGGAGATCTTAAAAAGATGAAAAATGTTTTTTAACAAATTACATTCTGTACAATGATATGACCTCTGCCCTTTGCCTCTGCTGTCTGCCCCTAAGACACATTCAACCTGCAGCACGATATCCTGATCTAACAAAGGAAGTCATGAAACCACTGTTGAACTATTGAAAAAATAAATCATAAAGACAACAAAAACAACTGCAGTGACTTTTTGAAACTGTCTTTTACTCTTAAGTTTGCCAAAGCATTAAACCAGAATTGATGTGCTCCCCAGATCGTGCAAGTGCAACCCACTTGCAATTCTTATTGCTGCCAGCAGGGTGCGCATACATACCATGCAATTAAGCTGATTAGAGCATGCACAGGGCAGAGAGGGGGAGAGTTTCTTTGCTCGGATGTTCTGTTGATTTTTATGACTAATGGTGAAGTGGATGAGTTCACAATGTGCCGCTGTATTGAGGTAATTTGTAGTTTTGGATTTGTACTTTGAGTGGAAACTCCGGTGAGTGGAATGCTAGTAGTGGTAGCCTAAAATGCTAGTTTGCGCCACCTTGGCTACTTGTTACCTTATTCTTTAAGTATATCTTTTGTTATGTGTCATAAGGCTTCTGTGGTGGTAGCAAAAACAAAACTAATCGTATTGCACACGTATTGCCTTTTCCAGACCTGTGTCCATGTTCCATCTATCCTCCCTGAGAGTACCTACCTCTTCTGACTGGTCCAACTTGAGAGCACATGAACGAATCACTTGTACTTTACAGGGTGTTAAAGTTGCAAACGTGCACGTGTTGTTGTCATGTACAACCTCATGGACACTCAGATTGCTCATAATAATAAAGGCTTTTCCTCTTTGTTGAAAACCACAGAAAACCTACTCTGAGATTGGAGATTCTGAGAAACTTTAAACAAAGCAGCAACAGACTGACACAAAACCTCCATCCTTAAGGATACATGTGAACCAAAGATGCATCATCCCAGCCAGTTATATTCTTTAGACTGCAGGTAAAGGCATTTCAGATGATCTCTAAGATTATAACAAAGACAAAATGAAGGGAAGAGTCCATTTTTTCTGTGTGTGTTTAACAAAGATCCTTATTTTGCTTGTCTAAAGGACAATTTGAGCTGGAAAAGGAAATCATAGATAAATGAAACATTGTCGGTTTTATAGCTTAATAAGTCTGCAGCTGAGGTGACATTTTTACTTTTTCTGGTCACCTCACATGGCAGTACCAGCAGTTACCACTACATGACACCAGATCACCTGTGACCATCAAAAGTTCTTCTAAACAGCTTCAGGGTTACTGCACTTAAAAAAATAAATTCTCTGTTACACTTGATTTGGTTTATATCTCATATAACACATTTCAATAACACATTTACAACTGAACTATATTTTGGAAATAAGTGCAACTCACTGAAATGGATTACACACATATTAAAATGAGCTATTCTCTATTTCAGAGCAGCAAATTAAGTCTTTAGCCTGTCAGTTAAATCAGTCTTAGTCCTTTACGGGCAGCAATTGATTTTTTTTTTTTTTTTTTTAAATAAGTGTCTTGTTTTTGTAAAGTCAAGACTTACTGTCCTGCTCACCTTTCAAACCCACTTCATAGGCTCCATTACAACCCCACTCCGACCTTTTGAGTTTCTAATTTTGTGTGAAACAGAATCATGATGTGGGGGTGAAAATTCGGCTGTAATAAATAATAGTAATTGACCCTTTTTAACCTGTCAAATGTAAGTATACCGTAACTAATCAACACCAAGCCCAAAGTAGCTGAGCGCTGCCTCCTAGTATCTAAATCTTTATCATAACAGCTTCCCCAACATTCAAACAGCTTCTGACTTCTGCTAATGCTGGCTACATAAATATAGAAAATTATCTCCCCTTTGACCTTACTGAGCAGCTGAGGCTGTCACACTTCTGCACCATGAACCCAACTGCTCTTTAATTAGAGACATGCTCAGTATCAAACTTCATAGCTATATTTCACTGATGACCACAAACTTGGTGCAACACTTTCAGTTCAGCAGGTGACCACAGTGAGTGCCTGTAAACTGCAGCAGTTCTTTTCTTGTAATAGCATTCAAACGTGTGAAAACAAAAAGCATGTGAAACAAGTTACAGTTTTTATTAGTAATTGAACTTGATGTACTTATTAATATGTGGGTCGGGGCAGCCAGCTGTATCTAACCACATACACACAAATACAACAGTTTATAGACAAGTCAAACTCAGCTGGCAGTGTACGGCTTGTTCAGTTACAAAAACAACATGTGATCATTCTGGATTTTCACTCTCTCACAGATGTGATTCTGTTTTCAGTCACCGCTCTGCAAACTGTAAGGTGCGCAGGATAAACAGAAGAAAAAATGAATATTTTTTTGAATGATAGAAATAGTTTGCTGTGTTGTATGTTACATACCAATATTCACAGAGGGCAGCTTTTAAACAAAAAAGTGTGTTTTTGACATGTATTTTTTTTTTTTTTTTTCAGACGGACCAAGGATTAATTCTACACTTGTATCATGGCAGCATGAGCTCATACGTGAGCACTGGAATGATTACGCCTCACAAACTTTATCCATTCTATTCAGTGTAATAGCATGTAAGTGTTATGAGGCACATGATTCGACACATAAGGTATTTTTTATAGTGAATCTTACCTACTGTATTGTAGAATAAAAGGGGTCTTCCTCTATAGGTTGGTAGATTCCTGCTGAAGATGTCTTTGTGATGGGTCCTGATTCTGCTTTGACAACAGTTTCTGCTTAATAAAATTTTTTTTTTTTAAATTATGACAAACTCACAGGTGATGTTTCTGATGTTGTTTAATCTCAGTTCCACCATTAAATTGGGTTTTAATCACAGTGAGTCTCACCTTCCAGTTGAGAGTCACCCTGGTCGAAGCTGGAAATGGGTTGAGAGGACAATCCATCTTCATCTGATGGAGATAGACATTGGGAGTAAATGGAGAGATAACTGCGCGCACACCCCAGAGGAGGAAGACCCCAGATGGGGCCCCCACGGTCAACGGGCAAGAGCCCAGAGAGCCAGAGGCAATGAGCACCCACCTCCCCCCGGCAGGCCGGCCCCCCCAGCAGGAGCCGAGAATGCAGCCCCGAGGCCCCAGGCACCCGGGAACCGCCTGACACCCAGCAGGATGCACGAAACCTGGGTGTGGGAAGACCCGCCCACCCCCTCCTCCCACTCAAAATGTTTGGGGTGATATGTTAGGTGTATGTGGGTGTATGTAGTGGGAGGAATGTGTATGACTGTATGAAAGCTACAGTGCTATTAAAATTGGGGGGACAGATGTAACATGCGCACTGAACAACAGCACCCGTCCACATCACCCCCCCAAGGCCCTCAATGTCTAAGATGTAAATAAAATTGAGGAGCAGGCAGCAGCAAACAAATAAGTGGAGCCACCTCGGCAGCTCCACCCACTAGCCACTGTGTGACACACCTGCACCCCAAGGCCCTATGTTAGTCAGAACTTGTGTGAGGTTGAGCGATACCAGCTAGATGTAGTCAGGGTGGCTAACCCCCCCAAGCTTGCTGTTTGTACCTTGGGGTGTTACCCAGTGGATAAGGGGGTTGCTTCCCTGTGCCTGTGGGTTGGAGAATAGGTCAACTGGACTTACGTGCCAAATTACAGTTCCCAGCCTTCTTGGAGTCACTAGATTCCTCTTTCCACCGATGAGGTGCCGGTGCCAGTATTTGAACTGTTCAGTGGTTTTTCCACCATGAATGCACTTGGTGCTCGGCTGAAAAATGGGTTCAACTCCGGCCCCGCAAACTAACTGGTCTCGAACCAAGAACGCGTGACGAAATCGGCAGAAGGGCGTGACTCTGCCATCTCAACATAAACTTTTCTACCATATTACATGTGTATTACATGAGAAAAGCGAAGCGATTTTCACGGCTGTGAATTAGGTTGGATCTTAAGGCTGAACTTGCTGATTTCTATCAGTTCATATCACAGATAAAAGGACACAATGTGCGTACTTGTTGTCTTGCTCGTATTTTCTGTCTGTGTTTCTCTCTGTGCTGCACACAGATGCTGCAATAGTTTGGTTTGGACCGTAAAATGTGTTCGCAGCACAAGAAAGGGGAGCGTGTTCTCCCACGTTTGCACTCTTCTGCTTCCGTGTCCAGATGAGGACCCGCCCACACTCATACTTAACCCCTTAACTGGCAGCAAAAAAATCACCTGAAACAACTACATAACACCCTCTGGTTATTATTGGCTCTGGACAACCCATTTCATAGCCTATTAACCAGCCGCGTCTGGTCCGCGGGCCGAATGAAGAGCATTTATACCGCAGGCTAGACCCGCCCATTTTGATTGACACGTCATTCGGCCAATCATGTTAAGAAATGGGTTTCCCAGAGCCAATAATACTCAGAGGGCGTCACGTAGCTTTGTCAGGTGATTTGGTGCAGCCAGTTACATGATTGGCCGAATGACGTGTCAATAAAAATGGGAGGGTCTAGCCTGCCATATAAAAGGGACTACAAACGGCCCGTCACCGGGCCCTTGCCAGTTAAGGGGTTAAAGGAGCGGTTCGCAAGGGCAGTGGAAATGCAGGCCCATTCTGAAGCTTTTTGCCGGTTCTTTTGGGAACAGCATCAGCACCGGAACACCGGCGGTGGAAAAGGGGTATAGGTGCAGTGCTGGAGGCCGTGCCACCAGGCCATTCCATTGTTCTACTGGGAAACTTCAGCGCTCACATGGGCAACAACAGTGAGGCCTCAGATTAAAGAGGAGAAATGTGGTTTTTGTCCTGGTGGTGGAATGTTAGCCCAGCACTTCATCCTCACAAGGATACTTGAGTGTGTGTGGAAATTTGCCTATTCAGTCTACGTCTATTTTGTGGACTTGGAGAAGGCATTTGACCACATCCCTTGGGAGATCCTGTGTGAGCTCCATTAGACGTATGGGGTATCTGGCTTTTTGTTATGAGTCATTCCTTCCCTGTACATCTGCACTGAGTGCTTTGTCCACATTGCCAGCAATTATTCTTGTTCACAGTGGGTGTTGGACTCCACCAGCTGCTCTCTGTCACCAATCCTGTTCAGAATTTTTGTAAGGACAGAACTTCTAGGCAAAGGCAGTACTGCACAACTAAACAAAAGTAACTTTTATGCTTGTGAATTCAAAGACATAATTTTGTCATATTGTTGACATAAAAATCTTTATAAAATACCTTCCTTCTTCTTGCTTATTCTTACAACAGCATATATTTCTGTGCCTGCATTCACTGTGCTGTCCTCTATGAAGGCCGGAAAACACAAAAGCAGAGATAAAAATTCTAAGCTGCATAGACTATTTCTTCATTCAGGTCACTTTGCACACGCTATTCAAATTTACCCTGAGCTGATCCATTTTTTTTCAATAAAAAGATAGATGTTGGGAAAAATCCCCGGAATTCTATCAATTATCAAAAGACCAAGACCACACAATCAGTCTCCAGCAAAGAGCTCTGCTGCCTTGACATCCTGCAAGTGCCTGCTGAACCCCTGTCTCAGCACTATCTTTATATTCATACACAAGCACATGGCACACAGGAAGGAGTGTATTCAAGAGAGGAAGTAACAGAAACACTGACGTCCGTAAGGTTCTGCTTCAGTGCGTGCAGCCCCCGACAGTGTCAAACAAATAATGAAGCCAAACTGGAGGGGGATGAAAATCAGACATAGTAGCACCTTTTCTCAGGTCTGAATAACAAGGTACACAAATACAGAACTTAGGTAAAGGTCATTAAGACTGTGGTGAACTTTGGTCTTCACATGTTTACAAGTAAAGCATATAAAATTTAGAGCGGTCATACACAGGTTTCCTCTGAACATAGACATCTCTGTTCATCATTTATACAGTCATTTCAATAAACAATACATACATAAGCATAATTATTATAGAGAATGCATATCATACTAACACAGAGCTTATTTTTACAACAATAAATACTAAGACAACGTGTTTCTCTTTGATTTGACAATAATAGTGAAACAGTGTTTGTGTTCTGACCTGTTTGATTCTCGGTTGAGCCTGAACCATCTGCCTTTGTTGACCGACAGAGTAACACTGCAGCACAAGATGGAAACAAACAAATGAATCACTACATGGCCAGAAATATTTTTCAGATATTATGCACCAAATAAACTTAATTAGTACATTGTCCACCTAACAGTAGTTAATATGCAGTGATTCCAAGTTGTGAGTGTGCAAAAAAAGCAAAAGCAGGGAACACAAAGTTGCATTCAGAAATTTCTTTACCTCTCTCCCAGCAGCTTTTGCCAAACTGATAAAGTCCGACCACCACCAACAGGAAGCTCAGAACAATAGTGGAAATGACCCAAGGTGTGGCAGCAGAAGAGAAAAGGCTCATCTCTTTGTAACTGTCTGGATTAATTGTTGAATATTAAAAAGTTAAAATTGTAAGGTGAAGATAAAATGCCAGAATTTCAAATCAAGCTTCGTTATACTGAGATAATGTCACACATCTGACTCTGGGACATTTTGTGCACCTGTTTTATTTGCTTATGTCATTTAGGTTTCCACATGGAGGATTTCATTATATTTTGTGAATAGCTACAAACAGAATTCTTAAAGTCTCTGATTGAAAAACGACTACAGATTTGATTATATCGCATTGAATTATCAACCTATCAAAGGTTTGCAGTTTCTCACCTGTCACGTTCAGCCAGCTCTCAGGCGATTCTCCAGCTCCTGAGATGCTGCACTTGTAAAGTCCTTCATCCGACTTGGAAACTCTCTGGATGGTCATCTCTCCTGTGGA